>CM070777.1:91751508-92363508 GCA_036346955.1 Dipus sagitta | reverse complement strand
TCTGTCAATTCTGCATCAGGTCACATTTTGTATCTAAGAGAGAATGCCTGAACTGAGAGGACTTTCTTGCCTATAACCAGCAGCTGCCACCAAAACATATCTCTATTTGTGGCCAGAGATAAAGTCAAGATAAAAAAATTTGATCTGTCCTATCTTTGTGGAACAGCAATCACCTCAGTAGTGGCATCCCTTTTGCGTAGAACTGCTGTTTGTGACGTGGCCAGTGAGAGCCCCAATCAACAGATAAGTGCATCACATGGGCCTGTGTTGACATTGTAGTTTGCAATCCAATGGCTCACTTTATATATGAGCATGTGCACAAATTTTTGTCTTGAGATGTTAGTATGTAAACATATTATATTGTTTAGTGTGGGTAACTGATAGAATGTTCATGCTTCATGTGGCTAAACTTGTAGCATTTAAAAAGTTTAATCATTTAGGGTGTGTTAATTAGTGCTGAGAATAAAACAGATCAGTAAACTGACAGCAATGTGTTAACAGAATTATGTCAAGCTTGATCATGATTTTATGCAGTGAGATAAGTAGCAAAAATGGAAAGGATGTTGTCATTAGCTTTGCCAAGGCTGCCTTGTGATCTTCCTCTAGTCAAGGTCAGAAGTTCTGGTTACTTGTTTATTTTTAATTTTTAATTTTTGTTTTGGTAGTCTTAGCATCAAGTGTGATTCTTGGAACATATTAGCGACTTTTTTGTTGTTGAATATGTGTTCTTAAGACAAGAAAGATGTCAATAGCCTTAAATTATGTCACAGGTGATGCTGGACACTGCCAGCAGCAACTACTTGACCAAAGTTAATCTTTATAGTTATACAGGAGTATACAATGTACTAAGGCCATCACGTACACAATCCTTACATATAATTCCATTGTCTTCTTGTAGTTACAGCTGACATTCTTATTTTAAGGCTTAGAAATTTTTTTCTACAGTTATTTCATAATTGATAGCTGCTTGTCTTCTGCTAGGCAACACCTGTTTTACCATGAAGTTTCTGCAAATTAGGTTGAAACAGGATCTGGGTCAACATTTTAATGTTACTGGACTATGTTAACAACAGTGTCTAAGCTCCCCAAGCTGGGAATTTCTTCATAGAAAAAAAAATATTCCCTCTGCTTCATTTGAGATGATCGTTTGCTCTAAAAGATTACCATTACGGAGTTGTTTGATCAAACCCGTTGGTTGTGTTTTCTTCTCTGTGAAAGGGAGAGCTAGCAGCAACATTTCAAATGAGCCAGTCCGGCTACTGGCCTACCTGCTCCACCTCATTGCCAGTGTACTGCGTGGCTTCATTATGTGGCTCCTCCAGCAGCTCCAAGTTTAACTCCTCTAAGAATTCATTCCTTTCATCTTCCAGCCAGCCTTCATCCAGCTGCAAAATAATACATTAGTACATACATTATGTTACTGAGAACTCATGCTAAAATAGGGTAAACTTAAATGGCGATGCCTGGCCAGTTCCTTTTATCATAATGATAAAACATGAACCTCCTATATATAGTTTACCTCTCAGGAAGAAAAAATAAAAGTGCTAAAAAATTGGATCCTTAGTCCTTTTATTCATTCCTGAAGCAGAGCTACAGATTTTCTCTTATGACTGAGTAAACCTCACAGCACAGAACACTGCCTTCTTTCAAAATGTATGAAAGCAGCCTGCAAAATCCATAGTGACCATGCTTATTATTCTCATGGTCCTGGGTTAAAAGATCTGCAATGGAACTAACTATGAGGCCATTTGGATTTTTTTCTCAACAACTACTCCAATGGGACATACAAAGTATCTCCCACCAGCTGATGTTAACCTCATCTTGTATTTTTGCTTAAGGTACATGGCTCCCATGTTAGCAAAATAGATATTTTCTCACACACACACAAAACCTTGCAGAAAAGTTATTTTTGGTGTTATATTAAAAAGGAAAATTCTAAATAATTGTTAAGAGAGAAAAAGAACACTGCTAAGCCATGCCTATTGAAGTACTGGGGACCAGACCCCAGGCCTTCATGTAGGCTAAGCACTTGCATACAATATAGCTGAGAATTTGGGACTTCTAGGTCCACAGTATCAGGGACTGGGGAGATGGCTCAGTAGGTAGACTGCTTGCTGCAGAAGTATGAAGGCCAGGTCCTACTACATCCATTTTGATTTATTTTTGAGGCCTTGTTATAAATGAAAGGGACAAGAGCCCAGGGTTTTATTTGTGGGTGTTGGATTCAAATGTTCTTATGGGAATCTTATACAAATTAAGTTGAACAAAATCCTGTTGGCTTCTCCATACAAAGTAAGAAAATATCTGGTGATTACCCTGTTAATAAGATTGCTGTTTACAGTAAATGCAAATAATTTAACACAGATAACCAAACGGGAGCTACAGTCTATAAATTAGTTGTCTACACTTATTAAATAAATGGGGTTTTGATCAAAATTCTGCTTTACTCTGTGCCACAAAGTAACAGCAACTCACTACTGAGCAAAAATGAATAATAGCTTGAGATATTGGTAATGATATGTGAACTTCTAAATCTTCAAAACACAAACGTGAAAGAAGGATATTAAACTATAGTAGAAGAGGCATTTGCATACATGTATCCCACTCTTTACTAGGCAGGCAAATCACTGTCTTCTGCTGCCTATTAGAGTCCATGTAGAGCTTACATTACTGTAGACCCAACTGCAACCAAATGTGTAAGCACATTAATTGGTCTTCATCTATCTTACATGTGGCCTGATTCCATTCTATTGATTTCATATGCAGATGAGCTATCACTTTGATGCTAACTTAAAATGTAAATTCAGTCTAACTTGTAATTGCCCAAATTTTATCATCTTTAATCTCTTTTCCATGTCATGAAGCTGCAAATGCTAGGCATTCCCAAAAGTTACCTCAAGCTAAGATGGTTGGCTTCTTAAAAATATAGCAAGGAATCTTTCCTTTCATCATATCAAAACAAGATACTTCCTTAAGATGACAGAGTAAGGATGGGACAGTCTGAGGTTTAAATGAAGTGGTGGGGAAGGTAAGGAAAACAATGCAGAAGTCAATGATTCTCTATGATCTTCTTAGTGGCAATGCCACATAGTCCTGGGGTGCCATCAGTAGTCACACATGTCTGGCTGGGCTTCCTTCTAGCTGGGGCTCATATATCCCTGTGAGAAAGGAGAGATTCTCCTTGCTCCTTTCTTCCCCCATTGCTTTTCTTTTGCTACCTCAGCATTTCTATACTGTAGTCTGACTCTAGCATAGCAGCAAAGAGCTGAGCTGCAGGGAAGGAAGGATACTCTTTGCAAAACAGGGCATTCTGTCTACACCAGAGTGGGTTACACATGACACCCCAGAGAAAGGAACAAAGTGTACCATCTCAAAAGTAGTAGCTATGAGTTCCTACCACAGCCCTCTCTACCCCTATCTCCTCAGGGGAAAAGGACACAAAAGCAATATCTTTAATGGTCTGAGGAAGAAAATGGGCAGGAAATGAAAGAAAGGTGACAGGCGATGAAGGAAATGAGTTATTTAAAAATATTGCACAGATCCACAATATTGCCCCGAGCAAGCACATAGATCATTTCCAAGAATCTAGAAACTATTTGAAACATTTTTAAAACATACCAGGAAAAGTACAAAGAAGCTTATACTTTCTCCCCATATAAAATACACATTCAGAAAATGCAGTGAGATATATTGAATTTGATAGAAAAGGATAGTTGATGTGTAAACAGGATTTTTTCAACTATAGCACATACTCTTTAAATTGCATTTTTAAAGTATGGTGTTTAATGCATTTGGTTTGCTTATTATTATTATAATTTTTTTGGAAATCCAACTTTCTAAGGCAATTGCCTCCCGTCTAGTAGCATGGGACATTTTCAGGGTTGAGGGGCAAATGCAGATCCTGATTCCAGCAGGTAATATGGTATCCTGTGGTAGCAGAAACATGTATCAGGGGTGGAAAGAATGTCTCATTTGATAATTCACCCTCCAACATGGAGTTCAGGAGGAAAAGCCAGATAGGAAAAAAATATGTTTCTGTTTTGTCAAGCATATGTTTTCTATCAAAAGCCAACAGACTGTATTCTTATGTCATTAATTTATTTTCTCTCTACCACCCATTATGTACATTATAGAAATGCTTGAATTCTAAATTAATGAGGTTCTTTACAGTTATATGTACAGGGTAGGAAGCTACTTATAATGTATATTTTCTATAACAGGGACAATACTTAGTTGCTTTCAACTTACCATGGACTTCACTGATATTTTTTCACGTTTTATTCTGTTTTTTTTTTTTTTTTTTTTAATGGCGTCAGTGAGATAACTGGCTTGAGAAATTTCCAGGCATTAGCTCCACTTTCATTTGTATTTTAAAACTTTACTCTCACCCAGGCAGGACAGCCTGTTGTGAGCATCTGTTTCCCCACTCTTAAGACCTCAGGTGTGTAGCTTCCCTATACTCCAGGCTATGGCAGGTTTTATGAGAACCATTTAGAATGGTCAAGGGCATAAAGGAAATATATGCGGAAAGGGGGATTTTTATAACCGCTATATTCCAGTTAAGATTCAGTCTGACACTGAAATACACTTACTCAGTGTAATTTATAGAGAGTATGTAGTTACTGAGTTTGAAAAATATCAGATAAATAACCTAGGAGACAAATGGTGACACAACTAACTTCACTCAAACTCCTGACACATGGCTAGCATGGTGACAGTGTACTGTCTTTTGTGCATGTGGTGGGACAGAAAAGGATGTAAAAAGAAATGCCAGTGATACTTTTCTGCCACAATTACCTCTCCTTTACTTTCATGACATCTTCCTCTGTCAAGTTATGAAATACATTTCTTCAGAAGCATCAGATTTGAAGCCAAAAAATTGTATTGTCACACTAAAAGTGGAAATAAAAAATCCCATGTCCTATACTTGGAATAGATTCTTGCTAAATAAGATACTTCACTAGATAAATTAATTTTAAAACCATTTAAGATGATGTTTACACATTCACCTCACTAGAAATCTTTCAAGATACCTTAGTATGCCAATTATGTACTTTTAGATGAGAATTAAAAATCATATGAAGTCAGCTACTTTCCATCTATTAATTCATTTAAATACAATTCTGTGTGTTTTAAATCCCCCCCTCCAAACTGGATGTTTATCTCTGTTTTGGTGGAGAACTATAAGGCAGTCTTTACCATAGACATTTCTGGGTAAGACTGGGACACTAGGGCTCATCTTGGCTGCATTTTGTGCACATGGTTTTACAGATATGTGTGAAAGTTATTTGATGATACTGACTATCAACTCATTCATGAACTCAGAGAATATAAAGTCCAGGCTTATGACTTTGACCTTTGTTCGGACCTGCATCTCGGGCCTGGCGACAAGCAGCACGATTCTCTTACATTCTTCGCCGCTCGACAGCAGGGCCAGTGCTGCTTCTCGGTTCTGGACATCTTCCCCATTTATCTGGAGAACAAATGAAAGAGGCACATTAGTTTCCATTTCCACCATGCTGCACACAATAAATGGCAAATATCAGCTCATTTGTGGTAAATGTATGGACAATGAAGCTCACACAATGGGCTCATCTTCAGCCCCTCCGTGGAAAGGGCCTTCACTCAATTATGCTCTTACTGTAAGAGCCATATCGATCCCTGAAGGATAGCGGACATCAGGGGAAGCAGTTATGTTCATAAATGTCCAACCTGCACCCTGGTAACATACATCTAGCAACACAATTAACCAGCGCCTGACAGGTGACGTTCATCTTTCTGCGCTCAGAGTAATGGAAGTGTCACTCTGAGATAATAGTGCCGGGCGAAGCGGACTGCAATCCCACAACTGAAATCCGTCATCCTGCATCTCGCCGCGAGCCAATTAGAGAGCCGGTACCATCTCTCCCAGCCAGTGCTCCCAGGTCCTGCTGATTGCGATTGCGTTTAATCCCTTCACATTTGCGTGTGGGTCTGACTCAGTTGCCCAACCAACATTCTCAGCGGGCCTAATCAATAGTCAGAACTGCTCATCAGGAGCATGCGCACCCACCAATGCTTCAGTGCTTGCGATCTCAATTCCTCACACAATAGAACTAATGTAATAGTTTAAATATACTTAAAGATTATTTTTTCAATGTTAGCATAGGGAAAAACTGACTATAAAAATGAGAGAAAGAAACCTTTAGTCAACTTTTGGTGGTAGAGAAAAGATCCCTATAGCTTCTGAAGTACATATTTTTTTTTCCCTTTTTTCTGTGTTCTAAAAGTTTTAAAATTTTGTATTTTAAAACATATTTTGTTTTAATGTTCAAATGTATTCACTTCTTAATGAACATACTTGTCTTTCGCTATTTAAAAATTGTTTTCTTTTTTTGTTTTCCCAAATTTCCAGAGACAATAAGAATTTTTATATTTAACATATAATCAAAATATTTGGGAATTTCAAATATAGAATAAATTAAGCCCAAGTGAGCAAAAGTTAAATGGATAGAAAAGGTGGCTGTGCTAACCATCTTATTTTTAAATGACTTACTGTTGTTCACAAAGGTCCCTATGTGAAATCATGGAATAAACTGCCAGGATTTACCATGGATCTCTAAGACTGAACTGATGTACAAAGACGGATAGAATTATTAAAATAAAACACCCAGGGCTGGGGAGATGGCTCACTTGTTAAAGGCACTTGCCTGGGCTTGATTCCCTGGTACCCATATAATTCCAGGTGCACAAAGTGGGGCATGCATCTGTAGTTCATTTGTAGTGGTAGGAGGCCCTGGTGTGCCCATTCTCCCTCCCTCCCTCCCTTCCTCCCTGCTCTTTCTTTCCTTGTTAACAAATTAATAAAATATTTTTAAAAGAGAAAAAAAGCCCAATAATCTAACTTTGTACAAAAACAAAAAAATATTATGCAACCCTTAAGTATTTTTCTTACTCTGATCAAAACAAACATTGCCTTCATTTCTCATTTGTACATGTAGATAAGAAAGTCAGTCTTTACAAGTTACATGTGCATTTTATTTTATTTGACAGAGAGAGAGAGAGAGAGAGAGAGAGAGAGAGAATGGGTGTGTCAGGGCCTCCAAACAATTCCCCAGGATACATATGCATTTTTAAAAACAACTTAAAAATAGAATTTGTCAAAATTTGAAACAGGAGCCTTGATTTCAAAAAAGTCAATAATAGTGTGGCAAGATACACTGTGGGTATTCATAAATGCATCTGACAAAAGGTATATACTGACTCTAAGACCCCTTTATTCTCAAGTAAAGATCAATTTTGGTTGTGGGGGATTGTTCTATTCCCCCCATTATGTGTGGTAAAAGTAATGACTATGACTTTTGCTGTGTCATTTGTCCATTTTATAGCAGTTCTCAACTGCTTCCCTGCAACTCATCGTTCAGTGTGAGACATCTCATAGTGTCCCCTTCCATATTTGACTCTAATGAGTTGTGTGACCTCACATAGCTTATCATCATCATTTCTGTTTCAAATTTAATACTTATTACTATTCTCTGGCTTTCACCAAAAATGCATACACCCAATTTTTCATCGAAGCATCATTTGCCATTGATCCATTAATCCATCCTTTATGTACATTAATGCCATTGTCATGTGTGCTAGCTTAACATGCAGATACTGGGACTAGTGAGATAGTTCAGTGGGTAAAGTACTTGTTGTGCAGGCATGAGAACCTAAGTTCAGATCTTAAAGATCCACATAAACACAGATGTAGTCTATAAGGCTAGCACACCTATAGTGAGATAGGAAGCATAGACAGGAGAATTCATAGAAGCTTATGTAACCACCTCAAAGGAGGAAGGTGAGGACCAACACCCAAGATTGTCTGACCTCTACATAAACACTGTGGTACCTGAGTACCCACACTTACACACACACACACACACACACACACACACACACACACAACTGGGTTGGGGAGAGTTAATTAAAATTAATGATGTATGAAAAAGCCATATAGAAACCTACTTCTTTGTTAGCTACTTAAAAAATATAATTTATTTTTTAAAACAGTTTTGAGCAGGAGTACTCTGCATGGGGGGGGGGAGTGCTACTCCCAGAAGCCATAGGTTTATATAGGAAAAATACCTGTGCAAGGAGTGGGATACCACTCAGTGAGTTGCTGTTCAGAGAGGCCTTCAAAATAATATTGGCTATTGCCAATGTTCTTAGTTGCTCACCAGAACTAGATGGTAAAATCCTGTTGCTGAAGATATCATATGCTTCAATTACAGGGCAAAGAGAAATCAAGCTAGAATTGAGCTGTGGGCCTCTACCCTGCTGTCTAGCTGTCATACTGCTAGAAAGCTCTGTGCAGGCTACTAGGAGAGAGAAGTCATTAACTCCTTACCTGGCAGTGGATTCTGAGACCTACACAACCAAACAGCCAGGCAAGATATTCCATTGGTGCAACAGTGACATGTCTATTATGACAATAACCAACTGCTCTTTGATTGGATATGAGGCCTACTCCATGGATGAAAACTCATGCCTGGTACTGAAAACCTAGTCAAAAGCCTATGGCTGGGAAGTCATAGACTCCAGGAGAAAAGTTACTACTGTTGTTTGACTAAACTGATATGCTATTCCTATCAAATTGCTTTCCAAATACATATGTTTACACCCATCAGTACCATTGACAAGTGTTGTCTCATCTTTGATCAGCGAAACTTCCTTTTGCACTTGGAATTGATAACTAGGGAGATGCACAGATCATCAAAGTGCTGAGTATAGGTGACTGATGAGTGCTCTGTGCTAAATGAGACATCTCTGTCACCTCTTCTGAGGCCCACTGTAGAAGAAGGGACACAAGGAATGTATGAGCCAAAGGATGGAGAGAAGTGCTTTGGAATACTGTGATCCAGACATGAAGTGGCTGTTACATTCATGTCTTGATATACACGTTTGCGTGGCCATGTGAGTGACCTCACAGTAACTCTCATTACCTATAAAAGACCTGTACAGTATTGGTTCCATCAACATTCCATCATAGGTAATGGAAGAAGGCCAAAAAAAAAAAAAAAAAAGACATCAATGTAGAAGAATTAGTTGGAAAGAGGAAGGTGGATGAGAAGGGCCAGGATGAGTCATAGAGAGAATTATGACAAAATTACATGACATATGTGTATGAAGAGTATCAATTAAAAAGTTAACCAAAGATGCAGATGTTAATAGTGCTTTTCTCAGGGGGTTGCTGGAAAGGGCTTGAACTATGCCTGCTTATATAATATTGGTACCTGTTATTGTTGATGCTATCACATTGATATTGCAATCCTGAGAAAACACAACTCTTTCCTGCTAAATAAAGTAAATTTAGTAAAATTTATAAACAATAGTTATATCCATAGGCCTTCTATTCTACTTAGAAAGATATTTATGTAACTGAAACTCTTAGAGGACCATCAGCAAACAATATGGCTGTTCTGCTTTTCAGTCCTGTATTTGGCACTCCTCTCATCTCTTTGTAAGCTCAAGAGCTCTGCCAGCTGGCCACAATCTGTGGATATAGATCATGTGTTGTAGAAACACTTCATCTTAAGAGTCATATATGGTAGGAAATGAGTTTTACACAGAAATTTGCCATTAATATGTAACTTACTGCTTTCTTTTTTAAAATTAGGGCCACTTTAGCCATTGGGTCAGTAGATCCCATTGCAGTCAGGATTTTAGATTGATACTCAAACTGATGCACAGGCAAGAAATGCAGCCATGAATTTCAGCAAAAATGCCTCACAAGAAGCTGGGCCTGGTGGTGCACACTTTTAATCCCAGCATTTGGGATGGAGAGGTAGGAGTTTGAGGCCACCCTGAGACTACAGAGTTAATTCCAGGTCAGTCTTTCACATGTCCAAGGAGAGAGAGAAAGAGAGAGACCCCACAAGCCCAAAAGCCAAAAACCACACAGCACACTTCTGAACTCCAGGTTAAACTAGGCATTTTGCATGTTGTATCAGACAGCTTCAGGTTCTCTGAGATGAACTTTCAGACCAGACACAGTTATGAGGAAGGGATATTTATTGAATCTTACAGATCCAGGGGAAGTTCCATAAATGGCAGAAGAAGCTGGCCTACCTTCACAGGTCCAAGCAGAGAGAGAGAGAGAGAAGTACAAGCCTAAAGCCAAAGGCCACAGCTCACTTCAGGAACTCCAGCTAGGCACACTTTGCATATCTTTAGATTGAAATATGAAACCCACCACAACACCTTAAGATCCACCCAGTGACACTGCCTCCAGCCAGGTGGCTGCAGATGCAATCTACAAACAAACAACTGAATATATTGGGGGCCATCTACTCTATTCAAACCACCACACATGTCTTTATATTGGAATTTCAAACCCACTACCACACCTTAGGGCTGGACCCTATGATCCACCCTGTGACACCATCTCCAGCCAGATGGCTGCAGATGCAAACTACAAACTAATAAAACACTGAATATACTGGGGGCCATCTATTCAAACTACCACAGCATACTTGTATGGGTGGGTTCACATGTGTGCATGTGTATATGGAGGTCAGTGGTCAGTGTCATTTGTCTTCATTGTTTTCCACATTTATTTACTTATTTAATTAATTAATTAATTAATTTTGTTTTTCTGAGTAGGATCTCACTGTAGCCATGCTGACCTGGAACTCACTCTTTATGTAGTCCCAAGCTGGCCACAAACTCATGGTGCTTCTCCTACCTCTACCTCCCACATGCTGGGATTAAAGACATGTGCCACCATACCTAGCTCTACCTTATTTTTGAGGCACTCCTTAGACATGCAGCACATCAGTTAGACTAACTGGTAAGCAAGCCCCAGGGATTCCCCTGTGACCACCCTCACCTCTGGGATTACAGGCACTTGCACAGCTTCTATGTGAGTGCTGAGGATCCAAACTCAGATATTCATGTTTATGTAGCAAACACTGAGTGAGTCATCTCCTCAATTCAGATTTTTGTTTTAAATGAAGGAAATCTTGGAAATGTATCTTGTTATCTCTAAATAATCATATGTACCTATTAGCTTCAAAATAGGTGTGTTCACCATCCCAAGGAGATGTTGGGAATATCATGTTTTATCCTTTGGGAAGATTGCTGCTTATGTGGCAAATGCAATCTTGCCACATTAAAAAAAAAAAAAGAAAACAACTTGCAATCTGGTTCAGAAATACCTTTTTTTAATCCAGCTGTGTAATTTTGTGAGTGGACTTATGTAAATTGATTCCTGAGGACAGAATAGATATAAATTCTTGGCAGTGGCATAGCAGGAACCCACCATTAACTTGCAGAGAACAGATGAACCCTAAAATGTCCAAGTGAAGTTGCCTCATGTTTTCTCTTTTGGTAATAACTTCTACTCCATGTCTAGTAAGTATTAATGTGAATATGTGTGTGTATGTAGAATGTGTGTTTTGTTGGGGAGTTATCTAACAAGCCTATGATGTGCTACATGGAGAAATCTTAGCTCCCTAATGAGGATAGGACCACAAATGCCCTTTGCCTTAGGTCAACATAAATAGAAAATTAGAATCACAATTACTTTAGAGAGATTCATTTAAATAAAAAAAAAATACAACCACGAAACCTCAAGGATAAAAGGTAAATCTTCTATTTCTTGCTCATCTCCCTGGGAAAGGTATCGTTAATGGTTCATTTCAGGGTATCTCACAATCCCCTCACCAGACATATGGGAGCAGTTCATCAATGAGTAAAATTTTGTCACAGTTTTATTTAATATAATTTCCCCATTCCCCCTAAGACTCCTATGAGTTCCAACAGAATTGAGTTCTAGGCTTTCTAATGTGACATGTATTTATTCATTAAGTTTTCAATACTTGTCACAGAATATAAAGCAATCCAGCAGAAAATGGTACTTTACCAATCCTACTGTTATTTCTTCAATGAACCAGTTCCATTAAGGAATGCTTTATTATCTATCCTGTGTTCAAAATCTTATCTGCATACAATATAGCTGAGAGTTGGGAAGCTGCAAAATACACAGTATCAGGAGCTGGGGAAATGTCTCACATACACATGCATCCACACACATACATGCATGCACACACTACACACATATATATACAAAAATACACAGTATCTTATATGGATACAGATAGGTGGTAGACAGACAGACAGATAGATATCTTATTTTTTCCAGCTACCCAAAGAACTAATAGGTGAAATTTTAATAACTATTTGTCTGTGGGAGAGTGGCTAGCTAAAAATGGCAGGTGATAGGATGATAGGCAGGTATATATGTGAAGAGGAAGAATTTGTGGCTGTTAACAGAAAACAGGAAGAAGACTAACAGTATATTCATTAAAGAATATGGCCAAATGGGATCAGATATTGCCAGGGCACAAAATCTTCCATACCTTTCAAACATCAAACATTTTACTCTATTTTGGTACTGCATGGTGATTGCTGAGCATAACATGACTCTGAGAACCAACAGTGTACATTATTTTTGTATATTTAACTGAAGGTGTTAGTAAAAACCCACACAACTAATGTTTCATTTTGATTTCAAAAATGAAACATTTTCAATATTTTAGAATACTTATCTGAACGATATCATAAAGTGGTACCCTTAACTTTTAAATTAGGTAAAGCTCTTCTGCAGGTTTTATTTATATATCCTGAACACCTTTGTTGTACTTGTTGACTTATGTATATATGTGTATGTAGGTGAATGATACTAAAAATGTGATTTCCAAAAAGTGGTGTGTGTGTGTGTGGTACATGCATGTGTATGTGCTGATGCAGTGCCTCATGGGTTTGCCTGCATAATCTAGAGAACAGGTTCCCCCCTTCATCACTTCTCCCATCTGTTTTTCCTTGTGACAGAATCTCTTAGTGATTCTAGACCTTGCTGTGGGTGAGTGGGATTGGGGTTACAGATGCATATGGCCATGCCTAGTTGATTACTTGGATTCTGGAGATTTGAACTCAGGTGGTCTCAGGCCCTCATGTTTGGGTAGGAAGCTCATTTAATTACTGAGTCATATCCCTCCATCACCCTCTTCAGCCGCTTTTTATGGGAGGACTAGGAAGGGATAGAAAGGGCATGGCAGGTTTAGAGCTGAGCCTCTGGCTTTATTGCTTCTCATTAGGCCTTAGAACTCTCCTTTCAGCCCTATAACTCCCTATGATGGGTTCACCATCTTGGTTTTCTCATTTAACTGAAAACATTTTCATATTTCTTTATGGGGAAGGAATCATAATTCCTCCACCTGGATTTGGCAACTCATGAGTTGAAACATTTTCAGACTTCTAGACTTTTGTATAATGAGGGAACCTTTGGATTTAATTTCAGTAACTTATTCTGGAAAATATAGCAATTTATGCTTGCTAGAAGTAATAGCCAGTTGTGGTGACTGGGTATTTACCACCACTTTGCTAAGTACAATGCATGAAGAATCTCAAATGACCTTTTCCAAATAATCACAGTTATAACAAATTACCTACTACTGTTTTATTTTTCAGGTAGGGGTCTCACTCTAGTCCAGGCTCACCTGGAATATACTTTGTAGTCCCAGGCTGGCCTTAAACTTATAGTGATCCTCCTAGCTCTGCCTCTCAAGTGCTGGGATTAGAGGTGTATGCGACCAGGTCTGGTTTTCTAAGATGAGAAAATAGGCTAGAAATGAGGGAGGGCAATGGTAGAGAAGTCAGTTGAAGTTAATCTCATTCCAGAAATTGCATATCATTAATTATTAGCTCATAACTGTTAAGAAATGGGGCCATCTTTAATATAAAAATGTCTTAAATGATATATTATAAAAATATTGCTTTCCCAAACAAAGACAGATTTTTTTCTTACATTTTACAGGAAACATAATAAAATAAATACTGTTAGAGACCATAGGAAACTTAAGGAAATAACGACACCACATACTTGTAAGATACGATCCCCTTCTCTAATTCGGCCATCTTTGGCAGCAATACTATTTGGGTCTACCTGTAATGAAGAAAACATACATCTTCAGTGGCATATACAATATCCTCCCAAGAACTTCAAATGAATTTTAAAATACATTTACTCAACTTATTGTAGTTTTAGAATGTATAACTGTGCATGCCATCTTTCTCTGTTAAAAATCACTATTTCTAAAAATGTAAATGAATCATTTTACAGTTAATAATAAAATTAAACTATAGCAAAACTTGGTTTGAAGGCCCTTTAGCTCCCTTTTCTCTTCATTCTCTTTTTTTCACTCTCTCCCTTTTTCCCTTCCTTCCTTTTTTTTTTTTAAGATTCCTTCACTCTTTTGGACCCTAATCGTCAATGATGGTCTTCATATGACAGTGATGATGGTAACACTGAGATTCTTTGGACTCAGGACATTTGCTTTCTACTATAGTGACCTTTAAATCCTACCCTCACTCTATTAGATTTGATAGCTGTATTGTCCATCCATACCTATTAATGGAATTTCTGTCTCATAGACATATTACTTGAGAAATGGATTTATAATCCCTCGTTCTCAAGAAATAATATTATTTTATAAGCACGGTAAATTATATCAAATAGATGTTTAAAACCCTATAGACCAAATATGAATGAAGGTAAAACCATCTATTAGGCTCATATATTTCAAGCCAATTATTTAGGCTTGCTTCATCAAAAGCTTGTTTTCCAAGCTAAGTATTTCAAATGTAGCGAAAGGTCGATCTATTCTACTCAAATATTACACAATACTTTATTATTAGGGCTATCTTCTAATAATTGAGTTTTAAGTGATGAATCAAGTGATAAAGAGACTGCAATTATATGTAAGAAGTAGAAGGACAGCATTCTTTCCAAGAACATATGCTCAATACCTGTGGTTTTGTTATCATCAGTGAAAAAAAATGAAGTTTCAAATCTGATATAATTAAATACTAGAACTTGCCAGAAGGAAGTGAGAGGTGATAATTAATTATATCCACTCAGAACCCAAAACTGTATCTTCAGAACTATAACAAAACTGACATTAAATTTTCTTCTTTCTAACTCTGTACATATCACAGAGGTGATGAAGCAGGTGTTTCTTTATCCTTCTGTCTTTAATCAGTGGGATGATAACAGTTGTACATTTGAAAGAAGGAGATAAAGGAAATATTCTCTAGAGAGTTTTCTGTCATGTCAATGGAAAGAACTTGCAGCCTGATGGGGGAGAAAAGTCATGACCAGGCTTAAGCATCAGTGGATCTTGCAAGCTACACAGCTGGCCAGCCAGGTATGATGTGCCAACTGGTGCAATGGGAGCATGTCTGTTATGTAGGAAACAAGCTGCTCTCTGATTGGATTGAAGGCCTCATCCATGGAAGGGAATTCCTGCTAGCTACTAGGTTCTAACTTCTGGAAAGAAGCTACTACTACTTTCTTGGCTAACTACATATTATGCCCATCAAATTGAACTCTGCATATTTATGCTTATGCCCATATATTAATTGCACTTTCACTTTTTCTTAGGAAAAGTTCTCTTTTTAGATGATGGTGACTATCAATACTCATTAAAGTGATTTTTTTTTAAATTTTTTTTGTTCAGTTTTATTTATTTATTTGAGAGTGACAGAGAGAGGAAGAGGCAGATAGAGAGAAAGAGAGAGAGAGAGAAAATGGGCGTGCCAGGGCTTCCAGCCACTGCCAACGAACTCCAGACGCGTGTGCCCCCTTGTGCATCTGGCTAACGTGGGTCCTAGAGAATCGAGCCTTGAACCGGGGTCCTTAGGCTTCACAGGCAAGCGCTTAACCGCTAAGCCATCTCTCCAGCCCTAAAGTGATTTTTAAAAAAGTGATAGTGGAGTATTCAGCACTGAGAGACATCTCTGTCACACCCTCCAATGTTTAAATATTACTATGCAAGAGATGATGGAAAGGATGTAAGAGCCAAAGGATAGGGAGAAGTGCTTTGGAATGCTGTCTTCCTGACACAAAGAGGTTGTTACATTTATGATCTCATAGTGGCTGATACTACCTTACATAAGATCTGCATAATAAGAGGACAAAAAAAGACATCAAAACAGAAGAGGTCCTAGTTGGAAAGAAGGAGTACGGTAGAGTAGGAATATGGGAGGGAGGACAAAGAAAGGTGGTAGGTGGAGATTCTGATAATATATATGTATGAGGGTTGTTAATAAAAAGCTTTAAAATATTTATTATAATAAATTTTGTTTGACAGCCTCCCAAGCTAACATTAAAATGGTGTTGAAAATTAATTCTTTAATTCTTAAATATAACTTGGGTTAAATAAAACAAATGGACAGAAATACTCCTTGGATATTCAAATTTATTCACCCCATCAACAGAGTAAAAGCTGTGATTATTATGACTGTTAGTTCAAAATAATTAGCCAGTGCTATTGCTGGCAGAGTATAAAAGATGCAATGGAATGGAAAGACAAATGTCTGGGGATCAAAGCTTAGCACTCTTATGGGAATTCATTCAAGTTTAGACAATGTTACCACTTTTGCATGTTCCCTGGCTTGGATTCTGTGGTGAAGGCCTCTATCCTAAACAAGCTGATTAATAATTACATTACTTGGGCAGCATAATTTACTTTCCTAATTGGAAGTGACAAGTTTTGGAACATGGCCAATTCTTTATATTCAAGCTTCAGAAAGGAGGACTTTTTTTATTGTGAGTCCTTTTACGTTATTCCTCCCCTTCTCCCTCCCCTGATCTCCCCTCCACAGCATTTCTCACCTCACTGACATAAATGCTCATGTCTTCTTCATCATCTGTTCTGTAGCAGACTGTCAAGCCCAGCTTCTCTTGACTGCTAACACGACACAACTCGACTTCCTGAGAGAATGATACATACATAAGGACATTTATCTCAGAGAGATCCTATTACAGAGTGAGGACTTTAAAGTTGTATTTTGGGTCACCCTGGGGAGTTTTAATAATTAATGCTTAACATTTACAATTAACTTTTATTATTCAAATCATTAAAATTTACTTTTACCTTGTATTTGTGTAGTCAAACTAATGTGTTTTCATTTTTTCAAAGTGCAAATATGCAAAATCACACAATAATGTATAAATAAAAAATGTGTAAATCATTAAGCTGGAATCTATGAATTATTTGTGATAGTAAAGTATGTAACCAAATTTTATTAAAATATTGAATTACTATGTTTTCTTTGTGTTATAATAAAAATAAGTTTGAAGAAAACAATACTATACTGGATCTTTTCATCAGTTCTTCTTTGGACTTGGATATAATATGATAATAAACAAGTGTTATATATAGGTTAGGTCAAGATTTTCTAATATTCTGTGAAAGCTGTCACCCTTGGAAAGAAGTGGGTTCATCCAGGCTGGAGGGAAAGACATCAATAGCCTCATGGGCAGAGGCAATGATTCAAAAATGCAACAGTAAATGAACAAGAAAACACATTTACTGAAACACATGGCTAAGGGGCTTGAAATGTCAGACCTTAGTAATGTATATTGCATTTATTTCCTGATTTATGTTCAGAAAAATAATAATAAATTTCAGTGCATTTCACTTTTATATAAATGAAATGGGCTTCTGCTACTTTCAGAAGCAGACTTCAGAATAAATCACACAATTCCAAGCATTAAAACGCAAATTGGCAGCTATAATCTTAGAAAATGTGTTCCTTATTGGACAGCATGTATCCCATTACTAAATAATTATATGACAAAGAAGACAGTATATTTAAATTGGAAGAGAAATCTAGATCAAGGATCTGGAACTCAGCTCTATGGGAATTACACACCCTTTAATTTTGCTCATTGTTTCCGCTGGCCACCAGGAGAATTTCAACTTGAGCCAAGCTAGAGCTAGGAAGAGTGTTTGATATTATTGACACTCTTGCCTAATGTATAAACCCTCTTGTATAACAATAATTATGGAGTCCTTTCTCTTTTATTAGAAATACATATGTGGGTGTATGTACGTACAAGTAAAGGTTATGAAGTTTAATAATATAGTGAAATGACCAGGCATGTTTGCGTTCCTCATAACACAAATCCCAACACCTAAAGTGATTGCGTTATTGGAAGGTAGGGCCTTTGGAAGGTAACTGAGTCCTAAAATTCAGGTCAATAAACAGAACTAGTGTTCTGGCAGAAAAGGGGCCAGTACAGTAGCTTGCCCTTTGCAACATTCAAGACACCAGAAGAAGTGCCTTCTATGAGGAAGACAGCAAATCTGTTGATGGTTTGGTTCTGAACTTTCCAGCCTCCAGTACTATGAAAAATATATCCGTTCTTTATATGATGTCCAATTGATAGTATTTTGTTACAACACCCAGAGTGGACTAAATACAAGTACTCATTTGACTACCCAGGATCTGAAATAATTATCAATACTAAATGCAGAAAATTTTGTTGACTTAAAACAAGACTATATTTTTTCAGAACCTTCTGTTACATTTAAACAAGTAGCCCATCCCCTTGACTTTGTATTTCAGAGACATCCTTGCTACTGGATAATAGTCATTTATTTTAGCACCATATTATAATTTATGGGAAAAATCCTTAATGAAGGTGCTTGCATCATAAATACCAATAACCAGTAATTTCATGGCCAAGAGCATATAAAATAAACCCTGAGTCCACTACTCTGAGATAAGTGCTACAAACTAGTGAAAAATGAAACTGCAGAATGCTTTTGCTGCCTGTCACACTGTGGTACTCTGGGTGGGTGAAAAGACATGCTGAATGCTGAACAAAAAAGTGGGAAATACCTTCACCTTCATGAGTAATGGGAAACACAATCATATAGGTCGCCAGGAGCAGACAGCAAAGACCAAGCAAGGATCTCTTAAAAACTGACAACAATTAACAGCTCCAGAGACTAAGAAGACATGACAAAACCTGTGGTGTTACGAAGGCACTACAGCAACAGAGCCAATTCTACTCCTGCTACAAGGTATATAGTCAGCAAGGAAGTATGTGATTCCTAAGAGACATACAAGGAAACCTAAACACACCAGGAAGGACTGATTTTGGGGCCTTTAACTCAAGGCCATTATGAGCCTTAGTTGAGCTGAAATCCATTGACTGACACTGACCTGTCAGAGCCAAATACAGTGAGAACATATTTCTAGAAGGGCATGCTTTTGGGTGATTTCCCAGAATTCTCAGTGTTCTATCCACACTTTGGGGTCTATTTAGAAGCTGCATATCAAAATAGATCAATGAACACTGAAGTTTGGCAGAATCTACACATAAAGTATTGATTCCCCCAAATTAAAACATATATATCCAAAAATTCAAAGGAAAGAAGACAAAGATTTTGAAGTTGCAATAACTTTATGTTTTTAAAGAGACTGCCACATTGAATCTATATAAAATTGTTAACCAGATCGCAAAGTTATCTACCTAATCTTGATTTTCAATATTCCTCCATTTGAGATATGTACTTTCAATTTTCATCTGGATTAATATGAGTACTGGGGAATTGAACTTATGTCATTAGGTTTGCAGGTAAGCACCTTAACTGTTAAGCTATCTCTCCAGCCCCTATTTTCAATTTTTAAAAATTGTTGTATTTTCAATGCTAGGACTCATAAGGATATTTTCATATAAGAATATATTATACTGAGCCGGGCGTGGTGGTGCACGCCTTTAATCCCAGCACTCGGGAGGCAGAGGTAGGAGGATCGCCGTGAGTTCGAGGCCACCCTGAGACTCCATAGTGAATTCCAGGTCAGCCTGGGCTAGAGTGAGACCCTACCTCGAAAAACCAAAAAAAAAAAAAAAAAAAAAAAAGAATATATTATACTTAAGGTACATTTTTATCTATCCAATCAATAATCTGGCTTTTCTTTTAAAATAATTTTGAGCACTCAATATTCTGATTAGTTGAGATACCCTTAGCTGCTTTGTTCTCTCACTAAATGTAAATCTACTAAACTTTCCAGGTTTTCACTGTGAATAATTCTCATATTTTTTCATCTTTTTCTTATAGTTTTTTAAATTCACAGTTTGGCATAATCCTCTTTTATAAAAATTTACAACTCCTGTGTTCTTTTCCTCCACTGTATCTCCAAGAAAAGTTAAGCCTATGTGTCACCTATTACTGTGTTGTTAAGCCTATGTATTTGCACCCTTATATTCCCCAGTGGTACTGGATGACAACAGGTACCTTGCAAACCACATGTCAGACCTCACTGTCAACTATTTCCCCAATCTCAGATATGCCATTATGATACTTGAAACACACATTAGAGTCTGCCATTAGGTCCACATTACTGGGTCTGTGCCACTGACTCTATGCCATCCAGTTGGCATCACCAAGTCAGCACCACTGGGTCCACATCACCAGGTCCACACTGGGATATCTACCTGTACTGTCCCATTCCCCCCCCCCTTACCCCCCACATATGGGATAGTGCCATCCTATCCCCCTGCCTGGCCACCTGCCTCCAAGATTGAGCAGTCTCCAGGTTCTCCTCCCTGACCAGCCACTAGGTCTCTGGGTCCCTACCAGGGCCTTGGGGACTCCTCCTGACTAAGCAGATAGGCCCCCTTGCCATCCAAAACATAATCTATTCAAACATAAAAGGGAACAATCACTGAAGACACTTCAAGGGTAAAGTACAGCTTCCTCCTGAATTGAATAAGATTCCCCAGACTGTGATGGGCACATCACAGCGCAAAAGGTACAACCCAAAACATCAAATGAAAGGAACCCCAGCAAGGTTGCATAGTCCCACAGTGGAAGTCTCTAAACAAAACATAGAAGAGACAACAGGATCAGAATCCCAGAATGAAGACACATGGTATGTGACCTTGGCCAAGCAATTGACAGAACTTGAAGAAAATCAATAAAAGACCAACAATTGAATGAATGCTGTCCTCACTAGGTTGGACCTAATAGAAAACAACAACAACAACAAAAGAGAACCTCAATAATCAGCTGGCTAATCTCAATGAATACATTAAAAATTGCAAGGATGAATTCCAAGAAGGATTAAGAAAATTAAAAAAAAAAAAAAACCTGAAAAGGGAACTTGACAGAGGGATAGATACTATACAGAAAATACAAACCAAATTGAACAAGTCCAAACATCTATAGAAGTCTTCAAGAAGAGGGTCAGTCATGTGGAAGACAGAACCTCAGAAATAGAAGACAGGACAGAAGAAACAGTTCATGAGTCCAAAAACTTAGCCACATTCAAAAATCTTTGCGGACAGATCATGAGGGAAGTGAGGGATACCCTTAAACATCCCAATATTCAGATCATGGGTACACCAGAAGGGGAAGAAATTCAGACCAAAGGCATGGAGAACATATTCAACAAAATTATTGAAGCCAACTATTCCACCCTCTCACAAGAGAGTCCCATCAAGATACAAGAAGCTAACAGAACACCAAACAGACTGGACCAAAGGAGAAACTGTCCAAGACATATTATCAAGAAGCAGATTACAGTAACCAAACCTAGAGAAGGATAATTAAAAAACTACAAATTCCAAGAAAACACCAAATCCCATAAAGCACCACAATATGACAGCGATTAAATCAAACCTCACAGTTATTACACTAAATATTAATGGCCTTAATTCATCCATCAAGAGACACAAGTTAATAGGGTGCATCAGAAAAATGGACCCCTCAATCTGCTGTCTTCAAGAAACCCACCTCACCACTAAAGACAGACTCCTCCTCAGGTTGAAAGGGTGGAAAATGATATTCCAAGTGAATGGAAATAAGAAACAAGCAGGCACTGCTATACTAATAAGGAATAAAATAGACCTCAAACCAAAAATAATCAAAAAAGACAAAGAATGGGCCAGAGGAATGGCCAGGACCCACATTAGCCAGATACACAAGGGGGAACACATGTCTGGAGTTCTTTTGCAGTGGCTAGATGCCCTGGTGCACCCATATTCTCTCTCTTTCTCTGTATCCCTCTTTCTCTATCAAATAAATAAACAAATAAAAATAAAAATTTTTAAAAAAGACAAAGAAGGCCACTTCTTACTCATCAAGGGAATGATCCAACAAGAGGATATCACAATAATCAATTTTTATGCACCTAACACAGGTGCACTACAATTCATAAAACAAAACCTACTTGATAACAAAACAGAAATAAACACCAACACCATCATAGTTGTGGAATTCAATACTCCACTACCAGTGATAGATAGATCATCCAAACAGAAAATCAACAGGGAAGTAAGAGAGCTCAACAACACCATAGATCAACTAGACCTAATAGACATCTACAGAACATTCTACACAAAATCTACAAAATACACATTCTTCTCAGCAGCCCATAGAACCTCCTCAAAAATAGATCATATTCTGGGTCATAAAGCCTGCCTCAATATATTTAGAAATATTGACCTAATGTCCTGCATGATATCAGATCACAATTCTTCAAAGCTAGAAACTAACAAGAGGTGCACCGGGAGCTCCATCAGCTTCTGGTGACTGTGCAACACACTTTTATACAATAAATGGGTAGTGGATGAAACTGTAAAATTTCTAGAATTGAATGACAATGAAGACACACTTTACCAAAACTTATGGGACACAATGAAGGCAGTCCTTAGGGGAAAATTCATAACACTAAATGCCTTCATAACAAAGAGATATCTCAAATCAATATCCTAAACATCCATCTAAAGGCAATGGAAAAACAAGAAGAATCCAACCCCCAAAAAATCCAGACAGAAAGAAATAGTAAAGACCAGAGCATAAATTGATGAATTGGAAACTAAAAAAAACAATTAAGAAAATTGCTGAAACAAAGAGCTGGTTCTTTGACAAAATAAATAAGATTTATAAACACCTGGCCATTTTGATCAAACAAAAGAGAGACACAGAGAGATATGCTTCAAATTAACAAAATTAGAAATCAAAAGGAGAGATCACAACAGACATAAGTGAAATTGGAAGAATCATCAGGACTTACTTCCAAAACCTCTACTCCACAAAAATGGATAATCTAGAAGAAATGGATAAATTCCTAGACACATACCACCTACCTAAACTAAACTCAGATCAGATTAATCTACCAAACAAGCCTATCACACCCATCAAGATTGAAAAGGTAAGCCGGGCGTGGTGGCACACGCCTTTAATCCCAGCACTCGGGAGGCAGAGGTAGGAGGATCGCCGTGAGTTCGAGGCCACCCTGAGACTCCATAGTGAATTCCAGGTCAGCCTGGGTGATAGTGAGACCCTACCTCAAAAAACCAAAAAAAAAAAGATTGAAAAGGTAACCAGAAACATCCCCCAAAAGGAGAGCTCAGGACCAGATGGCTTCTCAGGTGAATTATATCAAAACTTCATGGAAGAACAGAAACCAATTTTTCTCAAATTGTTCCACATAATCAGATAGCAAAGAAAGTTGCCCAACACCTTTTATGAAGTGAGTATCACCCTAATACCAAAACCAGATAGAGATACAACAAGAAAATAAAACTATAGGCCTATATCCCTGATAAACTTAGATGCAAAGATCCTGAACAAAATCCTAGAAAACTGATTTCAACAACACATCAAAATCATCATCCACCTTGATCAAGTAGGCTTTATTCCAGGAATACAGGGTTAGTTAGTTCAATACATGGAAATCTATCAATGTAATACACCACATTAATAAGCTTAATCACAAAAACCACATGATCATTTCAATAGATGCATAATAGGCCTTTGACAAAATACAACAGCACTTCATGATCAAAATGTTGGAGAGACTAGGTATGGACAGTTTATATCTCAACATAACAAAGGCTATATATAAAGCACCTCAAGCCCAAATAATACTTAATGGGGAGAGACTGAAGGAATTCCCATTGAGATCAGGAACAAGACAGTGGTGCCCACTCTCATCTTTGCTCTTCAACTTAGTACTAGAAGTCCTTATCCAAGCAATAAGACAGAAGAACAAAATAAAAGGGATAGAAATTGGAAATGAAGAAGTTAAGTTTGCCCCACTTGCAGATGACATGATTCTATACATAAGTGATTAAACAGCCACCATCTCAAAACTCTTAAAGGTAAATAATTGCTTCAGCAAAGTAGCAAGATACAAAATCAATGCAAAAAAAATCAGTATCCATTCTATATGCAAAGGAAAAAAAAAAACAGATAAAGAAATTAGCTACATTGTCCCATTTTCAATAGTAACAACAAAAAATACCTTGGAATAACACTAACCAAGGATGTGAAAGACTTATATAATGAAAACATAAAAACACTCAAGAAAGAAATTGAGGAGGACTTGAGAAGAAGGAAAGATATCCCATGCTCCTGGATAGGCAGAATTAATATTGTGAAAATGGCAATCATACTAAAAGCAACATACAGACTTAATACAATACGAATAAAAATCCCAGCATTATTCTTCAAAGAGACAGAAAAAATGATCACAAAATTCATATGGAATCGTAGCAGGTCTTAGATATCCAAGCATAATCTAAGCAAAAGAAAAACCTCTGGAGGCATCATCATACCTGATCTAAAGCTATATTACAAAGCCACTGTAACAAAATCAACATAGTAGTGGCGTAAAAACAGGAATATAGACCAATGGAACAGAATTGAGGATCCGGACTTTAGGTCAAGCAACTACAGCTACTTGATCTTTGACAAAGTCCCTAATAATGTAGACTGGAAAAAAAGACAGCATCTTCAACACATGGTGCTGGACAAACTGGATAATCATATTCAGAAAAATGAAACTAGACCCACACATCTCATCATGCACAAAAGTCAAATCCAAATGGATCTAAGACCTCAAAATATGACCAGAAACTCTGCTACCACAGTAAGAAAAAAAAAAAAAAAGGAGGAGCTTTCCACAATAAAGCAGTGAGAAAAGACTTCCTAAACAAAACCCCAGTAGCTCAGGAACTTAAACAATCACTCAACCACTGGGATCTCATGATGCAGGAAAGGTTTCTTTTTTGTTTTTGTTTTTGCAGACAAACATATCATAAGCAGAACCAATACACTACTCACAGAATGGGTGAAAATTTTTACCAGCTATACAAGTGACAAAGGCCTAATTTCTAGAATCTACAAAGAACTCAAAAACCTGAACAATAAAAAAAAATTAAACAACCTACTCACAAAGTGGGGAAAAGAACTGAACAGGGAGTTCTCAGAAGAAGAAATACAAATGGAAAACACACACTTAAGAAAATGTTCAACATCCCTAACCATCAGGGAAATGCAAATTAAAACAACTATGAGATTCCACTTTACCCCAGTAAGGATAGCAGACATTAAAAATAAATCAAATGAAAACATACGTTATCAAGGATGTGGAGAAATAGGAACCCTCACTCACACTGGTGGTGGGAATATAAGCTGGTACAACCACTGTGAAAAACAATATGGAGACTCCTAAAATGATTGAGTATAGAGTTACCAATAGACCCAATTACTCCCTTACTGAGCATTTACCCTAAAAACTCCATGCCTTAGTTCAGAGATATTTGCTCAACCATGCTTATAGCTGCTCAACTCATAGTAGCTAAGAACTAGAATCAACCCAGGTGCCCATCATTGTATGAGTGGATAACCAACATATGGTATATCTACATGATGGAATTCTACTTAGTAGTTAGTAAAAAATGACATAATGAAATTTGTATAAAAATGGTCAAACGTGGAACAGATCATACTAAGCAAACTCACCCAATCAGAGAAAGACAATGGTCACATGGTCTCACTCATCTGTGGCTTCTAACCTGGATCATCCCAAGATGCTGACATACCTAATATGCATCTAGAGGACTAGACAATAGGAATGGTAGGGCCTGAGGGGAGGGAAAGTATGGTTGGGAGGGGAAACACAAAGTGAACCCAATTGGAACTGTTACCATAAAATCCAATATCCCAGAAGATAGACTAAGCGGACCTTAGAGGGAACACCTGAATCAAAGGGCCCTGGAGAGGACGAGATGAAGCCTAACCTTAAATTTCTCCTCTTTATTTTTCTTTTTTTAATATTTTCTTTCTTCTTCTTTCTTTTCTCTTGATGCTGGCCTATAACTCCCAGTACTGGATGTGGTTATCACCCACAGTGAGCTGTTGATCAGAGAGACCTACAAGGTTTCCCAAGAGATGACAGACTTCTATCAGAGCACTTGATTACCCACCAGAGGTTAATGGTAAGACCATACTGCTGAAGATACCATATGCTGTCAGTATGTAACATAGAGAGACCAGGCTTGGATCTGGAAGAAAGCTAGTCCTCAGAGAGTTAGCCCACCTAGTGCTAGAAAGTGCTACATGAACTACTGGGAGAAAGTGGCCAATATCTGTCTGAGCAACTCAAGGTCTGTGCTACTCCAAAGCAAACAACCGGATGTGATTCTCACACAAGTGCAATAGTGGCACACAGCCACGGTGGGTAACCAACTGCTCTTGGATTAGATAACAGATCCACTCAGTGGTAAGGAACCCATATCTGGAACTGGAAAACAAGTCAGAATCATATCCAGATAACAAGTTTGCTCTCCAGTATCACGCTCCCATCAATCTTGGGCTACAAGAGGACCTACACCCAATTACATTCTCTCTAAACTAATAATGGTTATCCCATTTAACCTGTGCTGACTTTATTCTGTTGGAGAATCTGCTTCTCTTGTTCAGATGGAAGCAGAGGCTGAGGAGAGAAATATAGCCCACTGCACTTTACCAGGGCTCCAGCTGAAACCATAGAGGAATTGGGGAAATGAGCAAGAATATTGCTTTTTCAGTGAACCTGATATTAGCACAAGGGTGAAGGAGATAGACACTGAGGACACTCAACTCCTACCAAACCAGAGATCTAGAGATCCAGAGGCTCCTAAGAGCCCATCACTGAAGTAGACCTAAAACAAACCCATCATGGCTCAGGGAAATTCGTGGAAGAGAGGGTGGAAAGACTGTTAGAGTCTCAAGTTGGGACATTATGCACAGAGACATTGCCTCTTTCCCATAACTGATGGCTACACCACAATGCACGACCCACAACCCCCATGGGGTTAACCAGAATCCCCAACAAGGAGGTTCCCTTTGGAGGGGGGAAGGGATGAGGGTAAGGATGAACATATATATATGTATATATATATAGAGAGAGAGATGATAGACAGATAGATAACAACAAAACCACCAAAAAATCATATATCATATGTTCTTTAGTTGCTTTTCTACTTTCTTAAGGAAACCTGTTGCCTTTTATCTTCTTCCTTAAATTTCCAATAGAAACTTTCTACTTTCCATTGGTAACCTCATCTTATAGTTTATCAGGCCATTCCATTCCATTATTAGTATGCAGGCCTCAACTTTTCACCCCTCTTGACTGTCATTTTACAGCCCTGCCCTCTGCAGCTCTGCCACAGTGTCTTCACCCTCCTCATGATTAGCCAGTTCTTATATTAGCTCCTATACCTCTTCTGTCCATCATGTGTGTCCATATGCATGCTCTGCTGATTTTCTATTTTGATAAAAGAAAGTCCATTTTTGCTAGAGGAAATGCTTCCACTCATGCTTTGTAAAAGTTTTAAACTTTTTCTAAAAATTTTTCTCATAGAATGACTCTTTTCTATCCCTTTCTCACTCTTTACTACATTATTTCCTTTGACATATTGTGCATGAGTGTGTGTGTACACACATGTAATAATATAATTCACATATGTTGGGGCAGGAGGAAACGCAAAGGATGTACTGGCCATCTGTAGACTGGGGTGCTGTAAGAATCCAGCAAAGTTCTTGGAAGTGATAATACAGCTGATTTTGGTGATCATCAAAATGACAGAATTTCAAAAAGAAAAGCTTCACCAAGCTAGGTGTGGCAGCACACAACTCTAATCCCAGCACTCAGGAGGCAGAGGTAGGAGGATCACCATGAGTTTAAGGCCACCTTGAGACTACATAGTGAATTCCACATCATCCTGGGCTAGAGTGATACCCTACCTCAAAAAAACAGAAGGAAACAAAATCTTTACCATGCATATGCACAGCGATAGGCAATAGCATGTCCTGTTGGAGAAACTTTTAAAAGTTAATATATGAGAAACTGCTTAAAACTCTGTGTGAGGGGGTCATGGTGAAAAATAAAACTAGAGCTAGGCAATGACCTGATAATGGAAGAATAACACATTATATTAAATAATGTTCAGTCAAGTTTTCTATCCCTGAGCTGTACCCCAATAATCTGAATTCATTGCTGGTAGTCAGCATTCTACCACTATGACAAAATACCTGAGGTAATAATCTTAGAAGAAATAAAAGTTTTCTTTGCCTCATGATTTCAAAGGTTTAAGTCCATGGTTATTTGATTCTGTTTCTTTGAATCTGTAACAACATAACACATCATTGTGGGAATGACTACAGAGAAGCATATTCACTTCACAGCAGCCAGAAAACAAAGAGACATATAGGAAAGAGCTGGGGTCCCAGGAACCCCATCAAAGGCATGCCTCCAATGACTTAATTTCCTTATTCTAAGCCCTATTTACTAAAGATTCCACCACCTATTAATAGCACCATATGCTGGGGACCAAAACTTCAACAAATGGGCCTTTGTAGACATCCAAGATGCAAGTGTAGCATTTTCAAAAGTGTAAATGGGAGCATTATAAAATCAGTTCAAGAGCTGGATGTGCAGTTCAGAAAGATGCCTTTATCAGTAACACAGCAGGTAACTAAAGCGTTCAGAAACAAGAAAATGAGTTTGGAAGACTACCAGCTCATGTGAGAGAAAGTAAAAGCTTGAATGCATGTAGCCATTTCACTTTCTTTCCTGGTTTGAATGTGAAATGTCCCATAGGTTCATGTCTTTGAACACATGGTCCCTAGCTTGTGGTACTCTTTTGGGAGGTAGTAGAACCTTTATCAGGTGGAGCTTAACTTAAAGTAGTGGGTCACTGGGGGCAGGCCTCAACTCTTCCTGCCTGTTCTCTGCTTCATGACTGAGGGTGCAATGTATTCTCATATTCTTGCCACCATGAAGCTGTCCATTTCTGTGCCTAGGGTGGGACTATCTTCCCAGAAACTGCTACTTGTCAGGTTTTGGTCACAACAGAATCATGGCAAATACAGAAAACTGCAGTGAGGTGGTCTACTGTGACAAACCTGATCATATCAATCTTGGGCCTTTGAAACTGGTTTAAGAGAGGACTGTGGAAGATTTTTGTACCTGCATGCTAGAATCCCCAGAATGCTATATGGAAGCTTAATGGGTTATTCTTGTTGGAGTTTGGAAAACAAGAATTCTTAGAGAAATCCAGGTGGTTGAGGCCCAGCTCATGAGGTTTCAGAAGGGCACAAGGACTCTAGCAGAAACTGGGATAGAACCTGTTAATACGATAATGTGGCTAAGATACTGGCTGCATTCTGCTCACATCCTGAGAACTTGCATGAAGAAGAATTAAAAAATAGTGAACTAATTTGTTTGGCAGAGGAAATTTAAAGAGAACATTTGAGCTGTTTGATGATTACTGCCCACTGCTATTATTCAGGTCTCCAATAAGAGAAAAAACAATATCTGGAGCATAAAGATATGAAAAAACATGGACTGACAAGAAAAGCAGTCATTTGCTAGTTTAACATTGCAGAGAACAAGAGTGTGAAAGCAGCTATAATTGTTAGAGTGATTAGCACTGTTGAACAGAAACCTGATGCTCTGCATTGGGAAATAGGAAAGGTGCCCAGAAAGTAAGACCCTACCCACTGTAAGTTCCAACTTACTAAAAGGCAACTGCAGCTGTGGTACAAGGGAGCCCGGCTGCATGTCAAGCTGACATCAGAACTTGGCAACACTGTCCGCATGGTACTGGATTCTCAGTCATGAGAGATACAAAGTGGAGGTGCCATGGGGGTTTGCACAAGTTTCCACAAAGCTGTTGAGATCAGTCAATAGATATCATAGCTAGTTTTCCTGAAAAGGAGACTAGGAAAGGATACTGTACAAAGCTGTGAAGATGAGGCCTAAGCTGCAATGGAGATTCCAGGATGCTGAGATACCAGGACTGTGGGATGTCCACTGAGGAAAGCTGAAAATAGTGGAGCTGGTCCAAGAGAGGCTGTGGGTTTGGAAGATGGCAGAGCAGAGGGATAGGGCTACTCAAGGCTGCTGGAGCCCAGATGATTCCACCATGTGTCCCAGATGAGGCTTGCAGCTATAAGATTTGGTGTTTTCCCTGTTGATTTAGGTCTGCTTTGGTCTGATAGTTCCTGTTATGTCCCCATATTTCCCTTTTGGAATGAGAATGCCCACTCTTTGGCACAGTATGTTGGAAATATGTAACCTGTTTTTTTTTTTTCATAGGACTCATAAGTAATAGATTACCTTGAGTCTCAGAATAAACTCTGGGTTTTGAACAGTTTGGTGACTGTTAAAGACTACAGGTACTTTTAAAGTTGGAGTGAATGCATTTTGCATTATGAAATGGCCATTAGTCCCTTAGGAACAGGGGCAGAATACTGGGCTTTGAATGTGAAAGGTTCCCACTGACTTGTGTGTCACCAGCTAGGGTGACGCAGCGGCTGTGGAACCTTTACTTACCAGAGCCTCATTGGAGCAAGTAGGTGACTAAGTGAGAGCCCAGTCCTACTTCCTGTCTGCTCTCTGCTTCCTGACTGTGGACCTAATGTGAGCAGTTACCTCCTGTTCCTGCCAATATGAAGCTGACGGCTGCCATTAGTTTCTTACCAAAATGGTCAATGTCTCCTTAAACTAAAGCCAAGATAAGACCTTCCTTAATTTGGTTCTTGTCAGGTATTTACTCACAGCAATGAGAAAAGTAATTAATATTCACCCTAAATACAGTTACTATTATTTATACTTTATAGATTAAGAAACAAGACCCAAAAAGAGTTCAGTAAATTGCCCAAAGTCATACAGTAAGGCGAGGCAGAGTTAGGATGAAATTCCAGATAAAGGACCTAGTCTGATTCTCAACATCTTCTCTCTCTAATCCATGAACTGCTCTTCCTCATGTTTTTGATATCAGCTCAAATGCTCCTTATGAATGGTGTTCTAGTCTATTATGCTGAGGTCTCTGTCAAAATGTCACTGTTGTAAGTAACTTCTTTGCAATTATGACTGCTTAGTTTATTATTTTTAATGAGCAACTTTAGATTTTTCTCAACTTGTTGACATTTTTAATTGTTATCTTTGGTACCTTCTCCTAATGTTCTTTGAATTTCTAGCACATAATAGCATGGAGAGCTTAGGAGAGCCACAGGTGCATTTTTTGTATATGTAAACTGTCACTGGAAGCTGGATGATGATAAAAATTGCTTTGGAAATGTTTGCACTATAGTATAATCATATTAGATTTGGCATGATTCATTTAGAAAAATGTAAACAGTACATACTACTTAGATTCACAATCTCTGTCTGAAAGAAAGGCAATGAGGGCTGGGGAGATGGCTCAACAGTTAAAGGTACTTGCTTGCAAAGCTTATTGGTCTGGATTTGCTCCTCCAGTACACATATAATGCCAGATAAACAAAGTGGTTCAGGCATGTGGTGTTCATTTGCAGAGGCAAGAGGTCCTGACACCTCCATTCTCTTTCTCTTTCTCTCTCTGCTTGCAAGTAAATGAATAAAAAGTTTTCAGGAAAAAGACAATAAATGAATTGTGAAGGTAAAGTTAAATTATCTAAGTTACTAATTCTAAGAATTCCTCTAGCATGTTTAGATTTTATGTGACTATTTTATTCTCTTGACATTTTCTTAGCTACATGTTAAAAGTCACATTCAATTTCAGAATCAATATCTCTCTCTCCATATATATATATATATATATATATATATATATATGTGTGTGTGTGTGTGTGTGTATCTATATAATATTGAGTATTTTGAAAGTAATTCATTTAATTTGAAATCTAATAGTGTAAGATAGTGTACAGTCATGATAATTGGACTGTCCTGCATTCCTCCTTCACTATCTTTTTGAAAACAAGGCTTTATGTTTCTTTTGTAGAATTTTACTTCCTTTCCAAGTCCATATATTTGCTTAGGACTTATTCTCACTTGAGGAATGAACATGCAACCAACAAAAGCATTCTAGTTTTTTAGCTACAATTTTTCCATCCTATATAAATGACAAGCTAGTATCAAATTATGATTATTGGGAGAAAGCAAGGATTTGTGTTTCTGGTATTCAACTTAGACAGAATTATAAATTTTAACTAACTTTAAAGTTGGTGAAAGTCTTAGGAAATTAGTATAATTGCAATTTATTTTCCTGGAATTATTTGTAGGTGACTTAGCTATAATCTAACTAGCTCTCCATCTTGCATAACTGCTTGTAATTTACCCATGTTAACTTGGAACAGAGTAGAAACATGGCTGCCTAGTTGTTACTCAATTGCTCTGCTTAACTGATTTAGTTTTTTGGCTGGTTCTTCTATTATTCTTGAATTAAGTAATTTCCACTTGGGGGAGTAGTTTGGGGGTGCTACGAGGGTGTTTTGAGTATATTGGGGATCACAGAAGAGATTGAGAAATTCAGAAGGAAAGAGAAAAGACAGACTGAAAGTGTGATGCTGTAGGCCAGGTCAGGGTGAGGAATAGAGCATCCATCCCTAGGACAGCAAGGCTTTAACAGATTTCAACCCTTAATGTTTTGAAGTTTATAAAGAATTATCTGGCCAACATTTCTATCCAAGTGCTGTCTGTTCTGAGAGGCTCAAGCTCTTGGCGCCATTCAGTAAGCCACTGCTGCTCACTCATCCTGCTGTGCAGCATTTGTAAGCTGTCTTTTCTTTGAATTTCTAAAACTGGCTTTTTCAAAAGAAAGTGTTAGCAACATTTCTTTGATATTAACTTTGTGCTTTCTGCAAAATGAAGAGTAGGAAAGTACAGGGCATCCTTTTGTCTGTGATTCAATTCTCCTTCTTGGTTACATTGTTCTGGCCATGTTTTCTGGAAAGGAGATTAGTATAGAGGTACTATCTATAGTTTGGAATGCTGCTTTATTGCCACAAACAAAATAAGACCAAACATTTTGTTCATTTTTATTTATTTATTTGAGAGCAACAGACAGAGAGAAAGGGGGGCAGGGAGAGAGAGAGAGAGAGAGAGAGAATGGGTGCTCCAGGGCCTCCAGCCACTGCAAACGAACTCCAGACATGTGTGCCCCCTTGTACATCTGGCTAACGTGGGTCCTGGGGAACCAAGCCTTGAACCGGGGTCCTTAGGCTTCACAGGCAAGCGCTTAACTGCTAAGCCATCTCTCCAGCCCAAGACTAAACATTTTGAAGAGGCAGGCATTCACTTAAGAAAAGAGAAGAAATGTCTGCTACTTAAATAGGGCAGACAAAGGCATCTTGTAGCTATTCTAAGGGGCAGAGTGATTACTGTGAGGAAATCAAAAAGAAATCTGAACATTCACAAAGTGACCCACAAGAGCATCTTTAAGAGAATTTATAAACTAGCAGTGACATACAACATAGTAATAGGAACTATAACTGCTTCATCTAGTAGTGATTATTTATTAAGATGTCCCATTAGATATTTGAGCATAAATTGAAAAACTACTTATCTTCTGGGAGGTAAGATACATTGGAAAGGACAAAGAGATAATGAGGCAAAATTAAAAATTATTGTGCTAGGGCTGGAGAGATGGCTTAGCAGTGAAGGCCTTGCCAGAAAAGCCAAAGGACCTTGGTTCGATTCCCCAGGACCCACATAAGCCAGATGCACAAGGTGGCACATGCATCTGGAATTGATTTGCAGTGGCTGGAAGCCCTGGTGCACATTCTCTCTCTCTCTCTCTCTCTCTCTCTCTCTGCCTCTTTGCCTCTCTCAAGCAAATAAATAAAATAAAATATTTAAAAAATTATAGCGCTACAGTCACAAACAAATCCAAGGAGTATATGTGGGTTAGAGCTAGAACTGGAAGTCTGACCCAAATAACACAAAAAGATAGGGCATAATTATGATCAACTTGGGTTGATGAAATGAAAGAAAAATGTATGGGGTTTGTTAACAAGATCAAATTCTGTTTTCGAACGTTTATTATTAATTAATTTATTTATTTGCAAGGAGAGAAAGAGAGAGAGAGAAAGAGAGAGAATGGGTGTGACAGGGTCTCTAGTCCTGCAAACAAAAGCCAGATGCATGTATCACTTTGAGCACCTGGCATTAGATGAGTACTGGGGAATTGAACCTGAGTCATTAGGCATTGCAGGCAAGCACCTTAACCAATGAGCCCTCTCTCCAGCACATCTTTATGTATTTATTTATTCATGTGTGTGTGTGTGTGTGTGTGTGTGTGTGTGTGTGTGTATGCCTGGGTCTTTTACCACTGAAAACTAATACCCATCTGGCTTTATGTGGGTAGCTAAGGAATTGAATGAACTTGGACTAGTAGGCTTTTCAAGCAAAGGCTTTTAACTGCTGATCCGTGTCCCCTGTGACATGAAATTTTCTTCTTGAACTTGAATAGAGATATTGATCTAAACTGATCTGATCATATTACACATAACATGCTTCATGTTGGCACAATATACTGGTAACAAATAGGAATTATTGAAAAACTAGTACAAACTTAGATTTCTACATAGGTAGTTTCAATAAATTATAAATGTCGCATCAACACTACAAAGATTTTTTTACCTTGTAAAGAATATATAGAATAAATCTGTACTCCCAAATTCATATTATATTTTTCATATTATATTTTTATACTTAATTCGTAAATATTTGTTAGGTAGATGATTAAATGTTGATTTAAAACTCCTCCATGACTTACTATAAAAAACTTAAAAATATAATTATAAAATGCAGTGGCCAGTAAGAAACCTAATCCACAATATTATTAAAGGAGGCTAGCTGTTCTTCATTTACAGATTAAGGCTTACAATATTATTACAACAAAAAATTCTATATAAATATAGACTGATTAATTATAGGTAGATAGGTTGATGTCAAATTCATGCATAATTTTACATTTGATTGGTCCTACGTTTTGTCACTGGCCAAAATCCCTAAGTGTCTTAACCACTCCTTTGATCAAAATATTCTAGATATTTCCCTTTCCGTTCCTTCTTTGTGGAGTTGCCTTTTCTACTTCTTTACTTTTAGTAGCAGTCTATTGTGACATCCAAAATGCAGTGCATCCTTATTTATGGCAACAAAACCTTAATAACATGCATTCCTGCCAAATAGTGGACCTGGATATCTGATGAATGAAGTGCATCAGATATTATACATAAAATTACAGACCAGAAGACACCCCAGGTCGGTGCTGACATGGCAGATATCTGCCATTCCTCCTCAGAGCTTTTCTTTATTGAAAAGCATCAGGGATAATCTTTAACAAGTATTACTAAGGGAGATCAACAAAGAGGAAGGATGGGAAATAAATAAAGCTATTGACAGGATGACTTCTGTTTCTCTCATCTCATTACTGGGGCAGGAAACAGGCATTTTCAATGAGGCATTGGGCTCTCACTACATTTTTTTCCCTAAGCTATTTTATACTGAGGGTTGAGGGAGTGTTTCCCATGCTCATTACTACAGGAAAGACTCTTCAAGTTGTCAAGATTCTATAACTGCAGTATTAGTTGTTTACAAGTGGTTTTCGGTTTGTTTTCTTACGTGGTACAACAGAATTTAATTGTTTTGGTTTTTGATGCAGGGTCTCAGTATGTAGCTCAAGCTGGCCTGAAGCTCATGATATTCAGGATTTTGCTATGTAGCCAACATACCCAGTTCTACATTCTTTACATAATTAAATATGCACAGAAACCTCTGATCTAACAAAAAAAAAGCAAACTCCAAAGCTGGATTTATTACAAAATATAATAAAAGGTCATAAAATATTGATGCAAAAATTCTGAGTACTGTTAACATTTTCCCTTTTTCATAAAAGCAAAATTCTCAAGATAGTTGAGCTTTACATTCAAGCCAAAAGATATGCATTTCAAACCCACACTTCAGAAGGGAGAAAGCGCCTTATGAGGAGGAGTGTGCATTCTTAATGACGGCAGGAGCAACTACAGAGTGCCCGTCTGCCACTATACACACTTTCTAACTACAGAGTGCCCGTCTGCCACTATACACACTTTCTAACTACAAAGTGCCCATCAGCCACTATACACACATTCTAACTAGAGTGCCATAGGTCACTATACACACTTTCTAACTACAGAGTGCCCGTCTTCCACTATACACACATTCTAACTAGAGTGCCCATCTTCCACTATACACACTTTGTAACTACAGAGTGCCCATCTGCCAATGTGCACACTTTCTACTTACTGGAGTGCCTGTCTCCCTACTATACACACTTTCTAACTACAGAGCGCCCATCTGCCATATGCACACTTTCTAACTACAGAGCGCCCATCTGCCAATGTGCACGCTTTCTAACTACAGAGTGCCCGTCTGCCACTATACACACTTTGTAACTGCAGTGTGTCTGTCTGCCACTATCTATACACACTTTCTAACTACAGCATGCCCGTCTGCCACTATACACACTTTCTAACTACAGCATGCCCATCTGCCACTCTGCACACTTTCTAACTACAGCATGCCCGTCTGCCACTCTGCACACTTTCTAACTACAGCATGCCCGTCTGCCACTCTGCACACTTTCTAACTACAGCATGCCCGTCTGCCACTCTGCACACTTTCTAACTACAGCATGCCCGTCTGCCACTCTGCACACTTTCTAACTGCAGTGTGCCCGTCTGCCACTCTGCACACTTTCTAACTACAGCATGCCCATCTGCCACTCTGCACACTTTCTAACTACAGCATGCCCGTCTGCCACTCTGCACACTTTCTAACTACAGCATGCCCGTCTGCCACTCTGCACACTTTCTAACTACAGCATGCCCATATGCCACTATACACACTTTCTAACTACAGCATGCCCGTCTGCACTTGCACCTTTCTAACGCATGCTGCATTGCACTTTCTAACTACAGCATGCCCGTCTGCCACTCTGCACACTTTCTAACTACAGCATGCCCATCCACTCTCAGCATGCCCGTCTGCCTCTCTGCACACTTTCTAACTACAGCATGCCCGTCTGCCACTCTGCACACTTTCTAACTACAGCATGCCCGTCTGCCACTATACACACTTTCTAACTGCAGCGTGCCCGTCTGCCACTATACACACTTTCTAATTACAGAGTGCCCGTCTGCCACTATACACACTTTCTAATTACAGAGTGCCCGTCTGCCACTATACACACTTTCTAATTACAGAGTGCCCGTCTGCCACTATACACACTTTCTAAATACAGCGTGCCAGTCTGCCACTATACACACTTTGTAACTGCAGTGTGTCTGTCTGCCACTATCTATACACACTTTCTAACTACAGCATGCCCGTCTGCCACTCTGCACACTTTCTAACTACAGCGTGCCCGTCTGCCACTCTGCACACTTTCTAACTACAGCATGCCCATCTGCCACTCTGCACACTTTCTAACTGCAGAGTGCCCATCTGCCACTCTGCACACTTTCTAACTGCAGAGTGCCCGTCTGCCACTCCGCACACTTTCTAACTGCGGTGTGCCCGTCTGCCACTCCGCACACTTTCTAACTGCGGAGTGCCCGTCTGCCACTCTGCACACTTTCTAACTGCAGAATGCCCGTCTGCCACTCTGCACACTTTCTAACTACAGCATGCCCGTCTATTACTACACACACTTTCTAACTGCAGAGTGCCTGTCTATTACTACACACACTTTCTAACTGCAGAGTGCCCGTCTGCCACTCTGCACACTTTCTAACTGCAGAATGCCCGTCTGCCACTCTGCACACTTTCTAACTACAGCATGCCCGTCTATTACTACACACACTTTCTAACTGCAGAGTGCCTGTCTATTACTACACACACTTTCTAACTGCAGAGTGCCTGTCTATTACTACACACACTTTCTAACTGCAGAGTGCCCGTCTGCCACTCTGCACACTTTCTAACTACAGAGTGCCCGTCTGCCACTCTGCACACTTTCTAACTGCAGAATGCCCGTCTGCCACTCTGCACACTTTCTAACTGCAGAGTGCCCGTCTGCCACTCTGCACACTTTCTAACTGCAGAATGCCCGTCTGCCACTCTGCACACTTTCTAACTGCAGAGTGCCCGTCTGCCACTCTGCACACTTTCTAACTACAGCATGCCCGTCTGCCACTCTGCACACTTTCTAACTACAGCATGCCCGTCTGCCACTATACACACTTTCTAACTGCAGCGTGCCCGTCTGCCACTCTGCACACTTTCTAACTACAGCATGCCCGTCTATCACTACACACACTTTCTAACTGGAGTGCCCGTCTATTACTACACTCTCTCTAAGGCTGGCCGTGGCCATTTGCCAGTTCGCACTGATCCTTAACTGTCTGTTGTGATACTCAACACTGACATTATACTGCAGTCTGCTTTTACACAAAGGCAAGATACCTGGTTTAGACACTCATGACTTAGCCAACTTTCAGGAGTATATATATATATCCTGTGTACTAATGTTTAAGTTATAGTAAACAGTATAGGATTGTGTGTATATTAGAGATTTAAAGGAATTTTAGTAGTATTTTATGACATGTAGGCAGACAAATTAAGTGCATCAACTTATTACTCTTTTTTAAATTTTTTATTTTTTTATTAATTAGTTTTGTATTCAGCAAATATAGTCAGTTTGGTACCATTATTAAGCTCATCAGTGGCCTACCCCCTCCCTTTGGCCCCTCCTTGTTGAGGTATATGGGTCATGCATTGTGGAGTTAGCCCACAGTTATGGGTAGGATAAATGTCTCTGCATATCATGACCCAACACATTTCATTTAACATAATTAGTCATTAAAAATATTTCATGGTCATTTGTCCAACTTTCTGATAATTTGCTTTTGCCTTGGGCCTCTGATGGCCAGGCATATTTCTGTAGTATTAATGAGCAAAATCTGATTATTCTGTCTGGTTTAAAATTAATTTCAATCACTGAATTATCTTCTGCAGCTTTATTTACAATTACATACAAAGATTAGATCATCAAAATTTATTTGAATTATATCAGCATTTTTTACTACCATATAATTTTATCCATGTCTATCTGTGTGTCTGTCTGTCTATCTATCTATCAATCAGTTATCTATCAATCTATCTGTCACACCTACCTACCTACATACCAATCATTTTCTGTTCTGGGCAATGATCCCAGTGCTGTGTAATTTATAAAGTGTCATCAATGTCTGTAATATTGAAATTCTTAAAAACCTGAAAAATGGTTCTAAAGAATATTTATTAAAAGGGAAATGAGGTCTGGAGAGATTGCTCAGTGGTTTAGGTGCTTGTTTGTAAACACTAAAGGCCTAGGTTCATTTTCCCAGTACCCATGTAAATTCAGATGTCCAGAATGGTATATGTATTTGGAGCTTATTTGCAATGGCAGGAGTTCCTGGGGTGCCCTTTCTAGCTCTTTCTCTCTCTCTCTGTCTCTCTCTGTTTGCAAAAAAAAATTACTTTCTTTTTTAAAAAAGAGAAATAATCTTGGTAATCTCTAAATAATCCAACAGAACAAGAATTTTTAATAACATATAATGCAAATTAAAAAAAAATAGTTTTATGTTCAGGGGCTGGAGAGATTACTCAGTGGTTAAAGTCACTTGCTTGCAAAACTGACTGCCCAGGTTCGATTCCCTAGTACCCACATAAAGCTAGATGTACAAAGTGGTACATACATGTGCTATTTGTTTTCTTTGGCAGAAGGTCCTCTCAAATCCATTGTCTCTCTCTTTTTTCTCTCTCCTTGCAAATAAATAAATAAAAATTAAAAACTATACATCTATATTTTTGCTTAATATTCAAAGGAAAATTCCCTGAAATGTAATGTAAGAGTAGTTAATGTCTAATGATATTGTTATGTTAACTACTTTCTTTTGGATATTTTCTTAAACTTCCCACCATTTTGCTTTGGAGCAGGTATCTACTAGAACCCTAAACAAATATCTTAAAATATAAATATTAATTACTTAGCATTGAAAAGGTAAATAACTTAAACCATAAGCACCATGGAAGTCTATAGACCTCTATTTTCTTTATGTCTGTTTAATCATCCTGTTTACTGGAAAACATTGATTTTCAAAAAAGCAGAAAAATCCACATTTGGTCTGTTGGGGAGATACAAAGCCAAGCAAGCCCCAAAGCCAAACTACATCTAAGACGGGGGTGGGGGGGGGGTCTCAAGCCACACAGAAATATGTTTCCTTCATACAGGAGAAAAGTGTCCTTGGAAAGGTAGTAATGAGATCTAGAGACCTTATTTTTCCTGGTAAGGAGCAAAGCAAGCAATGAATAAGAGCATGCAGTTTCAAAATGTGGCATAGTTAAAAAGAAAAAAAAAAAAAAAAAACAAGGAGGACTTTTTCATCACTGTGGTTTAGTATATGGTCCCATAGACTGTCATTTTAATTAAAATTGAGCTTGCAACTGGGGTAGGGGTTATTAGGGGTAGATCTTGAGTACAGCCCTACTAGGGTGTACAGAGAGCAGTTGGAGCTCTGGATAGTGGTGTTTGCTAGTGTTGGTTTTTCCCTATGCTATGCTGATGTATGATGGAGTGAGCAAGCTGCTTCAGACATTGATGGAACTTTCCCTGGACTCTATACATCTGAAATAAACCCTTTCCTTCCATAAACTGCTTCTTGTCAGGTGTTTCTCCAAAACATGAAGGTAACAGCAACAGTAGAATTTGGTTCCAAGATTGAGGTCCTTGTTGTGATAAATCTAACCATGTGGATTTTGGTCTTTTGCAACTTTTACGTAGGGGGAGTATGGAAATATTTGGTACTTGGGACCTGAGAAACCTCACAGTACAGTAAACCAAATGAAAAATGGAATATAAAGGGACACAATAGACCTAGTTAAACATCCTCCTGTGCAGCCCTTGCCTTTAGGCACACATAATGGAAGCCACCACCCAAGTTGATCTTCCTGTCAGATAAAGGAGAAGTTCTAGGAATCATTATCACAGGCCTTATTGCAAAATGCAGTTGTTTTCTGTTATCTAAGAAATGTGATGACCCCCTCTGTGTACTGTACCATGACCTTCCTGTACCTCTTTATTTCTAACTATCTTTGTGATTATATAGCATAGAATGTTTCTTGCCTCAGTTCTGCCTATGTGGTCTATGTAATGGATTCCTTGTGATTTCTTGTAATAGCCCCCCCACCCCCACCACCATGTTTAACAGTAACTTTATGGTTTAACTTCCATCCTGTTTTGTTCTATAAGCATCATGTGGTTATTTCCAACAAAAGCTGACACTCCAAACAGTTTGGGCCTGCATCCTGAGATCCTGACCTCTGGGGTACAGACCTGATGCACCAGACTTTCTTATTTTTCTTTTCTTTCTTTTTTTAAATTTTTTTGTTTATTTATTTATTTGAGAAGGACAGAGAGAAGGAGGCAGAGAGAGAGAGAGAGAGAGAGAGAGAGGGCGCGCCAGAGCTTCCAGCCTCTGTAAACGAACTCTAGATGCGTGCGTCCCCTTGTGCATCTGGCTAACTTGGGTCCTGGGGAATTGAGCCTCTAACCGGGGTCCTTAGGCTTCACAGGCAAGCGCTTAACCACTAAGCCATCTCCCCAGCCCCTTTTCTTTCTTTTTTACGCAATAAAACATCTCACATTCCGTGAGTCAATGGTCTTACTTGTGCGACACCGGACCCCATAACACTTGTTGTGATAAATCTAACCATGTGGATTGTGGTCTTTTGCAACTATTGTGCAGGAGGAATGTGGAAAGATTTGGTACTTGGGACAGGAGAAACCTCACAGTGCAGTAAGCCAAGTTTTATGGGCTATTTTGGTGAGAGTCTGAAACTGCTAAAATGCAGAAAGAATTGTGGACTAGGAAGGATTGGATTATGAACTTAAAGGAAAAACAACAGCTGAGAACTTTGTTAGAAATGGAGTAAAGGCTGGCTGCATTATTCTACTCAGTATACACATTTGGCTATGGCACATACCTGGTGCTTGCTTGGAAACAGGAAACATGCAGGGAAGTGGTGGGTCATGAAGTACAACATAGTGTTCTTTTTGGAAATGTCCCCTGGGCAAAATGAAGCAGGATAGAAATCCCAGTAAAGCCATTATATACAGATGAACCAGGGGCCAATGCTGAGATGCACCATGGGAAACAAGGTTAAAATCCTTGTACTGGAGGACAATTAAGGCCATTGCATGGAGGTATGAAGATGAACTGTGGTTTTTAGTGTAGAGTCATAGGTGATTGGGATATACCAGGACTGTGGAATGGCACAGACTATTGCTGGCTTGGAATTCAAGGTTGCTCAGGCTCAGCTGGGTGGGTAACATTAGAAGCCAGAGACTTTCATCACTGGTTATAGAAGTTGAACTTAGAACTACAGATGTGTGATGTATACTTGCTGGTTATTGGTTAGTATTGGCCCAGTCTGTTCTTGCTATGCCTTATTACAATAGATATGTTTACCCTATGCCATTATGTGTTAAAAATAAAGTAACTTGTGTTTTGATATTACATCAGTTAAAAGATAGTCTTGAATCTCAGATGAGACTTGAAAATTTTGAACTATATTAAAGTTGATAAAGATTATGGGGATCTTTTAAGTTAGACTGAATGCAATTTGCATTGTGAGATGGTCATGAGTCTATGGGAGCCAGGGGTAGAATGTGGTGGTTTGAATGTATGGCCCCATAAGCTCAGTCTTTTTTTTAATAAATATTTTTTTTTTATTTATTTGAGACAGATAAAGATGGTGGGAGAGAGAGAGAGAGGGCGAGAGAGAGAAAGAGAGAGAGAGAAAGACAGAGAGAGACTGGTATCACCAGAGCTTCCAGCCACTGCACATGAACTCCAGATACATACACTACCTTGTGCATCTGGCTTACATAAGGTCCTGAGGAATCAAACCAAGGTTCTCTGGCTTTGCAGGCAAGCACCTTAACCACTAATCTATCTCTACAGCCCCCAGTAATTTTTTCAATTAAGACTGATCTTTCAACTTTAGTCTCCAGTGTGCTGAGCGCAGCTGATGAAGAGGTATTTCCCTGGGGATGGATATTGAGTCCAGCCCTATTAAGTATATACAGCAAAGTTGGAACTGTGGGTGTTGGGGCTTGCTGTTTCTTTTTTTTTTTTTCTGATATGCTGATGTATGATGGAGTGAGCCAGATTCTTCTGACATTGATGGAACTTCCCCTGGACTCTATAAGCCTGAAATGAATCTTTTCCTCCCATAGGTTGTTTTGGGTTGGATGTTTGTCCAGCAATATGAAGGTAACTGCAACAGTTACCTGAGATGACACATGTCTTAAATTCCAGTTGTTGTCTGCCCAGGGTGTAGCCAGGCTTCTCAGTGCTGGCATGCCAGGTTATTTTGATTCTCCAGCTTTAGGGTCTGGAAGAAGGTTGACCCTTTCCTATGAATGATGCTTTTTCTTCATCTTCCTGCATACTCCCTCTGCTGCAGCTCTAGTTCAGGCCTACAACAGCTCTTCACCAATAGCTCTACCCTCTCAGATACATCTGGAACAACTGTTCCTGATAACTCTTAATATATGACTTTAAACATATTATCCATGCTGGGAAAATTAACTGTTTCCTCTAGATGACTAAAGTAAATCCAAACTCTGTGGAATGACACCATGGAACTTCTCAATTATGATAGCAAATACTTCCCCGCCATCTCCACCATGAAACAAATAAGTTAAAACCAGGAAAACAGTGATGAGAAGTGATAACCCACAAAAATCAGAAATCATCTCTACCACAGAGTATGTTTGGGTTATATAGCAGTAAAGATATAGAAATACTGTATTATCAACACTAAATGGGATGTGCAGACTACCTCTCACCCCAAGGCTCAGGGAACCTTGTAGAAGAAGGAAAAGAAAAAATGTAAGAGCCTGAGGATTGATAAAAATGGTGTGAAATGCTATCTTCTGGATCCAATGTGGCCAATACCCTCATGCCTTACTAAGAATTAACCTTTTGTGAAGATGTCCTAGTGATTATAGTAATACCAAGTGTATTTAGTTTATGTTCATCACAAACATTTGTGAACATTTAATCTTTACAACAATTCTAAGGGTTTGTATATAAGCAACCCCATTTTATGTGTGGGAAAACTGAGGTACAAATGGTTAAATGATTTTCACAGGTAAATCAACTATAAAATGCAAGAGAATGGATTTGAAAGTCTTAGCTACCATATGACACTGATAAAAAAATATGCCCTGCTTAAAAATTGAGGTTAAAAAGGTATATTAAGCCTTCTATGGGGAAAATTATAAAATCTAAAAGCAAACTTTAACATGGTCCTAGAGCAAGTAAAACTGTTGTTCAAAATTGGAACGGTCAATTACATAAACACATGTTCCTTCCCAACTCAGTGTACAGATTCAAAATTCCCTTGCAAAGCAAATTCAAAAACTTATATGAATTAGTATAGGACATGGGATAGAGAAATACTTGTAAAGAAGAATAAGGTGAGAGGATTATCCAGGTAGCTACCATAACTTCTAAAGCTGTGAAATGGTTTGTGGTAATGTAGTATGGCACAGAATTCCACAAAATGACCAGTAGACCAGATTGGAAAGTGTAGATACACACACACACACACACACACACACACACACACACACACTCACACAGTACATCATTTATGATGGAGTTGTAACTACATAGCAGGCAGAATGGCCTTTCAGCTATTACTGAGATAATATGATACATATATTAAAATAAATAACTTTAGACTCCAGCCTTTCCATAGAGTAAAAAGTAAACTTTGTGGGACTGGGGAGATAACTCAGTCAGTAAAGTGTCTTGCAAGCACGAGGATCTGAGTTTGACCCCCAGAATCCACATAACAATGACAAGTGTGGTAGCACACACCGTAGTCCTAGTACTAGGGAGGAGGAGACAGGAGTATCCCTGGGGCTTGTTGGGTAATCAGTCTGGTTTATAGGTGAGGTCTAAGGAATGATAAGGTTGTTCCCTGGCCTCCAGAAACATCTGCACACACATGAAGGTGTACTTGCACACATATGTACCCACACACATACAAACACGCACATACGCATGCACCACACACACACACACACACACACACACACATGAAAATAAGAGAGAGGGGGAGGGGCGGGAGTGGCTGCTCATGCCTTTAATCATACCATTTGGGAGGCAGAGTTAGGTGGATTGCCGTGAGTTCGAGGCCACCCTGAGATTACATAGTGAATTCCAGGTCAACCTGGGCTAGAGTGAGACCCTACCTCGAAAAACCAAAATAAATAAATAAATAAAAATAAATGAATAAGAGAGAGGAAACTGTATGGATTAAAGATTAAAGTAGGAGATAAACCGGGTGTGGTGGTGCATGCCTTTAATCCGAGCACTCAGGAAGCAGAGGTAGGTGCATCACTATGAGTTTGAGGCCACCCTCAGACTACATAGTGAATTCCAGGTTAGCCTGGACTAGAGTGAAACCCTAGCTTGGAAAAAAAAAAGTAGGAGGAAAAATTATTTTAAAATTAGAATACAAACAAGACCACTTTGGGGGTGGATGGGAAGGATTTCTTAAAGTAGAAAGAATAATAAACTGTAAAGAAATATTTGAACATCTTTTATTGCATCAAAAGTAGCCAGGCATGGTGGCACATGCCTTTAATCCCAGGACTTGGTAGGCAGACAGAGGAGGATCACTGAGTTCAAGGCTACCCCGAGACTACATAGTGAATTCCAGGTCAGCCTGGACTAGAGTGAAACCCTGCCTCGGAAAACCAAAACAAACAAAAAAAAGTAGGCGTTTTTGTTGATCCTAGACCATAAAATGTAGAAAGACAATAGACAATGGCTGGAGTTATAGCTCAGCAGTTAAGACAATTTCCAGCAAAGCCTAAAGATCTGTGTTTGGTTCCCCAGTACCCACATAAAGCCAGATGCACAAAGTGGTCCATGCATTGGGATTTTATTTGCTGGAGGCCCTGGCATATCCATTCTCTCTCTCTCTTTCCTTGTATATTAATAAATTAAATTAACATTTAAAATTACAAAGACAAGTCACCATCTGGGAAATGATGTCTGCAATATAAATAAATCACTGATTTGAAAATGAATATGTTAAAATACCTTTTATTCATGTATGAAGATGTCATAATGAAATTGTTTTATTTTGTGTAACCAGTCTTTATTATTGAAAAGGAAAATATATCCAAACAGAAATCTCAATAAATACATAACTGAAAAAATAAAGAAAAGAGCAAACATGTATTATGGATTATCAGGGGAAAGCTCAGCCAGCCAGTCAGCACATGGGAACACAAGCAGCTTCATTAGTTATGAAGCAATAGAGATTTCTTTTAAAAAGTCTATTTAAGTCATTTGCACTTGTGCGGGGAGGTTTCCAGAGCCTCCTGCGCCTGAAAGGGAATCCTACATGTTTGTGTCACTCTTTTGCCTCTGGCTTACATAGGTGGTTTGAGAATTGAACTCAGGTCAGAAGGCGTTGCAAGCAATTGACTTTAACCTCTGAGCCATTTCCCCAGCCTGGGAATGGAGATGTTTAAACCTCAATGTGATGCTATATCAGCCCAAAATCTGGATAAAAATCATAAATCTGTGATGCCAAGTATTTCTGGAGTTACTTCCGCACTGTAGGTGAGTTAGAACTTGCATAGGTACTGCCTGCTTTGTAAATATCAAGATGTGCATATCCTATGCACGGGAGCTCTGGGGACCTTGCCTCACAGGTGTCAGTATACCCATGACAGAACAGAGCATCACTGTAAGACTATGAAGTCAGATCACTGCAATGCCAATGAAGTGCATACAGAAACTGCATCATTCTCCTCAGTGCAAACCTCATGCAGCGTTGACTGAGTACCAGCGACACAGAATGACCAGGATGAACTAGGAACTAAGCACACATTCAGCATGGTGTATTATGTAAAGAAACTATAAACATATGGTAAAATTCAAACATAAATGAAGATAGTGGAAAACACAGTATCTTTATGTCAACTTCACATTTCTCTGGGACTGGATGTCAGCTAGATGAATGTTCTTTGCCCGTTTCTTTGGAGCAAGTTGACATTATAGCACAATATTGCTCACTCAGACTATTTTCAACCTATAATCAGAGCCTATGACAGTTTGAGTAGATGGCCCCCAATATATTCAGTGTTTTATTAGTAGTTTGCATCTATAGGTACCTGGCTGAAGGCAGTGTCACTGGGGGTGATCTTAGGGTTCAGCCCTAAAGTGTGGTGGTGGGTTTAAAATTCCAATCTAAACATATGCAAAGTGTGGTGTTTTGCTGGAGTTCCTGAAATGTGTTGTGCATTGTGGCTTTTGGCTTGTGCTTCTCTCTATGTCTGGACCTGTGAAAGCAGGCCAGCTTCTTCTGCCATTATGGAACTTCCCCTGGATCTGTAAGCTCCAATAAATGTCTCTTCCTGCATGACTTTGTCTGGTCTGGAAGTTCATCTCAATGAACGTGAAGCTATCTATTACAGAACCTTAGGGCAATTGTCCTAAAAACAAAAATAGAGAACAAATGAAAACAAAATGACCAAGTCTTACTCATTAAGACACAAAGCATGTTCAGTCAGCATTTACTGTGCTCTTACTGTTTCTGTTTTATTTTAAAGATAGGCACTTCCTACAAAAACTAGGTAGCTCTTATTTATGTACTTAAATGAATAATAAATGTTAGTTCTTTGTGGAAGAGATTATACAATTCTTTTATCCTTATGGTAGCTTGATTTCAGTAGGTATATCCAAATGTAACTCAATATATACTCTAGGTCGAGTGTATGTGTAGAAAAGTGCTGTGCAAACTGTAGTACCTAAAAGTTTATGAACAGGGCAAGAAACAAAGGTAGTAATAGAAAACCATGGCAATCCAGAAATAATCTCTCTCTCTCTCCCCCTCCCTTCCTCTCTCTCTCTCTCACATACACACACACACACATACACCTCTTGAATACACACAAGCCCTGAAATGCTTAGACTTCTAGTTTGGCAAGGCTGCACTCCAATAACTCACTCTGTGAGTGCTCCTAGCTATAATGCAGAGATTCTGCATTGGTCAATTACTTCTGTAATGGGCAATGGAGAGGAAATTTCGATGAATTCAGCTTAGGAAAAGTCCATCTGCATATTAGAAAATGTTTCTAATGGTGGAATCTATTATATCTTAGAGTAAACTGAGAAGAAAGATATGAAGACTATATCAAAATAAAGACTTAAAAACCTCAATGAAAATTTTGGTTTAAACCATAAACAAGGTGCATGTGGGCAGCAGATGAATGCCAGGATTTTGAGGATATTACTAGGTTATAGCAACTGTTAAAAAATGTATTATGTAAGAGAAAACCTTCTAATTTACTGCTGTGTGTTAGAAAGAATAGTTTCAAAGAATCATTGCTTCTGTCCAGAAATAAAAATCAATTTAATCATCAAGAATATGGCTTTATAAGTTACCAGTGTGAGACAGGATAATATGGACATAAGAAACATTGAGTGCAAGTCTCTGGCAGTTAGTTTGTCTAGCTTGCTGAGATTCTCACTTAAAGAAAACATTCAAGAGTATTTTGAATTTCCACTGAGAATGGAGTCCTGTTAGCAAGCACATGGCAGGTAGACATAATGCCTGCTGTTGTACTGTTTAGAGTCCAGTGCTATCCTCCTGGGTTTTGTCTATAATTTATTCATGTACACAGATAGCCATCATCTCATTTGTAGAAAGAAAAGAAAGAAAACTTTGGCTGCCGAGTATACCATGGAGTCCTCATCAGAATGGGACAGTCCTCTGAGATTTTCATTTCCTTCCTTCACAAAAGCAGACCAAGTTTAAGTGTCTTTCTGTGTATTTAATTTAAAAATGCAAGTCCCTCTATTGTTTGCAACTAAATCCTTTGAATAAAGAAAATGGCTTCTTTTCCTCAGACACTTTCCTTGCACGAGGTAATGAACTCTTTAGGATTTCAGAAGTGCACTTCACTATCATCCCCTAAGTGATTCTGTTTTACAGAATTCAGTACATACTTTACTATACGTCCACAGAGAATCAGTGAAGTTCATGCTTTCCTTGGAAAGCTACAGAAACCTTTCAGTCATGAAAATAGCCTAATGAAAGCACCCTCTTTACCCTCTTCCTGCTTGTGCATACTAGTCTGGAATGAACATTTCACAGGTGTAATATGTGTTTGGGGCTATTTTTGTAGAAAGAGAGAAGTCTTGGAGCATGGAAGATCCATCCTAGAGGTGCTAGCCACTGCCTAGCTACTAAAAAAACTGAATTTCCTATTGTTTTCTCACTTATCAGCTTTGATATTAGAGTGTGTTGAACATTTATCAAAGAGGACAAATTGTGTCAATTGCCAAGTTTTCCACAATGACTGGTCAGTAGATGACTATAAAGAAATTTGGCTTATCACCCCTTGTCATGAAGGGGAAAGGTGACCATCTACATAAAAAAATGCTTTTAAAAATTGTATATTGGGCTGGAGAGATGGCTTAGTGGTTAAGCGCTTGACTGTGAAGCCTAAGGACCCTGGTTCGAGGCTTGATTCCCCAGGACTCAAGTTAGCCAGATGCACAAGGGGGCACATGAGTCTGGAGTTCGTTTTCAATGGCTGGAGGCCCTGGCATGCCCATTCATTCTCTCTCTCTTTCTCTCTATCTGCCTCTTTCTCTCTCTGTCACTTTCAAATAAATAAATAAAAATAAACAAAAATTTAAAAAAATGTATATTTATTTATTTATTTGGGTGAAAGAGAGAGAGAGAGAGAGAAAATATGAATGAATGAGAATCGCTACACTAGAGCCTCTAGGCATTGCAAATTAACTCCAGATGCATGCACCAAAATGTGTATGTGACTTACATGGCTACTGGGGAATCGAACCTGGGTCCTTAGGCTTTGCAGTCAAATGCCTTAACTGCTAAGTCACTTCTGTTATAATGTGATGATTCGCTTTCAGCTAGATGGAAGCTAGCAAGGCACACAAGTAAGTTTAGATTATGTGCTTAATATTGGGAGGCTAAAAATAAATGAGACATTGTTTTACAGTAAGGAGCTCAGAGTATAAATATGGGTACAGGAAGGCTTTTATAATTATAGTACTGCGAGACATTTACAATGATATGATGGACAACAGGTATAGAGAAGCCTGTATGACAGACTCTGGGGATGTGAGAAAATGATACCTTGTCTAAGGCGAAGAGAAATTGTGAAGTGGTGCAGGCACCAGCGAACAGAGCAGCACCAGGACTTGCCTTAGGTCCATTTTCTGGGGGATTGGTTTATAGAAAGTGAAGAAAGGCATAGTGTGAGGATGGACAAGTGTACACAGCCAAATAAGGGAAAACCTTTTATGCCATAATGGGAAATTTACATTGTATACTTCCCATTGTAGGACAAGATAATGGAGATCACACTGGTATTCTAAAAAAACTGACTCTTTTTTTGTAGACATATGGAAGACAACATTGGAGGAACAAAACCAAAAGAGACATAGTAGAAACCACTTTTATAGTTAGGGTGGGACAAAAAAAGGAAATGAAATTCAAGTGTTTGGAGTAGAAAAATAAAGGTTCAAATAAGAAAGTAGACAGGTCTTGGGTTGGAGAGATTGCTTAGGAGGTAAGGCACTTGCCTGAGAAGCCTGAGGATCCAGGTTCAATTCCCTGGGACCCACATAAACCAGATGCACATGTGGTGCATGCATCTGGAAGTTGTTTGCAGTGGCTGGAGGCCCTGGAGCACCTATTCTCATTCTCTCTCTCTCTCTCTCTCTCCCCCGCCCCCACACACAAATAAATAAATAAATAAAAAGATTTTAAAAAGGAAGTATACACATCTTAAAAATAAGTACAAATTGGGCTGCTACTTGATTTGAGAAAAGACAATAAATGCTTCATCTTATTTTTATTATTTTATTTTATTTTATTATTTTTTAGTTTTTCGAGGTAGGGATTCACTCTGGCCCAGGCTGACCTAGAATTCACTATGTAGTCTCAGGGTGGCCTAGAACTCATGGTGATCCCCCTACCTCTGCCTCCCAAGTGCTGGGATTAAAGGTGTGTGCCACCATGCCCAGCCATCTTATTTTTATTAATGTGCATGTACACGTGTGTGTGTGTGTGTGGAGGTCTGACGACAACTCTGAAGTGTGTATTGTCCATGTTCTTTGAAGTAGCATCTTTTGCAAATGAAGTCAGAGTAGCTGGCCCAGAAGGTACAAATTCTCTGGATCTGCTTCCCATTGTTGTCGGTGCTCTGGGATCAAAGATGGCATACACCACTTTCCATCTGGTGTTACATGGGTGATAATGGACCCAGTCTTCCAGGCTTTGCAAGCAAGCACATTTAATAGCTGAGCCATCTTCCTAGCCCTACTTCACCTTATTTTTAAAATTAAAAAGAATAGTTGTTCAACGTACACAAAGTGAATATATACCTGATATGAGGGAATGCAAAGAAGGAAAAAAGAAACTAACCTCAAAAGGAAAGGAGGGACCTGTTTTGATGGTATAGATCATCATCTCCACTCTGACTCCAAACCCATGTATAAGAAAAACATATATTTAGAAGAGTCATATCATGCCTTAAAATAAGGATGAGAAATTAGGAGAATTCTCTGGAAGGTAAGTATAGGGATTATGTTTACCTTTGAGACTCAAACAAGAGAGAATAAAGCAGGAATGGAAGATGGCTCAGCCATTGACAAACTGAGGGAGTGAGGAAGCAGACTAGGTCATTTCTTAAGTAAACTTGTAATAGTTTGAGACTCTTAAAATCTGGCAAAGGATCAAAGCATTCTCTTCAGATGTTCAGAAAAAGGAAGCATAGAGAAGAAGGAAGTCAGAGATCAATCTGGGTTTAATTCAAGGTGTGTTTTAACAAAGTAAAAGCCATTGAGTATATTTGGCCTTTTTTTCAGAACGTTTTTCATTGACGGTAGCTCACATTTTAAGTGATGCAAACATATCCCATCATCCATATGATAAGGAGTTTCTTTCCTTAAAATTCTGTTTTTCCTTTTTCTATAAATATTCTCTGTTAGACATAATGAAATCGAGGGTTAAGAATGGTTAGATGATGGAGTGCAAATACATATTTTTCTCCTTTCCTCTCCCACTTCGTTATTCTCAATAAATCTAGTTGTACCTATTTCTTTTTCTTCCTTAACTTTTAAGGTATCATATGTAGTGTACATTTATATATTATAAATATATTTTGACATTTCAGTGCATATTCTCATTTATTGTCTCAGCTAATTTTATGAAACATATTATCTTTGTACAGTTGAGGGACCTGAGGCTTAGAAAGGTCTCACAAGTACTGAGCTGTGGAGTAATTTAAGCACACTTAAGGCTAATTCTAAAGATAGTTAAATATAATTTCTACTTATTGGTACAATTAGACCCCTAATTTGTTGGCAATAAAGTTGTGAAGGAATGTCCTTGGTAATTTTCATTTTTCATGTCATTGTCTCCCTCTGGGCACTCCTATTCAGAACTGAGTTCTTTCTGAGTACTGTACCCATGACTCCCTGCTCAGTCTCTGCAGTTGTGTGCTTCTGGAACACTTCACACTTCACATGCCTCAAAACTTAACTTTGTGATTAGGCCACCACAATCTCCTATACCAACCCTTTTCCCCATCTGTTTTCATTACTTATAAAATAATACATTCTCAGTCTGTTAGCTCAAATTCAAAAAGGAATTCATACTTTTGATTTTCATTTCCTTGATTCCTATAAGTATACCATCAAAGATCATGCCTGCTCTTTCTAAAAAATACAAGCTGGATTTATTGGCTTTTCTCTCCTATCAATTAAATCACCATTTCCTTTCATTTGGATTAATGCAACTACTTTACTTTTCATTGTGTTCTTACTAAACATGACCATCTAATTTCCAAAGGACAGCCAATGTAATATTTTATTTATTTTTTAAAATGTTTATTTATGAGAGGGAGAGAGAGAGAGAGAATATGATGTGCCAGAGCCTCTTGCCACTGAAAATAAACTTTAGATGCATGTGCCACTTGGTGCATCTGGCTTTCCCTGGGTACTGGGGAATCCAATCCAGGCCATTAGGCATGCAAACAAGTACATTTCACCACTGCAATCTCCCCAGCCCCAAAGTAATATTTTATTTTTATTACTATTATTGTTATTTTATTTTTGAGAGTGAGATGGAGAAAGAGGAAGAAAGAGAGACCAAGAAAGAGAAAGAGAATGGGCATGCTATGGCCTTTCAGCTGCAGTGAATGAACTCCAGACCTCTTTGTGTGCATGTGTGACATTGCATGCTTGTGTCACTGTGTGTCTGGCTATGTGGGACCTGGAGATGCATTCCTACGCTTCGCAGGCAAGTGCCTTAAGCACTAAGCCATCTCTCCAGCCCCAAAGTAATATTTCAAAAACAGTAGTATTTTAAAGTTTGATTTTGCCATTCCCCTCTTAAGTACCTTTAATATCTTTCCAATGGACTTGGAAAAAATTCCATTAGTGCTATGAATTTCAAGGTCCTTGGTGATATTTCCCTAAATTCTGTCTGCTTTCTATAAATTACTCTCCAATGGACTCTGGTTTCTTTCTTCTTTTTTTTTTCTTTTTGCTGGGCATGGTGGCATACACTTTTATGAGAGAGAGTGACAATGTGTGTGTGTGTGAGAGAGAACTGGCATGCCAAAGCCTTCATCCACTGCAATCAATCTCTAGATGTGTGTGCCGTCTTGTGCACATGTGCAACTTTGAACAGGTATCATCTTGTTGTTCTGGTTTACATGGGATCTGGGGTGTTGAACGTGAGTCCTCAGGCTATGTCGGTAAACGCCAACTAAGCCATCTCTCCAGCCTGACTCTGGTTTCCTTCTTTCCTTAGGGCCTTTATACTCTACATGTATGCCTTCTCTTTGTACAGAGGAGCAAGTACTCTGGACCCAGCCTGCCTCAATGTGATGACCATCCAAGATTTTATTAACCAACAATAGTTTGATCTTTTTTTTTTTTTTTTTTTTTTTTTGGTTTTTCTAGGTTGGGTCTCACTCTAGCCCAGGCTGACCTGAAATTCACTATGGAGTCTCAGGGTGGCCTCAAACTCACGGCAATCCTCCTACCTCTGCCTCCCGAGTGCTGGGATTAAAGGCGTGCGCCACCACACCCAGCTTGGTTTGACCTTTTTAAATTTGTGTTTTTGCTTCAGTCTTCTTATATGCAAATGCGGGTTGTTGTAATTACTACCTCATAATCTTAGAGTAGAATTAAAATAGTTTAGTACAAAAATGTCACTGGGGGCTAGAGAGATGGCTTAGTGGTTAAGCACTGGCCTGTGAAGCCTAAGGACCCTGATTCAAAGCTCGATTCCCCAGGACCCATGTTAGCCAGATGCACAGGGGCACATGCATCTGGATTTTGTTTGCAGTGCTGAAGGCCGTGACATGCCCATTTTCTCTCTGTCTATTTGCCTCTTCCTCTCTCTGTCTGTCACTCTCAAATAAATAAATAAAAAATAAACCAAAAAAATATTTTAAAATGTCACTGGGATATTGCTAGTGATTGCTTTAGCTCATATGCACTTTCTAGAAATGTTAATTCTTTTAGTCCATGAATACAGGATTGAAGGACACTCAGGAGAAATCTAGCTTCTTTTAGTAAGTTTCAGTTAGGGACAGAAGCCCAAAGAAAGAACCAGAATATGCCACCCCATCTTGGCAGGAATGGAACTTGTGTCTGATGCAGTTCAATCCACAACAGCTACAATACCCCCTGGTGCCACTACAGTTTATCACACTACCTAGGTGGAGTAGCCTCTGGGGTCAGCCCTTTGAATCTACAAACCAATCAAGTCTTCCCTTTACATACCTGAGTCTAATGAAAGAATACATCTTTCAATCGACTATAAAGGCTTTTCCATGCTGGTCTCTGCCCTCGTTCTGCCCTGTGATCTCTGCCTGAATCCATGTAAGACTGGCTCTTCCCTTACCCAGCATTGTTTCTTAGCCTGGGTAGTTTTCTGCTTACCTTCTATGCACTTTATGATTTGGGATAATTTCTCCCTTGCATACGAAAACTTTTCCTAATCTCTGAATCTTTCCTGTATACTCTAGATCTACCCTGTGGGACCACATGCTTTAGGCTCTGCTCCAGCCTCTTCCTAGACCTCAGTTTCTCTTAAATGAGCCCCATAAACTATGCTTTGCCTTCCACACGAGTGTGTGTTTCCTGTCTTCCAAATGCTTATGACTCTGCTCCAGCTTTTCCCTAAACCACAATTTCCTTTAAATAAACCTCACAATTTATGAATTCTCCCTAAATAAACTCAATAATTCATAATTTATCCTTATTGAGTCTGTTTTTATCAATTCTTTGTTAAATTGCATAAGGACCCAAAATTAGGATTTGCAAGTTTGGGAGACTTCCCCTTAACTCCTAAACCCTGCACCAGAATGGCTTTCCACTTATCTTTGTCTGCTTTAATTTATTTGATCAATGTTTTATAATTTTTAGTGCATAATGCTATAATATTGTTTGTTTATTATTAACATTTTAATCTTTTTGTGCTACTATAAATGGGATTGCTTCCTTAATTTTCTTCTCATATCATTTGTTGTATAGAAACTAAACTAACTTTTGTAGTGGAGTTAGTACATTGAAACTTCACTGATTTTGTTTGTCTACATTGTGGTGATGGCTTCACTAATACATCTTATCTCTAAGTACATCAAATTATATACATTAAATAAGTATAGCTATTTGTATATCAAGCTTACCTCTTCAAGGTCCATATATACTAGTGCTTTGAAAACAGATTATGTGTTGATACTTCTCTGAAATCTTTGCATGGGTGACTCTTTTTCTTCCCTTCTCTACTCCTCAACATTCACAGTGGCCTTTGAGTATTTTGCAATTTCCCTACACTGGCACCTCACTTTATTTTCTTCCTAATACTTCTCTTCATCTGAAATTTTCTTTCTTAAAAATTCATATTTTCTTCCCCCTTTGAATGCAAATCCAGGAGATCAGTGATGTTGCATTGTTGGCTTCTGTTTTTAGTGCCTGAGATAGTCTTTTATATGAACTAGATGCATAGTAACTACTTGTTGAGAAGTATGTGAAGTTGTGGTTCCAATTACCACCTAAAGGCTAACATTCCTGGCTCCCCAAATCCAATGAACTCTACTATACTCAGATCTAGCTCTATGTCCATTTGCTTTTGGGACATTCCTATTTACATATTTCCATGTCTCAAGCATTTCCATCTCAGTAACATGAGAGAAATCTTTCCACTAGGCGTGAAGTCTAGAATGCATCCTTTAGTCAGGGTTATGCAATGAACATATACTTAAAAATATATGTATATATACATACACAAACATACACACAGTGCTAGCTCATGTGACACATGTTTTCATATATTATTTTAATCTTAACATATTTTAGTAATCCTACCTTCTTTTCACAGAAGGTAACGGTTTAGTAGGGTCACACAAGCAATAGCAGGGGAGTCAGATTTAAGCCCACTTGTGACTGATCCAAAATATACCAGGTGCTGCAGTTACCTTCTCATTGGTGTGACAAAGCACCTGACCACAAGTTGCTGATGGGAGGAAAGGCTTTATTCAGCTTACAGTTTTGGAGGAGGCTTCATCCTGGCAAGGAAAGCTGAGGCTGAGCAGAAGGTGGGCATCACTTTTTACCACAGCAACTGGCAGAAAGCAGTAAGAGTGAGCTAGATAGCTTTGGCAAGCTTGGCTAATAAACCTCAAGTTCACTCCTGCTGACATACTGCCTCCAGAAAGATTCTACCTCCATAATTTCCCCCAGCTGGGGATCAAGTATGAGGCTTAATCACAAACATATGAAGCTATGGGGGACACTTTGTATCCCAACTACTGCGCTCAGGTATAACTTCTATGTTGATAATAATGATGTGTGTCAGAACACTGCTGACAAACACTGAGAGACCTGGATAGGATATGGAAGGGAGTAGGTCCCAAGATGGTTAGCCCATATAGTGCTGGAAAGTGGTACATAAACTACTGGGGGAAAGTGGCCAACAATGTTGTGAGGAAGCAGGGGTCACAGCTACTGAAAAGCACCAGCCTGACAAGACATACACACATGTGAAATACCAAGCCTTGGTGGGTAACCAATAGCTTTCTGATAGGCTAAGAGATCTGCTCATTTGAAAGCAATCCATAGCTGGAACGGGGAACTAGGTCAGAATCCTATGGAGACCAAGATTATGGTCCCCAATGACAAGCTCTCTCTAGTCTTTAGCCAAATGAGGGGTTACATCCTTCAAAATCTCCCTAAGTTAACAAAGTTTATCCCACTTAACCTATGCTGACTTCATTTTCCATTGGAGACTATTCTTTTACAGAAGGTATCCAGACCCAAGGAGATAAACCATGCCTCACACTTCAGCCAAGGCCAGGTGAAACCACAGAGGTTTTGTGAGAAAAGCAAGAGTGCTATATCCATGGTGAGCCTGATAATCTGCATCAGGGTAATGGAAACAGATGCTGAAGATACTCAACACATACTAAAGCAGAAATCCAGAAGCTCCTAAGAGCTTAACACTGAAGTAGACTTAAAATACACCCACTGTGGTTCAGGGAATTTTGCAAAAGAGGGGGAAGAATGATTGTAAAAACTATAGGTCTGGAAGGCATACTCAGAGGCACACCCATGACTGATTTCTGCTCTTACAATGCATAACTCACAACCCCGTGGGAAACACCAGCAACCCCACTAACATGGGCCCTCAGTGGATTAGGGTTAGGGTGGAAGAAAATGATGGTACCAAAAAGAACTAACTCATGATGTGTCCATACAAAGTATATTCTTAATAATAATAATAAAAAGAATGGTGTGTGTGTATGTGTGTGTGTGTGTGTGTTTTCACAGATGGGTCAGGTCCTCCTGACCCTGGAAATAAATACCAGATGTTTGCACCACTTTTTCATTTGACTTTACCTGGGTGCGCTAAGGAATTGAACCTGGGCCAGAAGGACTTGCAATCAAGCCCCTTTAATCACTAAGTCATCTCCAGCTGCATTAAACAAGTTGTTAATGGAGGGAGCTTATTTCATATAGTTGGAATATGAACAAAGTAATTTTGATTGTAGAAAATCTAGGTATTTTTGCATGGGAGCTAATACAATATGACTTTGAATTATTACATTAAGGAACCCTATACTACATTCCCATTTTAAGCATATAGTTAAGAAAAGTAATAGATAATGACCCCAAAACCATTCTCTCAAATTTGGAGAAAACCAGAGAGAACATAGGGCTTTCTCTGCTTTGGGCAGACATGAACAATAGAACTTGCCTATGAAATGGCTAGTCTGTTTTCCTAAATGATTAGACCTGTCTCCTTGAGAGCCATAAGTGTAGTCAGTGTAGCCATCTGTCTGAATTACTCAGGGTGTGAGTTTGTTTACTTACCCTATCTCATTGCATGAGGTTGTGTTACTAAAAGGAAAATTTGAAGGAGGAAAGATCCCAATGCATCTCATTTGAAAAATGTGAACTTCAAGTGAACACAAAATATAATGACCAGTGGAAACTGCTTTTTCTCTAGGCCATTGGAAAGAGAACAGAAAATTGGAGTCCTTTTTACTTTCACTTTGAGTAAGAGATTTTTATTAATTTCTCTCCATATCAAACAGAAAGATATTTCACTTTTCCTAGCTAAAACACTTAGTGGGGACTGGACTTAGGGAATCAGTTCTCTTTTAAATTTTCAACTAAATCACCCATGCATTCTTAAGATATATTTACTTTTTGTGGAAAGGATTTTGAACTGTCTTTATTTGGTGGATATTCATCTGCAAGTCAAAGGATAAAAAAATAATTTTTAATGATTATGAACTTCCTGATTTTCCAAAGGATCAACAGCAGCAACCTCTAGTTACTCATAAACATGCCCTTTGAAACACACTGTTATTCTTATCCTTGTCCCTATTCCACTAGGGACCCTCCTCCATGAGGTTGCTGGTATTCCCCATGGGGTTTGGATTAGGTGTTGTGAGAGCAGCAGTCAGATATTGTGGGGGGCGGGTGAGCAATGACTGAGGTATAATGTCTCAATCTGTGGCTCTTCCACAAAATTCTCTGAACTGCAGTGGGTATGTTTTTTTATTTTTATTTATTTATTAGGTATGTATGTATGAATGATTTTTATTGGATGTTCAATGGAACACTACATAATATTTTCAAATTTCAAGTAAAATATAATTTTTCCAAAGTATTAATTTAAATAACCACCAACTCTTAGGAAAAATGAAGACAACTAAAAAGTTTCAGTGCTAAATCCCCTTAAATATTTACACCTTGGATTTTTTAGCCAGTACTTAAATTTAAGTTTTAGTCATTGCTTTGGTCATTCTAGTACGTGTTCGACACTTGGAAGAGAGATGCATAAGACAAGATATCCTGTGCTGAAGGAGGTCAGAGATTTGGGGGAGATTTTCAAACTGAGAACAAACAATAATCATACAATACAGCATGTGGATGAAGGCATAGGTACCAGCAAACAAGAAGGGGGCATTGTTAAGTGAAAATGGCAGCAATATTTTGTTTGGCAAGTATTTAGCATTTCATAAATATTTTAATCTTAGTCTTCCTATTTTTTTTTTTTTTACCTCTACTGAATGGGAGATGTCATCATGAAACAGGTTATAGCAACAAGGTACATGAGAAGAAGCAAAGGAAAGCAGGTTCACTAAAGAAAGCAAGGCACATAGCTTGTTTGGGGAATGGCAAGTACTGTGTGTGTAGGAGCAGTTTTCTAGAGTGAGTTGGGTTAGCTGGTGAGCAAAGGAAGTAGATGGAAAGATGCACTTCTGTAATGGAGTTTACATTTCATGATATGGGCTTGGCTTTCCTAGACTGGAATGTTACGGGATCCAGAAAGCCAGTGGAGTTTACATTTCATCTGGATTTCTCAGACTGGAGTATTAAGGGTCCATACAGCCACTGCTTAAGCATAACATCTTTGTGGAATATCAGTCTATGGTAATGGGAGTGGGGATGGAGGATAAAATTTCTACTGGTGAAAGATTTAATGTTTTCTTTTGCATAAAACTAAAATGAATGTACTAAGGGGTAAAATGCAAATTTCTTATCACTTTAGAAAAAATAAAACTCAAAATTCACATAGAATTGTGCTTGTAGATGTACACACTTATTCTGCGGGCTACCACTTCATGTTCCTCATTATCCCTCAAGGACTGAACATGCTGCCAGAAGCAAGGAGGGATCTTGGAAGCATTTTCAGCAGAATGGAAATGATCGCATATACAAGGAGACAAAAGAGCACGAAGACAGAAAAGACTATTGGCCAGGAGGATGTGGACAGGGATGTCCTCAAAGTAGCTCTAGTCATAACTGTGATGACTTCCTGGCTGTGGAGGTGATTATAGGAAGGAATTACAGCTACTTTCCTCTTTCTAGCCTGTCTATGGCCTTTTACTTAGGAAGGTAGCATTGTTGTAAGGATTAGAGGTATTCTCTAAAGTATCCACCTCAGAGTCTAGCTATGGGATAAGTGCTTCGGTACTCACAAAATAGCTGGGCATGTTACGCAGCTACCAAACACAGCAGGGCAGGAGAGCAGATATGGGAAAGATGCATGCATAATTTCAGAGGCAAACCATGAGTTCATTTAAAACGCCTTCACACTTTGATAATTTGAGTCTCTTAATATTCACCTCGTGGTTTTAATTAAGCTTGTGCTGCGACCTGTATTTGAAGATACAGCTGAGATGGAACTAGGTGCAGATGAAATATTATCTGTCATATTACTCCACTGACTACTCTTCTTGAATTGTATTATAACCATTGGATATTTAATCCAAGCATTTAAAAACTGATTTTTCATGTCTTAATTGACACAGTGTACCCATTTACAGTGGCATGTGATGTTTCCATATGTGCATATATTGCTCAGTGTTCAAATAAGGGTGAGCCTATCTATCTCAAGGATTTAGTAATATCAAATTAATTTCTCCTGTTTTTAAATATATACTGCATTATCCTTTTTTTAGTCATTCTACTGTTCAACAGAATATTAGTTTTCCAACATTATCTCATGTTACTACTACTGACCATCCTTGCTCTATCATTCTCCACCTCTTAAAATTTGTTTTCTTAAAGTATATAATAGTAAAGGAAATAAGGCTAAAGTCATGGAATATTTGCAAGGTAACTCCTATCTGTTACTTGTGAGGATATTTTTGGGAAAATTTTTTCAATACACATTTTTCTGAGATGCTAAAAGTTATTTATATACACTGGTATAACAATTTTACTTCTGGAAAACTTTCCTTATCAAGGTAATTCTGAAATGTGGACAGACAGTCAAGTATTAAACAGGAAAAGAGTATAAATATCTGGAAAAATGGTGAGATTGTATTATAAAAATACAAGGCACATAGAAGAGAGTTATGCACACAAAATGCTCTGGTCATCTCAGGTGGTACAACTGCAGGTGGTAACATTACAATTTTTAAATTTGGGGTGGGTCTCTAGTGGATACAATGAGTTTAGTGTAATCATTGGCTTATGAAATGTCATCTATAAGGTTCTCTTGTTTATATTAAACTACATTATATTTGATTATTTTTTAAATCTTTTTTCTTTAATTAGTTTTGCCTTCAGCAAATACAGTCAGTTTGGTACCATTATTAGGCTCATCCGTGACCTACCCCCTCCCCATGGCCCCTCCTTGTTGAGGTATATGGGTCATGCATTGTGGAGTTAGCCCACGATTTGATTATTTAGTAAATGGTGAATACTGATGAATATGTCTCCACAAGCTAAGACATTATCAGGTGGAGGGATGCATTACTTTTTCTCAATTTGGTACAATATGGTAGTAGTAAAAGATCATAAGAGTTTGTGTTTTCCCTATAAAACCCCTAACATGGAGGCTGCTATATGTGAAATATTAAAATATCTGTACAAATTTTAAAAGATTTGACCATTCATTTGTCTCAGTTTGCTTCCAGGAGATGCACTGGAGAAGCAGATGCTCATAAGCATCTCCATCACCAATACTGGCTATCCCACACAAGCTTACACATAGAGATGCAGGGCTCAAAAGTGGTTCCCAAGGCCCATCAAAGAAACAGAGCTAGAGCTGGGACCACACTCCATGTTGGGCTCCTTCTGCTAGGCCATATGCTTCTGAAAGGACACTGGAATCCTGGCATGCCATTTGCTCCACAGTGCAGAAGACAGCCTTTATTCTGTCACTGTGAAAACAGTTCTTTCAAAGTATAAGAGAAGTCAGTGGAAAAACATGGCAGGATATGCAAATGTTCACCATAAACAAAACCTTTCAAAGACATCTTTCAGGAATACAAGGAAATCCCTGGGCTATGTATCACGAGTATCTTCAAATAAAAATGGAATGTCAGCATTTTGATAACATTTATATATGCAATGTAAGGAATCTTTGTGTCTAGATTCCTGGTAAGTACATGTGCCCATGGTTACCATAATAACTAACTTGGAAGGTTTAGTTTGCTCTTCATTGTTTGCTTTTGAAATAAAGGTTGCTGTTGTGATAATCAGCAAGGGGAAATGTAGATTTCATTCATGTTTGTTTTATAAAATAACATGACCAAATTGATCACAATAGTGCTCTCATTTCCTACAGTAATACAGCTAAAACAATTATAATTATTTTGATGTTGATATTAATCAACTTTGTATCCTTTCAGTCATTTTTCCTTTAAATAGAATCTCATAACCTAAAGAAATAATTCAACTTATTAAATCTGGATATTAAAATCAAAAAGTACCAAGTCACTTGTGCTTGGAATATTAGGACATTGCAGGTGATTAAAAAATTAGTTAAGCCTTAGTTAATGTATGGAAAGTGTAAAAATGAAGATGAACTTACAATGTGTTGGACAAGGAGGATAATTTTCGATTGTGAAAGGTGGTGACACTCGGAGACTTCTGGCCAAGATGGTGACCGCCTAACTGCACAGCACATCCCCAGGACAGAAAGGCAAGAAATTAAGGGTTCACTGAATCTTTTAGGGGAGAGAAATCTCCACTATATTGTCAGTGGGAGGGCACAGAGTGGAAAAAACAGGAAAGCTCTGATTCCCTTGCAGGTGGGCTGGCAGGCTGGCGGGATGGTAGCCCACCCCGCCCCCCAAGCAGCCACTGTACCACACTCCCAGCTTCAGGAAACTCCTGCACTTACTGTAGGAAAAGGGTCCCAGGCCAACATAGTTCCACTTGCCTCAGTGCACAGGAGTGATCGCCCTGCTACCCCTGCCCACAAGTGACCTTGGCTAGGCTATACCTGCTGGCCATTGGAGCTCAGGCTCCTTTGATCAATTTAAATGATGCCCGCTGCCACTCTGATCCACTTGTGGAAGTTTAGTCTGCTCCTCCCACTTTCCCACTTACTGTTCCAGCTGCTGCACATTCACAAGCATGAGCCCAGGCCAATTTCCAACTCCACACGTGAGCTAGCTCAGGTGCCATCCCCTCCCTGTCTCCCACACTGGCCTACCACCATTGTCCTGTTGTGGGGGAGTGCGGACTGCTTCTGGGTCCCAGTGTTCAGCCACACCAGAGTTTGGGCTGCTTCAGTGCTTGCTGTCTCTGTGTCTCTCCAAGCATGAGAGCACAGACAGCTTTGGCACATTACCGCTTGAGACTTCAGGCAACTTTGGTGCCACAGCCAGGCAGGAACTCAGGTGGCTTTGGCAAGCAAAAACCAAAGCCCAGGTTGCCTGGCAACTTCCTCAGGCTGCTTCAGATCCCCATTGTGCTTGAGCCCAGGCTGGTCCACCCACATACATGCCAATACACTGAGATGGACAGACCATAGTGCAAAAGAAATAACAGGAGAAATCAAATGCAAGAAAATCCAGTTAGATCACCCAGTCCAACAATGAACATCTCTAATCAAAACATAGAAGAGTCACTAGGATCAGAACACCAAAATGAAGCTATGAGCAATGGAACCATGACCAAGCTACTGGTAGAACTTGCACAAAAAAACAAAGGACTGATAATCGTGCGGATGCTGCCATCACTAGACTATACCTAATAGATAAGAAAATGGAAGGACTTCAAAGACAGTTAAGAGATATGAGGGAAAGTGAAAAAAAAAAGAGGACCTCAAAAATCAGCTGGCGATACTAAATGAAGACATAAAGATGTGCAAGGATGAATTCCAAGAATCATCAAGAAAATCAGAAAATGTTGTGAAAAGGGAGCTTGACAGAGGGATGGAAGTCATACATAGAAAAGTAATAGAAAATACAAACCTAATTGAACAAATCCAAAACTCTCTAGAAGCTCCCTAGAATAGAGTCAGCCAAGTGGAGGATAGAAACTCTGATCTGGAAGACAAGATGGAAGAAACAGTTTGAGAGTTCAAAAATTTCAGAAAGTTCAAAAGTTCCTGTGAACAGAACATGAGGGAATTGTGGGACACACTTAAACGTCCTAATATTATGATCATTGGAATACCAGAAGGACAAGAAATTCAGACCAAAGGCATGGAGAATGTATTTACCAAAATAATTGAAGAAAACTTCCCCAGTCTCTTAAAAGAAAGGCCCATCAAGATACAAGAAGCCATCAGAACTCCGAACAGACTGGACCAAAGGAGAAACTCTCCAAGACATATTGTCATTAAGACTCTAAACATTGACACCAAAGAGAAAATCTTAAAAGCAGCTTGGGAGAAACAGCACACCACTTTTAAAGGCAACCCCATCAGAATTACTTCAGACTTCTCAACGGAAACCCTGAAAGCCAGAAGGGTCTGGAATGACACACTACAAAGTCTAAGAACTTAATGCTTCCAACCCAAACTACTCTACCCAGCAAAAGTATCCCTCATAATAGATGGTGAAAGAAAAACATTCCATGACAAAACTCAGCTTTACAATTACATGAAAACAAAACTAAACCTACAGAGAGTATTTCAGAAAATTCTCCACAGAGAAGAAACAAATAAGCAACCTCAAATGCCAACAAGAATCAGATCACAATAACCAAACTCAGAGTAAGCACAAAAAACGTCAAACTCCATAAAACCACCAAACCACATATGCCATCACAATATGGCAAGGATCAAATCAACTCTCACAGTCATTATCCTAAATATTAATGGCCTTAGTTCACCCATCAAGAGACACAAGCTAACAGGATGCATAAAAAATTAGACCCCTCAATCTATTGCCTTCAAGAAACCCACTGCACCACTAAAGACAGACATCTCCTCAGGGTGAAAGGGTGGAAAACAGTATTCCAAGCAAATGGGAATAAGAAACAAGCAGGTGTAGCTATATTAATATCAGATAAAATAGACTTCCTACCAAAAATAATCAAAAAAGACAAAGAAGGCCACTTCCTACTTATCAAGGGAATGATCCATCAAGAGGATATTACAATAATAAATCTGTATGCACCAAACACAGGGGCACCACAGTTCATAAACCAAAACCTACTTGATAATAGAACCAAAGTAAGCACCAACACCATCAAAGTTGGGGACTTCAATAAACCATTATCAGTATTAGACAGATCACCCAAACAGAAATTCAACAGGGAAGTAAGAGAGCTCAATGAAACCATAGATCACTTAGACCTAACGGACATCTACAGAACTTTCCATCCCAAATCCACAGACTGCACATTCTTCTCAGCAGCCCATGGAAAATTCTCTAAAATAGACCATATACTGGGTCACAAAGCCTGCCCCCACATATTTAGGAAGATTGACATAATTCCTTGCATAATAACAGATCACAATGCTATATTTCTAGAAATTAACAACAAAAGACCCACCAAGAATCCCAACGGCAACTGGAAACTGAATAGCACACTTTTAAGTAATAAATGGATAGTCGATAAAATAAAAAAAGAAATTGCAAAATTTCTAGAATTGAATGACAATGAGAACACATCATACCAAAAGTTATGGGACACAATTAAGGACGACCTCAGGGGAAAATTCATAGCACTCAATGCGTTCATAAAAACAGACAGAGATATCCCAAATCAATTACTTAACAATCCACCTAAATGCACTGGAAAAGCAAGAAAAATCCAACCGATAGAGCTCCAGAAGGAAAGAAATAATTAAAATCAGAGCATAAATTAAAGAATTGGAAACTAAGAAAATAATTAAGGCAATTGACAAAACAAAGAGCTGATTCTTTGAAAAAATAAACAAGATTGACAACCCCCCCAGCCAATTTGATCAAGCAGAAAAAAGAGATACTTCAAATTAACAAAATTCAAAATGAAAAAGGAGAGATCACAACAGACATAAGTGAAATTGGGAGAATCATCAGGACTTATTTCAAAACGTCTATTCCACAAAACTTGATAATGTGGAGGAGATGGATAAATTCCTGGGTGCATACCATCTATCAAAGCTAAACTCAGAGAAGATTAATCTCCTAAATGAACCTATCATACTCATTGACATTGAAAAAGTAATAAAAAACCTCCCCACAAAGAAGATTCCAGGACCAGAAGGCTTCTCAGCTGAATTCTATCAAACCATTGTGGAAGAACTCAAACCAATCTTCTTCAAACTGTGCCACACAATTGGAGAACAGGGAAACTCCTAACTCCTTTTATGAAACTAATTTCAAAACTAGGCAGAGATGCCACAAGAAAAGAAAACTACCGGCCTACTTCCCTTATGAACTTAGATGCAAAGATCCTGAAAAAAATTCTCGCAAACCGAATCCAACAACACATCAAAAGCATTATCCACTTTGACCAAGTGGAATTCATTCCAGGAACACAGGGGTGGTTCAACATACGGAAATCTGTCAATGTAATACACCACACAAGCAAGGTTAAGCACAAAAACCACATGATCATTTCGATAGATGCAGAAAAGGTCTTTGAGAAGATACAACATCACTTCATGATCAAAACATTGGAGAGAATTGGCATGGTTGGTTCATATATTAACATAATAAAGGCAATATACAAAGCTCCTAAGGCCCAAATAATACTTAATGGAGAGAGACTGGAGGAATTCCCATTAAGATCAGGAACAAGACAGGGTTGTCCACTCTCACCTCTGCTCTTCAATATAGTACTGGAAGTCTTAGCTCAAGCAATAAGACAGGAGAAGGAAATAAAAGGGATACAATTTGGAAAGGAAGAAATTAAGTTAGCTCTATTCCCTGATGACATGATTATATATGTAAGAGACCCGAGAGACTCCATCCCAAAACTCCTGAAGGTGATTAACTCCTATAGCAAAGTAGCAGGATACAAAATCATTGCACAAAAAGCAGTAGCCTTCCTTTATGCAAATGACACAGATACGGAGAAAGAAATAAGGGACATAGTCCCATTTTCAATTGCACCCAAAAAAATAAAATACCTTGGAATAATGTTAACCAAGGAAGTGAAAGATCTATATAACAAAAACATAAAAACACTCAAAAAAGAAATTGAGGAGGACTTGAGAAAATGGAATGACCTCCCTTGCTCCTGGATAGGAAGAATTAACATTATGAAGATAGCAATCCTACCAAAGGCAATATACAGATTTAATGCCATTCCAATTAAAATCCCAGTGGTATTCTTCACAGAGATAGAAAAACTGATCTCAAATTTCATATGGAAAGACAGAAGGCCTCACATATCCAAACACATCCTCAACAAAAGGAATACCTCTAGAGGCATCACCATACCTGATCTAAAGCTATATTACAAAGCCGTAGTAATAAAAACAGCATGGTACTGGCATAAAAACAGGAGTATAGACCAATGGAATAGACTTGAGGACCAGGACGTTGGGTCAAGCAACTATAACTACTTGATATTTGATAAAGGCCTGAACAATATAGGCTGGAAAAAAGACAGCACCTTCAACAAATGGTGCTGGACAAACTGGATAACCATATGCAGGAAATTGAAACTTGATCCACACATTTTGTTATGCACTACACTCAAGTCCAAATGGATCAAAGACCTCAATATAAGACCAGAAACTCGACTACTACTGGAAGAAAATTTAGGAAGTACTTTCCATGATATAGGAATGGAAAAAGACTTCCTGAACAAAACCCCAGTAGCTCACGATCTGAAACAGTCACTCAACCAATTGCATCACATGAAGCTGAAGAGTTTCTTTACAGACAAGCATACAATAAACAAAGCCAATAGATTACCCACAGAATCGGAGAAAATATTTGCTGGTTAGCTGGCTATCCAACTGACAGAGGCCTAATCTCTAGAACCTACAAAGAACTCAAAAATCTAAACAGTAAAAAGTCAAACCCTCCACTCACAAAATGGGGCAAATAGCTGAACAGGCAGTTCATAGAGGAAGAAATACAAATGGCAAACACACACTTAAGAAAATGTTCATCATCCCTAATCATCAGGGAAATGCAAATTAAAACAACTATGAGATTCCACCTTACCCCAGTAAGGATAGCAAACATCAAAAAATGAAATGAAAATAAATGCTGGCGAGGATATGGAGAAGGTGGAACACTCACCCACTGTTGGTGGGAATGTAAGATGGTACAACCACTACGGAAAGCAATCTGGAGACTCCTGAAGAAGCTGCCTATAGAGATACCAACAGACCCAGTTATTCCCTTACTGGGTATCTGCCCTAAGACCTTGAAACCACAGGCCAGAGAGGTTTGCTCAACCATGTTTGTAGTGACTCAATTCATAATACCTAAGAGCTGGAATCAACCCAGATGTCCATCACTAGAAGAATGGATAACTAAGATGTGGTATATCTACACAATGGAATTGTATACAGCAGTAAGAAAAAATGACACAATGAAATTTGAGGAAAAATGGTTGAACCTGGAACAGACCGTTCTCAGTGAACTTACCCAATCACAGAAAAAAAAAAAAAAATGCCACATAGTCTCACTCATCTACAGCACCTAACCTGAATCTACCCAAGATGCCTTACATACCCAGCAAGAGTTCTCGTGGACTAGACAATAGGATTGGTGGGGAGGGGGGAGGGGAAGGGGGGTGGAAAACACAAATCTAGACCCAAATGGCAATGGCACCATTAAGTTCTACATCCTAAAAGCCATACCAAATGTCTGAACCTTCACCAGTCCCTTAGAGGGAACACCTGACCCACAAGACACTGGAGAGGGTGTGATGAAGACGGATCTTAATCTTCTACAGCCTCTCTCTCTCTCCCTCCTTCTCTCTCTCTTTCTCTCTTCTCTCTATCTCTTTTATATTAGTTATCTTTTTCTTCCTTTTCTTAGTGGGCACTGACTTGTAACTTCCAGTACCAGCATGTGGCTATCATCCAGAATGAGCTTTTGATCAGAGAGACCTATACGTTTCCTGAAAGAAAGATTTCTGTCAGAGAACTTGATGACTCACCAAAGGTTAGTGGTAAGACCCTACTGCTGAAGACACTTTATGCAGTTGACACATAAAATGGAATGGCATGGCTGGAATCTGGAAGAGAGTCAGTCCCAAGACAGTCAGCACGTGTAGTGCCAGAAGGTGCTACATGGGCAACTGGGGCAAAATGACCAATATCTGTCCAAGCAACTCATGGTCTCACCTACTTAGCAGCAAATAACCTGTTGTGATGCCCACACAAGTGTAATAGTGGCTAATAAAGATAAGGTTTTATTCACTCTTCTGGCCCTTTCCTTAGAATTGTTTACTATAATAAGACTACACTGGGATTAAAACTCCCAACTCCAAGAATAAATACCTCCTGGAAAGGGAGATTATCTTTATTGTCCCTGCAAGGCAGCCCCCAATTCCTTCAAACACACAGAAGAGAGGAAAGGAACTGAGCTGCTCACAAGTTTATCTGTATGGTAGCTGTGGTTATGGAATCCTCATTTAGTCCTTCATTAAATAGGTTTCTTTTCTTTTTTGTAGATTAAGTAATTTGGTCATAGTCCCCCCTCCCCATTACCTTCTCTTGTCTACTCTCATCACCCCCTTCCACTGATTCCCTTCTTTTTCCAACTAGACTCTTTTCTACTTTGATATCTTTTTTTGTCCTCTACCATCCATGATAGGATGTTACTGGGCACAGTATTACACAGTTCCTGTGCAGATAATGCCAATGGCTATGAAGTCATGAATACAGCAACAGCCATATCATGTCCAGAAGACAGTGCTACGTAGCACTCTTCCCAGCTTCTGACTCTTACAGTCTTTCTACCCCTTTTTCCATATTGTTCTGTGTGCCTTGGAGGGTGTGTGGTAGGTGTCTCATTAGGACTGATGTTCAAAATCATTTATTCTCAGCCCCTTGACAGTTTTGTGTCTCCCAGTACTCATTTAAAATTGCAAAAAGAAGTTTCTCTAACCAAACTTGAGAACATTGCTAATTTATGGGTATAAACATAAATATCACCAAACATTTCTTTAGCAGGCAATGTGATACAATGTTCTTTTTTTTTTAAAAAAAAAAGGCTGATCGAGTCTAGTGCCAGAAGGTGCTACATGGGCGACTGGGGGAAAAAGACCAATATCTGTCGAAGCAACGCATGGTCTAACCTACTTAGCAGCAAATAACTTGATGTGATGCCCACACAAGTGCAGTGGAGGCACACAGCCATGGTGGGGAACCAACTGCTCTTAATTTGGCTGACTGCTCTCCTCAGTGGTACAGGACCCATAGCTGGAGCTGGGAAACAAGTCCGAACCATATCCAAACATAAACCCACTCTCCAATATCAAGCTACCGTCAATTATGGGCTACAAGAGGGCCTACACCTATTAAATTCTCTATAAAAAAAAAGGGTTATCTCATTTGTCCTGATGCTAACTTACTTTCCATTGGAGAATCTGCTTCTCTTTTTCAGATAGATGTAGATCCTAAGGAGAGAGCCACCGCATCATACCTCAAAAGGGCCCCAGCTGAAACTAAGAAAAACTGGAGAAACAAGCAAGGGCGCTGTTTTCCTGATGAACCGGATACCAGCACAAGGGGGAAGGAGATCAGCACGGAGAAAAATCAACTCCTACCAAATCAGAGAGCCAGAGCCTCAGAGGCCCCCAACACCTCATCACTGAAGCAGACCCAACATGGCTCAGGGAAATTTTGCAGAAGAGGGGGCGGAAAGAATGTCAGAACCACATGTTGGGTCATGATATGCAGAGACATTTAGCTTACCCATAACTGGGCTAACTCCACAATGCATGACCCGTATACCTCAACAAGGAGGGGCTAAGGGGAGGGGTAGGTCATGGATGAGCCTAATAATGGTACCAAACTGACTGAAAAAAAAATAAAATAAAAAATAAAAATGAAAAAAATAAATAAAAATAAAAACATCTTCTAATATGAAATTTTAAAAAAAGGCTGATAAAATTCTGCCCTTAATCACAGAAAAATAACCTAAGATCTCTACACATGTACACTGGAGAGAATTTTTTGAAAGTTACCATCACAAAACATGAAGTTATCCAAAGAATCCAAAGAATATGACTGGTGTCTACTTTGTGGAGATCCTCTTGTGTGTATGTTCAATGAAAAGATGCCGGCTTCTTAATTATCTATTCCTTATATAGTAAACATATTATACACTGAAATTCTCACAAATATTCTGCATATATTTACATGGATCTAGTGCCAGGAAATACATTTCACAAAATGATACATCTTAGTACCACACAAGGGTTTCCTTTAGCTTTGCAGATGGACTGCCAAGAGAAAGTCAATATGCTAAATTCTCACTTGTATTTACAGACACTGGTCCAAGTGTTTGGTTTTCAGTTTACATGTACATGGAACACTGACATAATACTTGTCCCCTCCTTCCCACCTTTAATCTAAGCTTAAATTTGAAAATTCCTTTTGCTTCCATTTATGACAATGGACACAAGGGGGTTACTTACTTCAGGCTTGAGGGTACGTTACTTCAGTGTGTTCTTGATAAATATTGCTTAAATTATTTGCTTAGCTTCTAATGGGATGTTTTGTACTATTAAAATTTCACTTACTGGCTCTGACTCCCTCAGATGTGACTTTTAAGAGTTAATGTCAAATCATGTGGGAAACTCTTCCTCTCCATTACACTAGAGCAGTGGCAAACACACTTTCATTAGGAATGAAATTTTTCTGAGCCTTTCTCTTTAAATTATTTCTGGTGGAGGTTAGATTTGGGACTCCCTTTGACTTTCTAAGGGATATTTATGATTTATTTCATTGAAAGTTTCATTGGCTCTATAAAAAATAAAATCAACAAAACTGAAGATAAGAGGAGCCTAATATTCAGTGGTACACAGTGGCAGGGGAAATCCTGCTTCTTAGAATAGGTGCATTGTTTAAATTTTGATACTTTTATTTTATTCTGTCAAACATAAAATTAAAATCATTGATCATTTTGAAGCAGAGAACAAGTGTCACCATTTTTTTCTTCTTTCTTTCTTTCTTTCTTTCTTTCTTTCTTTCTTTCTTTCTTTCTCTCTTTCTTTTTAAGACAGCAAATTTCAAGCTGCAAGTCTTTTAACATAGACGGATCTGCTGAGATTTTCAGAAGTACTGTGGGGAAATTTTAAACACAGTCAAGTATTTTTCTTAGGGAAAGTGGTGATAGGTCCTGGTGCAATATTGGTGTCATTAAAATTCCATAGAGGCCCCTAACATCCCAGAGTCACCATAACATTGACACATGGTCTATAGGATCTCCAAAGAAGCATTCCCTGTCTATCGTGGCTCTGAAGGAAGCTGTTAGTATATTGATATAGCAACCTAAATATGTGTTTATATGTTAGCTAGTTAGCTGTTTTGGTCTACTGAGTCAAAAATCCATGGGCTAAAAGCTCCTCGATATATATATATATATATATATATATATATATATATATACACACATATATATATATATTCATATATCTATATATATTCATAAGACAGATCAACTTTGTTCACTCAATTTATTATAACTAGGTCTTTTCAAAGGTACCAAAATCATTGCACAATTGATGTTTGAGCACGTTCTGACATGTAGTCTGAATATCCGAAGTTCTTTCTTAGAGAGTGCATCTATCAGAGCTCCGGGGACACAGACAGCCTGCAATTCACTTGATTCTGTTTGTTGCTTCTGAAACATCAGAAGAGAAACTTCCACAGCACAAACTATGAAACTTCAATGAGAAAATGGAAATACAGCCAGGTGTGGTGGCACATGCCTTTAATGCCAGCACTTAGGAGGCAGAGGTAGGTGGACTGCCATGAGTTTGAGGACACTCTGAGTCTATACAGTGAGGTCCAGGTCAGCCAGGACAAGAATGAGACCCTATCTTGAAAAAAAAACCAGAAAACAAACAAAACAACAACAACAACAACAACAAAAACAAGAAATGGAAACACATTAACACAGACACAGCCCCAGTACTGGGGTAGATGCTGTCCTTTCACTCTATTATCTATCCCATTTCATGACAGTCCAGGTGCAATCTACCTCTCTTGCTAACCTGGTCACCATGCTGCAGTTTTGGTTTTCCTCCTGCCAACCCCATCCTAGAATCCAAAGTAATCTTATAGGAAGCAAAAACATGTTGCCTTGCTTCAGCAACACCACATCTCAGGTCCCCAATAGTGGCCTTTCACTCTAACTCATTTCCCCCCACTCTAGAACAACCTGCATGCAGCTAGAACTACTTCCTTCCCTCTCTGCTCTTTCTTGAGCTCCCTACTATGTGCTTGCCCAAGCCTTTACACTTGCATCTCTCTCCGGCATGGAAATCTCCTTTCACATGGTCCCATCACTTCCTTTCTTCAAGTTTTTCATGGGATATATCCAGGACCACCATTTATGACAACAACAACCTGCACACTGCTGTGAGGTTCTTTGTTCTCTGTCTACCCTTCTATGATCTAATCGAGTGTTTATATTCACCTGTCCATTGTCTCTTTCCTAGGTGTCAAGGTCAAGGACAGGAACATCATCAAGCCCAGGCTTAGTAAGTGCTGGTACTCAGAAGTACTCACTCAGCCTAATGGGACAAATGAAGGAATGAAAGTAGCTGAAGCAGGAGACTTCCTCCTACTCCCTTGAGTGCCAAGTTGCTGTGTGTTCATGTGTAGGTGGAGAAGAGAAGAGAATCTCTTTCTAAGCTGAAACCCCCTCTTTGGCCAATGGACCTAAGTTTTCTGTAGTATTCTCTAATTTGCAAAAACTTGTCTTCACTGAAGGTGCTCACACATCCCATTCTCAGAGCTGTGGCCCAGAAGAAAGCCAGGGGAGCCTGGGTTACCTCTGCTGATCACAGGAGCACCATCAATCTGCTCTGATGCCCAGCAGTAATTGCACAAAACATAGAGAGCATTAGCATTTCTAGATCTCCCCACTGAAAGTTATGTCCACAAAAGGCTCCCAGAATAGCAGTAGTCTGACTGGCTTTTATAATCTCATGTGATTAATCTGTGAGGGAAGCTGTGTGCTACTCTCTGCATGTGTCATGTAACTATAACAAACTGTGACATACTGGATAGAATCATTATTTTCTGTTAAATCTGGTGAATTATCCACATGTGTCTGCACCTTTAACCATGCATGATGCTGAAGACTGTCATAGTAAATGCCTCATTTAAATTTCACAGGGGCATTCTTTATTTCAATCACTCAGAAAGGTTCCTTTAGCAACAAACAACACAGCTGAGAGCAAATTAATGACTATGATCCTGTGACTGGTTAAGATTACAGGCGGCAGAGAACTTGTATAAATATTTGCCACTGTCGTCATCCCAACATTGGCATCTAGCAATGACTGACACTGGTCAAAAAGGATGTGGCTCAGGTACGCTGAGCCCCCAGAACTGTCAAGAAACCTGTCTGTATCATAATATCTCAATGGCATGCTGATCAATTAAAAGGCTCCCCCCCCCACGCCAGTTAACATGCTTAAATGCCTTCCTTCCATGCCCTCCTCCAGAAAATGGACTAAGAAGTTAATAAAGTTACAATGCAAAAGCTAACTGAAAGTTGATGTGATCTGTTCTAGAAAATTTGAGACCCTAAATCTGATTTTCATGAACTGAAGAGGGAAAAAAAGTTTATTCTTAAATTAAATGGCTGCATTTTATAATTTATTTTGCATGAATAATAAAATTTAATGGATATCTTAGTACATGCCAATATTTGATCAGGTTTATGGAACTTTTTCAATCACCTTAGGAAGAGGAGGAGATGAAAGTGAGCATGAACAACAATGGCACAACTGCGATACAAGACGTTACTACACAATCTTCCAAATCCCAGGTGCAGAGGGATAGTGACTTCTGTAACTGCCATCAGCGAATTTTGCTGAGGGAAGACCTCAAATAAATGTCTGTTTGCTTTAGGTGAGCTTCATAGAATTGGTCTTATTTGATTTCAGATCCTCCTAAGGGAAGAGCTTTCAGGATTTCTTGCTTGTAAAGTGGGAAACACTTTGCTGAACTTGCATGACATCATCTGAGGCATTAAAAGGGCAGATAATCATGAGTTCTCTGCCTGTTTACCAGCTTCTTTCCCTCTTCAATTTATTTTCTTTCCAAATGTCAGACTGCTCAGAAACCTTTCCAAGATCTATGGACTGCAGAAGTAGAGGAAATATCTTCTAACTTTTGTAAAAGGCTTTAAGAAAAGAAATGGGCTTTTTGAACTAGTACATATTGCATATAGACTGCCTAATATTATACTAACTGAGGCTAAATTGTTTAGCAGCTGTTAAGTAGAGACCAGCTTTGTTTCTGAATCCATGAAACTGCTCTGTGGAGTTCACCTCAGAGTCAAATGTAAAAAGAAACTGAATTTGTAAAGGAGAATGAAATTAATAAAATTAAATTTATTTTACCAATTAAATTCAGAATATACAATGAAAATACAATTTAATTTCTAAACTCTATTTATAAATCCATTTATATCAGAGTGAAAAAATGTAGCTGTTATAAAATTATACATAAAAACAACAAAAATGTGGGCAGATTATGTTCAAGTATAGGCTATAGAAGTATCTTCCAACATATTTAAAGTATTACAGATATATAACTAGCACAGAAAATATTCAAAAGGTTTTACCCTAGGTTTGTGATAGATAAAATATTTCTTAAAGTATTATATATATTGCTTTATTAATCAAAACCTTGTAACTATAATTTGATGAAGAAGTGTGAAGTAACAATGACCTTACCTCATATTCAAAATCTTCTGTCCGGTCTACATCAGTAGGTAAGCTGGGGAGATATTCATTGTCCTCGTAGAGTTCATGCTCCATCCGATGAAGAGAATGGCAGCTACAGGAAATGCAATAACAAATGAATTGTCTTCATTATTAAAGCAGATTTAGAATTTCATTTTCTTCTGCACTGGAATAGAACTGTAGTGATCTGAATGATGCCTCCTTAAATGAACTAATGGTTCAGAGCCATTACATTTCTTTCTCCTCATCCATAAAGTTGACCAACTGGTTTCCCATTTCTGAACACTAGGGTAAGGGCCCAGGTTTTCTGGCTACATTTTGTGAAGATACCCATGGGCACTGTTGATCAGGTCCTGGGGCTTCCTCGGCGCTTCCTGGCCTGCTTCCATTCCACTGAACATGACACCCTCACATAGGTATGCGACATTTGGGATTGCAACCTACATGGAGAGGTGCACTATGGAGTAAAACCTACAGATTCAGGGACCGGAGAGATGGTTTAGCAGTTAAGGTGCCAGAAAGCCTAATAACATGGGTTTAATTCCCTATGTAAATCAGATCCACAAAGTGGCATATGCACCTGGAGGTCGTTTACAGTGGCTAGAGGCCCTGGCATGCCCATACTCATTGTAGCTCTGTATCTCTCTGCTTGCAAATAAATAAATAAAATATTTTCAAAAATGAAAGATGTGGAGAGATAGTTCAGTATTTAAGGTGCATGCCTCAAAAGCCTAATGACCCAGGTTCAATTCCCCAGTACCCATGTAAATCCAGATGCACAAAGTGGAGCATGCATCTGGAATTCCTTTGCAGCAGCTGAAGGCTCTGGCATGCCCATTCTCTACCTCTGTCTCTTCTCTTTCTCTCTCTGCTTGCAAATAAAAATAAAAATAAAAACAAAAAACTACAGACTCAAACTAAGGGTTCAAGTTTGAAAAGCACATGTTTTCCAGGCTGTAAGGTATATGGATTTCTGCAGACACCTTTTCACATTCTCCTTCATCCCGATATTTCCCCCTTTGATAAAGAACATGTGCACAAATAGTAAAGAGCATTTGTGGTGATACTCTCTGGAAACTCCTAAGCCACAGGGTTTTATAATCCCTTTAGAAAATTCCTGGTGGTTATATGTTCATTGACTACTTTAAATACCTTAAATTTATTATATGAGGGACATAAAAAATTCCTGGTGACAGAGAGACAAAACTGAGCGAAGGAAGCGAGCCAATCCAGGCATGGTTTTTATATATCCATTACTTTTTGGAAACTATCCATAGTAACTTACAGAATTGACCTTTGATTTACTCTATGTTATGATATAGATACTATGTATTATACGATACGAGGACTAAGAATAGTTTAACAGCAAAGGGTTCAAGGCCATATGTTTCTAAAGGCAGTGAAAATGAAGAAATTGGTTGCAGATGTGACCTGTAAGTCCTGCCATTGTGGACACTGTTGGATGACTAGAAGTGGTAAGTTAGCTCTCATTTTGATGTCTGAAAGGCTACCCACTGTGAGTCCTTTTCCAGCATCCTCTCACCATCACCATGGCTGTTGGTTCTTCACAGGGTTAAGCAGTGTGAGGCAGCATCATGCCCACTGGTCTGCTTCCTGGCTTGTATCATCACTGGTTCTGCAAAGCCAATTAAGGCTGGGAGAATTTTACAGCTCTCTGGGGCACTGGTGTGTTCCTGTTGTCTTTCAGCTAGTAAGAAGGTAACTTTTCCATAAGGAAGACCTTACTCAGTCCATAAATATTTCCTGAGTACCTAGCAGATGCCAGGCTCTATGCCAAGTGCTGGAGATGTGTTCTTGTACAAAATCCAAATATTGTCCTATTAGGTGGGGAAAGCAGCAACGTAGCAGTTTTAGTACAGGGGAATAATTAAAAGGAAAATATGGAAGTTGTGAGATCACATGGTGGGGTGGACCTCCTGAAGTCTAAAGAAGTTTGAGGCTGCCTTCAAACTGAGAGATGCAGGACTTAGGAAAACATACCAGCATACTAGTTAAGGAAGTAATGCTGGGGTCAGACCTCTCTGGCCTAATCTGCAAAAAGGGCAAGGTGATAATGTAATGTACTTCCTCCTAAGGCTGTTGTGAGGACTGGGGCAATAAATGCAAGATACTTGGGATATTATAAATAAATGTACAACACGGGATATTGCTAAAACATGTTAAGTGTGCTAAAAAAAAAAGTTATTCTAGGGTTATGGAGATGGCTCAGCCATTAAATGTACTTGCTTGCAAGGCCTGCTAGGCTGGGATTGATTCCCCAGGATCCATGTAAAACCAGGTGCACAAAGTGGCACATGCATGTGGAGTCCATTTGCATCACAAGAGGCCTGCTGCACCCATGGTTTCTTTATGTCTGTCTGTCTGTCTCTCATAAATAAATAAAAATATTTTTAAAAAGCTAAGCTAACACTATTCATTCAAGAAAATATTTAATGGATAGCTCTTCTGTGTCAGGATGAAAATCACATCATGGATTGCTTGTCTATTGTTCTTCACTCACTCTGGAATATAAATTCCAGGAGGTAGCCAGTTAATTTCTGTTCAGTTTTATTCCAAGTACCATGCCTGACACAGGGCTACACAGTATGTGATGGGTGAATGATCACACAGATAGCCCAGCACACAGCCTCTGCCCTCCTGCAAACTGGTATCCCAAGGAGTAGATTCAATTTGGTTGTACATTAACATTGCCTAGGGAGATTTTTGAAAAATTTTGTTGCCTGGGACTCACTCTAAAAAATTTCATTTAATTGGTTAGAGGTAGAATTCAGGTATTGATAGGGCTCCTAAAGTTTCTAGGTGATCCTACTGTTCACCTGTAAATCATTGGACCATTAATGGGCTGGGAAGTGGCACAATCAAATCTATGTTTTGCCAAGTAGAAGATAGATCAGGAAAGTAGGAAAAATGCAACACAGAGAGATAACTGCTCTTTGAAACCAAACTCTCAAAAGTGATTGAACATTGACTCATAGCACAAAGTGTATGGCAAAATCTGCTCATGTAAGATTATTTGAATTAAATATCTCCAACTATTTTTAAATTAGGTAAAACTTGCAGGAAACATTCTTTTAATCACTCACTTCTCAGTGCCCTGCTTACTCTGACAGCCAGTACCTCTTGTTTGTATCTCAGTGTATTGGGTAATTGGTTTCTTTGGAGATTTGTACCTTAATTAAATTCCTTGCCACTCTTATAAAGAAGGGAAAGGCAAGGGAGAGAAGAGAGAAGAGAGGGTGACTCACAGAGAACATGTCTCTTTCACCTGAGTCTTAATAAGGATTTTGGCAGCTTTGGTGAGAAAAGTTATTTACTTGACCATTGCTCATGAGCTTTTGAGGTTAGGAATTTAAGATGAGCCAATCAAAGACAGATTTTTCACTATACCTTGGCAAGTCTGATTCCTGAGTGTAGCAACTGTGTGGGCCAGGGAGGGGAGCTAGTGGTAACAGCTGAGAACTAATTGGAAGCACATACCCAGGAGAGATTGTCCAAGCAGAGCTGAAAGCCTGTCAACTTGCTGCAGTGGCTTATTCTTTTCAATACATACTATAAATAGTGAAGGACGACAAATAAGGCTTTTGCAGAAAAGACAGAGAAATACCTGTCTGAGAGCAGAAAGGGACAGGTGTCTGGTACTGGTGGGGTGAGAGGTCGAAGCTTGGCGAGGGCCATGATGTGTTCGAAGGTGATGTCTGTCTGTGTGCTGACGTTCATAAGCTGCACTTCTGGGGCCATCCCATAGGCTGGTCTGCTGAGGGGTGTCCGCCTTAACACCTGCACCACAATGGGCTCCTTGGCATTTCGAAAAGCTTCCACTGCCTCTTCATGAGTGGCCTTTGTGAGATCCTTCCCATTTACCTATAAACACATAAGAACAATACATATCTCAGAAAAGCTGTCATGACACATTAATAAAAGGTGGAGAGGGGAGGGGCTACAGATTTGATAGGAATTTTTAAATGAGAATTTAATCAGACATTGACATTTATTGAACTAAAATACCAATATAAGGAAATGACAGAGATTAGCAAAATAATTACTTTTGTATCTTTATGAAGGTCCTGGAGTTAATTAGTAAGACCCATAAAAATTATTAGTAAAATTTTAATAATTTAACACATCAGTATCAGAAAATAGTCCCTGTAATCTCCAGATGAGTAGAATAATTAAACATGTATATACCATTAAGGTATACATTAAATATATAATTATTAAGTATGTATGCCATTCAAAAATGTTCTTTGTGATACTTTATTATTTCATTAAAACTTTACCTAAACTTCACTTTTGTAAGGTATCATTAGTCTTTCTTCATATTTGTCATTTTTATTCAAGACCATGTTCTTGCTCATGTGCATTTTATCTTCACAGTTCAAACTGTGGGTATGGGCTAGCAATATTATCAAAGAGATTATAAGACATACAGAATGTCTGGACCTCTCTAGATTTACTGAGGCAGAACTGTCATTCTAACAAGATGCCAGATAATTTGTACATACTTGTAATAAGGTCTGCTCTAAGTACTCTTCTAAATACATCATACTCGCCTGTATCCTCACCTGTTTCAGCATTTCAGTCTAAAAGGTAGCTATGGACATGAGAGAGATGTGAATTTTGCCTCAGTTCTCAGTTATTAGCCCTAGAAGTGATAGAACCATGTGCATTTAGGAGAGAAAAACAAATCATTCTTTCAGTGGGGCTCTCCCTCACCTGTCTACTAAGGGTTGGTGATGATGCTCTCCAGCCTTTGTAGCACCCAAATGACCTGCATAATATTCCTAACTCTTTCTGAGACTTTCTCCAAAGAGCTATCAATTTATCCCTTCACATGTGTACTGATTCAAACAGCCTCTCAGTATTTTCATAAGATGTTTTCATTGTGGAGTCTGGAATTCTGAAATAGCTTTTTGGCTTCCATCCCAATGAATTAATCATGTTATCTTTTGAAAATATAAAGAGATATTTGGTGACACAGTGCCATACCCAATATGACCTGAAAACCATCATGTATTGATATCTAAGCCACGTGCCTGTTGGTGAGGTCCTGCTAACTGTAATGTACTGATACTCTTAGAGATCTGCAGGTGCCTAACATGAAGGATAGGAAGTCTCTGAGTCACAGCTGTAGAACAATTACTGACATTCAAATAAGCACATTTTCTCTCCTTGAGTAGACAAAGAATATGCATCTGCTCATAGCAAGCATGGGGCATTTGGGGCAAATTATATAACACCAGGTGAAATTGTCATGTCATACAAAGACAAGCTTAATGACCTAGAGGAGTGAATTTACTCAATGGACCCTGAAAGAGTTAATGTGAACTCAAAAAAAAAAAAAATGAGCAATTGGGTTTCTACAACAGCAAGATATGTCCCAGCTCAGTTGTTAGAAAGAAATCTCAGCAGGAGATCTGAGTGACTACTTATCGGTGTGCATATACTCATTAATGTGGACATTTTTTCTCAACTTGAGAAACTGTTACTGAATTTTCATTGACACAAGCTTGGAATATTTGACTTGTGCATATAGGATATGAGACATGAAACTCGTAAGTAGACAGTCATGAATTGCTTGAGATCTTAGTGAATGAGAGAGGTTCTCTTTCCTAAGGATGTGCAGTCAGAAAATCATTTTTAAAAAAAGCCTAGACTTGCAAAGCATCATCTAAACTCTATGTTGAATTTCATCTCCTATGTTTCTGCATAGTATTGGCAAGTTCAGATCACTGAGGATGACTAGGTGGTAGATGAGACTACAGTGAAGGCCTACATGAAGGAGTAAGAGCTGCCCTTGTGCTCCCATCCTTATCCTCAAGATGTTTTTAGATTTAGTGAAGAGCCAATCTTGCTGTGCTATATTCTATTTCCTCTTTGGAAGGAACTCTGTCACACCAACTTTCACCAAATATTTGACATCTGCAGAAATTATATGTAACCTTTTCCTATCAGCATGACAAAAGGAACAATGTGTACACAACAGGGGAAGAATGAGAGAAGAGATGCCTGTCCTTTCTGAAGGATATTTAAGCAATATCTGAGAGGAAAATCTATGGCTAGTGTTCTTTCAGTCATACCTTAGAGCCTACCAGTGAATGAACTGTGTCTGTCTACAAGAAGTAGACAGACAATGTCGTTAACCTAGTTTTCCCCCAAGGTATTTTGATATCTTGCCTATGTGTTAATCTAATTTTGATGTCCAATATGTCTATTTGTTTCTAAGCAAAAACAAGTTTTTAAAATTGATATTCCCACTGATGATGATATTTTTGTATCTATGTACTCAGATTATTTTTGACAATTATAGACTGTATATTAATTCCTACAAAACAAAAATTACTGAAAATGTTTTTAGGTTTCAAAATTATCAGTTATTATGGTAATATTGAGTATATAAGATAAAATTAACATTTATACAGTAATATCAATAGCTATTGATTCTATGACCTGTATATCCATTAATCTACATTGATGGCATTTATATGCAAATTTTATTCTTTGCTCTAAGGACAGTCAAATATAATCTTTAAAAAGGACAGTCAATGTAATCTCAAATATCTTACTCCCCTATTGGGAAATGCTCTTTTCTTCCAGTTACCATGCACCTGACCTCTATTTTCATAAGCTATTTAATATCTCTCAAAGTAAAGAAGTCTATGACCTTTAAAGGCTCTGCTGCCCACGTGATCCCTGAGAAAATGTAGGCATAGCTAATACTAAACATGCTGGGCTTTCACTTCACTTGAAGTTCATCAACATAGTGTTAGCTCATTGAAAGGTCACCATTTTATAAATTATGTGTTTCACAACAGAAAAAAGACCTGATTAATTGGAATTTTCTGGCAGTTGCTGTGCTTAGTTATGTGCAGTTATGGTTAGGGAGATGAATAACATTGGCTGAATATCTAATAATAATCCTATGGGAAATTTCTGCAGTAAATTAATAGTAGCAAAACTTTATTTTTTCAAATGGTTCGTTTCTAATTATTTTTTAGTTTTTAGTAGTAATGCTCTTTTTCTTTTTCTTTTTTTTTACTTTTCTTTCTTTCTTTGTTTTGTTTTGGGACAAGCTGACCTGGAATTTACTCTCTACCTCTGGCTGGCTTCAAGATAGTCCAGGTTAATCTGGAATTCACTCTGTAGCCCAGGCTTGCCTCAAACTAATGGCAATCCTTCTACCTCAGCCTTGAGTGCAGGGATTGTAGATGTGAGCCACTGTGCCAGCTGTCCAGTAGTTGGTTTTAAAATCAACAAAGAATTTGGTATTCCATGATGTCGTATCCTAATTATTTTAATTCGTCACTGCTATATTTTCTTCTTTTCCCTCAAACTCCTATGGTTCAATCTTTATTTTGGTTTTGTGTGTGCAATGTATAATTTTTGTTTGTTTAGCAAATTGAGACTGGAGATAAACTCTTTATCATAGGTGTCTCACTTCAGTTAGTCAGGTCTGTATATCCAACTTTTCTTGGTATTCAGTACAGAAATAGCAAGCTTTTTGATAGAAGACTATAGCAAAATTTGTTTTTATGAGCAAAAAAAAAAAATGGACCTAGAGACCTGGGAACAGAACTGATGGGAAGAGGTGATTTAAAAGGGAGCAGTGTATCATGGATCAAAATTTACATACAGAAGTGTTTCATCAAGGAGGGCAGTTTGACTCAAGCATGCTATAGAGAGTTTTTTTTTAAAAAATATTTTTGGTTCATTTTTATTTATTTGTTTGAGAGTGACAGAGGGAGAGAGAGAGAGAGAGAGAGAAAGAGGCAGATAGATAGAGAATGGGTGCACCAGGGCTTCCAGCCACTGCAAACGAACTCCAGATGCGTGCGCCCCCTTGTGCATCTGGCTAACGTGGGTCCTGGGAAATCAAGCCTCAAACCAGAATCCTTAGGCTTCACAGGCAAGCGCTTAGCCGCTAAGCCATCTCTTTAGCCCGAGAGGTTTTTATTTTATTTTATTTATTTTATTTTATTTTATTTTATTTTTTAATGAAGGGGTGGTTATTATAAACAACTGAAGAGATTTGTGTAGCTGATCTTGGATAAAAAGCCATCAAGAGCATATGGCAAAGATTGGACTTTAAAAAAGAGAGTAAGCTATCTGACTGAAGACCATAGGAAAGCAGACACATTATGCAAAGACAGGACACCAGAATTAGACCAGGAAAGATGAAGAAAGAGATGCAAAGACAGAAATTATAAGCAGTCATGAAGTTTTCCTCACATAATCTAAATGTAGGGCTGGAAGCAAGTGGAGAGTGTTCTTAATAGTATTAGATGTGAGACTTCCGGCCAAGATGGCGACCGCCTAGCTGCGCTGCAAATCCCGGGGAAAGAAAGGCAAGATATTAAGGGTATATAGTGGCTTTTAGGGGAGAGAAATCTGGGAGGGCACAGAGGTGGGGGAACAGGGAATTGCTGGTCCCCTTTTGGGCGGGTAGGCACCCCTCGCCCCAAATAACCTCCGTGTTCAAAGCTCCACCCCTGCCGCTGCTGCTGCTCCGGAGCCCGCACGGCTGCCACTGCGCGCCGATCGTTCCCTCCGCGCGGAAGCTTAGACTGCTCCGCACCCTCGTCCACTCGCCCACCTACTGAGTGTGCCCAGTCCCACAAGCTCAGACTGTATCTCTCGCTTGCGTCAGCTCAGGTGCCACCCCCTACCTGCCTGCCGCACCGGCGGGCCGCCATTGTCCCGTGGCAGGGGAGCGCAGACTGCTTGAGAACTCAAACAATTTTGGCGCCCCTGCCAGGTAGTAGATAGGCGGCTTTGGCAAGTGAGATTATTCCCTGCGTGCAGAAGCTTAGACTGCTCCGCACTCTCCTCCACTTGCCCTCTGTCTGCCGCGCGCGGCTGTCCACAATTGTCCTGTGGCGGGGGAGCGCAGACTGCTTCCGGTCCCAGAGTTCCCAGCCAAAGTCTGGGCGGCTTCAGTGCTTGGTGCCTTAGTGCCACTCCTAGCTCGAACGCAGGCAGCTGTGGCACAATACCGCTTGAGAACTCAACCAACCTTGGCGCCCCTGCCAGGTAGTAGATAGGCGGCTTTGGCAAGTGAGATTGTTCCCTGCGTGCAGAAGCTTAGACTGCTCCGCACTCTCCTCCACTCGCGGCTGTCCACAATTGTCCTGTGGCGGGGGAGCGCAGACTGCTGCCGGTTCCTAGCGTGCCCAGCCAGAGTTCGGGCGGCATCAGTGCTTGGTGCCTCAGTGCCACTCCTAGTTCGAACGCAGGCAGCCTTGGCACATCACCGCTTGAGAACTCAGGCAACTTCGGCGCCCCTGCCAGGCAGTAGATAGGCAGCTTTGGCAAGTGACAGCCAAAGCCCAGGCTTCTTGGCAACGCCCCCAGGCTGCATAAGATTCCCATTGTTCTTGAGCCCAGGCTGATACGCCCACTTATCTGCCCATACACTGTCATGGGCAGAACACAGCGCAAAAGAAATAACATGAATAATCAAATGCAAGAAAATCCAATTAGATCACCCACTCCCACAATGAATACTTCTAACCAAAACATAGAAGAACAAATAGGACCAGAACACCACATTGAAGCTATGAGCAATGCAACTCTAACCAACCTATTGGTAGAACTTGCAGGAAAGCAACAAAGGGCAGACAATCGTGTGGATGCTGCCATCACTAAACTAGAACTAATAGATAAGAAATTGGAAGGATTAGATAAGAAAATGGAAGGATTTCAAAGAGAGTTAAGAGATTTGAGGGAAAGTGAAAAAAAAGAAGACCTTAAAAATCAGCTGACCATGCTAAATGAAGACATAAAGAAATGCAAGGATGAACTCCAAGAAGCATCAAGAAAATCAGAAAATGATGTGAAAAGGGAGCTTGACAGAGGGATGGAAATTATACATAGAAAAATAATAGAAAATGCAAACTTAATTGAACAAGCCCAAAACTCACTAGAAGCTCTCAAGAATAGAGTCAGCCAAGTGGAGGATAGAAACTCTGAATTGGAAGACAAGATGGAAGAAACAGTTAGAGAGTTCAAAAATTTCAGTAAGTTTAAACGCTCCTGTGAACAGAACATGAGGGAATTGTGGGATACAGTTAAACGTCCCAATATCAGGATCATTGGAATACCAGAAGGAGAAGAAATCCAGACCAAAGGCATGGAGAACTTATTTAACAAAATAATTGAAGAAAACTTCCCCAATCTCTTAAAAGAAAGGCCCATCAAGATACAAGAAGCCAATAGAACTCCAAACAGACTGGACCAAAGGAGAAACTCTCCAAGACATATTATTATTAAGACTCTAAACATTGACACCAAAGAGAAAATCCTAAAAGCAGCTAGGGAAAAACAGCACACCACCTTCAGAGGTAACCCCATCAGAATTACTTCAGACTTCTCAATGGAAACCCTGAAAGCTAGAAGAGCCTGGAATGAAACACTGCAAAGTCTAAGAACCTATGGCTTCCAACCCAAACTACTCTACCCAGCAAAAGCATCCCTCATAATAGATGGTGAACAAAAAACTTTCCATGACAAAACTCAGCTTTACAATTATATGAACACAAAACCAAACCTACAGAGAGTATTTCAGGAAATTCTACACAGAGAAGAAAAAAATAATCAAACACAATTGCCTACAAGAAGCAGATCACAACAACCAAACTCAGAGTAGGCACAAAAAACTTCAATGTCCATGAAAACTCCAACCCACATTTACCATCACAATATGGCAGGGATCAAATCAAACCTCACAGTCATTACCCTAAATATTAATGGCCTTAATTCACCCATCAAGAGACACAAGCTAACAGGATGGATCAAAAAATTAGACCCCTCAATCTGTTGCCTTCAAGAAACCCACCTCACCATTAAAGACAGACATCTCCTCAGGGTGAAAGGGTGGAAAACAGTATTCCAAGCAAACGGGAATAAGAAACAAGCAGGTGTAGCTATATTAATATCGGATAAAATAGACTTCAAACCAAATATAATCAAAAAAGACAAAGAAGGCCACTTCCTACTTATCAAGGGAATGATCCATCAAGAGGATATTACAATCATAAATCTGTATGCACCAAACACAGGGGCACCACAGTTCATAAAACAAAACCTACTTGACAATAAAACAGAAATAACCACAAACACCATCATAGCTGGGGACTTCAATACACCATTATCAGTAATAGACAGATCATCCAAACAGAAACTCAACAGGGAAGTAAGAGAGCTCAACAAAACCATAGATCACTTAGGCCTAACGGACATCTACAGAACATTCCATCCCAAATCCACAGATTACACATTCTTCTCAGCAGTCCATGGAACATTCTCTAAAATAGACCATATATTGGGTCACAAAGACTGCCTCCACATATTTAGGAAGATTGACATAATTCCCTGCATGATATCAGATCACAATGCTATATTGCTAGAAATCAACAATAAAAGACCCACCAAGAATCCCAAAGGCACCTGGAAACTGAACAGCACACTTTTAAACAATAAATGGATAGTGGATGAAATAAAAAATGAAATTGCAAAATTTCTGGAATTGAACGACAATGAGAACACATCGTATCAAAACTTATGGGACACAATGAAGGCGGTCCTCAGGGGAAAATTCATAGCACTCAATGCCTTCGTAAAAAAGACAGAAAGGTCCCAAATCAATAACCTAACCATCCACCTAAAGGCACTGGAAAAACAAGAAAAATCCAACCCAAAGAGCTCCAGAAGGAAAGAAATAATTAAAATCAGAGCAGAAATCAATGAATTGGAAACCAAGGAAACAATTAAGACAATTGACAAAACAAAGAGCTGGTTCTTTGAAAAAATAAACAAGATTGACAAACCCCTGGCCAATCTGATCAAGCAAAAAAAGGTGAAGCTTCAAATTAACAAAATTCAAAATGAAAAAGGAGAGATCACAACAGACATAAGTGAAATTGGGAGAATCATCAGGACTTATTTCAAAAACCTCTACTCCACAAAACTGGATAATGTGGAGGAGATGGATAAATTCTTGGACGCATACCATCTACCAAAGCTAAACGCAGAGCAGATTAATCACCTCAATCAACCCATCACACTCATGGAGATTGAAAAAGTAATAAAAAACCTCCCAAAAAAGAAGAGCCCAGGACCAGATGGCTTCTCAGCTGAATTCTATCAAACCTTCATGGAAGAACTCAAACCAATCTTCCTCAAACTGTGCCACACAATTGATGAACAGGGAAAGCTACCCAACTCCTTTTATGAAGCTAGCATCACCCTAATTCCAAAACCAGGCAGAGATGCCACAAGAAAAGAAAACTACCGGCCTATTTCCCTGATGAATTTAGATGCAAAGATCCTAAACAAAATCCTTGCAAACCGAATCCAACAACACATCAAAAGCATTATCCACCTTGACCAAGTGGGATTCATTCCAGGAACACAGGGGTGGTTCAACATACGGAAATCTGTCAATGTAATACACCACATAAACAAGGTTAAACATAAAAACCACATGATCATTTCGATAGATGCAGAAAAGGCCTTTGACAAGATTCAACACCACTTCATGTTCAAAACATTGGAGAGAGTTGGCATGGTTGGTTCATATCTTAACCTAATAAAGGCAATATACGAAGCTCCGAAGGCCCAAATAATACTTAATGGAGAGAGACTGGAGGAATTCCCATTAAGATCAGGAACAAGACAGGGTTGTCCACTCTCACCTCTGCTTTTCAATATAGTTCTGGAAGTCCTAGCTCAAGCAATAAGACAGGAGAAGGAAATAAAAGGGATACTATTTGGAAAGGAGGAAGTTAAGTTAGCTTTATTCGCAGATGACATGATTATATATGTAAGAGACCCGAGAGACTCCATCCCAAAATTCCTGAAGGTGATTAACTCCTATAGCAAAGTAGCAGGATACAAAATCAATGCACAAAAATCAGTAGCCTTCCTTTATGCAAAGGACAAAGATACAGAAAAAGAAATAAGGGACATAGTCCCATTTTCAATTGCGACAAAAAAAATAAAATACCTTGGAATAACGTTAACCAAGGAAGTGAAAGATCTTTACAATGAAAACATAAAAACACTCAAAAAAGAAATTGAGGCGGACTTGAGAAAATGGAAAGACCTCCCATGTTCCTGGATAGGCAGAATTAACATTGTGAAGATGACAATCCTACCAAAGGCAATTTACAGATTTAATGCAATACCAATTAAAATCCCCACAGTGTTCTTCACAGAGATAGAAAAAATGATCTCAAATTTCATATGGAAAGGCAGAAGGCCTCGCATTTCCAAACATATCCTCTGCAAAAGAAATACCTCTGGAGGCATCACCATACCTGATCTAAAGCTATATTACAAAGCCATAGTAATAAAAACAGCATGGTACTGGCATAAAAACAGGACTATAGATCAATGGAATAGACTTGAGGACCCGGACTTTGGGTCAAGCAACTATAGCTACTTGATATTTGATAAAGGCCCAAACAATATACGCTGGAAAAAAGACAGCATCTTCAACAAATGGTGCTGGACAAACTGGATAACCATATGCAGGAAACTAAAACTTGACCCACACATTTCACCATGCACTACACTCAAGTCCAAATGGATCAAAGATCTCAATATAAGACCAGAAACTCGAATACTACTGGAAGAAAATTTAGGAAGTACATTCCATGATATAGGAATGGAAAAAGACTTCCTGAACAAAACCCCAGTAGCTCATGAACTTAAACCATCACTCAACCAATGGGACCACATGAAGCTGAGGAGTTTCTTTACAGACAAGCATACAATTAGCAAAGCCAATAGATTACCCACAGAATGGGAGAAAATATTTGTGGGTTATCCAACTGATAGAGGACTAATCTCTAGAATCTACAAAGAACTCAAAAATCTAAACAGTAAGAAGTCAAACACCCCACTCACAAGATGGGGCAAAGAGCTGAACAGGCAGTTCACAGAGGAAGAAATAGAAATGGCAAACATACACTTAAGAAAATGTTCAGCATCCCTAATCATCAGAGAAATGCAAATTAAAACAACTATGAGATTCCACCTTACCCCAATAAGGATAGCAAGCATCAAAAAATCAAATAAAAATAAATGCTGGCGAGGATGTGGAGAAGTAGGAACACTCATCCACTGTTGGTGGGAATGTAGGATGGTACAACCACTTTGGAAAGCAATATGGAGACTTCTGAAAAAGCTGAGTATAGAGATACCAACAGACCCAGTTATTCCCTTACTGGGCATCTACCCTAAAACCTTCAAACCACAGACTAAAGAGATTTGCTCAACCATGTTTATAGCGGCTCAATTTGTAATAGCTAAGAGCTGGAATCAACCCAGATGTCCATCACTAGAAGAATGGATAAGTAAGATGTGGTATATCTACACAATGGAATTCTATACAGCAGTAAGAAAAAATGACACAATGAAATTTGAGGAAAAATGGTTGAACCTGGAACAGATCATTCTCAGTGAACTTACCCAATCACAGAAAAAAAATCGCCACATAGTCTCACTCATCTACAGCACCTAACCTGAATCTACCGAAGATACCTTACATACCCAGCAAGCATCTCCTAGATTAGACACTAGGATGGAAGGGGAGGGAGGGGAGGGCATCAAAGGGGTGGGAAACAGAAATCTAGACCCAAACGGCAATGGTACCATAATCTTCTACTTACTAAAAGATAGACCAAATGGCTGATCCTTCACCAGGCCCTTACAGGGAACACCTGAACCACAAGACACTGGAGAGGGTAAGATTAAGACTAACCTTAGTCTCCTACATCTTCCCTCCCTCACTTCCCCTCTCCCTGTCTCTCTCTCTCTTACCTCTAACTCTTGTATATTAGTTATCTTTTTCCTCATTTTCTTAGTGGGCACTGACCTGTAACTCCCAGAACCAGCATGGGGCTATCATCCACAATGAGCTTTTGATCAGAGAGACCTACAAGGTTTCCTAAAAGACAGACACATTTCTGTCAGAGTACTTGATGACCCACCAAAGGTTAGTGGTAAGACCCTACTGCTGAAGATACCTTATGTGATTGACATGCAAATTAGAATGGCATGGCTGGAAGTTGGATGAGAGTCAGTCCCCAGACAGTCAGCGCATCTAGTGCCAGAAGGTGCTACATGGGCGACTGGGGGAAATTGACCAATATCTATCGAAGCAACGCATGGTCTAACCTACTTAGCAGCAAATAACTTATTGTGATGCCCACACAAGTGCAGTGGTGGCACACAGCCAACGTGGGGAACCAACTGCTCTCAATTTGGCTAACTGATCCCCTCACTGGTATGGGACCCATAGCTGGAGCTGGGAAACAAGTCAGAACCATATCCAAACATAAGCCCACTCTCCAGTATCAACCTACTATCAATTGTGGGCTACAAGAGGGCCTACACATATTAAATTCTCTATAAAAAAAAAAAAAAGTAAGGGTTATCTCATTTGTCCTGATGCTAACTTACTCTCCGTTGGAGAATCTGCTTCTCTTTTTCAGATAGATGTAGACCCTAAGGAGAGAGCCACCCCATCATACCTCAAAAGGGCTCCGGCTGAAACTAAGAAAACTTCAAGAAACAAGCAAGGGGGCTGTTTTTCCTGATGAACCAGACACCAGCACAAGGGGGAAGGAGATCAGCATAGAGAAAAATCAACTCCTACCAAATCAGAGAGCCAGGGCCTCAGAGGCTCTCAACACCTCATCACTGAAGCAGACCAAAAATGAACCCAACATGGCTCAGGGAAATTTTGCGGAAGAGGGGGCGGAAAGAATGTCAGAGTCACATGTTGGGTCATGATATGCAGAGACATTTAGCTTACCCATAACTGTGGGCTAACTCCACAATGCATGACCCGTATACCTCAACAAGGAGGGGCCAAGGGGAGGGGGTAGGTCACAGATGAGCCTAATAATGGTACCAAAATGACTGTATTTGCTGAATACAGAACTGACTAATAAAAAAAAAAAAAAAGAAAAAAAAAAAGAGTCAATGTAAAGAATAAAAAAAAAAAAAAAATAGTATTAGATGTGAGGAAGTCACATGACAAATACTCTGATGAACTAATGAAGGGAGGCTAATCAGATTGATTGCAGACATTCAAGTGATGTCTTATAATAAACACACATGTTTTTAGATACATGAAAAATAAGTGTCTTATTTTTAAAAAGTTATTTTCCATATTATTGGTGATGCAAACTTAAGTGTACTCAGGAAAAAATAAAGTCATTTTTCAGCACTCACTGCAAAAGATGTGTGAATACATTTGTTGTAGCAGATGGGCTAATTAATCCATAGCACCCTATGAATATTAAGTAAGGAAGACGAAGACAGCTTTTCCTATGTAAACCGTATTATGGCAATGTTTGGTGAAATGTCTGTTTAACAGAAGAATCTCTCCTTTTGAATATAGTGCACAAAATTGGCTAGTCATTGTGGTACTCCCAGTGACTTCCGCTTGGTTATAAGCAGTCCCTGTTTGATTACTGCACCAATAACAACCACTTACAGTATTTTCTTGAATAGCAGAAAAATAAAAGCCTCCCTCCATTTTGAAGCATCCCCATTCAGATGAGAGAGCAATGGTAAAGATGGAGTTACTGTGGAACACAGACCCTCTGCAGGTCCTTTGCTTGACTGTGGGTGCTGCTCAGACCTTACTTGTCTAACTGACCATCTGTGACACTTTAGCACTTCCTGACAATCCAGAGAGATATTCAGAAAGTGATTGTGCAGGGGCCTGAGGCAAGAAGGTCACAGGTTTGAGGCCAGCCTTGGTTACCTTGTGAGACTCTGTCTCCTTTCACCCTCCAAACAGACAAGCAGGCCCAGAAGCTCCTGAAACTTACATCACAACATTCCAGCTGCTTCCTGGCCCATTCATGGCACACTTTGATGGTGAGGGGTTCTCAAATGCAAGCAAGCCTCACTTCTAACTTTTTAAATTCAAGTATTATAAATCCATCATTTGTGATCTTTTCAAAAATGCTCATGAATCAATTTATAATTTTGGTTATATAAACAATTGCCTTTTCCTCTGATATCTTTTCTATGTCTTTCTTTTGTAATAGTTCTGCTTTTTCTTTTCTTTCCTTATTCAACCGTCATATTTATAAACATTTACAATTGGGATTTAACACATTTGAAGAGCATTTACTTATATAAGTTATTGCTATAATTAGGGAATAAGTTATGACATATTCTGATTCTGAAGAAAGTAAATAAGCTAAAATATGCACAACACAGTATATGGCCTCATAAACAAGTTTATTTTTCCTCATCTAAGGGAGGGATGGAAATTTCTCTCTTTTGGTATAGATCTACAGTCTACTCTTCATGGTCCAGCTCAGGGCTTTAAGATACTGACTACTATGCGTAGCTTCATCAGGCTACTTGCTTCATATGCTTGGTTGGTTTGGTGATGGTAAGAGAATATAATTCTTTTTCTACCTGGCTGTCAGGATGCCAGTGCTTGCTAGGGCCTCCTCACATCTCTGGCTTACCTCCCATATGGTCATGCAGGTAATAACAATTTTTTCTGAGTACCTTCCCATTGCTCATCACTCTTCCCAGATTATCAAATAATACAATAGCTACATTTAGTAATGAAATATTCATATTTCAAAATTGTGGTAAGTACATACTAAATACTTCCACTACACAAAAATGAATGGAGTGATTGATTTGTTAACTAGCATCATCAATTATTCTCCAACATAAGCACATACTAACATATCACTTATATTCCATAAATACATGTGGTATTTGTCAGTTAAAAATAAAATTAAACAAATATTTTTTTCCTCTATTGCTATTCCCTGGCTTCTTTCTCTTACATCTGCTATCACCTCATATTGTCCTGTCATTAAATTGTTTTCAATTCAGTTTAATTGCCTTGTGTTTCCTTCTGACCAATATTTAAGCCAAGTATGGTAGCACACATTTATAATCCCAGCACTTATAAAGCAGATCCAGAAAGATGGGAAATTTGAAGCCAGTTTAGGCTATATAGTGAAACCCTATCTCAAAAAAGCAAAAACAAACAAGAAACCTCAACCTAAAACTTTCCAGATGTAAGAAATAATAATAACAAAATGGTGAAAAATGAAATTTGTCATCTCTGTAATTTAATTTTACTATTAAAAATAATTGGGCTAGGTGTGGTGGTGTATGCCTTTAATCCCAACACTTGCAAGGCAGAGGTAGGAGGATTGTGGTAAATTTGAGGCCACCCTGAATGAATTCCAGGTCAGCCTAGGCTAGTAGGCTAGAGTAAAACCCTACATTGAAAAACAAAAATAACAAAAGCAGCAACAACAACAACAACAAAAGCTTTGGATCAACAAGGTAACTGATGGTGTCTCAGGTTTAGCAAGTCATACAGTATAAAGTGAAAAATTAAGAGAAAAATAGAAGAAAACTTTTATTAAAGTTATATAGCAAATTTAAACTCCTCCTGTGGTTGATTTATTTTGTTGAGAATTCTTCTGTTTGGGTTAGTGACCTGTTTCTCTTGATTAGATTCAAGTTACATATTTTTGGCAGGAATACCTCAGAAATCATGTCGTGTAATCACATCTATTTGATATTGTCAGTTACCCTTTATGACTTGATGGGACCATCTAAAGCAAATGTAAAATGGTAACTAATGTTAAAGAAATTGAGCACCGACTTGAGAATTCTTTGTATGATTCTTGGAATATTTTAGTGAGTATAAAATTATGTCAAATTGAACTGTTTCAAAAATATCATTTTGTCAGTGGAAATGGACTTAGCTGCAATCACTCAGAGTTCAAAAATAATTATGAGGAATTGACAGATAAAGGGTTTCCTACAGAGTTTATTTCTGTTTGTACCTCTTCAGAGAAGCACATTCCCCCTCCGCTCTAAATCCTTTTCCCCTCATGTGTTTGAGCACATGCACACACACACCCCTACAAGCAAAACACCGAAATTGGAATTGCCAGCTTTATCACTGTTATGTTCATAACAATTCATCTGGTGAGTAACACCTGGAACCTTGCTCTTCTTTAAACTGAGATCTTTAAAAAGATAGATGGCTGCCTCCTGGCTAATTGTGGGAGGTCTTTCATTCCTCAAAAGGAGTTTTATATCTCAAGTGGTTCTATAAGCCTTAAAGAATGACTGAAACTCTTAGGGAATAGTCCACTGATAAAATGTAGCATAACAAGTACTTTTTGGCTTTTCATTTGCTAAGATAACACTAAGTACATGCAGGTAGATAATAACGAATCTGTCTGTTGAGTTTTTGACATATCTGGCCAATATCTTAAACTTCAGAAATTCTGAGGGAGACATAAAATTTTGTGTAACAGTTCTAAGGAACTAAATACACAAGGCACATATAATAAAAAATTATATTCATAGTATTAAAGTGAACTCAACAATTTTTAGGAAAAAAATTCATTGTAATTAAACAGCCCATATAAAAAAATACCAGTGTTAAAGATTTAGACAGAGCTATTCATTTTCATGTCCACCAAATAAAATAAAATATGATCTTAGTCCTTGTGTGTGTGGGGGGGGGAACTCTTGCTTTGCGATAAGATCATAAATTACAGAACGAAACAACAACAACAACAAAAAACCAAAGCATAACCTCAGGACTTAACCTTGCTAGCAAAGTACCAAAATGTGAATAAAAATAACTATTAAGTTAAAAAGAGTGGTTCCATAAAATTACTAATAGAAGCCAAAAATACAGCAAAGTATTTGTGACAGAGTGGATGGCACATCAAACACAGAGGGCTTTCTCCCCAGCAGTTCTGTGTACCCTGTCTAAGAGAATAACACGGAGACTCTGAATGCTCACATAGAACAACACTGAGTGAGGAGACAATGGTTAGCTCAGTGCTATAGTTTCAAGGCCTAAAAATGTGTTTAATGCATTTGACAGCAGGTCTGTGTTAAAAAAAATTTGATACATATCTACATAAAGATTTCTGGTAAAACAAATACGATTGTGGTTTATTTTTATTTTTTTGTGTGTGGTATGTGTGTGCACATGAGTGTGCAGATACTCAGTGCCTGTGCCTATGTATGCGCAGACCAGAGGAAACTGTTGGGTGTTCACTTCTATAGTTCTTTAGCTTTATTTCACTGAGACACAATTTCTTATGGAATTAGGAGCTACTGCTTCTTCAGTCATCTGACAGGTGAGTTGTACCCATTCTCTGGTCTCACTGTAGCACAGACATGCATAGTCATGCCCAGTTTTTGTGTGGGTATTGAGGGTGGAACTCAGATCCTCATGTTTGCACTGCAAGGGTTCTCACCTACTGAGTCAGCTTCTCAGCCTCCAGGTATGACTGCTTTTGATATTAAAATTGTTTACTTCCAAAGTGCATTGCAGGTATTTCCCAACTACATTTTATAGTCTAGTACATGCCATTCCTTTTACTCATATGACTTTGAGTGACTAGCACTCTTAAGCTAACCATTATTTAAATTCCCTCAACCTGTTCCTTCATCTAAAAAGGAAAATGATTCCCACTTTTCAGAATCAAAGACAACTTCAAATAAATCAAAAAACTGCTGGGGTCATGATATGCAGAGACATTTAGCTTACCCATAACTGTGGGCTAACTCCACAATGCATGACTCGTATACCTCAACAAGGAGGGGCCAAGGGGAGGGGGTAGGTCACGGATGAGCCTAATAGTGGTACCAAACTGACTGTATTTGCTGAATACAAAACTAACTAATAAAGAAAAAAAAAACTGCTGGGGCAGCCCATAGAGTACTATGGCATTGACTGAAACCAGTCTCCTCTTTCCTCCGTCTCTCCTTTCAAAATTCTGTAATAACAGTGACTAGACTGTTCTCTATGAAAAATGGTACATCCTTCCTGGTAGTGGCAGGAGCAATGTCAGGTAGTACTGAGTGACACTCACAGGGTTACAGAAGCTGGGGAAAGCTCTTGGCCTGTACTCTTTCCATGATATCCAAAAGTAGGTATGTGAGGTAGGTGTTTTCTTGCTTTTTTAAAGTCACAAAGGCCAAATACACCAGGTTGATAAAGAACATCTGCTTTTGTCACCTGCTATGGATAAATAATATTTATACCTATAATTTTAACCAAACTTGTAAAGATTTGCATATGTTATTAACATTTCTGTATGAGTACAAAGGGCTAACTTTATGTGGGTATTCAGGGTTGCAACTCCATTCTATGACATTGGAATTGGGGTTTAAATAATAACAAGATAGAGAAAGGAAAGGAATCCCAGGCATAATACCAGGGAAATGCAAGTCCTCAAAGGGTCAGTCTCTGCAACCTGGTGTGACTCAGTGTGGAAAGGTTTGGGTGCTGGGTGGAGAGATGAGGGAGGAGACTGATGCAGATCCCAATGTCTTCTATAGGCCGTGGTGAAGGATTGTCTTCAATACTTCTCATCTGAAAACTTACATGCCAGTAGAGAGATGGCTTGGCAGTTAAAGGCACTTGCTTGAATAGCCCAACAGCCTGGACTCAATTCGTCAGTGCCCACATAAAGCCAGATGCACAAAATGGTACATGCATCGGGAGATCTTTTGCAAGGGCAGGAGGCCCTAGTGTGCCCATTCTGTCCCTCCCTCCACCTCCTCTCTCTCTCTCTCTCCCTCTCTCTTTCTCTCTCTCTCATAAATAAATATTTTTTTAAGTAACAGTCATAGCTATTAAGGTTGTGATGAGATATAACTGGATGAAAGCAGAGAAATCATGGGACACATATCATCTGGTTAAGGAAGGGGCAGCACAAGTTAAGGGTCCATCTGGAGCAGCATTTCTGGAAGGGTTATGAAATGGTACTCTGAAGCTTCCATTATACATATTGTCAGGGGCAACATATTGGCAATTTTTCCATACAACTTCCTCATAATACAAACTTTGAAGAATATAAATTAAATTCATATTTGGTAGAAATATGGGTTGTAAAAGTTGAAATTTAAGTATAAAATCATAAAGACATTCTAGGCAAAGTTTATCCCTTGTAAGCTTCTGTTTTACACTGATTGGTTCAAAAATCAAAACCTTGAAAAATGCGGTAAGTCAAATAAAAGACTCTATAGAAAACCTCACCAACAGAATGTATCAAGGAGAAGACAGAATATCTGAGCTTGAAGACAAGTTGGGGGACTTGGAACATTCCAACAAGGAGAAAGATAAATTAGTAAGACAGTGTGAGCAGAAATTTCAACACCTTTGGAACACTATGAAGAGATCAAATCTAAGAGTTCTAGGTATAAAAGAAGAATTCTGGGCTGGAGAGATGGCTTAGCAGTGAAGGCATTTGCCTGCAGAGCCAAAGGATCCTGGTTCAATTCTCCAGGACTCATGTAAGCCAGATGCACAAGGGGGCATATGCATCTGGAGTTTGTTTGCAGTGGCTGGAGACCCTGGCATACCCATTCTCTTCCTTTCTCTTTCTCTCTCTCTGCTTCTTCCTCTCTCTCAAATAAATAAAATATACTTTAAAAAATTTTAAAAAGAATTCCAATGAAATGGAATAATATTTTCAACAAAATCAAAGAAGAAATTTTCACCAAAAATTGGGAAGAGATGCCAGCCAATATGGATATAGGAGGCAGCTAGAATACCAGAAAAGATCAGAAAAGAACCTCTCCTAGTCATGTGAACCCAACGTGGCTCAGACAAATTTTGTGGAAGAGGGGGCGGAAAGAATGTCAGAGCCACATGTTGGGTCATGATATGCAGAGACATTTCTCCTACCCATAACTGTGGGGTAACTCCACAATGCATGACCCATATACCTCAACAAGGAGGGGCCAGGGGGGAGGGGTAGGATATAGATGAGCCTAATAATGGTAGCAACTTGACTGTATTCACTGAGTACAAAACTAATTAATAAAAAAATAAATTAATTAAAAACACATATTCCACTAAATCAGAAAATCTAAAAGAAGGATGAAATTGTAGACATATATGACCTACAAAAATTTAACCAAGGTGATATAAATCATTTATACAGACCTTTAACAAAGAATGAGATCACAGAACTCGTAAAAAATCTACCAACTAAACAAAGTCTAGGAAATGAACCTGATCTCAAGAAGAAACCAATGCTTCTTAAATTATTCAATAAAACAGAAAAAGGAACACTATGAAATTCTTTTTATGAAGCCTGCATTATACTGATAACAAAACCAGCTAAAGATACAATAACAACAACAAAAAAGAGAATTACAGACCAATCTCTCTCATGAACATAAAAGATATTTTTTTCAACAAAATGCTTGCAAATGAATTCCAGGAACACATTAAAAAGATATTCCTGTGAAAAAGATATTCACCACGTGTTTTATTGCAGATTCAGGGATGGCTCAACATATGCACATCAATGTAATACACCATATAAATGGACTCAAGCACAAAAGCACATGATCATAGCAACAGACAAAGAAAAGACATTTGACAAAATCCAACATCACTTCATGATAAAAGTCATAAAGAAGGATGGGAGATTGCTAAGTGGTTAGGGTGCTTGCCTGCAAAGCCTAATGACCCGGGGTTAAGTCCCAGTACCCATATAAAGCCAGTTGCACAAAAGTGGTGCGTGCATCTGAAGTTTGTTTGCATTGGCTAGGGGCTGTGTTGTGCATACATTTCTCTCTCTCTCTCTCCTCTCATTTCTTTCTCTACTTGTAAATGAAACATAAAAATAAATATACTATAACATTATTAACTTAAAGATAGATTAAAAAACAATGAAAGTCATAAAGAAACTGTGACTGGAAGGTACATATCTCAATATAATAAAGGACTATATATAACAACGATTTAGCAAGCAGCATACTAAAAGGAGAAAAACTCAAAGCATTTTCACTAAAATCAGGAACAAGAAAAGAGTGTCTACTATTCCACTTTTATTTCATATAGTACCAGAAGTTTTATCTATGGCAATAAGATAAAAGAAACAAATAAAAAGTATAGAAATAGGGAAATAAGGTGTGCCATGATCTTTGCAGTTGACATGATATCATATATAAGAACATACTCACGAGAAAACTACTAGAGTTGTTTAGGAAATTAGTAGAATACAAAACTAGCACATAGAAATCAGTGGCCTTCCTTTATAACAATACCAAACATGTTCCGGATGAAATCAGATAAACACTCCCATTCACAATTGCCTCCCAAAGTAGCCCAGAATAAATCTAATTGAGGACGTGAAAGACCTCTACAATGTAAACTTCAAAGACACCAGAAAATGGTATGATAACCTGTTATGGTGCTAGATTAGAAGAATAAATATTTTGAAGAGAGCAAATTATGGTACCATTGCCGTTTGGGTCTAGATTTGTGTTTCCCACCCCTTTGATGCCCTCCCCTCCCTCCCCTTCCATCCTAGTGTCTAATCTAGGAGATGCTTGCTGGGTATGTAAGGTATCTTCGGTAGATTCAGGTTAGGTGCTGTAGATGAGTGAGACTATGTGGCGATTTTTTTTCTGTGATTGGGTAAGTTCACTGAGAATGATCTGTTCCAGGTTCAACCATTTTTCCTCAAATTTCATTGTGTCATTTTTTCTTACTGCTGTATAGAATTCCATTGTGTAGATATACCACATCTTACTTATCCATTCTTCTAGTGATGGACATCTGGGTTGATTCCAGCTCTTAGCTATTACAAATTGAGCCGCTATAAACATGGTTGAGCAAATCTCTTTAGTCTGTGGTTTGAAGGTTTTAGGGTAGATGCCCAGTAAGGGAATAACTGGGTCTGTTGGTATCTCTATACTCAGCTTTTTCAGAAGTCTCCATATTGCTTTCCAAAGTGGTTGTACCATCCTACATTCCCACCAACAGTGGATGAGTGTTCCTACTTCTCCACATCCTCGCCAGCATTTATTTTTATTTGATCTTTTGATGCTTGCTATCCTTATTGGGGTAAGGTGGAATCTCAGAGTTGTTTTAATTTGCATTTCTCTGATGATTAGGGATGATGAACATTTTCTTAAGTGTATGTTTGCCATTTCTATTTCTTCCTCTGTGAACTGCCTGTTCAGCTCTTTGCCCCATCTTGTGAGTGGGGTGTTTGACTTCTTACTGTTTAGATTTTTGAGTTCTTTGTAGATTCTAGAGATTAGTCCTCTATCAGTTGGATAACCCACAAATATTTTCTCCCATTCTGTGGGTAATCTATTGGCTTTGCTAATTGTATGCTTGTCTGTAAAGAAACTCCTCAGCTTCATGTGGTCCCATTGGTTGAGTGATGGTTTAAGTTCATGAGCCACTGGGGTTTTGTTCAGGAAGTCTTTTTCCATTCCTATATCATGGAATGTACTCCCTAAATTACTAAAAGATAGACCAAATGGCTGATCCTTCACCAGGCCCTTACAGGGAACACCTGAACCACAAGACACTGGAGAGGGTAAGATTAAGACTAACCTTAGTCTCCTACATCTTCCCTCCCTCACTTCCCCTCTCCCTGTCTCTCTCTCTCTTACCTCTAACTCTTGTATATTAGTTATCTTTTTCCTCATTTTCTTAGTGGGCACTGACCTGTAACTCCCAGAACCAGCATGGGGCTATCATCCACAATGAGCTTTTGATCAGAGAGACCTACAAGGTTTCCTAAAAGAATGACAGATTTCTGTCAGAGTACTTGATGACCCACCAAAGGTTAGTGGTAAGACCCTACTGCTGAAGATACCTTATGTGACTGACATGCAAATTAGAATGGCATGGCTGGAAGTTGGATGAGAGTCAGTCCCCAGACAGTCAGCGCATCTAGTGCCAGAAGGTGCTACATGGGCGACTGGGGGAAATTGACCAATATCTATCGAAGCAACGCATGGTCTAACCTACTTAGCAGCAAATAACTTATTGTGATGCCCACACAAGTGCAGTGGTGGCACACAGCCATGGTGGGGAACCAACTGCTCTCAATTTGGCTAACTGATCCCCTCACTGGTATGGGACCCATAGCTGGAGCTGGGAAACAAGTCAGAACCATATCCAAACATAAGCCCACTCTCCAGTATCAACCTACTATCAATTGTGGGCTACAAGAGGGCCTACACATATTAAATTCTCTATAAAAAAAAAAAAAGTAAGGGTTATCTCATTTGTCCTGGTGCTAACTTACTCTCCGTTGGAGAATCTGCTTCTCTTTTTCAGATAGATGTAGACCCTAAGGAGAGAGCCACCCCATCATACCTCAAAAGGGCTCGGCTGAAACTAAGAAAACTTCGAGAAACAAGCAAGGGGGCTGTTTTTCCTGATGAACCAGACACCAGCACAAGGGGGAAGGAGATCAGCATAGAGAAAAATCAACTCCTACCAAATCAGAGAGCCAGGGCCTCAGAGGCCCTCAACACCTCATCACTGAAGCAGACCAAAAATGAACCCAACATGGCTCAGGGAAATTTTGCGGAAGAGGGGGCGGAAAGAATGTCAGAGTCACATGTTGGGTCATGATATGCAGAGACATTTAGCTTACCCATAACTGTGGGCTAACTCCACAATGCATGACCCGTATACCTCAACAAGGAGGGGCCAAGGGGAGGGGGTAGGTCACGGATAAGCCTAATAATGGTACCAAACTGACTGTATTTGCTGAATACAGAACTGACTAATAAAAAAAAAAAAAAAAAAAGAAAGTGAAAAAAAAAAAAAAAAGAAAGCAAATTATGAAGTTAGTACAATCTCCATCAAAATCCCAATGTCATTCTTCACTGAAATAGAAAAAAAATCCTAAAATTCATTTGGGAGCACAAAATAACTCATAATAAAAATAACCTGGGCTGGAGAGATGGCTTAGTGGTTAAGCACTTGCCTGTGAAGCCTAAGGACCCCGGTTCCAGGCTTGATTCCCCAGGACCCTCATTAGCCAGATGCACAAGGGGGCGCACGTGTCTGGAGTTCATTTGCAGTGAATGGAAGCCCTGGCGCGCCCATTCTCTCTCTGTCTCTCTCTCTCTGCCTCCTTCTCTTGTCTGTCACTCTCAAATAAATAAATAAAAATAAACAAACAACAACAACAAAATAACCCTGAGCAACAAAACTAAGACTGGAGGGGCTAAGGAGATAGCTTAGTTAAATTTCTGGCTTGCAAAAACTAACAGTCCAGGTTCAATTCCCCAGTATTACATAAAGCCAGATGCACAAAGTGACGCATGCATCTGGAGCTTTTTTGAAGTGGTAGGAGGCCCTGGCATGCCCATTCTTTCTCCTCATTAAATAAATAAACAAATAAATAAATAAATAAAAAGTTTTAAAAATAAGGGCAGAGGTATCACCACACCTTATTTTAAGGCATATTACAGAGTCAAAGTAGCAAAATAGTATGGTACTGGCACGAAAGTAGACATGTAGATCAGTGGAACAGAACAGAATCCAGATATAAATCCAGGCAGCTATATCCATCTAACTATTAATAAAAATGCCAAAAATATTCAATGGGAAAAAGTCTCTAGCAAATATCATTGAAAGAACTGCTTATCTATTTGTAGAAGAATGATAGTAGATCCTTTTCTCTATGAATAATAATTGACTCCAAATAGATCAAGGACATTAATATTAGACCTGAAACTTTAAGGCTGCTAAAGAAAGAAAATAGCTGAAACATTTAAACAGTAGGCATAGGAAAAGTCTTTCTAAATAGAAGCTCAGTCACTCAGGAAATAAGAACACTAATCAATCAATGGAACCTCATGAAATTAAAAGTTTCTATACAGCAAAGAAAACTGCTAATCAAGAAAAGAGGCAACCTACAGATGGGAGAAAATTTTACCAGCTATATTATCTGAACCCTTATATTTGACAGAGGATTAATATGAAGTATATACAAAAAATTAAATTATAAATCAAACAATTAAATAATGGTCTACAGAACTGAATAGAGTTCTCAAAAGAAATACAAATGGCCAATGAGTACTTGAAAAATGTTCAACCCCTTAGCCATCAGAGAAATGCAAATTAAACTACTTTGAGTTTCCTTCTCAGTCCAGCTATTAAGAAATTAAAAAACAATAACTGCTGGCTGGCAAGGGTATGGAGAAAGAAGAACCCTTCTTCATTGTTAGTGGGAATGTAAATTGGTATAGCTACTATGTAAATCACTGTGGAGATTTCTGAGATAGCTAAAAACAGACCTACTATATGGACTGGCTATGCCACTCCTGCGCATATACCCTGTTAGGTGATCATTAAAGATTAATGTTGGTGTATTCACAATTGCTAGGAAATGGATTCTACCTAGATGCCCACCAAATCACAAATGGATAATGAAGATGTGGTACATTTACATAATGGAGTTTTATGCAGTTGTAAAGAAAATTAAAATTTTGAAATTTGCAGGAAAATGGATGGATCTACAAAAGATTATGCTAAGTGAGGTAACCCAGGCTCAGAAAGTCAAACACTGCATATTCTCTCTCATATATGGAACCTGGCTTCAATTTTATATATCTGTGAGTGAGTTGGCATCAGTCAGTAGCAGAGGCCAGGAAGCTAGAAAGGAGCCATGAGGAAGGTAGAAGATGGAATGGTTAAGGGGAGGGCATGGTAGGTAGGTAAACAGAGGGGAAGAATATTAGGGATGGAATGGTCTAAGCAGGGTTAGGAGTGGTGAATGGAAGACAAGATGGGGTGGAATAAGGATTAGTCAAAACTAAAGACATTATAAATAAGCCACATGGAAACCTACCTCTTGTTACATAATTAAAAATATGTGTAAGGTAAAACCAAAGAGAGAACTTGGGAATAATCACCTTGCAGGAATACAAATGCTGTGCCCAGAAGCTACAGGTTGTCCTAGAAAAACTTCAGTGCCAGAGTTGGAACATCTCCCAGTGACATGTTGGTTAGCAAGGCCTCTGAGGGCCCCAAAACAATACAAGATATTGCTAAACCTCTTGGTTGCACACCAGAACTAGATAAGACCCTGTTGTTAAGGCACTACATGCTTTGGTTACAGGGAACTGAGAAATGAAGTTTGAACTAAGCAAGAAGGCTTATCCCTACTGACCTAGTTCTGAAAAGTGTTATACACCACGCTGAAGGAGAAAAGTCATCAACATTCTTAACCAGCAGTGGACCCTGCAAGCTACACAACTGCTCACTCAGGTCAGATGCACCCACTAGTGCAATGGTGACATGTCTATTACAGGGGTAACCAACTGCTCTCTAATTCAATTTGAGACCAGATCCATGGGAGGGAATTAATGCTTGAAACTGAAACTGAAACTTAGCCAAAGCTTATGGTTGGTAAGGTCATGAACCTGAGGGTGGAAAGTTACTATTGTTGTTTGGCTACATAGATTTATTGTATCCACCAAATTGCCCTCTAAATACTTACATTTTTGCACACATATGTTAGAGAAGTCTATCTTATCAGATGGCAGTGACTGCTGGGGAGATTCAAAACTCATCAAAGTGCTAAGAGGAAGTGACTGTTGAGTGTTCTGCTCTTAATGAGACATTTCTATGATACCTTCTGATGGCTCAGGTACTATAGTGGAAGAGGCAGCAGGAAGAATGTAAACACAAAAGAATGGAGAAGAGTGTTTTGGCAAGCTGTTGCCTGGTTATAAAGTGCTTATATCCATGACCTCACAGTGGCTGTCATTATCTGCACTAGACCTCCATTATATTGTGCCCACCAACACATTGTCATAGATGGTAGAGGAGGGGGGAAAAAACCACAACTATAAAAAATGACATAAATATAGAAAAGGAAATAGGCAAAAAGTGAGAGTTAAGTAGATTAAAGTAAGGTAGTGGGAGGGAATTATATATATTTTGAATAGAGTTTTTATTTATTTTGTTTAATTAAAAAAGGAAAACCTACTTCTTGTTATACTTGGAAACTGCCATTCTGGTTATTATCAACTGGCTAAGTAGAAGATTTTCTCACTATAAGTCTAAACCAGTCAGTCACTCAGTTTCTTTCTTTCTCTCTCTTTCTCTCTCTCTCTCTCTCTCTCTCTTTCTCTCTTGCACACACACACACACACACACACACACACACACACACACACACACTTTTAATTGGGGAAATCTCTATGCAAACCAAAAGTATCTATACCTTGTGTGGGATTGTGATAGTTAAGGTGTTGTCAACTTGATCTGTTTAGTAATCCATAGGTTGCTTCTAGGAAGGATCAACTAGAGGAGGAAGTCTTTCCCCAAGGTTGAGCCCTTCCCCCAGAATGGGCGGTCCCGCCCAGAGGGGGACTTGATACAAGGGAGCTCTGGGAAAAAAGAGTCCCTTCCTTCCTTCCTGCCTCCCTTCCATTTTTGGCTGCCGGAGCTGCTTGCTACCTTCCAGCGTGGGTTGAAGACCAGTGCGGACGAAAGACCAGCATCAACTGAAGACCCCCGTGGATTGAAGCCCAGCGGCTCCTCAGGAAGCCTCCAGGCTTTCCTGCACCATCTGCAGTGCCGGGTCGGGACTGCTGAGGCATCTGGCTACGAGGACTGAGCAACTACCAGGTTCGGTGATTCTCAGGCCTGCAACTGCTATTGGACTACTGTAAGCTGATCCAATAAACCCCCTTTTAAAATAATTCATTCTAGCAGTTCTGTTCCTCTAGAGAACCCTGACTAATACAGAATTTGGTACCGAGGAGTGGGGTGAGATGAACCTTACTATGTGGATGTTGATCTTTTGGAACCTTTGTTTTGGAGGAATAGGCATGGACTTGGTGCTTGCAACTGAAGATGTCTTCTGGAGTGGTAAGCCAAGTTTTATGGACTATTCTGATGAGAGTCTGAGAATGCTAAGTGCAGACAGCATTGAACTTCGAGGCTTGGCTTATGAGCTTTCTAAGGGGAAGGAAAGACTGCAGAGGACTTTGTTGGAACTGGGCTACTGGCATAAGGGCTGGCTGCGTCCTGCTGCCCAGTCCCAGAGTGTTTGATCAAGGTTACATTTGTAATGGACTGATGTGCTTGGCTAAAGATATTGGACTGAGAGATTTAAGATTTTAAGCTGGAAAACCTCAAGCAAGTTAAAATTACAGGAAGTGAGACTGGTTTTAGGTTACTGAATCTGCTATTGTCAAACACATTAGCAATCTTAAGGAAGATATCCAACTGCTTTACATTAAAACAATGGAAAGGATGCCTGAGGAAAGACTATCATAGAAATGCAAACACTTTTGGAAAGAGTTGACTGGAGAAGGAACCTGCTTTTCAAGGCTATGATTTGTTTCGTCCCTGAATTAAGAATATGGCTGGGTCCTGCACACCTGGTATTGGTTTCAGAAGCATGAAAAATGCATGGAGTGGCCGTGAATTGCACATGCTTCCAGGATCCGCTGCTGAGATGCAGCATGAGGTAGGGCCTGATGCCCTGATAGGCTGAAAGAGCCTTTGGAAAATGTGAAGAGTGGTCATGAATTGCACATGGTTCCAGGAGCTGCTGCTGAGATGTGGCATGAGGCAGGGCAGGATGCCCTGATAGGCTGAAAGAGCCTTTGGAAGATGGACATGGTTTGCATGAAGACCTGAAGATGTTTTGTATATACCAGGACTGTGCAAGGGCTACCATAGAGCACACTGTTGGCCTGGGATGGAAGTGTTCCCCGGGTACTCTGCCCAGCTGGAGGGGGGGAATTGGAAAGTCTGGAGACTGTCTCTGGTTATATTGAACTTGAACTGCAGAAGTGTGATGTTTGTTTGATGGTGGTTGAGTTTGCATTGTTTTAGTCTCTCCTTGCTGTGCCTTATACCAGTTGAAAATGTTTACTCTGTGCCTTTATATGTTATAAATGTTTAACATGTTTGATTTTACAAGTCTTAATATCTTAACTTGGTCAAGACTGTGGGGACCTTTGAAATTGAACTGAGTACAATTTACAATGTGTGATGGTTATAAATCTATTGGGGGCCAGGGGCAGAATGTGGTGGTTTGAATAGAATAGATGGCCCCCAATATATTTCAGTTGTTTGTTTGTAGTTTGCATCTTTAGCCACCTGGCTGGAGGCAATGCCATTGTGTGGATCTTAAGGTGTGGTGGTGGCTTTCAGATTTCAATCTAAAGATATGCAAAGTGTGCCTAGCTGGAGTTCCTGAAGTGTGCTCTGGCTTTTGGCTTTTAGGCTTGTGCTTCTCTCTCTCTCTGCTTGGGCCTGTGAAAGCAGGCCAGTTTCTTCTGCTTTTATGGAACTTCCCCTGGATCTGTAAGCTTCAATAAATCCCTTCCTCCATAACTGTGCCTGGTCTGGAAGTTCATCTCAGCGAACCTGAAGCTGTCTGCTACAGGGATATAAACTACAAATGTCAAAAGATCTTTGACCAAGGGAATATGTAAGATTTTGAACACAGAAATTGACACCAGGAAGCACTTGCTTGGAGGACTGCCTCTTTCAGTGGCAGCCGCAGTCCCCACCAAACGTTCAAAGCATGAGCCTAGAAGGGATGTCACAGTTTGAAAGGACAGGGCACAATCTGAACAATCTTTTACCATGCCAGGAGAAGTGGAAGACTTAACTCATCTCTAGCAATCAATTCTGCCATTTGAGCACAGCTGACACTTGTTGAAACTCGAAAGGCTAAGTCTCCAGAAAATGCTGAAGCTTTTACATTCTCCAGCAGAACCAGCTGAACTTGTACCCATTAACTCTGTGAACGTGCTCCCAACTTCCACAAAGTCATAGGCATGGAAAAGACTATTTTTATTACTAGAAGAGAGTTTTCTGCCAATGACAAAATTAAGCAAATATATGTGCACCTTGAAATGGACAATACATACAAAAAGCTATTGAGTACTTAACATTTGTGACACATTCTACACAGTACTATCTGACACTAGAGGCGCTGACATTATTATTGCATTCATCCAACAGATAAAGAAACTTAAACCAACTGACTAAGTTCAAGATCACACAGGTACTTACATGGAATCAAAAGTACAGTTTTTTCCACAACCCATAGGGAATACCTGCAACCCCACTGAGGACTGTCCCCAATGGAATTGGGGCAGGAACAAAGGAAAAGAGGGTACCAACACATGATGTATCCACACAAAATATATTGTCAATAATAATATTAACAATAATAAAAAAATAAAAAAGTATTTTTCTATAAATACTTATTATTTTTAAATATAAATAGTAGTTTCAGGATAGAAATTGTAAAAATTAGACAAGAGATGGTCTACAGTTTATTCTATCTTTGTATAACATTATGAATAGTAAATCAACACTAATATTCACATAGTGGATAACTGAATTAACTTGTGTCTACAGGACAAGAAAATACCAAATAAAAAGTGAAAACACATTCTGAGCAACAGATGGAAAAGATGTTCTATAAGTGATCTGTTCAGCTCTAAAACTCTATTTAGAAGTATGTATAAGCACTAAACATAATTACTTTTAATTCCAAAATTTTTAAAATATAATTTTCTATTTTTATGAGTAAGCCAGTAAGGCTCAGAAAGGAGATGTCTCAGTGTCTGTCAGTCTGTGTATGGGTGTGTGTGTATACACACACACACATCTCAGAAAGAGAGTGTGAGAGAGAATTGGCATGCCGGGGCCTCAACCACTGAAATCAAACTCCACCTAGCGGGCAAGTACAACCTTACTTTTGTTTCACTTTTGTGTGTCTGGCTTATGTGGGACTTGGAGAGTTGAACATGGGTCCTTAGGCTTCTCAGGCAAGCGCCTTAACCACTAAGCCATCTCTCCAGCCCTGTTAGTCTATTTATGAGCTTTCTCCTTCACATCTTCTGTTCAAGGCCCAGCCTTAGGTCACATGTGACACTGTATGTTTTGCTGCTACAGACTTCCAGACAGACATGACAAAACGCACAGCTGGAAAGACCACTTGGTTGTTCTTATGCTTTTCCCACAGTGAGCATAATGAATGTGATTCAAACCAGAAGACCATGGTGAAACGGAAGCTGGACTGTAGGATAACTGTACCCACTGAAGGATTTGTGTCAATCTAGGTACATGGATACCTGTACCCACTGAAGGCTTTGGGTCTACCTCTGTGCATGGACAACCAGGCAACAGTATCCCAAGCATCAATTTGTATGCAGTTTTTCTTTTTTGTTAGATTTTTTTTAAGCCAGAGTCTCTAGCCCAGGCTGATCTTGAACTAACTCTGGAGCCCAGGCTAGCCTCAAACACATACCAAACCTACAACCTTATCTTCCTGAGTCCTAGAATTAAAGGAATGAGCTATCATCCCCGGTTACATTTTGTGAAGCACTATATGATGTAATGGGTTCATTATGGGATTTTAATATATACCTTGTTTTTGTTGAACAGTGTGTTTTGCTGGCCCTGTGTCTATAGGAGGCAAACAATACAGGTAACAGGGTGTGTATAGCTGCAAAAAAAGCCATCATAATCTTAAATTGGCCCAAAATGTTTTGGTAGTAATACTATTGATTTATTTAAAATGTATTTGGAAGAATGTGAGAAAAAGGTAAAGTTTTGTAAATTTACTTCCTTCAAACAATTAACATCTGTCTGCTTTTGAAATAATTCTCAGCAGATAAAACAATCCTGCACAAGCCTGGGAAAAGCTCTCCATTGTTCCATGTCTGCACAGATTGCATTGCCTCTCTGATGATTTTATGTACATTTAATCACTAAAGATTAATTATATAGCATACGGAAACCAGTGAGACACTGGAGAGATAGCTTCCGTCTAAGTGCACATGCAGCTAACTTGTGGCTTTTTAGAACAATTTTAATTAAAAATACTAGAAGAATCATCAGGCTGAAAATATTAGGAGCTCCGGGATGGATGAGCTTAGCATAGCTAATTAATTGTATATTTAATCAAAGCAGCCTTTGGCTGTAATTAATAATCTATTTTCCTCTGGTAGTAAATATTGTAGTTCTGTGAAACGGAATTTATAATTTCCAGAATGCCATATGCACAGAGGAGTGGAATAGAAAAGGAGCATTTTCATATCCGCTTTCCAGCCAAGGTTCAGTTTGTTTATTGAGAAAGGATGTTGTCTGTATCTTTTTCATTTGTTTTAAATGTCATATTGCTGTGGCTGCTTATAAATTTCTATCCCAAAGTGACTTGGACATTTCAAAGGCAGAAATAATAACTGAAAGGGAGTGGCTATAGAATACTAAATGAATTCTAATTTGCCCCCAGAGATCTCATGCTTTAGAGAACTTTAGATTGATCTACTTTAAAACAATTGATAGGATGGGCAGACTTGGCAATAAAAAGGTCCCTCCTTTCTTTTCCTTTTAAATGGCAGAATGGGGCTCAGAGATTTCCATCACCTGCAACCTGGTAAAATGCTCAAATCACAAGATACAATAATTCTCCTCCTTGAAACAACATGATACCTTTTATCTTTGGAGGTAAACTTCTGTATGTGTGCGCGCGCGCGTGCAACACACACACACATACATCTTTGCTCTTCAAGAGTTCATGCCAAATCCATTCTTAAGAATGCCACACTCTATTACTGAGATGCTTGCACATCCATGTTTATTGCTTCTCTATTTAAAATAGCTAAGAATTGGAATCAGCTTAGATGCCCAATGACAGATGAAGGAATAAGGAAATGTGGTACCTAAACACAATGAAATTCTATTCAGCAGTATGTAAAATTATAAAATTTGAGGAAAGAATGGATGGACCTTGGAAGAATTATAGTACGTGAACTGACCCAAACTCAGAAGGATCCAAACTGCATGTTCTCTCTGATATGCAGATCCTAGCTTGTAATATATATTATGTATATAAGAGGGCAAATGTGGGTAAAACCTATAAAGGTAGCATGGCAACCAAGAGTGATTTTAAAGGGATGAGTAGGAAGGGGATAAAGACATATGTGACATAGAAACAGAAATGGGGAGGGGATATTAGTGAGGGTAGAGGGGGGAGTTGTGTGGGGAAAAGGGGGATGAAAATCCACTAAAACTAATTCTATTTGAGAATTCTAGAAAGAGTGATACCTAAATCTCTGTATGCTAACTAAAAATAAGATAATAATAATAAAGAATTCATTCCAAGCATAGTACAAGTTTGCTCTTATGACCCCTTCATTAATTTTTGAGAGAGAAAATCTATAGGGAGATAGCCATGTACTTTTCATATGATTTAAGGTTTTCTTTAATCCCTGTTTTCTTCAAAGTGGGATTTAAATTCTAAGAGTTTTGATGAGAAAAGGGTCAGCATATTTTATTAATCTTACCTAGTAGATTTGTGCTGTCTTGTATAGATATTTTAAATGTGAAACTTAACCAAATTGTTTAGCTCTAATATTTTTAGGACTTCCATATTGGTATGTATGATTTACATGTTGTTGAGTAAATAAATCTTTAACTTAAAAAAACAATTTCAGATGCCATAGAACATATTATTTTGTATGCATCTGATACAATTGCTTAATGTGCTAATGAATTCATAGAATACATTCCATTTTTTTTCTGGAGGTTATGTGGCCTTCATATGAATATGTATGAAAGAAACATATGAATCAGGCTCCTCAAATTATATCAAGTGAAAATATTTTATTCTGTCTATGATAGGCATTAATAGTCTGGGAACCAAAGAAAAGAATGAAACATAGAGGTGAAATTTTGCAGGTTTCCCAAAAGCCATAATTAATATCATATGACCATAGTAGTTCTTACTAATTACATGATTACTTGTTTAGTGCTTGAAATGTTTATAATATAGCATGCAACTCACCATGAAAAAAGTGGTAAAGGTAATTATTTTAAAAATTGTGAAATTCTTTTTCAGAACTGTGTAATCCCTTACATTGTATCTCAATGTCCCAGAAAATGTCTGTGAGGAATAGGGAAAAGAGTTGCTTGGGTAGTCTATTGCACATGGATGACTATTAATATATGCTATATCATTTATGAAACAAGCAATAATATAGAAGTCACATAGGTGTAAACAGTTATAAGACAAAGCAGAAAGTCAATGAAAAATATCTTAGACATTGTCATCAACATGAATTCCAAAAGACCTATCCAGTGTTTATCAGTGCATTAGTGTGTGATAATTATCATATATTTACACATGTGGAGAAAGTATGCATGCCAAATATTTGTATGGTAAAAACCTGAAGAACAAAATACCATATTCTAAAAGATCATTTTATTAGTGGTGAGAGGACTTGACTCTTCATATTAGTCTCATTATTTACTACCAATCTGGATTTGGACATTGTACTCTGGAACTCTGAGAACACACAATAGATTTCAAACTCATGTGAAGTCATTATAAATAAAGGTGCTTACCCTTGATATTTACAATCTACTGCACAATTTATAAATTAATTAGTTCTCTAGCATTTATCTCACTGCCCACAGGAGATTTAAGTATTATCCACATCTCCAATAAGAGGTAAATATTACTTTGATTGATTTTTACCAAGGTCACACCACAAGTGGTAAAGCTAGGATTTAAATTCTTCACTAGCTCCCAGCATTCCCATTATGACATCAGGAAATGCCTCTCCTTTGTCCTCAAACTAATACCTAGATTAGTTAGCTAATCATTGTATAAGATATCGGAAATGATTGCTAATTTAAATTCAGATGTTGTATTTTTGGAAAAATCACAGAAATCATTGATATGAGACAGATATTCATTGTTTCTTTTTTTGAGTTTTGATAAGTGTGTTTGAATATGCTAGAATCCAGGCATAAAGCACTGTTAGTTGAACTTCATTTCAACAAAATATAGGCTTTAGAACTCTAGAAAGTTGAGTACAATACAGCATTGATGCCACTATTAAATTTTTACTAAGGTTCTAGTTTTATCAAATGACAGTTATACAAGGTAAGAGTTCTGCACTGAAAAGAAGACTCGGAAACCTCAGCAAAATATCCAAAATGTATGAAGTCTAATCTTCCAAAATAAAATAGTAAATTTAGAGAATGGTGAGATGACTACTTCTCAGTGCTTACATTAAACACTGTGGGTAAACTGCTGAGATTTCTAGTCCATCTAGTGCTCCATTACCCTCCTGACTACCCCAGTGCAAATTACCACAGAGCAGCTGCTGTAGGAATCACCTCCTGAGTGACTCTACTGCTTGCTGAATTGTACAGTACCCTTTAGCTGGCCTTTATTAACTGCATCATTTGGGGCTGGATAGTTCTTTGCTGAGGATAACGGATATTCTCTGCACTTTGGATGATTAATGGCATCTCTACCTACATACACCCAATGAGGGAACCAGAGGGAACTAATTCTGCATTATCTATGGAACCAACCATGACCTTCTTTGAAGGAGATGTCAAGCAAGATAATACTGATGCTCCTCAACTCCCACCCAGTCAAATATCCCCTAGAGGGTAAGATGGCATCTAGTCATGTTTTTCTTGGTTTAGTTTGCAAAGTCTGACTGTAATACAGGCCTGGGTAATGAGAACAATGCATAAGACAGAAAATTAAAGGATAGAGGTTAACCTCTGTTTCATATGCTATTTATTTTGTAAGTATATACAGTCATATTTAAGGTAAAATTATTCTGGAACATATCCAAATAAAATAATGAATAATAATATGTAAGAGGGTCTAAGTTAAATTTATTTTTCTCCAACAGTCAGGATAAGTTGAATATAATTGTTTGTGTTCTCTCAGTAATGACTTGTCCTTTTCTAGACAACTGGTCTACTAGCCACTGTATTTTAGAATCCCCAAGCTTTTATTTAAAAAGCTAATACGTGCTGGAGGGATGGCTTAGCAGTTAAGGTGTTTGCTGCAAAGCTGAGGTACCCAGGTTTGATTCCCCAGGATCCACGTTAGCCAGATGCACAAGGGGGAGCACGCATCTGGAGTTCGTTTGCAGTGGCTGGAGGCCCTGGCACGCCCATCCTCTTTCTCTGTCTGTCTGTCTGTCTCTCTCTCTCCCTCCCTCTGTCACATAAATAAAAATAAATTAATTAATTAATTTAAAAAATGTCAATATGTTTGCAAATGGTACCCTGTGGAAAACATTGAGAAAACAAAGATTCATAGATTCCAGGAATGAAGGTTAAATTCTGTTGTAAATTTGACCAGATTATGGATCCAGTGAGGGATGAGCTACTAGGACAGGTCTGTGAAGATGTTTCTAGGTAAGATTATCCGAGCAAGGAAATCCATCCTCCCAAATGGGCAGCCCTTCTGCTGGGGGAGTTTATATAAGGGAGCTCTAGAAATCCAGAAAATGATCTTCTTTTGTTAGGATGCCCATGATACTTGCTGGCATGTGCTTTTTGCCTGGCTCTTCTTGTTGCTCACAGCACATGCTTCTGGCATTCATTTGGCCTCATGACTTGAGCAGCTACCAGGCCCTATGATTTCCACCTGAATGTACCCACATGGCCCGAGCAGCTGTCTAGTTCTTCAACTTCACAGATTGTATCCAGTCTCATGTACCAAGCATTTACCAGTCCTATGATTCTTTAGGCTGCATCCAATCTCCTAGACTGAGTGGCAGGATTCTTCTATTTTCTGGTCTATGGACAGCTATTGTTGAACTGCTAGCCCGTGTATTGTGAGATAACCTGTTCATTCTATTGGTTCTATTCCTCCAGAGAATCTTGACTAATGCATACTGTGGTACCAGGAATGATCATGGAGAAATGGAATTCTAAGGATCAATGTCTCTAGTGAGCTTTGTGTTATTTTTTGGAGCTAGCTTTCCAACTCTAGCCCTATGAAAAACTCTTATAATCCATGGTGTGATCTAAGGAATTCTGAAATTTAGATCTTGATGATCTGATTCACCACTTGTAGAAGCAAGGAATTTAGTGACTCTACATAAAACTTTTGAATATTTATGGAAAAATAAGAAATATAATGATGCTGGATGAATGTTTATAGCATATCTGGATAAAAAACACGGAAAACAATAAGCTCATTGATGAAATTTCCTAGCTTAATATGCACATAAATGGTCTAAAATTTTCTAAGTGTGCTTTGGAAGAGAGGTTTCAGTAGCCATAGGTCTCTGGTTGCAGAAAACCAAACTCTAGTCCTCAGTATATGATTGGCTAACTTAAAACTTGAGCCCATGGCTGGAGAGATGGCTTAGCTGTTAAGTGCTTGCCTGTGAAGCCTAAGGACCCTGGTTCGAGGCTTGATTCCCCAGGACCGATGTTAACCAGATGCACAAGGGGGCGCACATGTCTGGAGTTCGTTTGCAGTGGCTGGAGGCCCTGGCGTGTCCATTCTCTCTCTCTCTCTCTCTCTGTCTCTCTATCTGCCTCTTTCTCTCTCTGTCACCTTCAAAAAAAAAAGAAAAAAAAAACTTGAGCCCAAGACCCCAGGCAGTTGGGAAAGAGTGGGATCCTATAACTGGGGATGAAGATGCATTCAAAGACCCTGGTAATGCCAAGGGCACTGAATTCTCATATTCTGATGGGCTTATTTTGCCTGAGGAAATATGCCCCACACCTTAACCAGATGTATCTTTGTTGGTGATGGAAAGTCATCCACTGCACTGTAGATGCCTAGTGTGCCTACTTGGATTTTGGAGTCAGATCATTCCTTACTTGGTTGTGTTATTCTAGCCCATAATCACATGATTCAGAAAGCTGCAAGTTTTGAGTGGAGCCTAGAATAGGAAAGGGCTTTTAAACAGGTCCAGGCTGATGTGTAGACTGTTTGGCTACTTGGGCCATGTGATCAAGCAGATCCAATTGTCCTTGAGATGTCAGTGGTGGACAGACATGCTATTGGAGCCTTTGGCAGGCCTCCATAGGTGAATCACAGCAGAAGGCCTTCCTCTGTAGATAACTATCTTCCCTTTGAGACATTTTTTTTTTTTTTTTGGAAACTGAATGCTTGATGGTGAGCCACCAAGTTACTATATGCTACCCAGTAATATCTGAGTGTTCTATGACACACAGTCATCATGTTGGCTGTGCACAGCATCAGTCAATCATCAAATGGAAGCAGTATATACATGATCAGGCCTGAGCAGGACCTGAAGCACAAGTAAGGTATGTGAAGAAGTTGTCCAAGTACTTGTCTCCTACTTCTGTTACATCGCCTTCTGTCCCCAAGCATGCACCAATGGCATCAAGGTGTGTGCCCTATGGCCAACTGACTGAGTAAAGGAATACTATGGCCTGCTATATACATGGATCTGCATGCTATATAGAGACCACTCAGAAGTGGACAGCAGCAGCTTTACAGCCCCTCTATGAGACAAACTTGAAGGACAGTGGTGAAGGAAAATCTTCACAATGGGCAGGAATTCAAACACTGCACATAGTTGTGCATCTTGTTTGGAAGGAAAATGGCCAGATGGGCAGTTATATACTGATTCATGGACTATAGTCAATGGTTTGGCTGGATGGAAAGGGACTTGGAGGGACACGATTGCAAATTTGGTAAGGAAGACATTTGGGAAGAGAAATATGAACAGATATATCTGGATGTGCGAAGGACATAAAGAAGCTTGTTCATAGGTGACCTCAGCACAGAATGATTGTAATAATCACATAGGTAAGATGACCTGCTCTGTGAATAGCAGTCAAGGTCTCTCCCCAGTCTTGCCTATCATTGTTCAATGATAAAGGTCATGATGATAGAGATGAAGGGTATTAGTGGGCTTACAAAGGCTGACTTGGCTATAGCTGCTGCTGAGTGCCAAATGTGCCAGTAGCAGAGACCATCTGTGAGTATATGATATATAGTATTTCCCAGGGTGACCAACCAGCAACCAGGTAGCAGTTTGATTATATAGTGACACTTGGATAATAGAAATGGCAGAATTTTGTTCTTAATGAAATAGATACTTATTCTGGATATGTATTTGTCTTTCCTGAAAGTAGAACTTTTGCCAAAACTACCATCCATTGACTTACAGAATGCTTTATCCACCATCACAGTATTCTACACAACATTGTTTCTGAGCAAGGAACTCATTTCATAGCCAAAGAGGCACAAAACTGGGCTTATGTACATGGAATTCACTGGTTTTACCATGCTCCCTACCATTCTGAAGTTTGTTTATGGTCTGATAGAACAGTGGATTGACCTTTTTAAGAAACAGCTATAGTGCATACTTGATGGCCATAGCCTGGAAGGCTAGGGCCATGTTCTCCAGAGACCTATATATACTCTGAATCATCATCTGATACATGGTATTTCTCCTAAAGACAGGATTCACAGGTCCAGGAGTACAGTGGGGGAAATGGAAATAGTACTATTTACCATCACCTATAGTGATCCACTAGCCAATTTTTTTTTTTTTTTTTTTTTTTTTTGCTTCCTATTCTCACAACCTTATTCTCTTCTAGTCTAGAAGGTTGGGATCTGAAGGAAGGAGTGCTCCTCTAGGCAACACAAAGAATATTCTATTGAATTGGAAGCTAAGATGCCTTCCCAGTACCCCTGACCCAGGGCATACTGGACTCCTGACACCCTTGAGTTAACAGGCTAAGAACAGAATTACAGTGCTAGCCAGAGTGACTGATCTAGCCTACCAACGTAAAATTAGAATGCTTTTATGTAAAGGAGGAAAGGAAGAATATTCTGGAATGTAGGAGAGACTTTAAGGCACCTTTTGGCCTTACCATGTTTTGTGATCAACATCAATGGTAAACTGCAACACAGCAAGATTTACTAAGCAAGTAAATCCTTCTTCCTGATTTGGTAGCCCTTCCATGGAGACTGCCAATAAAGGAGCTCCAGGAAAATGACAGCACTTTTGCTTTGTCAGGCTGCCTGTGCTACTTGCTTGAGTGTGCTTTTGCCAGCTCCCCATGCTGTTTACTTGTCCATCTTTTGCCATTCATTTGGCTACTAGGTCCTATGACTCTTTGACCTGCATCTAGCTTCATGGCCTGGTCCTTTAACTTTTCAGCACATATCCAATCCCATAGACTGAATGGATACCAGGTCCTATGACTCCAGTTTGCATTCAGCCTTGTGGAATGAGTAGCTGCTGGATTCTTTGACTTTCTGGTCTATAGACAGCAGTTATTGGACTGTCCAACCAGAATCTTGTGAGATAATCCAATAAAGCCCCTCCCTTTTTTTACATAATCATTCCATAGGTCCTGTTCCCCTAGAGAACCTTGACTAATACATCAGGTCATTGTCACTGTATTATTTCAATATATACTGTATTTTAATAATTTTCCCATATAAATTTTATCCTCTATATTGTATTCAATTTTTAAAGTTATACTGGGAGTACTTAAATATTTCTTATCCTCTTAAAGAAGGGAAGCCTAGGCATGGTTATAATATGTCCTGTAATAAATATTAGGCTGAGTGTGACACAAATTTTAAAATTGCTTGAAGTTCTGTATGCTCTTCTAGAAATACTCTGTTCCATGTTTATTAGTGAAACAGGTCACTGTTATGCTGGCTTGTATCAGGATTTAGGGTTCTAGGTAAAGGAATGTGGGAGAGATGACAGAATAAATTTTATAGGACTAAAAAGGTGTGAATCATCACAAGATTACCAACAATACCCTGTTAGGCTTTGAAGATGTCAACATAATTTTCTACTGTTATTTTGATGATGGTCTAAAAGAAAGATAGTAGACTTATTTCTCAGTCATTCATAATGCATTTCTTCCTAGGTTTAAAAAGGTTGTATTCATATGAATTTCTAAGAGGCTATAAAAATCAATTACTATGTCGACTAAAATGAGAACTATTTTCTTTTTTAGAACTCCAATTTGAGAAAAACATCACCTCTTGTGGGGGAAACATTGTCCATCTTACATCATTAGGAGGGTTAAGCAGGGTCAAGAATGAGGTGATGAACCACAAAAATACCTGAGCCTTGTCTATACCAACTGCAGCCACAGTTTTAACTGCGAGGTATCAGGGCCTTAGATAATTCAGATGTCAAAATATAAGCCTTATGAGTTAAATAATCATTGTCAAACATGTAAATAGATATTGCATAATTCACTAAATTTCCTTTGAAATGCAGCCTATTTTTAGCGTCTACAATATTAAACATTTTAAAACACAAAGTTGAAGTTCTCTGTCTATGGTACTTCAAGTCCTAGACTAGGTAGAGCTGATTACAAAAGAATAGAAAGCAAACTATGTTATTAAAGCTCAAAGCTAAGATATCATTTAAAACATAATTAGATGTTAAGACCTTTACCATGTGTAATGTTATGATCCTGTCAAGGTTCTAGGAATACTAATTAAAATGGAAAACTAGAAAATAATTTTCCTGAGTGTGATATTAGTTTCTTCCTCTATTTATCTTCAATTTTCATTCATGATTTTTAAAAAAAAAAACAACTGAGGACCATCATGCACCAGGCATTATTTTACATACTAAGGCAATAACAGTGAATAAATCAGAAGAAATCCCTGACCTCATAGTTAGCATTTCAGTGTGGTAGACAATAAACACTGCATATTTCAGTTATTATTAAGTTTTATGGGAAGATAATCATGTGCCAAATGCTATGAAAAATTGGATCACAGGAGGGTTGTAGGGAAAAAAAATTATTGCTTTCCTACTGGTGGTCAATATGTGCCGCATGGAGAAGGTGCCAGACATGTGAGTAAAGATTTAACTAAGAGATAAAGGAATGTCCTTGCATCTGCTGGGAGGAATCAAATAGTGAAAGTGTCATTGCAAAGGCCAGTGTAGGAGCACTAATGATAGGTCTGTGACCAGCCAGGAGAAAGAGCTACTAAAGAAGGCTGTGTGTGCTGGCTGGGGGGATGGGGCTAGGTGAGCTCACAGTAACTGTACACCTACTGGGTGGCTTTGTGAACTAGACATTTACCCTTAGTTGCCTTTCTAGAAACACTATTTTCCAAGAAAGTTTCTTCCATTTTTCTTTCTCTGGTTTGATTTTCTTATTTCCATTGTTCACTTTTGGGTTTGGTCGAATTTCCTTCCACTCTGCCATTCCCTCCATTCTCTCATCTATCACCTTCTTGTGCTACTGTGGCTTCTCTTGCAAGGTCCAAACCGATCATAAGACCTTTCTCACTGGTCTGTAACTATGGCGAGCATGCTCTATCAGCTATAGTCTTGTTTAATCCCAGTCTTGAAATAGCATTCTTAGATCACGCACTATGAGACAATAGACAATTGTCAAGTGTTCTGTTTTCTCTGTCTGGTGAATATCTGTAAGCCATAGAACTTGAAACCCCAGATTCTTTTTTAATATTTTATTTATTTATTTGACAGAGAAAGAGGGGGAGAGAGAATGGCCATGCCAGGGCCTCCAGCCACTGCAAACGAACTCCAGATGCATGTGCCCCCTTGTACATCTGGCTAACGTGGGTCCTGGGGAATTGAACCTGGGTCCTTTGGCTTTGCAGGCAAATGCCTTAACCGCTAAGCCATCCCTCAAGCCCCCAATCCCAGATTTTTGACTACCGAAGTTATAGCCATTCCTGGGTTTTCTATCTTCAATTCAAACATTATTTCAAGCTTTGGGTCTAACAGAATGGAGCTAGTGTTTATTTTTCACCATCAGAGGGGACCTTGGAAGTCATTCTGCTTACCAAGTCCCTATATTTGAATCTTTTATGAAACATCTCTGCCAAGTGGTCATCAAGGCGGGTCCAGAAAATTTCCAGTAACAAAAATCTAAAGTAAGGATTTCTTTTACAAACATCATAACTGAATAGGGCAGGTCTATGGTAGTTCATTCTTTTTTCTTATATTAAACTGGAAATTGCTGATTTTGGTTTGTCACGTAATAGTTTTTCAAAGTTACTGTCACCTACCAATTTTCTCTTCTATATATAATTTTGTTATAACTTTAAGTGTAATAGCATACCATTGTGTTTATTTCTGATTTAATTTGATTTTTGAGATTAAATAGTATAAAAGACAGAGACAGGAATGGGTACTCTGACTCACTTTTATTTTAAGACTAGCACAAATAATAACTGAGGGCCCAATAAATGATTTCTGGCTTCCAAACATGATACATAAGAATGACTTGTCCCTGTATAAAAGAGTTTGTTGTAATTATCACAGTTTTCTAAACCCAAAGACATGCTTTCAAATCTGTGTTCTGGCTAAGGAGATATTTTTGTTTTCTCTTTTTCACAATTCTCCTATGTAAATAAAACTAGGGGCAGGTAAAATGTAGGTTTAAACGGTTATTGCTAGTCTCAAACAGGTGATGGGAAGAATAGTAATATTTTCAGTGAGTCCTGGAATGCCAGGAATTTCTCAAGATATCACTTCTGTACTAGAATCACCACAAAGGAACAGTTACTCTCTAAGGTCTTGCCATTTCAGGATAAGTGAAGGACACACACTGTCCTCTGCCAAGTCCATGGTTGCTCAAGTTTGCATGCCATAGATATGCTTCGATCCATTTACTCCATAACCTTCCCTATCATGCCATGCCTGAGAGTCCTCCTTTCTCCTTTACTACTCCTGCCCTCTCCCATCCTCAGTTAACAAGCAGACAATTATACCTTTTCTGGGATTAGTAACACATTGGGATCAGTTGTGCTTTACCGCAGAAGAGTATATCAGCTCAACTACCTAGTGTCTAGAGACTAAAATTGTATGAAATCTGAATCTGGAGAAAATATATTTTCCCAAATGATTGGAGAAAGAAGACATGTTTTGATCCTGAGGAAAACAGATAAGAATCAGGGTAGAATTCTTGTTGAGAGAGAGGACAGTTATAATCTAAATGACACAAAGAGCTATTGGACAGTGTGGTCCAGTAGCTGTTCTGAAGTACAAAGCCATATGGGCCCACACACTGTATTAGAACCAAAAACTTCACCACTGAATTAACAAAAAAGAATTACAAGGGATAAGTGGATCACACAAAATCACAGTTCATCATAGGCCGGGCAATAGACATCTGTGTCCTCTTCACATTTACTCCTTGGTTGGTAAGGGATAGAGTAAATGAGAAAAATATGAAGATAATAATGTTAACAACTAACACTTATACAGCACTTGCTTTTCATCATGAAATATTACTCTTGAGTTAATTTTTTATGTAATCAATAAGTTCACATCAGTAGGACACACTCCTTCACTCCTTCTCTTGTGTTATTTGGGTGGGTGAGAAACAAGCAATGATCTCAAATCAGATTTTTTTTTTTTTATGAAAAGGCAGGATTTGCACCAAAACTCTTAACTACTGTGTTGAAACTAGAAAAGGCTTTGAGGTTATCAATGTCAAGCTAGTGTATTGGTTGTCATGGAGACTGAGACATAAACAACCATTTTGTTGCTGTAGTTCCAAGAAAAGGAGATTCAAATTGGAACAATCATGCTAATTTACTCTGATCCCGTGAGTCTACTTATGACATTGTGGTAGGTCAAGAATACACAGCTGTGAGGAATACTAGCTCTCAATTTTGGTTTAGGATACTCATAAGTTGTCTGAATTACGCTGACCATCATTCTCTTAAAAAAAAGTTAAACTTGATTGATATCTAACCATGGGAAAAGCAGTATCTTACACATAAATTTTTACCATGCTTTCATCTATATAGCTACTTGAAAATTTATCATTTAGGAGTGGGATTGCAATAAAATGTAACAGAGATAAAGTCAGCACAAACATTTTAGATAAAATGAATATAAGCACAAATGTCAGAAGAAGCTCTATTTATATTAAACTGATGTGTATGCTACTGGACTCTGATGTAAGCCACTAAAAGTTTCTATTTGATGGTTATTTATTTTTTTCTTTTCAGAGGTACACCAGAGAGAAGGCTAGATGCTTTAATAAGCTGCTCAAGAACCGTTAGAAGAGATGTTTTCTAGGGGCTAACAGATGCCGTAATTTATGGATCCTAACAGGAGTCATTAATTGTCACTGTGTTGCCACTACATTTGAACTCATAGAGTCGATTTAGTCAGTTCTTGTAAGATCTGAGAGGATCATTAATGGAAGCTTGAGGCTAAGCATAGATAATAGGAATATTTTAATATTCTTGATGCTCTTAGAGAGGAACAGCACATCATACATCAATACTATATGATGCACTGAAGCTCTCCTGTGAGAGTGGAGAGACCCTAGCTACTGTTTCTCCTCCCCAACTGCTTTGGAAAAAGAGAAACACTTAAACTCTTGCACTCCAGAAGTTCCCAGATGCCATCGGCATCCAAAGGAATCTCAGAAGAGATATATACTATTTTTGTTTTTCTTGATATTCTTCTCTTTGAAGTCGTGTGTAAGCTTATTGAGAGAAAGAAAATAAACCTATACTTTTTAAATACGTTTACAAAAGGAAATGTTAGGGGTCAGAGAAATGCTGTCAGTAAAGTGCATGCTATCCAAGCATGAGGACCTGAGTTTGGATCCCCAGTATTTATGTAAAATGGAGGCATGTGCCTGCAGTCCCAGTGTTAGGGAGACAGAGACAGGAGAATCCCTAGAGCTCCTTGACTAACTAGCTGAGCCAAAATGGTGAGCTACAGGTTGAGTGCAGAAGCTTCTCTCAAAAAATAAGATTAGGAGTGACTGAAGAAGACCCTCAACATCAACTTCTGCTTTGCTCATGCACGTGCACACACATGCACCTGAATACACACCTGTGAACCCACACACATGTGAGTATGCACACACACACACAAATACACACACACACCTTTCTCTCTCTCTCTCTCTCTCTCTCTCTCTCTCTCTCTGTGTTTCCCTCTCACATACATATAGAAAGGAAATATAAAAACACACACATCAAGCAAGGGGGCTGTTTTCCTGATGAACCGGACACCAGCACAAGGGGGAAGGAGATCAGCACAGAGAAAAATCAACTCCTACCAAACCAGAGAGCCAGAGCCTCAGAGGCCCCCAACACCTCATCACTGAAGCAGACCAAAAATGAACCCGACATGGCTCAGGGAAATTTTGCGGAAGAGGGGGCGGAAAGAATGTCAGAGTCACATGTTGGGTCATGATATGCAGAGACATTTAGCTTACCCATAACTGTGGGCTAACTCCACAATGCATGACCCGTATACCTCAACAAGGAGGGGCCAAGGGGAGGGGGTAGGTCACGGATGAGCCTAATAATGGTACCAAAATGACTCTATTTGCTGAATACAGAACTGACTAATAAACTAATAAAAAAATAAAATAAAAACACACACACACATGAGTATGCATACACATACATCACACACATAGGAAATATAAAAATGAATAACTTTGGCAATGAAGTATAGTTAATACTGATGCAGTTATAAAGAGGGGAGGCAGGAGAGAGGCCTTAGCAGTTAAAATGCTTGCCTGCAAAGCCAAAGGACCCAGGTTTGATTCCCCAGGACATATGTAAGCCAGATGTATAAGGTGGCACATGTGTCTGGAGTTCGTTGCCAGTGGCTAGTGTACCTGGCACACCCATTCTCTCCCTCCCTCCATCTGACTCTTTCCAATAAATAAATAAAAATTACAATATTTAAATAGAGGAGAAACTGTAAGATAATAAGAAAATTTCAAGGCTCAGCTGAAATCCAGGCTACTCTTTGATCCTGCATATATGTTATCTCATGAAAAGGTCCATTTCCTGATTGCTGTTCACAGTACACAATATTTTTAATATTAGGATGACTTTTCAATTCATACAAATAAAATAAAACTGTATAACTTCCACAAGCTCTCAAAGTCCTAAAACAAAGTTACCTTGGACTAAGCTCTTCTGGGGTCCCTGCTTTAGCATCCCTGTGGTGGGCCTCACTTGCCAGTGGTCAGGGTGCTCATGCTGCTCTGCTTTCTGCCCTCACCTTGTACCAGGGGTACACCTCAGGGTACTCTGGACAAGTGCCCCCTCCCTGTGTCTGCAGAAATTTCTGCCTCTGAGATTCAATTGATATCCAAGGGAAAGTTTCAAACCTAGATTTCCTTGTTTAAAGTTGCATCAAGCACATGGGTGAGTATGGAGGAATGAAGATAATTTGATTTCCTCTTCCTATCTTTACTTTTATCCCTTCTATACCTTTTATTATTGCTCTAGCTGGGACTTTGAAGCACAAATTGAATATGAGTGGAGAGAGTGTGCACCACTATCTTGCTGTAGATTTTAGAAGAAAGGCTGACAGTTTTTACTATAGTGTTGGCTATAGGTTTTTCAACTATAGCCCTTATTATCTTGAGGCATGCTGCATCTAGTTCTGATTTCGTAAGGGGTGTTATAATGAAATCATGTGAAACACTATAAAATTTTTTCTGCACCTATCAAAATGTTCATATGATGTCTATCCTCAAATTTATTTATATGTTAAATCACAATTATTGATTGACATATATACAACCACCCTTGTATTCCTAAATGAAACTGAGTTGATTGTGGAATATGATCTTCTTAGTGTGTTTTTAAATTTGGGTTGCAAATATTTTGTTGATAATTTTTAAATCTGTGTTCACTAGGAAAATTGGTTTTTATTTTTTATTGTGTGTGCATATATGTACATGATTTCAGTATTAGAATAATACTGGCTTCATAAAACAAGTTTGTTAGTGTTTTTTCTCTTTATCTTTTGGGGAACAATTAAAGAAATATCAATATTTGATCTTGCTTGAAATTTTCTCAGAATTTAGAAATAAATCCATTATCCTGGGCTGTTCTTTCTGGAAAAACTTTTAATTACTACTTCAACCTCATTGCTTCTTATCAATCTGTCTAAATTGCTTATATATTTTGATTTTGATTTTGGTAGGTCATATGCATTTATAAATTTATTTTTTTCTTCTAGGTTTTCTAGACTTTTGGACAGTAAGTTTTCAAAACATTGCCTAATAATCTGGACTTCAATTGTTTGCAGCAACTCTCTTTTTATTCTAGTTTTATTACTTTGGGACTTCTTTCTCTCTCTCTCTCTCTCTCAGTTTTGCGAGGGGCTTGTGAATCTTATAGATTTCTCTGGTCGATTCTATATATTGTTCTTTAGGTCTCTAGATCATTGATTTTTGTCCTGATCTTTCTTCCTTCTTGCCATCTGCTGCATTTCAAATTAGAGTCTTAAATTTTTAGAGCTTGAGGTGCATTGTTAGATTGTTTATTTGAAAGCTCTTTGATTTTTTTTTAACTCGAGCACTCATAGGTATAAACTTTCCCCTTGGGATTGCCTTGGTTATATCCAAAGGTTTTAGTAAGTTGTTGTGTTATTTTCACTAATTCTAGGAGTTTTTAAAATGTTTTTCCTGATTCCTTCAATGATCATTCAAATATACAGTATTCATTCTTCTAGTCTCTGTCTAGTTTTGGAGGTTACTCTCACTAGTTTTATTTATTTATACAAGATTTCTAGTGTTATCACACCATGTTTTGACTGGATTTATGGAATTATTTCAGGTTTCTTGTACTTGATAAGGCTTTCTTTGTAACCTGTAATCAGTTTTAGAGAAGATTTCAAGTGCCACTGAGAAGAATATATGCTCCCTGTTATATGAATATTCTGTAGATATATTTTAATCCAAGTAAGAACATGGTTTAATTTAGCACAGAGGATTCTTTACCAATTTAATTTGGAAGACCTGTTTAAATATGAGAGTAGGTATTTTTTTTTTTCTCATCACTGTGACTAAATACCTAACAAGAAGCAACTGAAGGTAGGAAGGGTTTACTTGGCTTACAGTTCCATAGACATAAGTCCATCATGTCAGGTGTGGCAGTTTGAATAGATGGCCCCCAATATATTCAGTGCTTTTTTATTTTGTTATTATTTTATTGTAGTAATGTAGTAGTTTGGATCTTCAGCCAACTGGCTGGAGGAGGTGTCACTGGGCAGATCTTAAGGTGTGGGGGTGGGTTTGAAATTCCAAACTAAAGATATGCAAAGTGTGCCTAGTTCTACCTGTAGTTCCTGAAGAGTGCTGTGTGGCTTTTGGCTTGGCATGCGGTTTTGGTCTCTCTCTTCTCTCCTCTCTCTCTCTCTCTCTCTCTCTCTCTCTCCCTGCTTGGACCTGTGAAAACAGGGCTAGTGGATTCTTCTTCCATTATGGAATGTCCCCTGGATAGTTAAGTTTCAATAAATATCCCTTCCTCCCTAACTGTGCCTGGTCTGGAAGTTCATCTCAGCGAACCTGAAGCTGTCTGCTACATTAGGGAAGGCATGCCGGTGGTGAAACAAGGAAGGAATAGGAAAAGGAGGGAAGAGGGGGGGTAGAGTGTGAATGAGTAGGAAAATATGTGGGTTGGAGATATGAGAAGTAGTGGAGAGACATTGCTATAGAAATGTAGAAAAGAAGATTTTTTGAGGTATAGGATATACTTTCCCAGTTATATATCTAGTAGAGAATTAATATCTGGACTATATGAAGAACTAAAAAAAATGAAACACAAAAATAACAACATTGCAAATCAATAAATGAGCTAATAAAATGAATGGAATGTTCTCAAAAGAAGAAACACACCACACGTGGCCATTAACTAGTTTAAAATACTGTTCCTCACCCCTAGCCATTAGGGAAATGCAAATTAAAATTACGTGTGATTCTATATCACTTTAGTACAATGATAACAAATGGTGGTGATGATGTGGATAAAGGGACACTTATTTACTGCTGGTTAGAGAGTAAACTGGGAGTACAAGCCAAAATCATTATGGAAGCTTCTCAAAAAATTAAAATGGATAGAACAACCATATTACTTAGCTATACCTCTCATGAGAATACACCCCAAAGACTTTGTTCCTACCACAGAGGTAGCTTCACTACACATCCGTGTTTACTGTTACACTATTCACAGTTGCAAAGAAATGGAATCAGCACTGATGTCCATCAACAGTTAACAGGGTAATAAAAATGTAGTACAGATACACAATGGAATTTCATTCAGCCAGGAAAAAAATGAAATTATGAAACTTATAGGAAAATGGTTGGATTAGAAAATATTATATTAAGTGAAGTAACCCAGATGAAGAAAAACAATAACCACATGTTCTCTTTCATATGCAGATTTTAGCTTTGTGTGTGTGTGTGTGTGTGTGTGTGTATGTGTGTGTGTTCAGAAAACTAGAGCATGGACCATGAAAAGGTAAAAGGGGATGTTGAGGATAGGGGAAGGGAAATAGAACATATGTGTCATAGAACTAGAAAGGTTACTGGAGATTAAAGAGTAAAAGAGGCACAGGGGAATGGAGTAGAAGAGATGAGGAGGAGGACCTATAAAAGCATTGGCTGAAAAATAATAGTAAAACCTACTACTACGCAAGCTGATTAGAAAATTAAAAAATATATTTAAAATATTATACTTTAATTCTCTGAAAGTTATAATGTCTCAATATCTATTGAAATTTTTTTTGTTACTTTTCTTTATTTATTTGAGAGAGACAGACAGAGAGAGAAAGAGGCAGAGAGAGAGAAAATGGGTGTGCCAGGGCCTCCAGCCACTGCAAATGAATTCTAGACGTGTGCGCCCCCTTGTGCATCTGGCTAACGTGGGTCCTGGGGAATCGAGCCTCGAACAGGGGCCCTTAGGCTTCACAGGCAAACGTTTAACCACTAAGCCATCTCTCCAGCCCTCTACTGAAATTTTTAAAAAGGAATTAAAAATCTAAAATTAAAGCACTAAACTAAATTCAAAACAAATGCTGAAGCCTTGACCTTACTTAGGATTGTTAATTGAATTTGACACTTACCTGGGGTACTAATGCTACCTGAATTGCCATTCACTTCTCCCTTCTTTCTTGTTGATGTCCAGTTTCCCTCACAGACTATTCCAGACACTTCCTGCTTCCTTGATGGCTATGAGCCATGTCTCTCTCTCACTCTATCCATGCTGCTACAAAGTATTTTTTTTTTATTGTTTAGGTATTTCTGTGATTTTCCATCTTGATAGAAGCAAGGTATAACAATCAAAAATATCTCTGATTTCTCACTTTGGAATGAGCTTACACCAGCCATTTGTGACAATGAAAGGAAGGCTAAGAGGAAGAAAGGATAAATTATAATGTCAGCCATTGTCAAGTCACTGACTCAAAACAAGGACAGTTACTTTTACTGTTGTTTTAATTTCTGGACTTTTTTTTTGAGGCAGGGTCTCATGTATCCCATGCTTGCCTGAAACTTGCTATGCAGCTGAGGATGACCTCAATCCCTTTGCTTCCACTTCTCTATTTCTCGGATTACAGTTGTCGATCACCACACATTATATAGCTCTTAAGATCAAAGCCAAGGACTCATGCATACTAGGCAAGAAATATGCCAACTCGGTTATATCCCAGAACTACATCTGCAAATTTTTGGCCAGGAACACACATTCCCCCTGTCCCAGTCTCCCAAGTGCTGGAACTGCAGGTATTCACCACCACACACAGATTTCTGCAATGTTTTGATGTGATCAAAATGTGCTTGAAATTATTTACTTCACCCACTTGAGTGGGTATTGTATTACTTTCAGCCATGTGGCATAAATATGAAAATTTTCTCTGTGTAATATTGTTAGAGTCATACCATATTTCTCAGTGTGATATACCTATCACTATTGTTCACCATGTCTTAATCTATGTAATACAAATGAGCATAGGTATGGTTTTTATCTGCAGAGGTTCTCAGTCTAAGTGGAGAGATACAGCATGTATATAAAAAGATAATCAAGGAAACTCAGCAAGGCCTGGGCACTAACCTGGTAATATAAACAGTGAGAATATAAAGGCTATCCAAATTGCTAGTGATCATGGAAAACTATGGAGAAGTCTTGGACCTGAACTTAGTTTTGAATGAAGGTTTAAAGAACCTTCTTCCACATGGAAAAATCAAGAAAAAGTCAGAGAACCATGGATAGAGCCATGGCATACAAGAAGGAAGGCATTGGATGTCATGCAATGGGATCAATATGACAGATTTATTTTCATGAAGAGGAAGATAGCATGTGGCTTAAATGCCAAGTTAATGAATTAGCCTTGTTTGTTTAGGCAGGATGGATTTGAGAAAAGAGACATTAAGTGCTTAGGAAAAAGTAAGTTGGTAGTACACTGAGAATTAAAGTTATGGGCTAATGAGGCACTGAATTTAAGGGTTAAAAATGGAGTTGTCTGAATGGGAGGAGAAATGAAAAGATGGTCAAGACATGCACCATTGTGCACTGGGCTTTATGTGGGTACTGGTGAATGGAACCCAGGTTGTTAGACTTTGCAGGAAAGTGCCTTAACTGCTGAGGTAGTTTTATGTATGGTAAAGTATTTTAATATGTGCATGAATTAATTAACTGCCACATTTATTTACCTTTCAGACTCTCTCAGTCTTTAATATAAATTGTTATTTAAAGTTTTAACAAAAGTATAAAAATCAATCTATATTTTATAAATATATCTGTGAAAGTGAGTGTTCTTGAATTTCTTTGTTATTCTCCTATACCTCATCTCCTTCCAGGAAAGGAAGTACTTTTCACTGGGTCTGACAGGAGCTCAGATTTCAGGAGGTTTGGGACAGATGATGATGTCAACCATCATGCCTCTCATGCAGCTCAGAGGCCCCCTTCTCCAAGTTAAAGTATCTGTTCTTGCTCACTCTTCAGCTGTAATAGTGAGCATGTGTTAACATGTTTCTTAAAATGATCTCATGTACATGAGAAGTTATTCTCATTTTTGGTAATAGAAACAAGTAAAAGTGAATGGATATATGTATTATGACAATACTATCATCACTATGCTCATTGACCTAGTGGACTGGAAAAATGAAAAAAATATACTGTGTCACCTACATTAGTTTCCTAACAAATCATTACAGTTCTGATCTGAAGAGGAAGTCAATACTTCCTTCTAAGCATCATTCAATAGCAGATACCCATATCCACATTGGGATATGCTCACATTCTTTTTCTTGGCTGTGAACCCCTATCATTCATATGGCCATCAGTAAACATCACTCTTATTATCCTGAGATATTCACATTAATTATGATGTTAAATATAGGAATGAATTCTCACAGCATATTCTTTTCATAAATACTTTAATTTGGGGAAGGAAGGTAGTGTCAGGACTGCTATGTTCCTTGCTTCTTCATTCAAGAGAAATTAAAAGCATTATAAACTTCCATGGGATTCTTCTCAGAACATCTCCATAGATGTTCTGTTAGTTGATGTGTGATTTAACAAAATGTCATTAAGCTCTAGCAATGCTCCACCTGCTTTTCCCAGAAGCCTATGGTTATCATGAACAGTGTGCATATTTCCACTTGTTTAAGGGATCAAGTTCATTGTGAGAACATAAAGTCTTAGTTCTATACTTTTAAGTGTATACAAATAGTCACTCTTATTCACACAGATATGCTTTTCCCTCTAAGTAAGGGGTGAATAGACTGTGGGGAATATGAGGGTGAGTTTGTATCTTATTAGACTTCACTTTATGTCTAGGCTTATACAATTTTTCAGTAGGTAAAAATGTTTTTAAACACATTTACATAAAAGAGAAATAGTACCTGGATTTATTTTTTTTTGAGGTAGGGTTTCACTCTAGCCCAGGCTGACTTGGAATTCACTATTTATTCTCAGGGTGGCCTTGAACTCACGGCGATCCTCCTACCTCTGCCTCCCCAGTGCTGGGATTAAAGGCGTGTGCCACCACGCCCGGCTTAGTACCTGGATTCTTGACAAGAATAAAAATCATCTTTGCTGGGCATGGTGGTGCACACATTTAATCCCGGTACCTGAAAGGCTGAGGTAGGAGATTTGCTGTGAGTTTAAGGCCAGCCTGAGAATACATAGTGAATTTCAGGTCAGCCTGAACTAGAGCCTCAAAAAACTATCATCCTCTCAAATAAGAACATTTTCCATGTTCATGTAGATACAAGAATGCTTTAGTAAATATATTTAATACTACAACATCATATAAAGTATATATTACATGTACCATATTAAGGGTTATGGAACCAGCAATCAAGAGAACTGAGCATCCAAACTTGTCATCTTATTAGCCACACAGGTTAATTTTTGTCATGGATGAGAATAAGTAATTAATTCAATGTATTTGCAATGAGGAGCCAACATGTCAGCAGTCTCAAAGGATAAACTGTTTCTTACCTCAAAAACATAAGAGAAATCCAAAGAAGTATTTCATATTCAAGATCCTTACTATGGATCTGGTGAATGTCTCATTGTGTGACATTTATCCCAGGATAGTTTTATTTGGCTGTTTTATGCTACGTTTGGCTTGTTTACACTTATGTACACTTATCATATCATATAGTATGCCAATTTTGAGCTCATGATAACTAGTATGTATGTATGTACCTTTTAAACATAAGTATCCTATTGCTATACCATTAAAACAATAGAAATAAACAAAAGGAACTAAAATTCAAAAAGCACACTGCAATCATTTCCCAACCAAGACCATTCCATCCTTTGTACAATACTTATCAGTTCATCCTAACAGACATGTGCCAACATCTCTCTGAGACAATTTCACCTTCAATACTGCTGAGAATCTGCCCACTAATGACCATAATGAAACATGCTTTGTGTGAGAGCCTGTTCATTTATTTTCATTCCCGTGAGCGCCTTCAGAGACCAAAGTTGCAATCACGGCTACTTACTATTTAATTCCCAGCCAAATTTATGGTCAAATTGAAAAATGGAAGCAGGCACCCTGATGCAAGATGCTTTTGTCTGAAGTGTCCTCATGGAATCATTATACTTGCATTAATCTTTAATCTGCAATTAAACAATCAGTTCTATGTAAAAGATAGCTGCAAATAGATCTCCTGCCTGTATTCTAGACAATATATCTTAGTGGGAGTTTGGGGGAAGGGCGAAATAAGGTGTAATTAGGATAAAATTCGTCACGGATCCTGGTTCCTAGGATGTTATTTATGGAGCTAAAACTTCCTCATGCAAAAAGACTTTGCTATATTCAGATGCTCACCAAATAACCTCCTTGTCTGGCAGTTTGCATGTGTGTGTGGAGTGGGAGGTTACTATAGAAAAACAAAACCCAAATGTAAGAGTGAGGAAGAAGGAAGGAAGCTTGCTTGGCCTGACTGATAAATGCCTTGGCACAAATTGCAACTTGCCTTGCATCTGCAGCTTCCCAATTAAGAGGCTGCTTTCCAGTTTCCACAGATGCTTAATTGTTGATGGAGGATTCCAGGCAGGCATGGGCACCACGATCATTAACAGGTAGTCTGAGGACATCAGTTCTTGGGGTTTTTCCACTTTTATTACACTATCAGAGTTGTAAAAAAGATGGTACCTCCTTGAAAGACTGGCACACTTGGATAAGGACTGCTTTCTATAAATAAAACAAAGCTCTCAGAGAAAACCAAAGGTTCTGTTGTATTCCTGGGTGAAAAACAGTTCAAAGAGAAAGTATTTGAGGCCCTTTTGCTAGACGAAAACAAATGTTAGAAGGGGACCAAGTGGATGAAGCAATGCTTTAAAAAGCATTGGAGTGTTTCACAGCAGACTGGTCATCTCACTCAGACTTTATTGTGAAGGACGACATTTAAGCAGTTCATTTTATATCATCCCCAACAATTCAGGATTAAATTTAAATAGACCTTTCCCAAGTATATTTTTAAAATTGTGCTTCTGTCCTGGGTTTGCTATGTTGTTTCCATATCAGTACATGTGTCATGTGAAAATGAGTCATGTGAAATGTCATGTGAAAATGAAAAAGTTCTGGGGCTGGAGAAATGGCTCAGAGGGTGGGTCACTTGCTGTGCAAACATGAGGACTTGAGGTTGGTCCCTAGCACTCATGTAAATAGCTATGCATGGCCTGCATGCCTGTAACCCCACTCCTGAGACAAGAGGATAACTGGAGTTTGCAGGTCTACCCGTATAACCCAAATCAAGGAGCTCCAGGTTCAGTGAGAGACCCTGTCTCAAGGAAATAAGGTGGAAGCATGATCAAGAAGGATACCCAACATCTTACACTGACCTCCATATGTGTACATGGGGTGCATACTTCTGCACACATGTGTATACACCACACATGTATACACAACACACACCACTATTACTACTATCTCTGCACATACACACACACACACACACACACACACACAGTTGCAGTGCTATTGCAGGAAATTCTTGTGAGACTGTTTATGCACTGAAAGTGACTTTCACATTTGCTTGCACATGGCAAGGCAATTTTAAATAGTGCATGTGCTTGATCACAAACCACCCTAAAAGAAGCACATTGCCTTGTGTAATCAAACGTACAAGTCACTTTCAGTGTATAAACATTCTCACAAGAATTTCCTTCAACACTTTTGGAAAGGTAAAGAATGTGTTTCTCTATGCCACTTACCACCGAGGCAGCAAGTGCTCCAGATAAACACAATTAAAGACACAAAAGTAAAAGACATATATTGATTCCAACTACTAAACCATTAAGAGAATTATAAGGTAGCATTTTGTTAAACAGCTGGTCATTTATTTTCCTCTATAGTAGCTCAGGATGCAAGCTCCAGATTCTGTTAGGAAAAGATGGGGCTGAAAACACAACCTCCTCAAGAAAGAAAATATGACCTTCGGTGATCCTTTCTTTACATTCTTCCCCAGGGACTCAGGACCATACCTATAAAAGACAAATCAATCACTCTTATCCATGTGATCATGTTTATTGAGTGTCTACCTAGGCAACATGGTCCAGTGCTGGGCACTAAAAATTTAAAGGGAAAGAGTCTACATCACTTCCATGTAGGTGAAACTGATGTGCAATCTCCCTATCAAAATATAGTATGGGGCTGGAGAGATGGCTTAGTGGTTAAGCGCTTGCCTGTGAAGCCTAAGGACCCTGGTTCAAGGCTTGATTCCCGAGGACCCACGTTTGCCAGATGCACAAGGGGGCACACGCATCTAGAGTTCATTTACAGTGGCTGGAGGCCCTGGTGCGCCCATTCTCTCTCTGTCTCTCTATCTGCCTCTTTCTCTCTCTGTCACTCTCAAATAAATAAATAAAAGTGAACAAAATTTTTTAAAAAAAAATATATATATATAGTATGGAAACACTGTTGGGTAAAATATAAGTGAATCCAATTTACAATAAGAGATCAAGTACCCATTTTTAGTGGCTTACTGAGTATTTCTATTTGAATTTTCCATAGGACAAAATCTGCCTCAAAATGTTTTTCATACCTTTTCCCATTTCAAATAACTGTCTCCTAATTCTAGGTACTAGGGCATGTACATTCTCAGAATAACATTTTATTCTTTATATTAACCTTCATGTATACTTATTCACACATTCTATTTCATTTACATTTATCACATTTTTTTCTCTTTCTCCCCTCATCAGTGCTGCCCTAATCCGAGTCTCAATCTTTTCAGATGAAAGTACAGCCACAATCTTTACCTGGGTTCCCCACCCCAAAATATTTAATTATACTTTCAATCCATTTTGGTTCTGTAATTGTTTTGTTCAAAACCTTTACTGGCCTTTCACTCTCAGCTTTATGGATATTAGCCAAATGCACAAAGAGATTGATTATGTAGGAGGGCTTCATGTGTTTGTAACTTACCTCCACTACCTACAAACTGAGAGGATGAGCAAGTTAGGTGACTCTAGGTACCTCACTTAGTTCTAATAGAAAGTAAGAAGAAGAATAATGGTATTTCTTTCAATGGTTTGCTGTGAAACTTAAATGAGTTAATTTTTATTAAGCACTTAGACCTGAATGATGTAAAAGTGATTAAGTAAAAACTAATTCAAAAATGTAGCCTTTAATAAGACATTTAATCTCTACAGATCTTGGCTTCTCATTTGTATAACTAATAATTAATTTCTCCAATTTTGCAAAATTCTAAAGGTTTTGTATTAGACAGCTTCAGGTTCGCTGAGATGAACTTCCAGACAAGGCACAGTTATGGAGGAAGGGATATTTATTGAAACTTACAGATCCAGGGGAAGTTCCATAATGGCAGAAGAAACTGGCCTGCCTTCACAGGCCCAAGCAGAGAGAGAGCAGTACAAGACTAAAGGTCAAAAGCCACAGCACACTTCAGGAACTCCAGCTAGGCACACTTTGCATATCTTTAGATTGAAATCTGAAACCCACCACCACACCTTAAGATCCACACAATGGCATTGCCTCCAGCCAGATGGCTAGAGATGCAAACTACAAACAAATAAACAACTGAAATATATTGGGGGCCATCTATTCTATTCAAACCACCACATTCCACCCCTGGCCCCCAATAGATTTATAACCATCACACATTGTAAATTGTACTCAGTTCAATTTCAAAGGTCCCCATAGTCTTGACCAATTTAAGATATGAAAACCTGTAAAATCAAACAAGTTAGACATTTCTAACATATGAAGGCACAGAGTAAACATTTTCAACTGGTATAATGCATAGCAAGGAGAGACTAAAAAAATGCAAACTCAACCACCATCAAACAAACATCAAAGCTTCTGCAGTTCAAGTTCAATATATCCAGAGACTAACAGTCTCCAGACTTCCCAATTCCGCCCCTCCAGCTGGGCAGAGCAGCCAGGGAACACTTCCATCCCAAGCCAACACTGCACTCTATGGTAGCCCTTGCACAGTCCTGGTATATACAAAACATCTTCAGGTCTTCATGCAAACCATGGTCCATCTTCCATAGGCTCTTTCAGCCTATCAGGGCATCATGCCCTGCCTCATGCCACATCTCAGCAGCAGCTCCTGGAACCATGTGCAATTCATGACATTCTTCACATTTTCCAAAGGCTCTTTCAGCCTATCAGGGCATCAGGCCCTACCTCATGTTGCATCTCAGCAACGGCTCCTGGAAGCATGTGCAATTCACAGCCACTCCACGCATTTTTCATGCTTCTGAAACCAATACCAGGTGTGCAGGACCCAGCCATATTCTTAATTCAGGGACGAAACAAATCATAGCCTTGAAAAGCAGGTTCCTTCTCCAGTCAACTCTTTCCAAAAGTGTTTGCATTTCTATGATAGTCTTTCCTCAGGCATCCTTTCCATTGTTTTAATGTAAAGCAGTTGGATATCTTCCTTAAGATTGCTAATGTGTTTGACAATAGCAGATTCAGTAACCTAAAACCAGTCTCACTTCCTGTAATTTTAACTTGCTTGAGGTTTTCCAGCTAAAAATCTTAAATCTTTCAGTCCAATATCTTTAGCCAAGCACATCAGTCCATTACAAATTTAACCTTGATCAAACACTCTGGGTCTGGGCAGCAGGATGCAGCCAGCCCTTATGCCAGTAGCCCAGTTCTAACAAAGTCCTCTGCAGTCTTTCCTTCCCCTTAGAAAGCTCATAAGCCAAGCCTTGAAGTTCAATGCTATCTGCACTTAGCATTCTCAGACTGTCATCAGAATAGTCCATAAAACTTGGCTTACCACTCCAGACGACATCTTCAGTTGCAAGCACCAAGTCCATGCCTATTCCTCCAAAACAAAGGTTCCACAAGATCAACATCTACATAGTAAGGCTCATCTCACCCCACTCCTCGGTACCAAGTTCTGTAGCAGACAGCTTCAGGTTTTCTGAGATGAACTTCCAGACCAGGCACAGTTATGGAGGAAGGGATATTTATTGAAGCTTACAGATCCAGGGGAAGTTCCATAATGGCAGAAGAAACTGGCCTGCCTTCACAGGCCCAAGCAGAGAGAGAGCAGTACAAGACTAAAGGTCAAAAGCCAGAGCACACTTCAGGAACTCCAGCTAGGCACAGTTTGCATATCTTTAGATTGAAATCTGAAATCCACCACCACACCTTAAGATCCACACAATGGCATTGCCTCCAGCCAGATGGCTAAAGATGCAAACTACAAGCAAATAAACAACTGAATATATTGGGGGCCATCTATTCTATTCAAACCACCACAGGTTTCATTCAGTGTCTGACACAAAGTGGGTGCTCAGTACGGTAGCTCTCCTTGGTTATGGCTCAGAGGCCACATCCTAACTCCAAGGACTGGACACGAGTGTGCTTTAATTGTCTAGTTCATTCCCCTGTACACTGACTGGAAGAGTTTTCACCATGCCCTGTGCCAGGGACACCTCAGTGCTTTCAGTTCCACAGTGTCCACAGCTGTAAATCCTACTGTGTATGCTTCCATCTTATCAAATTCCACCATACATGCAAGTATGCAACTTGCAGTATGCAAGACTAAGCAACTTTTTCTCTCCTGCAGAGGATCTTTACCAAGATAAATTTAAGCATTCCTATAGCCATTATCATGTATTTACTGGGTGGGTACAATTAATTTGATTGTGTTACTTTATGAAGGGTTACAAATAATCATTTTAGTTGTAGCAAGAGATCTTAAAGAAATTTATAAATTTTCTGGAAAACACATATTAGTAAAGCACAAGAGAGAATCAGACTTACCTGTTTTCAATGAAGTGGTTTTTTTTGTTTGTTTGTTTGTTTTTTTACAAAGCAACATGATTTTCAAAAATTCTTTTTAAAATTACAATACTTAGGGCTGGGAAGATGGTATAGCAGTTTAAGGTGCTTGCTCACAAAGCAGAATGGCATAGATTCAATTCCTTAGCCACCTGCTGTTAGCCAGATGTGAAAAGTGGCACAAATGCCTGGTGTTTGTTTGCAGTGGCAAGAGGCCTTGGTATGTACACATACCTACAAATAAATGAAGCAAAAAATTATAACACTGATTTCATCACTTTGAAATGCTTTATTGAATGATATTTATAATGTGGCCATTTAATATGCCAGCTCCACTGAACACAGTGGAGAGAGACAAAGCTGAGAAGCGAGAGGTGGCAGCAGTGGTAGGATGTGGGATGCGGGCTAGGGTGATGCAGACTGGGGCAGAGTAAGCTGGCAACAGGACAGGGCTGGAGAAAGTCAATGAATGGTGAAAAGCAGTAAGTAGAATACAGGCTTGATTGAGAAAACCAAATACATTAGTGTATATGGCATCTGTAGAATGACTCTTATTACTTAGCTAAAACCCAGCAAATATCAGCTATTCAAACACAATCATGGAGAAAACTGTTGTTAAAAGCCTAGGATATTTCTATTTAAAAGTACTAATTCCCTATGGATTAGGCAGGTAGTTACCACTATGAATTTATCAGCTCTAATGTGATATTGGTGCTGCAAATCCAAGGACCACATCACCTGACTGCTCCATTGTATGAAATGTAAGCAGCAAGCAGAATTTTGTTCATTCTTGCCAAAAGAGTGAGACAGAAGAGACCTATCTTTAATATTTCCTGCTGGACGTTTAACTAGTTACAGGGTGTTTTAACTCCTACTGGCTGGAACCAGAGGCCTGGGAAACAGGAATGACAGGGGCACTGGACAGAAGATGCTGGTCTTAATTTCCATAGAGACAGAGCTCTTACCCTAATAAAAGAGAGCGTATCCAAGCCCAAGTTAAAATTTTCTCTCTTGCACAGGATCTTTGCCAGGCAAAGTTGCAATGTTCTTATTGCAATCATGACAATTTCTTAATATAAAAAGTTAAAAGTTAATTTTGTTACTTGGTGAAAGGTTATAGGTTAGGGAATTGTAACTGTGCTTACAAATCTTAAGAAAAAACAAAACAAAACATAATTTTTATGGCAAACACATACCTGTAAAACACAAAAGAGACACAAAATAAGGTTGTAAAGGCTTTCACATAGTAGAAATAAATGAATGTCATAAATTCCTAGTGTCAAATGACAGGGCTTTATGCTAGGCAGAACATAAAAGCCCAACTTGGAATATGGCCCTGTTTCACCTGACGGTGGTATAAGTTTTCTTCTTGTGACAAAATACCTGGGGAGATATGGTTTACAGAAGGGAAAGAATACACTTTTTTATGCCAGGGAAGGCATGGCAGCAGGAGGAGGAGGCCTGCTCGTTACACTGAATCCACAGCCAGGAAGCAGGGTGAAGAATTTCAAAATGGAGATGGGCTTTCACACATCAAGGCTAACCCTAGTCACCCAGCTCTTCCAGGGAGGCACCCCCCTCACCCCTGCCAAAAGGTCCCACAACCATCCAAAATGGTGCCACCAGCTGGGAACCAAGAATTTTAACCTTTGAACCTATGGGGGGTATTTCACATTCAAATCACAACAGCACTTTAAGAAAATACACACACAGAAATCAGTAGCCTTCCCACATGCTAACAATCAACACACAGAGGATGAAATCAGAGAATCACTCCCATTCACAATTGCATCAAATAAATAAATAAATAAATAAACAAACAAACAAATAAATAAATAAATAAACTACCTTGGAATAAACCTAACCAAGGAAGTGAAGGATCTCTACAAGGAAAACTTTAAAACACTCAAGTGAGAAATTGCAGAAGACACTAGGAAATAGAAAAACATCCCTTGTTCCTGGATCAGAAGAATCAATATTGTGAAAATGGCAATCTTACCAAAACCAATCTACACATTTAATGCAATCCCCATCAAAATTCCAATGGCATTCTTCATGGAAATAGAAAAAACAATCCAAAAATTCATTTGGAATCACAAAAAAACTTGAATATCTAAAACAATATTGAGCAACAAAAATAAGGCTGGTGGTATCACCATACCTGATTTTAACCTATACTACAGAGCTATAGTAACAAAAACAACATGGTACTGGCACAAAGGCAAACATGTATATCAATGGAACAGAATAGAGGATATGTAAGTCCGGGTACCCATAGCCACCTGATATTTGACAAAAAATCCAAAAATACTCATTGGAGAAAAGACAGCCTCTTCAACAATGGTGCTGAGAAAGCTGGATATTTATCTGTAGAAGGATGAAAATAGATTCTTCTCTCTCTCCATGCATGAGAATTAAGTCCAAAGGAATTAAAGACCTTAATATCAGACCTGAAACTCTGAAAGTGATAGAGGAAAAAGTCGGGGAAACCCTTCAACATATTGGTCTTGGCAAAGACTTTCTGAATATAAATAACCCCAATTGCTCAGGCAATAAAACCACCGATTAACCACTGGGACCTCATGAAATTACAAAGATTTTGTACTGCAAAGGACACTGTGAATAAAGCAAAGAGGCAACCTACAGAGTGGGAAAAAATCTTTGCCAGATATATATCTCATAGAGGAATAATGTGTAGGATATACAAAGAACTCAAAAAGTTAAGTAATAAGAAATCAAACAAGCCAATTAAAAAATGGGCTATGGAGCTAAATAGAGAGTTCTCAAAAGAAGAAATATGGATGGTGTATAAGCATCTAAAAAAGTGTTCTATATCTCTAGTCATCAGGGAAATGCAGATTAAAACTATGTTGAAATTCCATCTCACTCCTGTCAGATTGGCTACCATCATGAAAACAAATGATCATAAATCCTGGTGGGGATGTGGAAAAAGATGAACACTTCCACAATGTTGGTGGGGATGCAGTCTGGTCCAGCCATTATGGAAACCATTGTGGAGGTTCCTAAGACAGCTAAAAATAGATCTACCATATGACTCACCTATAGCACTCCTAGGCATATATCCTAAGGACTCATCTTATTACCTTAAAGATACTTGCTCAACCATATTTATTGCTGCTCAATTCACAATAGCTGGGAATGGAACCAGCCTAGATGCACCTCAACTGATGAGTGGATAATGAAGATGTGGCACATTCATACAATGGAGTTCTACTCAGTGGTAAAGAAAACTGAAGTTAGTTTCAGCCGGGGCCCTTTTGAGGTATGATGGGGTGGCTCTCTCCTTAGGATCTACATCTATCTGAAAAAGAGAAGCAGATTCTCCAATAGAGAGTAAGTTAGCACCAGGACAAATGAGATAACCCTTACATTTTTATAGAGAATTTAATAGGTGTAGGCACTCTTGTATCCCATGATTGGTGAAACAAGCAAGGGTGCTGTTTTCCTGATGAACCAGATATCAGCAGAAGGGGGAAGGAGATCAACACAGAGAAAAATCAACTCCTACCAAATCAGAGAGCCAGAGCCTCAGAGGCTCCCAACACCTCATCATTGAAGCAGACCAAAAATGAACCCAACATGGCTCAGGGAAATTTTGTGGAAGAGGGGGCGGAAAGAATGTCAGAGCCACATGTTGGGTCATGATATGCAGAGACATTTATCTTACCCATGACTGTGGGCTAACTCCACAATGCATGACCCTTATACCTCAACAAGGAGGGGCCAAAGGGAGGTGGTAGGTCATGGATGAGCCTAATAATGGTACCAAACTGACAGTATTTGCTGAATACAAAACTAACTAGTAAAGAAAAAGGAAAAGAAAGAAAATGAAGTTATGAAATTTGAAAGAAAATGGATGGATCTGGAAAGGATTATACTAAGTGAGGTAACCCAGGCCCAGAAAGCCAAGCGACACATGTTCTCTCTCATATGTGGATCCAAGCTACAGATGATTGGGCTTCTGTGTGAGAAGGAAAAAACTCAGTAGCAAAGGCCAGTAAGCTAGAAAAGAGATATAAAGGGAAGAGAAAGGAAGGGAGGGGGGTACTTAATAGGATGGTGTTGTATATATGTAAGTAGAAGAATAGGTGAAAAGGCTCAAAGTGAGGTCAGGGGAAGAGCTTGAGTAAAGGAAAGGTGGAGGAGGAGCCAATCAAAATCTAAGAGGATATAAATAAATCATATGGAAACCTACTTTTTTGGACAATGGAACATTCAGTAGCCATAGATTGTTGCTGAAAATTTTTCAGTGCCTGAGACGGGATATCTTTCAGTGAGTTGTTGGCCAGGGAGGTCCCTGATGCCCCCAAAACATTATAGGCCATTGCCGAGGCCCTCGATTTCCCACCAGGAATAGATGGTAAGACACTATTGCTGAAGACTCCACATACTTGGGCTGCAAGGCTACTGAGAAATCCACTGGAACTGAGCTAAAATCCTTCTCCATGTAGACTATCTGACAGAAATCTGGAAGAAGCCATTCTGCATGTAATTCAATGGGAGAAAGAGAAATCACCAGGGAAGATACTCAACAGTGGATACTGCAAGCCTTATATTTGGCCAGCCAGGCCCAATGAGCCAATGGGTACAATAGTGGCATATCTGTCATAGTGGAAACCAACTGCCCTCTAATTGGTCTATAGGCCCACGCCATGAGACAGAATATATCCCTGATACTGAAAACTTAAAACAGGGATAGTCATGAGTCCTGGGGGTGTAACGTCTGCTGCTGTCTGGTTAAATGTATATACTATGCTTATAAAACTACCCAGTAAGCACTTCTCTTAATGTTCATACCCTTTTATTAATGCTACTCCCACTTTTGGTAAAGTATCTTCTCTTTCCAGATGACAGTGACCTTGGGATGACTCAGAAGGCATCATGATGCTAGAAAGAATTGACAGGAGCGCTCAGCACTGCAAATATCTCTATCACACCTTCCAAGGTTCAGTGTCTATTGTGGAAGAGTTGGCGGAAAGAATGTAAGAGCCAAAGGAAGGGTAGGACTCCTTACAACGTGCTCCCCCCAGACACAAAATGGCCTGGATATCCATGACCTCACAGTGCCTGACACTACCTACACAAGACCATCATAATAGAAGGGAAAGATCATGTCATCAAAATAAAAGAGAGACTGAGGGGATATTATGGAGAATGCAGTTTCAAAGGGGAAAGTGGCTGGAGGGAGGGCATTACCATGGAATATTTTTTATAATCATGGAAGTTGTTAATAAAAAAGTAAAAATAAAAGTAATATATATAAAAGGAAAATACTGATCTGCTTTTCCTAGCTGTTGCATAAAGGAGCTTAAAAGACACTAATTCCTACAAGAAATGAAATTGGTTGATTAATGTACAAGAAAAAGAAAAAGAAGTGACTCAAAAAGAAAGAAAAAGACTCCAAAAATTAAATTAAACAGAAAATTCTAGAAATGATGTCTGAGTGAATAAAACAAACCACTATTTGCTTTAATTAGATGTTTCTTTTCACTTATGGCCCAGATTGAATTTGGAAAAAAAATTATGCCCGGAATAAGGTTCATAGACATTTACCTACTAGCAGTGAGGTAAATTTTAGTTCTTTAATGCTACATTTCTGGTTACTATGAAATTATCTAGTTCTTTCCTAAATATAGTGGTCCCTTTACAATTCTTAAGTAATTTCCAACATATCTTCTTTTCCATGACATTAATCTTTAGCTAGCTTTTTAAGTAAAATGATGTTGCTGAGATTCTTAGGAGAAAAGCTAGTTTTCTACATGCTTCTCCCAATTTTAAACAAAACAGGTATTTTCCTCTCTTATGCCCCACCCATTCCTCTAACACAGGATAAACAAATATCTCAAAGCTGAGGCAGTTTAGTGTTAATAGGGTCCCAAAAGCAAATTAAAACTGAAGGTAAGAAATGTACTTGATTCTGTAAGGGATTTTTCCCTTATCTTTTTCTGCCTAAGTGTTCCCTCCCTAGAGCTCTTTTCCCTTAAAATTGAGTCCCTCATTAGATCTCTTCTTCCCTGAAGGACTTTCCCACTCCTAGGGTAGTTCCCTTTCCTGAAGGATTAAGATCCTTAGAATGATTAACCCTTTGCCCAGAAAACCTGACCCCCTACCTGGTTCATACAAGATCTCAATTTGGATCTCTAGGTGGGCTTTTCCAATTTCTAGAACCCCCTATTGCCTCTTCTTGGGCAAGAGCTCTGCATTTCCTCCTTCTTTTAAGTTCTATCTATAATCTCTATAATAAAATCTTTATAAACAACCCTCTATGGTCTGTGAATATCACTCCTTGCATTCCTAAGACAAGACCTGGAGGTCACTGATTCAATGGAAGCTTTGCGTGACTGTGTGTGTCTGGCATCCTAACTACTGAGTTATTGCCCACCCAATAGTTGAGAAAGGCTCTGTCACTCTGAAGGACAACCCAGATTCTTAAATCAAAGTCCTCAAGGAAAAGTGGCTACATGCACAAGAACAAATGATGTAATGTCTAAAGGCAAAAAGGAAGGGAGTAAAAGATGTTTTTGAAATGGTTTGTAAAAGAAAATATTTTAATTATTTCTAACTGTGAATGACTGAAGAGATTCTGGAGGATGTTTATTTTCTATGCAAAGACCAAAAACTTAAAAAAGCATTTAATTCTATTTCCTACAACTTAAAGAGACAGCAGCAGGCAGAGAATTTACTTGGAAAAGTGTGGCTATTAATTAAGAATGTACATTCACAGTTAGTGAATGAGAGCAGGTCAATGAGTCAGTATGTAGCAAAGGAAATTGATATTTTCTGGTAGTCTCCCTTTTTGGTTGAAATTCAGTCAGAATATTTGTCTTTGATGTTACGTTAGCTCATATTCAACTCATTGTTTTAGGACAGGTATGCAGAGGAACAATACTCAGGATGTTATTAAAGAGAAAACATTTTCTTATATCTCTAAGGAAGAGTAGGTTCCTTTCTAGTGTCTATATGATCGTGGAAGATGTTTCCGAGTGTTATCTGAAATACAGTAGAATACAAGAGACAGAGAGTAACGTTTAGAATTCTCCCTCTTTCTCTCTCTAGATTAATGTTTTGTTTCCACATTTCTGAGAACCACCTGCATATGTTCCTGAATACTCCATTTCTTGTCTGTACATACATGGCATTTTGCCCATACAGCAATTATAGCACCAAGAAAACTGGACTATAAATACTTACCTGCTGTTTCTTCCACCACTTGGGGGTAGGGTATGAGATGATAGGTTCAGGTTGGTTGCCTCTATTTTATCTTTATTTGTTTATCAACAAAATGGAATGCCTAGCACCTTGAAAGTGATCAACACTATAAACATTATAGCAGACATACACTAGTTAAAAAATTTAAAAAGGGAAAAACATTTTTTGTCAGCACAACTTGTTTGCCCACAAAATATAGAATATGCCATAAATTAAGAATGATTTGTAGAATAAGTGATTTTAAACTTTGTATTGGCTTTTTACTTGGCCAGAACGTACTGAGTTCCTCTGGGGCTTTCTACATTATGACTTGGAAGTCATTAGTCATCACTAGGCAGTGGATCAAAACAAAGGATAGGCTAGACTTGGACCCAGGTCATGGTTTTATATTTCTGGTTTGTGGATAAGTAACAGTGGAGAAATCTAACCTACAAATTGCCACTGTATTCTGAGCAAAAGAAAAAAAACAAAAAAAAACACACCCTAGTCACAGATTCAGCAGCTCACCTGAAAGTGTACAGAGCCTAGCACATTCAACCTCATGCAGTCAAAACCTCCTTTCTTTTTATCCAATGAATAAGATGAGAGCAAGTTGGGGGAAGTTGCATTTAGGTAGCACCAAGGCAAACAGTTCAGTTGTGAATTATGCCTTAATAGCATTACAGAACAGACACATGGCACATTATTTTCCACTATAATGGGTTATTAAATACTATTAAATTAATTTCAACTATAATGGATTATGAAAAAACATACCATTTAATCACAAATATTTTCTCTCAAAAACTTCATTAGTTTCTAATGCCAATATAATAAAATTCTCTTATGGTTCAATATTTTCTACAGTATTACAGTGCAATGAATTGAATCTTCTCACCCTCCAAACTCTCATGCAGTCTACTATTGCCCTTATATGTCATTGAAAAAGATACAAACAATATTTGTGGTTGGTATGCACAGCTCCCATCAGGAGCAAAGCTATTTTGCTGCTGTGATGCAAATGACTGCATTCATCCAAGGAGCTTTGTTAGCTGTGCATTGTGTGCCTTATCATCCCTTTCCTTCCACAAAGCCCAGCACTCCAGCTCACAGAGGTGCTCCAGCAGCAGCAGCCCCTGTCAAAGGTTTCTTATCAGGCAGAGCAGGGTGTGCTGGAAAGGGCCAGCCAAGTCACTCATCCTCTTCTCTCCTTCTCTTCTGTGCATAGTGGGATTCTTTGTCCTTATTCTATGATCTGCTTTTCTCAGCATGGCTCCTGGTATAAGACCCACAAATATACTGTGAAGATAAAGGTTTGTGAAACCACAAAGCGCTTTTTTCCTCCTCTTTTTGTATGAACTGGATTACTTTCTCCAGCCTTCCTATGTGGAAAGCTTTGTTTCCTTTTATTTATTTTCTAATGCAAACATAATTGTTTAAAGATGCCATAAAACCCAGAGAAGCCTTTTCTTGGAGTGAAGAGACCTGTCCCAAGGGGACATTGACAAGTTGAGAAAGGGTCATCTGACCCCCCCTACAGAGGCTGGCACAGGGGCTCTTTTTCATTACAACTAACACAGCTTAACCTAGTTCAACATACCCTTTGCTACCCTCTAGGGAATGCTTTTCTTTTTGGACGAGCACTAGAGATTAATCTGCCCATAATTTCTTCTGCTTTTCTAACTGTCAGGGGATTTGTGTTGGAGATAATGGCAATATTAATGCCTAACCTAGGTGTAGAAATTGCCTTAATATAACGGGGATCATGAGGAGCACACAAATAACTGGCCCTGAGTGCTTGCCCTTAAAGTAAATGGCAGTACAGGAGCACCCACATTCAGATGTCTTTAATGAAGTTTGGGGTTTTTCTGATGAGATTCAGGACACAATAGGCAGAGAATCAAGGAAGCCTCCTGAGTTTTAACCTCTAGCCTGGATTTAATATGGCCTTATTAAAGATCCTAGCTAGGTTCATTTCAGCATGAAATGTAATGAAACAAGGCACAAAATGTGCTGTAATTAAAGCAGTTTGGACAATATACTCAGATTCTTAATAATTAAGGAATTTATCAAACAGTTGTGCTAGACAAAGATGAAAACAATGTATGGATAATGAACAGTAGTGGGATTAGAACCAAGGCTGTTTTAAAGAATGCTTAAAGCACACAATTCTATGAAAGCACTTCTGTATTCTAGCATAAGCTACACAGGCATTAGTAGGAGAGAATTTATACAGAGTGAGTTGGCAGGAAACTAAATGTTGAGTAAACACTTTTTTTTAAAATATATTTTATTTGTATTTATTTATTTATTTGACAGAGAAAGAGGGAGGGAGGGAGGGAGGGAGGGAGAGAGAGAGAGAGAGAGAGAATAGGTGTGTCATGGCCTCCAGCCACTGCAAATGAACTCCAGATGCATGCGTCCCCTTGTGCATCTGGCTAATGTGCGTCCTGGGGAATCGAGCTTGGGCCCTTTGGCTTTGTAGGCAAATGCCTTAACTGCTAAGCCATCCCTCCAAATGGAGTAAACACTTCTCATATCCTTATGTCCCTCACCCAACAATGAAATGGAGGAAAGGAGTTAGACTACTTAGTTGCACAGCTGTCTGGAAATAATGCAGGAATATTGCTGTGGGTAGAAGCGGGATACATCTAGTGAATTGTTGGTTAGGAAGAATTCTAATGCCCCCCAAATTTACAGGCTCTAGCTAAGGCTCTCAGTTGTATACCAGAACTATATGATAAGACTCCATTGCTTGGGCTAAAGGGCACTGAAAAGTCAAAGCCACGTGTGGTGGCGCATGCCTTTAATCCCAGCACTTGGGAAACAGAGGTAGGAGGACCACTGTGAGTTTGAAGCCACCCTGAGATTACATAGTGAATTTCAGATTAGTCTGGACTAGAGCAAGACTCTACCTTGAAAAACCAAAAAACAAGTCAAGCTGAATCTGAGCTAGAAGCCTCCTCCCTGTTGATTAGCTATAAGGATGCTGGACAGACCTATGCAGCCTGTGGGGAGAAAAGTCATCAATAATGTTATGAGAAGTAGATCTTTCAAGCTTTTACAGGTGGACAATCAGGCCAAATGTCAAATGTACCAACTGGCACAATGGTAACATGTCTACTATGGGGGAAACCAATTTGCTCACTGATTGGACTTGAAGCCCATTCCATACGAGGGAACTCATGCCTAATTCTAAAAACCTAATCAAAAGCCTTTGGCTGGGGAGGTCATAAGCATTAGTGGGGGAAATTACTACTGTTGTCTGGGTAAATGGATATATTATGCCATCAAACTGTCCTCTAAATACTTATGTTTGTGGCCATATATTAATGCTGCTTTCACTTTTTGTTAGAGAAGCTTCTCTTTTCTGATGAGAAGAAATGACAATAGTTGTGTTCAGCACTGAGATATTTCTTTTTTTCTTTTATATTTTTAATTAATTTTTTATTAGCAACTTCCGTGATTATAAACAATATCTCAATACCTCCCCTCCATTTCCCCTTTGAAAGTCCATTCTCCACTATATCCCCTCCTCCTCTCAATCAGTCTCTCCTTTATTTTGATTTCATGATCTTTTCCTCCTATTATGATGGTCTTGTGCAGGTAGTTTCAGGCACTGTGAGGTCATGGATATCTAGGCTATTTTGTGTCTGGAGGAGCACACTGTAAGGAGTCCTACCCTTCCTTTGGCTCTTACATTCTTTCTGCCACCTCTTCTGCAATGGACCCTGAGCCTTGCAAGTTGTGGTAGAGATATTGCAGTACTGAGCACAGCACTGATATTATGGAAGAGATGGAAGGAAGAATATAAGAGCCAAAAGAAGGGGAGGGTGCTTTGCAATACTATCTTCAAGACACAAAGTATTCATGGTATTTATGACCTCATGGTGCCTGATGCTACACCTACAGGAGACCTGCATAATAGGAGGGAAAAAGGTTGATATTAAAATAGAATATGCACTAGTAGATGGAAAGAATAAAGGATTCAGTTGAGGAGAGATTTGGGAGAGGAAAAAGAGGGTGTTGGAAAGGTATTATGGTATATTGTCTATATGTACAGAGCGTGTCAACAAAAGGTTTTAAAAAGTAATATGGGATAAGAAGAAAAATAGGAGCTAAGTTAGAGATACAAAGATCCTAGAACTCCAGAAAGTCTGTAAATCATATTGGTAATCTAACTCAAAGCACTCAAGAACATTGTTATTTTTAAATTTTTTCCATTTATCATTTTGTTAGTATAGCATTTCTTCATGGCTTCTCCTTGGTTGACCAAGTTTTAGTAATAAAAGTTTTTAGTAATAAACACTTTTTTAAGTTTTTACTTAAAAAACACTAAAAATACAAATAAAATATGAATGTGGTGGTGCCAGTCCAAGTGGTCAATATAGTCACTCAAACTTGACTCTAATTTAGAGTTGGTCAATGTAAGTAGATCCTATCCTATTTTTTGTGTAAATGAGTGGACATAAAGCTCAAAATGGGTTCTCTTGACATTCAGCTGAGTTTTTTTTTTTTGTTTGTTTGTTTTTTTGGTTTTGGTTTTTCAAGGTAAGGTCTCACTCTAGCCCAGGCAAATTTGGAATTCACTCTGTCTTTCAGTTGAGTTTTTGAAGGGAGACATTGAATGTGTTGCTGTGTTCTGTCTTGTGTTCACTCAAGGCTATGCTGGCACATACCTGCCTCACTGACCTGGTTGACAATGGAAATTATGGCAAATGGAAGACAAAGCTGCAGCTTCTTGAAGTAACTGAATCCTCTTCCCATGTCATAGGGGATGTGAGTTCAGCCCTCACAATACAGTGACTGTGGAATCCCTGGGAGACCCTGCTGTATTGTCCTCTGTGTCTTAGCCTGTGGGGATTTTCAAATCAGCAGACTTCCCAGAATCCCTGAAATGGTCATCCATTGTGGAGCTTCCAGTTAGATGAAAATGGTTAATCCAAATTTCATTGACTGAGAGAGTCACATGCTGAATAGAAATGTGATGAACACCATATACTTTTATATAAAAAGTGTGAACAGTGTGTGCTCAAGCGGGTATGGGGAGCACATGTGTTCAGAGGCATGCATGATGATGTGGCGGGGGGAAGGACAACCTTGGGTGTTATCCTGAGGAGCGCTGTCCATCTTTTTTGATATAGGGCCTGTGACTAGTCTTGAGCTAATCAATCGGGCTACACTGGTTAGCCAGTGAGTCTCAAAGACCCTCCTCGGTGCTGGGATTACAAGCATGCTATCATACCTAAAATTTTTGGGTTCTGGGTGGGAGGGTCTTAGGTCTGCATGCTTACAAGGCAAAAACTTTACTGACTGCACTATCTCCTCAGCCCTTTATAATATTCTCTTCTATGTTTCTGCACTTCTTTTGTATACACTGTGCCTTATAAGTACTATGGATTTATGCTGGATTATTTAAAAATGAAGTGGTCTATATTCACAACTAGTAAGGTGTTTTACTTGGTATCATGAAGAAAATGAATATAATGTAGGTTTTTTTTTTTCTTTCAAAGAGATTTAGTTTTGGATAGACCAATCTGTAACTATAAACAAAGCAAAGTGATAAGACTCATTTCTCAGGCAGATAGACTAAGAACAGATGTAGGAACTAAGGAATTCAGGAAAGACACCTGGTGAATAGAGGCACCCCAGAAGGTTAGATGTTTCTAGTAGAAAACACAGAAAGATCTAAGTTCAAAATAAAGTTATGACCTCGCGATGAATACATGTAACCCCACTGAGGAGTGCCTTCAATAGAGCAAAGGCTAGGGAAAGGGAAAATAATAGTACAGCCCAATGGGAGTCTGACCATTAGGCAATATGTTCATGCAATAACATTCTCAGTTAAAAAAATTATAGGGCTGGAGAGATGACTTAGCAGTTCAGGCTCTTGTCTATGAAGCTTAAGGACCTAGGTTCAATTCCTCAGTGCCAAGTAAGCCAGATGCACAGGGAGGCACATGCAGCTAGAGTTTGTTTGCAGTGGCTAGAGGCCTGGGTACACCCACTATCTCTCTCTTTGCCTCTTTCTCTTTCAATCAAATAAATAAAAATTAAGAAAAGAAAAAAAATAAGTGAAGGAGGCAGAGCCTTGTTCAAAAAGATATGAAAAGAATACATGATCAGAGGCAGAAGCAAGCCTTTTGTTTTTGTCTTACATGCTAACTGAGAGAAGTGATCAGAAGGCAATTTCATGCTATATCTAAAAATAAATTATATGTCAATAACACAAAATAAGTTCAGAAGTCAATCAATTGTTAAGTTTGGCATTTGAGTATTTGGGAGAATCAGAAAACATGACTTGAGAAACAGGTAAGTTTGATCACAGCACTATATCTTAAGCACTTGTTTGTCACACTTGATTTTGTGATTTTTATAAACAACTGGGAACTATTGAAGACTTTGAGCAAGGAAATGAACTAGTTTGATGTTCTTTAGGAACATACCTTTGTCAGTTTGTTTGCAAGTCTATTCCTGTCACTGACAGAAGTAATCTCAAAGGTCACATATTCTATTTAATCTTGGTCTCAAGGAAACTGAGATGTATCCAGGAAATGGCAGCAGAGAGGCCCAAATACTTGAATATGTAGCCAATTGCTCATACTAATATTGATATCATTGTTGAATTACTGTTAGTCTTGCATTTTCTTATATGACAGTTTTGTAGAAAAATGTATCAAAATTACTGATACATAATTGTATTCATAAATTCTTATAATATTTTCCCTTTAGGGCAATGAAACATTCCTTTTTAAACGTCACATTATTTTCCTTGATTTGTCAGTCTTGCAGTGATCAATTTTCTGCCTTTCTTTCAGAGGTTGGCTAGAAAGGATGTGGGGACCCAGTCTGGGCTATGTCCCCAGGTCACTAAATGCTTGTTCTTAGGGGAAGTCTAGGAATTCCTCTGAAGATAAAACTTAAGTAGCGACCAGTGTTTTCACCTGGACAGCTTCATTTGTTTTACTCAAGTAGAAAGATTAGCAGCATTTTGTGACTAATGATCAATGACTTCTAAGCCATGTCAATACCTTTACAGAGTTAAAGCATAATGAAAACTTAATGAAGACTTCCTGGTACATTAACTTCCTATGAGAAATGTACATAGAAATGAATGCTCAGCAGTTGAGTGACTCCATTTGAGTTTATATGCATTCCTGACTTAACAATTTAGTTCCATAAACACTGAATATGTATTATGTTAAAAGCTCTGTGTTAAACAACTCTGTGGGATACACAAATGACACATGAAGTAGACATTTTCCTTAAGGAGTCTTTAGTAGAGATATTAATTTATTTGTGTTTATCCCTGAATATATATGAAAAACAGGTCCAGAGACTACTTAACTGCTGATTGTCAGAAGAGGTAGACACTGTGTAGTTATATCAAGCTGAATGTAGTCAGTGCTATATCAAAGTCAATAGAAGCACAATATATGGTTCATTTTAAATGTGAATATGACTGACATTTTACTGAAGCTCTACTGTTCTAGGACTATAGTGAAGGAGGAAAGCAAACATGAGTGAAGGCTTGCTCTAGAGGAAAGGACATGGCATGCATTTGATTAAAATAGAAAGCACCTGCTCAAAGTTCATATAACAGTATGGAATTTTGGAAGAGAATCCATTTGTTCTGCTTAGGGCTTTGAAAAGAAAACATGAGGCACGTAGTACTTAAATTGCGTCTGAAGGTGAGATAGGATCTCTAAGGCAAAGAAATAAGGGGGAAGCCATAACATTCTTCATCCCGACGTTTTAAACTGTTGCTATATGGGCAAAATCTGCTTAATAAACATTAGTATCAAAGGGATGTTTGAGCTGGTAAGCTGTTGCTAGGGGAGAAGAGGACTTCTTACTGTGTCCCACAGTGCTTGTCATACAGTGGCTTTTGTGCTTGTGATTTGTTTGGTTGGCTTAAGTATGTGAACTGACTTTGCAGCCCTGGTCAAATGATCAAGTTCCTTCGAAAGCCAAGGCCCAGGAAAGCACTCCACATTTCACACAGGAAACTATAGCACTGCAGAAAAGCTAAACAGCTATGCAGAAGACAGCCAGGGCAGTTGAAGAGACAATGGGATGAAGGGATCAAATGGAAAATTCAAACACCAGTGAGCCCTTGCCATCTGCTTTGTTGTCCCCTAGGCCAGATCACAAAGGTATCCAATTCCAGAATATCCCTGTGATCTGATTCAGCTAGAGTTATGTGTCCACTTACAGCAAGATGCAACTCTGCTCCTTTCTATCCTCCTCATAAATACAATAGCAGAACAGCAATGGTAGAGAAAACTGCCCTTTTTTCTCTCTCCAGTTATTTATTGATTACATATGTATGTATGTATGTATAGACAACTTGTGGACACTAAGTACTTTTATTAGACTATTAGCAACATATTACTTGGAAAACACATCCAAATTTTTATGATCATTTGAATATTTTAAAATATATTGACAGGTGAAAATGTACTAAGCAGTCACCTGCTATTCTTGCCTGCAGGCAGGCTTTAAGGTAAGTTCAGATATCTTTCCCTAATCCTTCATTTCCTCTAAAAGTAAAATACAAGTGAATTCATTTGGCAATAATTCACTTTTATTTACATTTCCTTAGTTGAAGCTGAATAAGAAACAAAAGTTTGGCATAGGACTCACTCCTCTCTTAAGCCTTATTTTATGCATGCCAAAAAGTTTGGAAATTTCAAGTTTATATTGATTCATTGAAAAATCATAACTTTGAAAGAATGCATGTTTCATATATAGCATTATAAAAATACCAAGTGTATCAGTTTACCTACTCTTAATACTGACCTGAGTATTTATTCAATCCAGGAGTAAGCTCTATTAACTCATTCATAAATAAAAGACAGAAATAAAAAAAATGTACTAGGCAGGCCATGTTTATGATCCTTGACAGAAAATGTAAAAATGGGGAAATTTTACCACTCTTTCACAAGGGACTAATGCAGCACAGCTAAGCTCTCACATGGTGTCAGGTTGGGAGCATGGAAGATTTCTCATCTTCATAAAGAATCATTGTTTAAGTCACACCTTGTGCAACAAAGTTATCTTTCTATTCCCTTCAGTCAAAACAGCAAAACTGTAATTGTTCCAGAAGTTTTCATTGTACATAATGTTAATTTAATGGATTATTTTCCCTACATCTCTAAATGTATGTGATGCAAAGCTAGGCTGTCAAAAAATCAATCTGTTCCATGAATTATGGTGTGTGAAGTACAATTAATTGCTGTTGTTTTTGCAAAGCAAAATGATTTATGGTGTCTAATAAGCATTCACAATTCAGTCTTATTGTTCACAATAGCTTCCTGAAATAACAGAAGCTTAGGGTGTATAAGTCTATTTCTAGAGGCTATTAAAGACATTTCATCTACTTAGTCCTGGAATCTGACTCAGTACAAGAAATGCTTCTATGGCTAAGTTCAGTGATTAAAGTGGAAAGGTTGCAGTGTGTGTGAAGGCTAAAAATTCCAATCCAGATTTTACATGAAAGCATGCTTCCAACCTCTGAATGTTCATTTATATTTCTGCAAGCTGTATGACTATGCTGGCCAAGACAGGCATATGGAGTTTTAGCTACTCTCTATGTTGCACATTTTTAACTTGCACATGAAAAAAAGGAAAAAAAAAACTTACAATTTGTTACATTATCTTGGATAATATGGCAGGTCTCAGCACCCTTCTGTGTGTCCTAAACTGTATTGAAATGTCAGTGTAAAGCATCAGACTAACACAGCTTCAGGACATAACAAATGAAGAAGTAATAAATACAAACAAACTATGTTCCCTTAATCATGGGATGCCAGCATGATTTTTGATAGATATTTAGCAAATTCAAGACCTGAATAAAATTATGTTTCTCTTAATTTGTAGCATAAACTAGAATACTATTCTGACAACCCTTTGACTTAAAGTTTTAAGCCTAATTCTTCATCTATCCCAAAGAACTATTCTGTCTCCTCTGTTTCCTACTTGGAAGCTGAGCCCCTGTTCCAGCTGCTCCAATGAAACATTAGAAACTTTGACCCCATTCTCTCCCTAATCTCTCCACTGAAATTAGTCATCACATCATGATGCACTAGGCTTGCATCTCTTTTAAAGCTACTTTCCAAGCCAGATCTCTGCCTCTGTTTTCATTTCTCTTGCCTTATACTGAAATTTTCTGCTAACATCAAGTCTCTTCCTGCTTTGTCAATCTATCTGCAGGGTCCTCCAGAGGTACCTATGGGCACACATCACTCAGTTCATCCATTGAAATTTTCCAGGTTCCTCTCTTATTTCACTTGAATAGGAAAAAAATGGCTATACTCAACAAACCTGGGATGAAAATCCTTTGTTCTATCTTGCAAATATGAACCCTACCCCATCTTAAATATATATCTGCTATGATTGCATCTATCTGCTTCTGTTATTGTTACAATAGAATATCTGACATTGGCTATTTTATAAAAGAAAGGGAGTTTTGTTATATCTTGGCTTTGAAGACTTTAAGTCCCAGAAGAGGCATGCTCATCCATTCTAATCAGCTACTGAGAATTTCCTGGGATGCTCCCAATAGCATGATAAAGAAGCAGAAAGGAAGTTCTCTGGATTCAGACAGGCCAAATGGTATGGCTTTACCATAAAACAATACAGTCTCATGAGAATTAACTTGCTCAATGAGACCACCATTAATTCTTTCTGGTGGTCCTATGTCCTGATATTTCATACTAGGCCACCTCAACAGCTCCACACTGCAGACTAGGTTCCCAGCACATGAAACTTCGAGGACAAAGTGAAGCCACATTGGATTAAAAACACTGGATGGCTTCTACTGCAGAGAAAAATTCACCCTGCTTATCTTGTACCCTCGACCTCTGTTGTTACTGTTTGGAAGACCGTGTGACTGTCTGTTGTTCATGCTTGCTATGTCTCCTTAAAATAGCCATGATTTGCCTAGTCAGCAGTTATATTTTGTGTTAGTGTATAATGACATATTCCATTATATGTTAAGCCCTGATCAAGATCCTGTCTTATTCATCTCCAAAATCCCCATTGTGATGGCACCTTGCTTGTGCCTAGACAATGCAGTGAATTTGAGAATTTAACTGCTTGGTCACTTTCATACCCTGGGTGAAGTTATTGTTTAGGCTACCATAAAGTCATTAATGCTTTTCAATTTTTTTAATAAGAACTACATTTTAAACTCAGAAATTAAACTATTTTAATTTAAAACACATACAATATTTCTCACATGGGGAAAATGAAAATAAGCACTGACACCAAGGTCTTGGATCCCTGGATATTAGCCATAAATGCAAGATTCAAATGAGTACAATATTTGTTGTGTATTGGGCATTTCTTTGCTAGAGGAAACTTAAAAACTTAGTTTGGTGTTCACTAGAAAGGCTGAAATGAAAGTCTTTAAAATGTAGCAGTTTTCCTCTGTGGAGAAGGTAGTTCATGTCCCTGCACTGCTATCCAAGCCTGAAAAACATTCCGAAGTAAAAGTCACTAGAAAATGCACTTAGCACTTTTGAGATCAGCTTTCTCTGAAAAGTACTATTTTCAGTTGTATAACATGTCTCAAAGTTACACTTTCCTAAAGAAAAGTAGCATACTTGAAAGTACAGTGTTAGTAATATATTCAGAATAGTCTGCTCACATACTTCTGGAAGGTCTATCTTCTCTCTGTCAGCAGAGTTGGTCCCATTGAAATAATAAAGAAATAGGAGAAAAAAATAACAACATTTTCAAAAGTGGATGGTTAAACACTGATCCAATAAAAATATTAAGCTAATAAACAGCATAATCACATCCAAAGGTTTGGCGCGGATAAAGGCTCATCTATATACAGAAAGACATTCCTCCTCTGAGCATGCCTGTGTCCCCTCTGCTCACATGGTGATAGAACCTCCTCTGGGTGTGACTCTTTCACCTCTCCTCACATAGTGGTAGAATCCCAAGTACTCCTTCTCTGTGTGTGACTCTGTCCCCTCTCCTCACATGTTGGTAGAACCCCAGGAACTCCTCCTCTGAATGTGACACTCTCCCCTCTCCTTAAATGGTGGTAAAACCCCAGGCATTCCTTCTCTTTGTTTGCCCTCTCCTCACATGGTGGAAGAACCCAGGACCTCTTCCTCTAATTGTGACTGTGTCCCCTCTCCTCACATGTTGGTAGAACCCCAGGAACTCCTCCTCTGTGCGTGACTCTGTTTCCCCTCCTTACATGGAAGTAGCACCCTAGGCACTCCTGCTCTGAGTGTGACTGTCTCCTCTCCTTACATGGTGGTAGCTGAGTCACAAGTGTTTAGCTTTGCCTTTTCCTTGGGCTTTTGCCAAGTTTGTGTCAAGAGGTAATCATTCTTACTAATTTCTTTAAAATTTCTCTCACCCTCCTCAATTTAATCTGGCCCTATTGCCACACTGGATAGTGTTGCCACCTCCATCTGCAATAACACCCTTCTCTTGTTTATTGAGTGGCAAGGGGGAACCTGCTCCTAGCCATACTCATGCTATGGAAGAGATTTACCACTGACCTAATCAAGCCTCAGTGCTAGAAGAACTGTGTAGTTGTTCTTGTAAATTTGCTTATATTCACTTGACCTTGGCTATACTAGTTAGCCTGCTCACAATACCCAGAAACTGCCAGTGGTCTAGTTAAGTCAGTTCAAAGGACACTCATGGCATATAAAGGGTGCTGAATGATATGTCTTACTTCATTTATTCAAATTTACCTTTATAACTTAATATGTTTGATGACAAGCACTACTGTAGGTATGGGTATATTTCTATGATTTGGTTTGCTAATCTGGAAAGGACCCTGGGAGTTCTTTACATACTGACTAATTAGGTCTAAATTTCACTTCTCTAATTTCAGTTTCTTTCTTTATAAAATGGGAAAACATCCTATTTCCCTACTTAGATCAAAATGTCTTAGACACTTAAGTACAAAGAAAAAAAACATGAAAATACCATATCTATAGAAATAAACAATTATTATTTCCTTTATAAATATTTTATTGTGATTTTTAAAAATTTATTTCTATTCGAGAGAGAGAGAAAGAGAGAGAGAGAGAGAGGGAGAGAGAAAGGGTATACCAGGGCCTCTAGCCATTGCAAACAAACTCCAGACACACGTGCCACCATGTGCATCTGGCTCACATGGGACCTGGAGAATGGAACCTGTGTCCTTAGGCTTTGCAGGCAGGTGACTTAACTACTAAGCCATCTCTCCAGCCCCCTTTGTAAATATTTTAGTTGTCCTTGATAGAAATAAAATCAACCAGTCTTAGGAAAAGAGCAATAGGTTTCAATTGAGATAATGGTGGGAGGATTTTGAGAGGCAATCTTTTCTGGGGCAGGTGTATCTAATTTAACTGGAATAAAGAGACTTAGTGCTGAGGGACTGATAAAACTGCCACTAATGATTTTGGGTAAAGAAGTTAGAATAACAAGATTGGCAAAGTAGGGTGGAAGAGACTTGAGCACAGAAAACACTCAAGCAGACGGAAGGGGGTGATATGCTTGGATTCAATAAATCTAGAATGTTTGTACTAAGTAAAGGAAAGGAAAGACAGAGGTAAAGGGAGGAAGCATGACGAAGAGTACTGTAAGAGAAGAGCCTCAGGTTCTAGCAATGTGCATGCAGCAATTACAGGTCAGGCAAAGGGCTCAGAAGAAAAGCTGTGAATCCCTCATTAGGATTTTCAGTGAATGAAAGGCTTGTGTCACCCTTATTGGGAAGACAGCACACTTGCATCAAAGGAATTGCCTTTAATATTGAATGTTGAGTCTGCATACGATTTGGTGAAAAACTGAGTATGCATGAAATAACACTGATATAACAAAATGTACTTTTAGAAGAAAGGTGTAATGAAGTTTATAAAGAAATGGCATTTTGTGAGAATCTCTCAGGTTAATGTGTATGATTAATGGGGCTAGTTTGAAACGAAATACAGTATAAGTAGCTACCTCAGGCATACTGTTATTAGTATTATCATTGTTATTTTATTTACTTTTACTACTACATTCAAAGGGAACTGACTTTCTTACAATGTCCCCAAAAGTTGATGACAGATTATTGTTTTTAGATTCAGAAATGCAACTGCTTCCTGTTTGGATGAAATGAAATCAGACTTTCTCCCTGCTGTTGAAAATGCTGAATCAGATTTCTGGTTTCCACTATCTATGAGTTATGAAGTGATAAGCTTTCTTTCCTGTCATTTTTGTGCCAAGATCATTCATTTATCCCCACTGTCTATGGTGGTTCTTAGTTTCTAAGACTTCTATTTGTAGGATTTTCTTATGTTTGCTCTTTGAATTTCTATCTTATTTCAGTAAGCATTGAATATTTAACCAAAATAATCCATTCTCCCCCCCTCTCAAGCATTTAGAGATATTTTAAATACTAGAAGACAAGAATTAAGATGCAGACTTCAAGGTTTATAGACATCATTGTAGTAGCGTTTGACATACTTCTTAAAAATGTCCAGACCTGCACAGACCAATAAAATAGCTATTGAAAATTTAAAAAGTCTAAAATTAATAAAATCAGAAATTCAAGTCCTCAGTTAGATGGAACAAATTTCAGCAGCCTAATGGCCCGATTGGCCCTATGTAGCTAGCAGCAATTATAACTAGACACACAGATATAGAACATTCCCATTTTCACAAAAAAAATTCTCAAATGAGTGCTTGCTGGGAACATGTTTTCCATTTGTCCCAGTTTGTCCAAATACTTGTTTAGCATATAGTCATTAACATTGCTAAAAATGTAGACCAGCTAAGAAAAACCAATTTGACAGCTGTTCACAGATATATCCGATGGTCAAAGTCCCAATATACCTTCTGCCATCTTTTTGAGGAAAGTCAATAGGAAAGAATGTTTCTTACTTTCTTATCTCTCTCAGGGGACCACATTATCCATCATATTCAATTTATCCCATATATCCCTGGACAGTTAAAATTCCTCAAGAGAATTTTCTCCTAGATAATTTATTTTATATCATTTGTCAACGTTACCTAATCTGGAATTTTATAAATAATATGTAAACATATACAAATAAATGCATAATCTTTAAAGAATGTGACTATATAAAGTTTTCAAAGCAACAGACTTGTTGTAACACAGAGAACCTCAGTTAAAACAAAGGTAGAGGCCAAAGTCTTATAGCTAATAGTAGGTAGATTTTATATTTCCACTAACATATTAAATAATGTGATTAACAAACATTTTGTGAGAACTGAAGAAATATCTTGCTGTTCTTCAATTTACTGAACACAAAGATAATATTCCACAGATACAAGAAAATGCTAGGAATATAGGACCTTCCAAAAATCAGTATAGCTTTGGCTTCAGTTTACAAAACTGGTCAATTTACTTATCAGCTTCACAGAACATAAAGACTAGTCAGAAGGGGAAAAAATATATAGCATAGGAGACACCTGATCTCACTGATTCTAATGGTGAGAATTCACCAAAATAACACCCAACTACAATGTTAAAATGATTAAGTTCATGTAACAAAGACAAGACATTTCAGATTGAATCTAAAACATGCTGCATAGTGCGCCCTTATAAATAGAGCATTTAGTAAACCCAGCTAACTGAAGCACTTAATAAATGGGGAATCCACCTTCCTAAGTCTCTTGTTGGTAACTAGAGAATTCCCATTTGCTCTTTCAGAGGAGTAATCAATTGGAGGGCACATTTTTCTTTTCTTTGTTCCTTCCCATCAGTTCTAATGACCATAAGACATCAGTCACACACAATGTAATGGGACAAGAAGATGGATGAGTACATCTGAAGTCACTACTCGCAGGACAGAAACATCCTGATGAGGTGACCGTGGCAGTGCAGAGTACAGCAGTGTGCCTGGACACATTTAGTACATGGCTACATGACTTGGTGTTAATACTCAGCAAAATCAATCTCCAGACACAATTCATCACATTTCCACAGGTCAGACTTTCAAAGTCACATTCTCTCAACAAGCTCCAATGACACTCTGCATTTCAGAAAATGATTTAAAGTAACCACAAAGTGGATGAAAAGGGAGCTGATCTAACCTTAAGAAGCTGACTTTGTCCTATAAGTGACTAAAATTCCTTTGAAGGAAAATTTTATTATGACCTAAAAAATTATGCCCACATGTTACAAGAAAAATGGGTGAGTGCAGGGGATGCCGTGCAAGACGCCTGCTTCCCCAGGCCCAGGGCACTGGCTGCTGCCCCCTGGCTATCTCTCTGCTACTCCTAGGGCTTTGCTCAGCCAGAGGGAGCCACCTGAATCAAAGCCAGACCTTGCTAGAGAGAAGAACTTCCCACAGCAGACAAGGCAGGGCTTCTTGCCCTAGGGAGAGACAGCAAAGGATCATCCCAGCCTCGGAGCTCTTTCTGCACTCAGGAGGTTCTATGTTGAGACTGACCTCAATCCTATCCTGTCCATGTTCAAGACTACTTCCTTCTCTCGCTGCCTAACACTATTCCAGTGACTGCTTTCTTAGCTTCTCATAAGCAAATTTCTGCAATAAATGAAGTAAGCACAGAGCCTCAGGTTCATAGTTATTAAATCACATATGGCTACTATGTTGACTTATACAGACAAAAATATTTTTACTTAGATTTAAAAACTCAATTTCTTTAGATGTTATGTGTAATATGCTTTCCTTGAAATTTGAAATTTCACTACATCCATATGTAAGGTACAAACTACAGATGTCAACACATTCAGGAGAATGGTACCATTTGCTAGGAATGACGGTTCCTTTTTCAAAGGTGCAAGGTAACCTCAGAATGATATGATCACCTACTGGTTCCTACTTATGACTACTGTGATGTTATTAATAATATGTAAATAGACATTCCCTAAGGTGCTGCTAGCCATCTCATTGTCTTTTGTGTATCTTCTCAAGGCAGTCATTTAGTACAGGATATTAAAATTGAAACCAAACCATTCTGAAACATATCAATAGAAGATTCTACATCTCAAATTAATAACTATTTTTCCCTCTCTCAGAATTTTCTGTGATCTATGAAGCAGATAATACTGCAGAACACTCCGAATACTTCAAAGATAGCAAACTTCAAAGTGAGGAGCTTGTATTAAACATTGTCTTCTGCATGTACTGGTGTCTGGGGCGGGAAGCAGAGGAGAGCACTTGGAAGTACATTGGCAAGATTGCTAGTAGGACTGCTCAAACCCCAATGAACACATAGTAGTTGTGTCCATCAGTCACAGACACAGGGTCAATTTCACAGCCAAAAAGTGGTATCCTGAGATTCTTTCATGAATGTGACTATCTTAGAAATGGCAGGAAAGCTATTTAGAAATACTGTATTCCTTCAATGGTTTTGCTTTTGCTCTTTTTAATCAGTGACCAAACCACAACTTCCTGGTTCTGAAACACAAGGCAGAGTTACTTTGCTGTCAAGAGACTGGAGTGAGATTATGGGAGATAATTAAGTCAATCTCTTTATAAATGTACATTTAACTTAAAATTAACAAATCTTTATTATATTTAAGTGCAGACTGAGGACATACACCTGAAAAAAGATACAGTCTGTGACAGTCATAGACCACTGAAATGTATCTATGAAAAATATCATATGAATGGGGACATTATACAAACAAATCTGTAACATTCATATGTGTATTCAGGTCACCGGTATGGACTGACTAGTAAGATTCTATTTTACAGTGTGGGACTGAAAAAGATAAATTCAGCCACTTAATTTCTGAGAACACAGGAAGAGATTATAGGACTTACCACTCTAAATTTCACATACAATGAAATATGGAAGATTAAATAGAACTATTATCCCGGCATGAATTTTTAAAAATTTATTTGAGAGATAGAGAGAAACAGAGGCATAGGAAGAGAGAGAGAAGAGAGAGGGAGAGGGAGAGAGGATGGGCACGCCAGGGCCTCTAGCCACTGCAAATGAACTCCAGACTCATGTGCCACCTTGTGCATTTGGCGTTCATGGGTCCTGGGGAATCAAACTTGAGTTCTTTGGCTTTGCAGGCAAGTGACTTAACTGCTAAGCCATTTCTATAGCCCTTGACCTGATTTTTAATTCTCCCAACTGCATCCAATTTAATGAGTCAGTGTCAATAAAAATTATAAATTTGTAAAATTTAAATAAATTTACTCTTAGGTAGAGGTATCATCTTTAGTATAGTTCTTAAAATGATTACCATTAATTACACAGTAAAATTTCATTCTTTCCTCCATCCTCCTTTTCATATTTTCCAAACATCTAGTTAAAATTATAGTTTGGCAAGGCAAATATGCTTACCATTTTATTTAGCAATTAAGTCAATTTTCATGGATAGGAATGGAAAATTAACCTTGGTTAAGAAAGAACAATTTATGAACCCAACATGGCTCAGGGAAATTTTGCGGAAGAGGGGGTGGAAAGAATGTCAGAGCCACATGTTGGGTCATGATATGCAGAGACATTTAGCTTACACATAACTGTGGGCTAACTCCACAATGCATGACCCATATACCTCAACAAGGAGGGGCCAAGGGGAGGGGGTAGGTCACGGATGAGCCTAATAATGGTACCAAACTGACTGTATTTGCTGAATAAAAAACTAACTAATAAAGAAAAAAATACAAAAAAAAAAGAAAGAACATTGTAAAATACAAGAACCTATCTTCTATCCTCTCTGAATTTCCAGTTGTCTGTGGGTCACTGAGTTAGTTTTTTGAAAATCTGGACTGGTTATTAGCTGTATAAGGTGAGAGTATCTTAACTCATATTTTACTCATTATGGCTCAAAGAATATCTTAGCTCTTAAAATAATAGCTAGTGTTGTAAGTAATAAAATATAGTTTGGGTTATTGGGTTATATTATTAAAATAGATTGGTTCTATTTATAATGAAAAATTCTGAAATACTTTTAATGATTTTCTTATGACACATTTTGTTTTATATAATCTTATTTGGAATATTTACACTTGGAAAAATTCTCATTTTAGTACAAGAATAATTATGAAACTCAAAAACATCATTAGGGGAAAGTGAGGGAACTTTTAGCTTCTTCCACAATCATAATCTTAAATTCTTTTAATCTTAAAGAGGAGTATGGATAAAATAAATAGCTTAATAATTTTGGCACAATTTATTATTTAATTAATAATATAAATCACATATAAATAGTGTATGTATATATATACTATATATATATATATGTATATATATATATATATATATATATATAGTTTTTTTCATATACACTACACAAATTATCACAATGATGACAGCTCATGATAGTCCGTACTTCTATGTCTTACAGAACCAAGGTCACCTGGTCCTGCAGCTATCATGGATACCTGTATTGTTAATGTTTGCTGGACAGAAAGAAGTGCATGATGGAGAGTTCCATCTCATCTGGCTCCTGTGTCACTTTCCTCACTCTTTTCTGCTCATAAGTCATTTAGCATCTAGTCATGATGCTGAGTGAAAGTCAGAATTTTTGCCTTCCAGAGATTCAGAGGCCACTGAAATTCATAGTCAAGTAACAGTGATAGCATTTAATATGTTACTGTAATAGAGGCAAGCAGTTGCTGCCATGAATAGCGTTTAGGAAAGAGGTAACTTCATTCAGGAATTCCAGGAAGTTTACCTGAGAAAATGATACATGACTCATAGTTGCTGAAAATGAATGGGGAAGATCTAGAAAGAAAAAAAATGAGGAGTGTTGGGCAGTTGGGTTTTGACTGTGGAAACTGGAGACCTTGAGATAAAGTGTTGATATGTGGGTTACCACTGACACAGAATATGATGTCCTTAGTATGCGATATAATGACAGGGAGGAAGGAGATGGTAGGAGTTAAGGAAGGGAAGAAAGCATTTTGTTTCTTTTTGAGATTAAAAAGATTTAAGTTCTACCCAATATTCAATGTTTTTTGAAACTGGATTGTAGCTTTTGACCAATGTGAATATGAAAAATATTCAAAGTAATATGTTTGTCAGCCCTGCCCCCTAACCTCTTTTATACTTGGTATGATACATTTTAAAACAGATGACATTGGTAAAATCAAGAAAACTTAACATATATAGTTTCTATGAAATTTAATTTTCAAAGAAAATTCAGTGCATACCAGGTACACTAATAAGTAAGATTTCTTTACTGAGCATCTGTCACTCTGGAATTTTCTCTATCCTTGTCTAAATCTGCTTTAAACATGTGCTCTGGCTCAGATATTTCACTCTATCTTTTTCTCTTTCTCTGTCTTTTTTTGAGAAAAGGTCATATGTAGCCTAGGGTGGCCACAAACTTAATACGTTACCAGAATGAACTTGAGTTTCTGATCCTTTTGCCTCTCCATACAGAATGCTGGAATTACAGGTGTATGCCTGCACAACTAGTTTCATATAATCTCACTGAATCCTCACCACAATACTTCTACATTGATGTTACTCCACTAAACAATGGCTAGCTACTTCAGTTACTTTAGTTAAGTGACTAAATTGCAACAACAGAGGGAATTAGTAAGTTATTGTTTGATTCTAAAGCCTCTGCTCTGCCTTTGCATGTCACACCAACTTGGTGTTTGATGTTACTCATGGTACAGTGATGTCTCATATTCAGATTTAATAGAATATTTTCACTACTTCTCTATACCTGCTTAGGCAAAACTACTTCAAACATTTTAAGTATGAGTCACTAAAGAAAGACAACGTATCCTTGAGGAATAAATGACAAACTTATTTACTGTAGGTCTGCTTATCATAGCTGTACTAATTGTCAATTGTCAAGCAACCAGTTTCCACATGATCTAAAATGCATTTAGTTTCCAGTTACATCCTTGGGTATATAGTACTTTATGGTGTTCACAGAATAAGTCTATCCATTTTTGTATGGAGACCAGGACATCAGCTACTACTGCCATCTCACATACTTCTATCCTGCTTTAGTTGCACTGTTTCTCCCATATTCCCCAAAACATGTATGTATGACTTTTTTCTGTGAATTTGCTTTTATAGTACTTCCTGAACAGAAAATGACATCAACTAAAGAGTTGGCAGGAGGAATATAAGTTTGAACCTAACCTTGACTGTTCCCAAAATTAATCACTGTTGAGATATTTCACAAACTTCTTTAGACTTCCTTGCCCTTAGACTATTGCCCTTTCTCTGCAATGTCCATTGTGTTAGGGTCATAAGTGTCTAACATGTCTTCTAATTGCTCTATGATAACATACTCTAAAGAGTGGTTCCTGGCTCATGAGTCCTTTAAATCTTGTGTTACTATCTTTCAGAGTGCTGCACCAAAGTAAGTGTAGTATTATGATTTATTATTGAGAAATATATGTCCCAAATGTTCTTTACTTTAAAAATATAATGCCTGCATTCTACTATGGTTTATTTATAAGAAAATATCCTCACTTATAATAATGGCTTTTCATCTATAGATTTATCAGTGCTTTAGAAATTCTCTTTGGTCACATATCCTTGAAAGAATCATGTTTTTTAAAAAGGAACCTGAAACAGATTCTTACATGGTTTGGGAGTGAGAGATTAGTTCATCAAAAATCTGAAGTCCACAGAGATGGAACAAGTTTTATAAAAAAAAATCTACAATTTTTCTATAAAGCAGTAGGAGGAGGGGCTTTAGAAGGCCCCCAACAACCACAGATCAAGATTTATAGCTTTTCAGAGTGGTGTAATTAGCAATTAGACATATTTTGAAAAACAGGAGAATATGGAATCATTTAAGCTCTGTTCAATGAAAAAATGAACTCTTCTTAATAACCCTTTTAAAGCTAATACTACACATTGAAAGAGATGAAATTAGAAGAAATAGCTATAGCAGAAGGATACTGTAATAAGACTTTGGAAACACTGCACTTAAATATGAAAAACACAGCTGTGCTTAAATTACCAAGAATTTTTATTCTGAAGATTAAAGTTTTACCCAGTAGTACCTAAATCCACATGAGAATTTTTTTTAAAAGAATGATGGCTAAAATTCTTGAAGTGCATGTGCTAGGATCGTTAATGAAAGAACATAGTGCCTACAAAAGACTTAATGATGAAGACAGACCTTGTTCCAGGTCTCTAGCCCCCTTACTGGACCATGAATCCTAAATCCTTTGAGACCACAGATCCATCATAGAACCACAACCTAGGGGCCTCTTCTTGAGTGCCTAGCGATTTGAGTCTGGTGCATTTTGTAATCATTTAGTAAGATTGATTGAATAGCTATTAAATGACTTGTAAAAATTCAATATGTAAAAATCTACTTATATGAAACGAATGTACTGCATACTGGAAATATACTGTGTGTGGAAAGACCTTTAAGTATCAATTTATTTTCATAGTTATTTACTTAACTCTTGCTAAGAAACTACTATTTGATAAATATATGCAATCATTTGTTACTATCTTACAAGTTGAAATGAATAAAAATACACATGTTAAGTATTATGTAAATCAGATCATGTACTGTAGACATATTTTTAACAAATGTGAAATTAAGTAATTCCTCATTGGATTATTCCACTGATTAAAAACAATCCAGTTGATCTTAAGAGTCAAACATCTTGACATTTTTCCTGGTTGTCTGTAGCAACATGCCTCCCTTGTATATAACATGTAACAAGGAAAATGTTTTCCAGTAGTATTTCAACTAAATAGCTACATAATTAAATATGGCTAACTTTTAAGGTCTAGATCAATTAAATAAAAAACAAAATCTAAAAAATTTAAAGATATACAACTTAATGAAACATATTCTGTCCCTTATAGAAGAGAAAGCACTTCACTTATTAATCTTGCTTACATTGATTACAATCATTAAAATATTTATTTTTATAATAAGTCTTTTGCATAAAAATTACTCTATTTATTCTTCAAAACTGTTAAAGAAAACTCTAGCTAAAGATACATGGTGAGTATGTGTGTGTTGCAAAGAACTGAACTTGCACAGACATAAGCCCTCTACTCTACAGCTATACCTCACAGACATCATGCTACATTTTTAAGTCACCACTATCTAAACAGGATGATAGAAGTTCTACTCTTTAAAGGAAATGTAAAGATATATAATATTTTAATATCAACAATTTTAAGTAACTTCACATTCCCCAAAGAAAAACCAAGAAAAGCTGTATTCTCCTTAGCAATAACTCCAATGTTGATAACCTTTCATATTTCAATGTCTGGGATGTGCAGGCAATGTAGATTTTTGAATCCACTAGTTACTGGATTCTTTTTCCACATTTTTTGTGTGTATGTAGTGTGTGTTATGTGTGGTAGATGTATGGGCATGTGTGTTATATGCAGATGTGTGTACACCATTTGTAAGCATGTGGAGGCCAGAGGATATTGTATGTCCTTGTGTATCATTCTTCCACCTAATTTTCTTGAGACAGGGACCCTGAACCTAGAGTTTGTCCTTTTTTTTTTTTTTGGTTATATTGGCTGACCAGTGAGCATCAATGATCTTCCTGTCTCTGCTCTATCCCCAGTGCTGGGTCATAGGCATGCATGACCATGCCTAGCCTTGTATGTGGGTGCTAGAGGAAAAAAAAATCAGGTCCTCATGCTTGCTCAGCAAGCACTCTTACCCACTGGGCCATCTGTCTAGCCCTTCTTTTTCTACCTTTTTACCATGACATGCTCCATAATCATGTTCTGCAGTAGGCTAACTCTTGAGATCAAGTGTAATATGCAAGATGTTTACTAGAGTATCCCCTTTGTGGAAGTAGTGAGGTAGTTTAGGTGTCCTCCATAACCTTATGTGTTCTAAATTCTTGGTCCCCAGTTGGTGGAAATTTGGGAGGTGGAGTCTTGCTGAAGGAGGTGTATCATTGGGGTATTATATCCAGCTCCTCCTTGCCAGTGTTTGGCACAGTCTCCTGCTGCTCTTGCCCACTTGATATTGGCCAGGAGGTGATATATACCCTCTAATCATGCCATGTTTTCCCCTGCCACTATGGAGCCTCCACTCAAATTTAATTTGTAAGCCAAAATAAGCCCTTTCCTCTCACAATGTGCTATTGGTCAGGTGCTTAGTGCCAGCAACAGGAAGGTAACTATAACAGAGAGGAAGGAAGTGGGTTTGGACAGCATGACTGAACTGTGAGCTAGACCTACCAATAGCTGTGGGGAATGCCTGAGCTTGCTTCACAGTGTCCCAAGTCAGGCTAAAATGGCCAGACACTCCTATGCTTGAATTTACCCATTACTGGTTGTGGGCTTCCTAGGAAGGGGAGTGACAGCAAGTGAGAGGCTTCTCTGCAGCTCAGACAGTCCACTGAGAGGATGTCAGTTGAAATCCTTTCTGTCTGTCCCAGAAGCTAAAATAGCAAGTTCTTCCCGAGGAGAAAGATGGGAAGTTTCCACTCTAGTCAAGTGGTTCTTAGTTTATTAATCATTTCTTTGTACCTGGCTGAGTCAGCCACTTCCAAAACTCTCCACTTTAAGCCTCTCCCATAACTTTGGGCTCATTCCCCTCATGATATTATTTCTATTTTCTGATTTACTTTCTCCTCCTTCACCATGTTCTCAATATTCTATCCATAGCTTATAAATCGTACCACTTCTTAGTTTTTCTCCTCACTTGTCACAACTGCCTGGTTGGCCCCTACAAAGTTATTTCCAGACTTCCAGTTAATATGGCATGTAGGAACCAAGCCAAAGCAGTTAGGGGAGGAAAAGAAAGCCAGAAAAATACACTCTTCTAATAAAAAGTGTGGTGTATAAGAAATTATCAACTGCAACAGAGAAGTAGGAGAGATCCAGAGCATCTAGAGACCACATAAGCAGGCAGAAGTGGCTCCAGCTGTGGCAGAATTAGGTCTGTGTGGCCAAAGCCATAAGGCTCGGCCTGAGCCACAGGAAAATCCAGGTGAGGAGACTTTCCGCTCACACTAGAGCACCTCGCAAACTAAAGAAACATGAAGGGAAGACAGCAAGGAAGAACGGAGTGGCTTGTGAGGAAGAGGATGGCAAGGACCAGTGGGAGAACATCAGCCACCACCCACAGCCTCCCCTCCCCCACCACCAGCACAAGCACCAGCAAGCACCAGAGACCTGGGGAAAGGAGCTCACCTGCACAGCACCCAGCACAGGCGATCAGAGCAGTGACCCAGCGACCCAGCCAGCCTACCTGAGCTGACAGAGCAGCAAAGCGGGACCCAAACAGGAGCATAGCATAATTGAGAATAAAACCATCCCAATAGGTAACTGGGATTACACCAGGTCAGTACCCGCCAAATAAGCCTGGTATATAGGCTTGAATCAACAGTGCTAGTTGCACCTTCCTTGTCGGGATAAATTATATGTTAAATCTGATGGATGGTATTCTTAAATAAGCCATATTTTGGGCTTGCCATTTGTTGCTTCCTGATTCATAGTGCCTTTGTTTCCTCTTCTGTCATTCGTTAGGGAAGGTTCTCACCTGGTCACAAGCTGACTTGTAACCTTCAACAATCAAGATATCTTAGCCCCCTATTGACAGGATTAAGGGTGTGGAGCAACACCCATCCTAAGGGACTGTGACTTTGTTAGAGAATATGGTTGTCATAATACCTACTCTTGCATAAATACTCTGTGCTGTTTTTTTGCTGAATGTGTACATTACTTAGTTAACTTTTAGAATCTGCCTATATTTTATTCCACTCAGTCTACTTGAACACTCTCGTAGCAGGCAAACCCAACATCTAGGGTCACTTTTGGTTACTCTGAGAATCTTAAGAGTGACATCTAGCACCTTAAGCTCCTACCCTGAAGATACATAATATCAGATTGATTGATACATCTAATAATACTGTAGATAATTAGAAAATCCAAGCATTAAATTAATCCAAGATGCAAAAATATGTACATTATAACACAAGAAACACAAAAAATCAAGGCAATATAAACCCACCAAAAAGTATTAATGTATCATAAATGACCTCCAGTGAGACTGATTTAGAAGAGATGCCTGGGAAATATTTCAAAAGCATGATTATAACTATGTTCAAAGAAATGAAAGAAGAAATCAAAGAAATGAAAGAAGATACAGAAAAACAATTTAATGAAATAAGGACGTCAATACAAGACATAGATAAAGAAATAGAAATAATAAAGAAAAACCAGTCAGAATTACTAGCAATGCAGAACACAGTCAATGAAATAAAAAAAAAAAAAAACAACTCTGTAGAAAATCTCAGCAGTAGAATGGATGACAGAGAGGACAGATTATCTAAACTAGAAGACAGGTGGCAGATCTAATACAGTCCAACAAAGATAAAGACAAACTAATAGCAAAGTATGAATAGGAATTTCAAGATATTCTGAACCCTATGAAAAGATCAAACATATGAATTCAGGTAGAAGGAGAAGAATTTCACTCCAAAGGCATAGTATGCATTTTCAACAAAATCACAGAAGAAAACTTCTCCCAAATAGGGAAAGAGATGCCAAATGCAGATGCAGGAAGCCTTTAGAACACCAAACAGATAAAACCTGGAAAGAATTTCTCTTCAACCATATTATAATTAAACTACCAAACATGCAGTATATTGAAGACAATTAGAGAGAAAAATCAAGTCACATACAAAAGCAAGCCCATCAGGGTCACAGCAGATTACCCAACACAAACTTTAAAACCCAGAATGGCTTGGAATGATGGATTCCAAGTTCCGAAAGGTAACAACTGTCAACCAAGAGGTTACTTTATCCTGCAAAGCTATCCATTCAAACAGACAGAGAAATAAGGACATTCCACAACAAAAGCAAGCTAATTTGAAGACAAAAGCAGCTCTACACAAAATTCTAGAAAGGATGCTCCATGCTGAAGAGAAAGATAAGCACACATATAAGGAACCTGGGAAAAACAAACCATACTCAAATACTACTTAATACAAGAGAGCAAAGGTAAAACAAGAAGAACTACAAAACAAGAAAAATGGAAAAAAAATACACCTTTCAATAATAACTCTTATTACCAATGGCCTCCATGCCCCACCCAAAAGACAAAGGTTTGAATACTGGGCTAAAAAGCAGGATCCTTCAATTTGCTGCCTCCAAGAAATTTATCTTTCAACAATGGATGGATCTTAGGGTAAAAGGTTGAAAAATGGCGGTTCAAGCAAATGGGCCTAGAAAATAGGCAGGGGTTGCTATGCTAATATCTGACAAGGTAGACTTCAGTCCAACATTAGTTAGGAAAGATAAAAAAGGTCACTTTATATTGATTAAAGGCACACTCTAACAGGAGGTCATTACAATCCTAAACATATATGCACCTAATATGTGGGCTCCCAACTTCATCAAACAAATGCTATTAGAAGTAAGGTCACAGATAACACCAAACACAGTTGTAGTGGATGACTTCAACACCTCGCTCTCATCAATTGACAGGTCATCTTGGCAAAAAATAGACAGAGAGGCATCTGGATTAAATGAGGTCACAGAACAAATGGACCTAATAGATATATACAGGACATTTCATCCAAATGCTACAGAATACACATGCTTTTCAGAAGCACATGGAACATTTTCTAAAATAGAAGATTTATTAGAAAACAAAGCAAATCTTAACAAATATAGGAAAATTAAAATCATTCCTTTCACTCTATCTGATAACAATGGGATCAAACTACAAATCAATAGCAAAAAAAAAAAAATCTATAGAGCGTACACAAAATCATGGAAACTAAATAATACACTACTAAATGATAAATGGGTCAATGAAGAAATCAAGAAGGAAGTCAAAATATGAGTAGTGTCAATTGATAATAAGAACACAACACACCAATCAATACCTTTGGGACACAATGAAGGCAGTCCCAAGAGGGAAATTTATAGCTTTAAGTGCCAATATTAAGAAATGAGAAAGGTTGCAAGTAAACAACTTAATATTTTACCTTAAAGCCTTGGAAAAAGAAGAACAAGGCAAACCGAAAATCAGTAGAAAGGAAGAAATAATAAAGATTAGGGCAGAAATTAATGAAATGGAAACCAAAAAAAAAAAAAAAAATCCAAAGAATCAATGAAACAAAGAGTTGGTTCTTTGAAAGGATAAACAAGATTGATAACTCCCTAGCAAATCTGATTAAAAGAGAGAAGAGACAAAAATTAATAAAATTAGAGATTAACAAGGCAACATCACAACAGATATGAGAGAAATTCAAAAAATTCATAGGGACATACTATAAAAATATATACTGCGCTAAGTTTGAAAATAGGAAATAAGTGGATGATTTCCTTGATTTACATGACCTACCAAAATTAAATCAAGATGAGATTAACCACTTAAATAGACCTATAACAAGTATGGACATAGAAGCAGTTGTCAAAACTCTCCCAACTAAAAAAAGTCCAGGCCCCAAAGGATGTACTGGTGAATTTTACCAGACTTTCATTGAACAACTGAAACCAATGCTTCTTAAACTTTTCCATAAAATAGAAATAGAAGGAATCCAACCAAACTCCTTCTATGAAGCCAGCATCACTCTGATACCAAACCAGGCAAAGATAGAACAAAAAAAGAAAATTACAGACCAATCTCCCTCATGAACATAGATGCAAAAATTCTCAACAAAATATTGGCAAACACAACAGAATATATCACAAATATCATTCACCCTTAACAAGTAGGCTTTATCCCAGAGATGCAGGGATGGTTCAACATATGCAAATCTATAAATGCAATACATTATATAAGTGGACTGAAGGACAAAAATCACATGATCATCTCATTAGATGCAGAAAAAAAGCATTTGAGAAAATCCATCATCCCTTCATGATAAAAGTGCTCCAGAGATGGAGAATAGAAGGATCATATCTCAACATAATAAAGGCTATTTATGACAAGCCTACAGCCTACTCATTACTAAATGGAGAAAAACCTGAAACTTTCCCACTAATATCAGCACAAGACAAGGGTGTTCACTGTCCCCACTTTTATTTAATATAGTACTGGAAGTGTTAGCCTTAGCAATAAGGCAAGAGACACACATAAAAGGGATACAAATTGGAAAGGAAGAGATCAAGTTATCATTATTTGCAGATGACATGATTCTATACATAAAGGACCCTAAAGACTCTACCAGCAAACCATTAGAGCTGATAAACACCTATAGCCATGTAGCAGGATACAAAATAAACACACATAAATCAGTAGCCTTCCAATATGCTAACAACAATCACACAGAGGATGAAATCAGAGAATCACTCCCATTCACAATTGCATCAAATAAATAAATAAATAAAGTACCTTGAAATAAGCCTAACTAAGGAAGTAATGGATCTCTACAAAGAAAACTTTAAACACTTAAGTGAGAAATTGCAGAAGACACTAGGAATTGGAAAGACAACCCTTGTTCTTGGATCAAAGAATCAATATTGTGAAAATGGCAATCTTAATGAAAGCAATCTACCCATTTAATGCAATTCAAATCAAAATTCCAATGGCATTTTTATGGAAATAGAAAAAAAAATCCAAAAATTCATTTGGAAGCACCAAAAAACCTTGACTATCTAAAACAATTTTGAGCAACAAAAATAAGGCTGGTGGTATCACCATACCTGATTTTAACCTATACTGCAAAGCCATTGTAACAAAAACAGCATGGTACTGGCACAAAGGCAGACATGTATATCAATGGAACAGAATAGAGGACACAGATGTAAGTCCAGGTAGCTATAGCCACCTGATATTTGACAAAAAAATCCAAAAATACTCATTGGAGACAAGACAGCCTCTTCAACAATGGTGTTGAGAAAGCTGGATATTTATCTGTAGAAGGATGAAAATAGATCCTTCTCTCTCTCCATGCACAAGAATTAAGTCAAAATGGATCAAAGACCTACATATCAGACCTGAAACTCTGACACTGCTAGAGGAAAAAGCATGAGAAAACCTTCAGCATATTGGTCTTAGCAAAGACTTACTGAATATAACACCAATTGCTCAGGAAATAACACCACATATTAATCGCTGGGACCTCATGACATCCCAAAGCTTTTGTATGGCAAAGGACACTGTGAATATAGCAAAGAGGCAACTTACAGAATGGGAGAAAATTGTTATAAGCTATACATCTGATAGAGGATTAATATCTAAGATATACAAAGAACTCAACAAAACTAAATAAGAAATCAAACAACCCAATTAAAATGGGCTATGGAACTAAATAGAGGGTTCTCAACACCTAAAAAATGTTCTACAACCTTAGTCATCAGGGAAATGCAGATTAAAACTACATTGAGATTCCATCTCACTCCTGTCAGATTGGCTACCATCATGAAAACAAATGACCATAAATGCTGGCAAGGATGTGGAAAAAGAGGAACCCTTCTACACTGTTGGTGGCAATGCAGTCTGGTCCGGCCATTGTGGAAATCAGTGTGGAGGTTCCTGAGACAGCTTAAAATAGATCCACCATATGGCCCAGCTGTACCACTCCTAGGTATATATCCTAAGGACTCGTCTCCCTTCCTTAGAGATACTTGCGCAACCATGTTTATTGCTGCTCTATTCACAATAGCTAGGAAATGGAACCAGCTTAGATGTCCCTCAACTGATTAGTGGATAATGAAGATGTGGCACATTTACACAATGGAGTTCTACTCAGTGTTAAAGAAAAATGAAATTATGAAATTTTCAGGAAAATGGATAGATTTGGAAAGGATTATACTTAGTGTGGTAACCCAGGCCCAGAAAGCCAAACATCGCATGTTCTCTCTCTTATGTGGATCATAGCTACAAATGATTGGATTTCTGTGTGATTAGGAAGAAAACTCAGTAAGCTAGATAGTTTAAGCTAGAAAGGAGATATAACGGGAATAGAAAGGGCTGGAGGGGGGAATTTATAGGATGGTATTGTATATATGTATTAATATGTATGTATTAATGGGGGTGAAATGGCCTAAGTGAGGTTAAGGGAAGATATTGAGTAATGGAAAAGTGGAGGGAGGGCTAATCAAAATCTAAGAAGATATAAATAAGCCATATGGAAACTTACATTTTTGAACAATGGAACACTCAGGAGCCATAGATTGTTACTAGAAAATTTTCAGTGCCAGGGGTGAAATACCTTCCAGTGAGTTGTTGGCCAGGGAGGTCCCTGATGCCCCCAAACATTACAGGCCATTGCCAAGGCCCTTGGTTTCCCACCAGGAATAGACGGTAAGACCCTATTGCTGAAGACTCCACATACTTGGTCTGTAAGGTCACTGAGAACTCTTGCTGAAACTGAGCTGATAACCTCCTCCATGTAGACCAGCTGACAGAAAGCTGAAAAAGCCATGCTGAATGCAGTTCAATGAGAGAGAGATAACTCACCAGTGAGAATAACTCACAGAGAGAAGATACTCAACAGTGGCCAGCCAGGCCAAATGAGCCAATGGGTGCAATAGTGGCACATCTGTTATGGACTAAACCAACTGCCCTCTAATTCAACTGGATGCCTGCTCCATGGGATGGAATACATCTGTGATACTGAAAACCTACAATAGGGGTAATCATGAACCCTAGTGGTATAATGTCTGCTGGTGTCTGGCTAAATTTATATACTATGCTCTTCAACTTGCCCTGTAAACACTTCTCTTAATGCTACTCTCACTTTTGTTTACAGAACCTTCTCTTTTCAGATGGCAGTGACCTTGGTATGACTCAGAAGGCACCATGGTGCTGAGAAGTGACAGAGGAGTGCTCAACATTGCAATATCTTTATCACACCTTCCAAGGCTCAGGGTCCATTGTGGAAGTGGTGGTTTAAAGAATGTAAGAGCCAAAGGAAGGGTAGGAGTCCTTATAATGTGCTCCTCCACACACAAAATGGCCTGATATCCATGACTTCACAGTGCCTGACACTACCTACACAAGACCATCATGATAGGAGGAAAAGATGATGACATAAAAATAAAAGAGAGACTTTTTGGGAAGGGGTGGGTATATGATGGAGAGTGGAGTTTCAAAGGGGAAAGTTGGAGGAGGGAGGGAATTACTGTGGGGTATTGTTTACAATCATGTAAGATGTCAATTTTAAAAAAAAAAGCTGTTTATTTCCAGGTTTTGTCTGATCATTCACTAGTCCACTATTGAATGGGACAACAACCTTCTTTCCCCCTTTCAGAAGTCATTTTCCTTCTTTTCTTCTTCTCTTGGCAATCATCATCACATATATGCAGTCACACAAGGTAGAAACCCATTGGCTTTACCTCCCCTCATTTCTCAATTTTGTCCTCCCATTACATTCCTTCTAAATTGACTTTCTCTTTGCAACACTCTCCTAGTTGTAGGTTATAGTACATCATCCCCATTAGCCCTAAACACACACCTCAACCAGACCTATAATATATTCTTATCACCCATCAGAGCGCTCTTTATTTTACAAAGAAAAAAAGAATCAGAGCTATGGAGAACTGTCCCCACCTGGTCTTACCCACTGTTGGGCAATGTGTGGGAAGCCTGTCTCCCTATTTAGGATTTTCTAATACCTGTTTATAGTTCCTCTGTACTGAATTCATTCCAACCTATCACCTGTTTGTCATTTCCACAGGCTTCTTCTATTTGACCATCTTTTCTGTTCCCTGGGCTTTGTCCCCACTCCCAGGCCCTTATACTTCTACAGCGATCCAGTACATGTCAACAGACTCAATTAGTACATTATATGAAATTCTGTGCATATGTGTCTTCTCTCTGCTGCCAGCCTTTGTGTTTCTCAAAAGTAGGGACTGTCAAAATCACCTTTGTGTTCCTTACAACAAATTCCAAGACTTGACACACTGTGCAGAAAGTTCATCGAACTGAATCCCATGTCTAGCTTTTAATGGACCTGCAGGGTGGTAACCAAAAGCGAGACATTATTAGGATGTGTTCACTTGTTCTTCTGATTATAATCACTAGATACATCATCTAGACATGGGAGCTAATTAGATAATTAATTTTACCCAAAATTATATTGGGTGCAGGAAAATGAGGCTACCATGATGAGCAAGTGCTTACTCTTTAGGCTTCTCTTTATCATGACTTATCTGTTTTATTTCTCAGATGTTTCTGACTTTTTTATTTGGCTTGATCTTCACAGACCAAAAGCTACTCATCTCTGCTGTATACCCCCTAGCATTCCTTTGTGTCATAATCTCACAACTGTATCATCTAAATGAACCCTTAACTTTATATACAAATTTAGCCAGATGCTAGATATGTGGTAAAGAGTAAGGCAGAATGATTAAATTTTGCCAGAAGCTGTGAATGGAGAAGTTTACTTCTAAAGAGGTGGTGAATCAAGTATTCCTGTGGGTCTTAGAGAGGCTCTTCAGGTGATTTTGGGCTTAAATAAAACATAACCACCTGTCTTCCAGGAACTTCCAGTTTAGTCACATATACTTGGTTATATTATCAGACAGACAAACAGACCTGAAACAGAGTTCTAGAAAATACAACTGAATGTTACAAATGTCATATGACAGTAAATAATTTCTTTTCTCCGATAATTTATTTGCCCAAGGAGAAAGTTGACTAACTAGTGAAAAAACAAAATAATGCTAGATATCAATATACAGAGTGTTCCACAGAAGGTGAAAACAGGGAACTAGGATGCCAAGGTACAAAATGCGAAGGTAATTCAAAGAAAAGGAAATGATCTGGAAGACATAGAACTTGAATCAGAAGACCAGTGAAATAATTGTAAGAGCAGAGGTCCTTGAATCATGCAATAAGAAATTTTTATTTCATTTTATAATAATTAGGAGCCTTTAAACACTTCTAGAAAATTATTACTGCCCAGCAATAAAGGTAGACCAGGTCACTAATGAATCAAAAACTGGAAAGCTTTTAGAGTAATGGCAGACAGAGTTAATAAAAGATGTGATGAGGGGCTGGGGCGATAGCTCAGTGGGTAAGAGCATTTGCCATGCAAGTATGGGGAGCTGAGTTTGATCCTTAGCATCCACATAAAAGCCTTGGTATGGCTGTGCCTACCGTTAGCCCAGTGCTGAGGGGGCTAGAAACAAAAATTACTGGGGATCACTGGTCAGTCACTCTAAATGAAAACAGTGAGGTTTATATGTTCAGTGAGAGACTCTGTCTCAAGGAAATAAGGCAGAAGAGTGATAGAGGAAGACACATGATACACTCCTCTGGCCTTTACATAATGTGCACATGGCATGCACACTGTATACACACACATGCACATCACACACACACACACACACACACACACACACACACTGTGGAATTGTGAGGAGGCAGGATTAAAGCAAATATACAATTACCAGAAAGGCCACCATGCAGACAAAGCCTAGTGTGTCTTTTCCCATAGAGTTGTTCTGAACTTTGTGGAAAGCAATGAAATGACACCTTCACTGGGGCTCAAGAATGTGAAGAGATGCCAGGGGACTATGACTTGGACTTCCACAGTTGGAAACAAAATAGTTTTCTGAAGGATTCAGAACAGAACACAGAGAAAGATTCCAGAAACAAGAGACTTGCACATATCTTTTCTTTCTTTCTCCCCTCCCTCCCTCCCCTTCTCTTTCTTTCTTTTTCTTTTTCTTTTTCTTTTTTAATTGTGAGACAGCATATCATAGCTCAGGCTGGCCTCAAACTCACAACAAATCTTCTACCTAAGCTTTCCAAGTGCTGGAGTTCCAAGTGTTGGAAGTATAATCTGGGCCACCACACCCAGCTATGTTTAGTATAAAACTTTCAATGCAGGTTATATTCCAGTTGGCATGGCAGAATAATAGATCTAGGTGGCAGAGAACCCTCTTAGCTGTGTTCACACATTCATGGTAATAAATCGTCTTATCTTGTAGAATAGTGTCCATGTGGGAGAGGGCAGAGCCACAGCGGTGACTACCTAGAGACCAGCACTTCTACTTCTGGCTTGCTGAGATTGAAAGCAAATGAATTTCTTTCCTCAAATTAGGCAAGTGAGTGAAAACAAAATCTTTCATTATTACATGATAAAATCTAAATGAAATATTATAACATCTTGTTATAATCTTATAACATTGTGTTAGCATGAACTTTTAAGTATTTGCTTCTGATTTTAGTACATTCATTGTTCAACACAAATGAGCACCAATCAAAAAGTTTCATTTGATTTAAATGAACAATAATGCTAAGAAGTCACTAAATTTGGAGGCAACCGCAGGCTATCACTCAGAAGTAATCTGTTATTAGGTCAGAAATGCCTCAGAAGGCCTGCAGCTCTCATTGCCTAAATGTTTGTTTAATGAGATTAATATAAAACTGACAATTTGGATATAGTTCAAATAACGCATTTATTCATTAAGAGGTTAATACAAAACCTACTGTGGATAAAATAAATCTCTGCAAAAACAGTTGTGTCTCTGGTGGCCCATATAAATGTAAACAAGTATATAAACATACCAGAAAACTGAATCTTTGTTCATACTGGACCCTGATTGGACAAACTACAGCTGAAAATAATTTTTATGAGGTGATATTCCATGTCTTCTGCTAATTGAAAGTCTCAACTCCTCTACAGAAGCACAAAATATTAATAAGATGTCAACGACCTTTTTTCCCACTTGAGCACATCGTTCTGTCTCACTAGATTCCTCAGAGCACATTTGCTTCTGTTTCCGGAACTTATAAACCGGAACTTTGAATGTGGTTGGTCCTTTTTATCAAGTCACTAAATTTAGAAAGAAGTTGTGGAAAAGTTCAATGCCATAATGACTGTATTATAAAGAAATAAACATTTTGCTGATAGGCATGCATTTAGTATTGACTGCTAATTCTGCTTTATCACACACTATGGTAAACTTTCCTTTCCCATGTCTCCTAAGATGTAAAGAAACAAAAAGACAGGTGATGTGAGAATTACAAGAATATAGATAAATAATATTTGGATAATCACGTTAATATTTGTGTAAGCTAATCCATCCTTATACTTGATAGGAATACTCAGGCTTCCAGTCTCAAGGCAGTTTTATAAATATATCCTGTCTTGTGGGGGCAGCTATGTGACCTTCTGAACACCTGATTAAGAACACTGTCACTTTCCTGTGTGCTCTGAGACACTTTTCTTTCAAATAAAAATAGAAACTAGTTTGTGGCACCACATGGGGCTCCAGTGTATTATACGAGCCTATCACTAGTTTCCTTGATATCTTATCTATTCCATTCACTCAATAAAATAGAAGCAAACCTGACTACAAGCTGTAGGAGGGCTCCTCTCAGAAAATGCAGGCAGACCTATAAGCTGGTTTCTAACTTATCTAATAAAAGCCAGTTGATTGGGAACTAATACTTAATTTCACTGCCTTTATTAAAGGTTGTAAGAACTGCAACTTAGGAGTAGAGCAAATAAATAACTAATAGTGGAGTGCAGGTAGAGGCAATAAAGAGTATGGCTTTTCTATTTTCTCAAGATTTAGGGAGCACTTAAAGGCAAAACTCACAAATAAGCATTTTGAAAATCTGTAACAAAGGCTCTGCTTGCAAGCATAGTGGTCCTTTATGGATTCAGGAATCCTCTGAATTCTTATGAGAATATAAACAGCTTAGCCATGGCATAATCAGAGGAATATAAGTTACTACTACTGATATATTGTGCTTTTAGATCACTTAGAAATTCAGATTAAAAAAAAAAAAAAACAAGCAGATTGATGAATCCATTTCTTTGCTCCCTGACAACCCAAAGAAAACAATATTGGAGCTCAAACTCCACAAGCAAACTAAAGGAAAGTGTTCCACCTAGAGACTGTTTGCATGAATCAAAGTGGATGAGAGCTTACCCAGGAAAGGAATATTGTGTGAGCTCATATTTGCAAGTTTGTAGTTTAAAAAGAAAAAGAAAGGCCAAAGGTATTGCCCTTCCCCTGTGTAATTAACAATGTTAATCTTCTTTTTCCTCTCTATGGTGATACAGGAATCATTTTTATATTTAATTAATGCAGAAGATCATTTTGGAAACTGGCTAATGAGCCTCTGATCACATTACCATGAAAATGTACATTAACATTGCAACTGAGGGGGCTGTTTCATGTGCAGCAAATCCACTTTGTAATTAGCCCACTATGAAATGAATCACATCAGGGGGAAGCTTTGGGAGCCAGTAGGCAGTGGGCATTTGGCTACTGCTGGGTCACAGACTATCAATATCCCAAGCATTATCTCATCAACAATACTGTCTAAAAATAAAAGTACTAGTGCAATATCTAGGGAAGATCAGATGAAGGGAAAAATGAACTTTATTTTGTCAGATAAGATATTTGCCCTAGAGAATTGCTCGATTAAAATGGTAAATTAATAGAAGTACACTGAAACTATGAAAGCAGGGCTTTCTTATTTTTAATATGAAAAAACCTTGGGTATGCATTAAATAGACACCTGAACTAATATGCTTTTTGTTTAAACCTTAGGTCACATATACATGCTGCAGTAAACTCTTAAAATTAATTTTAATACTAAACAAACAAAAATAATCTAGCGAAGATCCAAGAAGAAACAGTAAGAGAATTCCATTTTATCTTCATAAGCTAAGACATGTTATATATTTTTCCTTATAAAATACAAAAAAAAAACAAGTCTTCCTCTTAACCTAAAGTAAAAATTCCTTGTTAAATAATTTATCTGACTATGCAGATTTGGAAAGAAACTTTTCCTGTTCATTCAAAATAATTAAGATCACAAACCTATTAAATTCCAATATTTATGCAGACAATGATATAACCGACTCCAAAATGAAAGAGATCTCTCAACACATTACAGACAAGCTTCTAAGAACTGCTCCCCTTCCTTGACTGACATCTTGGCAATAGATATACAAAATGTTAAAAAGAATCCCACAGGAAGTCATATGAAGGGGGAGTGGCAAGGAAACTGAAAACTGCCACCCAAACCCAAAATAAAAAAAAAGCCTCAAATCAGCAAGTCTGCCCTCAATTTTGACATGTACTAAAACACAGAAATAAAGATAGCCAAAAATTATTTTTCACCTTTCAAACCAACACAAAGCCTGGCATTTTGGTGCTGTATAAGACACACACTCACCTGGGAAACTTCGTAAAGCAGTTTGTAGTGTTCCTCTCTTTTCTGAAAAGCACACAAATTGCAGCCCATCCTAAGGAGCAGCGAGAGAGAGCCAATCTTCTACTTTCCCCAGAGCTGAAAGGCAAGGGAACTGAAAGGGAATCACCCTCCAGACTTGACTATGCTTCTCATCAGTCACTTCAGTCCAGAAACACAGACAGATCGCTGTGAGCTGGAAGCATAAGCCAGGGAGGTTTGCAGCAGCATGCTCTTCCCTAAGTATCTTGCACTCACCGATGCACAGAGTTTCCAGTCAGTTCATGACAACACTCCCCGTCTCTGCATCAGTGCACATGACTACACAGATTCCAGCTCATGAATATTAATAGTGCCTCATTGATTATTTATAACAGAACATGTTAGCAGGGTGGGGTGTCATAGCTGCTGCTGATGACAGATGAATATTCACTAATTAAGAAGCAAATGTAGTGTGGTTAAACAAAATTCACTTGTGTCAATACCATCTCTGTTTATTAAGGATAGACACTGAGCAGAGGGCATTTCAAAAGAGCATGCACTTAATTTCTCCACTGATATAAGATCCTAGTATGGAGATAAAACTGTTCAGCAACAGAAATGTATGTAGCAATCATAACTCCATGTTTTGGAACAATGATAAGAAAGTTTAAATATTCAAATGTAGGGGAGATGAAAAGGAGTAATTATTTACATTTATTCAATAAACCTCAAAGCAAAAAGAGTTGGCATGGGAAAGGAAGAGAAGGGGGCCATTCAGTTTTTTAATTCTGATTCTGCAAAAATGATTGAGTAGTTCATACATACAAACCAATGTCTAATAAAGAGGAATTAAGTGCATTTTGTCACTCTAAATAAAGAACATTAAGTAAGTATGAGTAGGTGATACTAGTACACATAATAAATATTTTAATTAGATAATAAAGGCATATATACTAAATATAAATTTAAAACACCATACTACAAGTAGATATATATTTAAAAATTAGATAAATATAATGCATGTTCCCAGTAAACTACAAATGCATATAGTGTTTATGCTAATTTTATTAAAGCCATATATAATATTTCAGCAATCTGACATTGGCAATATTTAATTTTAATATAATGAACAATGACTTCCTTGGTGATTCTATGTTTAGAGTCTATAATGTGCAGACTAAAAACTAAGCTGATATACTTACATAAAAGAAGTAATGCACTTAATCCCACATTCACACATACTTACATTGGATTTTAAGCTAGAGTTTTGGTCCCTTAGAGATTCTACAGGTAACCAAAGTGGATGACAGAGGATGATTTTGTTCCTATTTTATCTTGTCCACAACCTCTGCTAATTAAGAAGTATGTTCTTGTTAACAGCACATCTTCAAAATAGACAAGATAGCAGGTGGGTTGGAAAGCAAACATAATTACTTGGGAAATGATGAATTTGGTTAGGAATTACAATGGATCTTGAAAAGTTTTAATTGATGAACACCTATGTATAGATATTTTTTGGTGTACACTTTCCCAAAAGTGCTTTGTCAAATGTTTAGAATCGACAGGAGGAAATTAATCTAATGAATACTAATTGTTAACAAATTGGCTTTGCCACTAGCGACACCTCAACACCAGCAAGTAGCAGGGAGATGGTGCTTATCATCAGCTATTACCCTGGGGAGGTGATAATCCAATTTTCTGGGCCTAATTTCACCTAACAGCCTGGATGAAAGCCAAGCTGAGGGACCTCCATCAAAGTGGCATTGTAACTGGGTACACTGCATGTGAACAAAGTTCACCCTTTTGGCAAATTAGAAACTACTTGTAGGAGGTAGTAGATGAGGTGTGATTTCTTTGCTGAGAAAGATCATCAAGAGGCATTTAGGGAATCTTTTAGGGAAATGACAGGCTGCCACAAATAGAAGCAAACTTCCTAGATGAAGGTGAGAAAGAATTTTGATGCTTGTTAACATTTAATTTTTCTGTCTTCCTGTACTACTTCCTAGTAAGTGCTACTGTGTTAGAGTACACAGCCTCCAAACAAGCATTGACTTCATTTGGAGGTTTCTAGACTGCTGAGTTATAAATGAATTATTGATTCTCAAGTGTAGAAATTCTTTACTTTAAGAATCAGATCAATCAATTAGAGCAGAGTATGGCAAGGATGGCTCACTCATCTCTCAATGAGTGTCCACTGGTAAAACTTCATGTAACAAGTTTGTAAAGCTAGGTCAGAAACAATTAAAGCTTCTATTCATTAGACCTTTATTAGTTTATCTTATAGTTGGCTTTTAAGAAAAATTAAACAATTAGAGCTGGAAGAAATATATATTTTTTTAATTACTGAAAAGTGAAACATGAACATTCCAGTGAAATGAGCAGCTTCAAACTGAGATTGCTTATTGAGTTCAGCACCTGGTCTTGCTGTTTACTTCATTCATGAGTAGAGCCTCTGTTATTTGTTTTTATCTACGAAAACAAGAGCAGCTTCTCTATCATTTATCAAATGCTGCCCTTGCCCCATCTACTCTGGAAAGATTCCATCTTCTGTTACTAATGGGCTCATCCCAAGGAATTAAGGGATAATTTGATCAAAGAAGATCCATAATTCCAGAGTCTTCTAAATTTCATTAGAATATTAGGGCTAGATTTTCCTATGATTAAGCAGCCAAATTGTGTGTTTGAATACTGCATAAATTCTGAAATTGATAGGAAAATTCATTAGTCTAAACATTTAAAATATACAAATGTTAGATATATCCTGGCTTGGGTGACACTATGAGATAAAAAAAAATAGGGAAAGAATGATTACCTTTCTAAATAGTCTTAGAGAAAATTTTTACCAATATATGAAAATATTTGTGGGTTGTGTATTTTAAGACATATTTCTTTATTTTTATTGTACTTAACTTATGTGAATTACTCCACATGTAGAATTTTAAAATAGGTTACATGTTAATCAAGATATGACCTGAAATTTAAAAGGCTAAACTGGTAACAAAAGGTCATGTTTATCATACAAAACTTCTATCACCCAATAGCTACAGAGAAGTAAAAGGAAATTTCTCTTTATAGAATTTATGCTGGCTAAAGAAAATGAAGAAAGAAAGTAGGTTATGGTCAAGCTAGCTATCTTCAATAAATCAGTCAATCTGAGTACTTTAAATTACTAGAAGATGACACAGAACACATTTTCACATACACAGAAAATAAGTAGACTTCTTGTGCCATGTGATAGGATAAAATGACAGCACACTTGCATGGCCTTTCTAAAAGTAAGTAAATGTGGCTGGGATGAAGCCATTTATATATTTACTTTTAATTATTGTTGCCAAATTACCCTCCAAAAAACTGTGTTCAATTTACAGCTTCAGCCTATAGTATAGAAATGATCAGTTCCCTGTCACATGCCAACAGCCTTGGCATATGTCATCACTTTTCCCTGGACATTATTTGTTTTTGCTTTTCAGTGAATTGTTTCTTCCTATCTTTTTCTCATTTATTACCTAAGTTATATGATTTTAATGCTTCCCTCTGTCCATTTTAAGAATGATCTTACTTGCTCATACTCTCTAGATGTTTAAAGAAATGTGCAAACTTTTGTCAAGAAGATATTGTCCTTAACATAAGAGAGCAAAGGTAGAACCGGAACCACAAAAAAAAAAAAAAAAGGCAAGCATAAATATACACCTTTCAATAATATCTCTTAATATCAACGCCCTCAATGCCCCAACCAAAAGACATAGGTTTGCAGACTGGGTTAAAAAGAAGGATCCTACAATTTGTTGTCTCCAAGAAACTCACCTTTCTATAAAGGATGGACATTATCTTAGGGTGAAAGGTTGGAAAATGGTGTTTCAAGCAAATGGACCCAGAAAACAAGCAGGGGTTGCTATCCTAATATCTGACAAGGCAGACTTCACTCCAACATTAGTCAAGAAAGATAAGGAAGGTCACTTTATATTGATTAAGGGCACACTCTAACAGGAGGACATTACAATCCTAAACATATATGCACCTAACATGGGGGCTCCCAAATTCATCAAACAAACACTGTTAGAACTAAGGTCGCAGATAACACCAAACACAGTGGTAGTGGGTGACTTTAACACCCCACTCTCATCAATTGACAGGTCATCCTGGGAAAAAATAAACAGAGAGGCATCTGGACTAGATGAGGTCATAGAAGGAATGGACCTAACAGATATATACAGGACATTTCATCCAAATGCTGCAGAATATATATTCTTTTCAGCAGCACATGGATCATTCTCTAAAATAGACCATATATTAGGACACAAAGCAAATCTTAACAAATACAGGAAAATTGAAATAATTCCTTGCATTCTATCTTACCACAATGGAATCAAACTACAAATCAATAGCAAGAAAGGCTATAGAGCATACACAAAATCATGGAAACTAAACAATACACTACTAAATGATGAATGGGTCAATGAAGAAATCAAGAAGGAAATCAAAAAATTTATAGAGTCAACAATAATGAGAACACAACATACCAAAATCTCTGGGACACAATGAAGGCAGTTCTAAGAGGTAAATTTATAGCTTTAAGTGCCTATATTAAGAAATTAGAAAGGTCGCAAGTAAACGACCTAATGCTTCACCTTAAAGCCTTGGAAAAAGAAGAACAAGGCAAACCAAAAATCAGTAGACAGGAAGAAATAATAAAGATTAGGGTAGAAATTAATGAAATAGAAACCAAAAAAAAATCCAAAGAACTAATGAAACAAACAGCTGGTTCTTTGAAAGGATAAACAAGATCGATAAGCCCTTAGCAAATCTGACCAAAAGAAAGAGAGAAGAGACACAAATTAATAAAATTAGAGATGAAAAAGGTAACATCACAACAGATGCCAGAGAAATTCAAAAAATCATAGGGACATATTATAAAAGCATATACTCCACAAAGTATGAAAATATGAAAGAAATGGATGATTTCCTTGATTTATATGACCTACCTAAATTAAATCAAGATGAGATTAATCACTTAAATAGACCTATAACAAGCATGGAAATCCTAACAGTTATCAATAATCTCCCAACTAAAAAAAGCCCAGGCCCAGATGGATTCACTGCTGAATTTTACCAGACCTTCAGGGAAGAGCTAACACCATTGCTTCTCAAGCTTTCCCATGAAATAGAAAAAGAAGGAATTCTACCAAACTCCTTCTATGAAGCCAGCATCACCTTGATACCAAAACCAGGCAAAGATAGAACAAAAAAAGAAAATTACAGACCAATCTCCCTCATGAACATAGATGCAAAAATTCTCAACAAAATATTGGCAAACAGATACAAGAATATATCAGAAAGATCATTCACCCTGACCAAGTAGGCTTTATCCCAGAGATGCAGGGATGGTTCAACATACGCAAATCTATAAATGTTATACATTATATAAATGGGTTGAAGAACAAAAATCACATGATCATCTCATTAGACACAGAGAAAGCATTCGACAAAATCCAACATCCCTTCATGATAAAAGTCCTACAGAGACTAGGAATAGAAGGAACGTATCTCAATATAATAAAAGCTATTTATGATAAGCCTACAGCCAACATATTACTAAATGGGGAAAAAACTGGAAGCTTTTCCACTAAAATCAGGAACAAGACAAGGGTGTCCACTGTCCCCACTTTTATTTAATATAATTCTAGAAGTCTTAGCCATAGCAATAAGGCAAGAGACATGCATAAAAGGGATACAAATTGGAAAGGAAGAGGTCAAGTTATCATTATTTGCAGATGGCATGATTCTATATATAAAGGACCCTAAAGACTCCACTAGCAAACTGTTAGAGCTGATAAAAACCTACAGCCATGTAGCAGGATATAAAATAAATACACCAAAATCAGTAGCCTTCATGTATGCTAACAACAAACACACAGAGGATGAAATCAGAGAATCACTCCCATTCACAATTGCATCAAAAATAAATAAATAAATAAAGTACCTTGGAATAAACCTAACCAAGGAGGTAAAGAATCTCTACAATGGGAACTTTAAAACACTCAAGCGAGAAATTGCAGAAGACACTAGGAAGTGGAAAAACATCCCTTGTTCCTGGATTGGAAGAATCAATATTGTGAAAATGGCAATCTTACCAAAAGCAATCTACACATTTAATGCAATCCCCATCAAAATTCCAAAGGCATTCTTCATGGAAATAGAAAAAACAATCCAAAAATTCATTTGGAATCACAAAAAAACCTCGAATATCTAAAATAATACTGAGCAACAAAAATAAGGCTGGTGGTATCACCATGCCTGATTTTATCCTATACTACAGAGCCATATAACAAAAACAGCATGGTACTGGCACAAAAGCAGACTTGTAGATCAAAGGAACAGAATAGAGGACCCAAATGTAACTCCAGGTAGCTATAGCCACCTGATATTCGATAAAAATGCCAAAAATACTCATTGGAGAAAACACAGCCTCTTCAGCAAATGGTGTTGGGAAAACTGGATATATATCGGTAGAAGGATGAAAATAGATTCTTCTCTTTCTCCATGCATGAGAATTAAGTCCAAATGGATTAAAGACCTTAACATCAGACCTGAAATTCTGAAACTGCTAGAAGAAAAAGTAGGGGAAACCCTTCAACATATTGGTCTTGGCAAAGACTTTCTGAATACAACCCCAATTGCTCAGGCAATAAAACCACAGATTAACCACTGGGACCTCATGAAAATACAAAGATTTTGCACTGCAAAGGACACGGTGAAGAAAGCAAAGAGGCAACCTACAGAATGGGAAAAAAATCTTCGCCAGCTATATATCTGATAGAGGATTAACATCTAGGATATACAAAGAACTCAAGAAGTTAAATAATAAGGAATCAAACAAGCCAATCAAAAAAATGGGCTATGGAGCTAAATAGAGAATTCTCAAAGGAAGAAATGTGAATGGCATATAAGCATCTAAAATACTGTTCTACGTCACTAGTCATCAGGGAAATGCAGATTAAAACTACATTGAGATTCCATCTCACTCCTGTCACATTGGCTACCATCATGAAAACAAATGATCATAAATGTTGGCGGGGATGTGGAAAAAGAGGAACCCTTCTACACTGTTGGTGGGAATGCAATCTGGTCCAGCCATTGTGGAAATCAGTATGGAGGTTCCTAAAACAGCTAAAGATTGATCTACCATATGAACCAGCTATAGCAATCCTAGGCATATATCCTAAGGACTCATCTCATTTCCATAGAAGTACGTGCTCAACCATGTTTATTGCTGCTCAATTTATAATAGCTGGGAAATGGAACCAGCCTAGATGTCCCTCAACTGATGAGTGGATAATGAAGATGTGGCACATTTATACAATGGAGTTTTACTCAGCAGTAAAGAAAAATGAAGTTATGAAATTTGCAGAAAAGTGGATGGATCTGGAAAGAATTATACTAAGTGAGGTAACCCAGGCCCAGAAAGCCAAGTGCCACATGTTCTCCCTCATATGTGGATCTTAGCTACAGATAATTGGGCTTCTGTGCGAGAAGGAAAAAACTCAGTAGCAGAGGCCAGTAAGTTGAAAAAGGAGATAGAAAGGGAAGAGAAAGATAGGGAGGAGGGCTTTTATTAGGTTGGTATTGTATATATGTAAGTAGAAAGATTGAGATGGGGAGGGGATATGATGGAGAATGGAATTTCAAAGGGGAAGGTGAGGGGGAGGGTACTACCATGGGATATTTTTTATAATCATGGAAAATATTAATAAAAATTGAGAAAAAAGAAGATATTGTCTTAACTTTTTGTATTCCTTTGGACTATTACAATGTATATTAGTGACATTTACAAAATTAAAGACTGTGTTTGGTTAAGCCTCAAAAAAAAAAAAAAGTAAATGACAGTGAGTGCAGAGGACAGAGTAGCACATTAAATTACACCACAGATGCAACCAGCCAAGTTCACACTATGTAGAGGAGAGAGAACCTACTGTGCATGTGTGCTTGAGAGAAAGACATATGTATATACATATACATGTACACATACATACACACATATATGGAGAGAGAAAATGGACTGAAACAGTTTTGAAGATAGTTTATTTATTCAATTGTGAGGGAAAGAGGCAGAGGCAGAGAGACATAGAGAGAATGGGCATGGCAAGGCCTCCTAGTCACTACACATAAACTCCAAACACTTGTGCCACCTTGTGCATCTGGCTTTAGGTGAATACTGGGGAAGTGAACCTGGGTCCTTTGGCTTTGCCAGCTTGTACCTTAACCACTAAGCCATCTGTCTAGCCATGAAACAGATTTTTATGGCCTTGCTACACTATATTTTTAGATATACTCATTATTTGACTGAAAACTTTGGAAATAAAACTAAGAAAATGAGTGCCAAAAGGCAAGGTACTAGTAATCTTTTAAGGGAAGAAGTGGTTATGATTAGGCAGGGATGCCAGAAAGTTTCAGTAAGTCTAACAAAGTGCAAACTTCTTACTTGTGTAGTGTTTTTGCAAAAGATGGTCATATAATTAATTAAATTAACTTGCTTTAGGAATTTTTTTTTGTTTTGCTATATTTCACAGTAAGACTTAATGAAAACTAATTCACAAAGAGTCTGTGCCTCTGAATGCCTGGTAGTTAGTACAGTACAGTAGCTTCCTCTCACCTCCAATTTTGCTTTCTGTAATTCCACTTTCTTTGGTTTCAGTTACTTTGGGACAATTGTGGTCCAAAAATATGTGTTAAACTCCAGAAATGAATACAGTACCTCATCATGAAATTCCATGTCTTCTCACGTTATCCCACTAGGGAAATGAATCATGCTTTTGTCCAGTGTATCCACATGCCCACTAGTCATTTAGTCACTATCCCCTCTTCATATCAACTGTGCAGCACGGTGGCATTGGTGTTCCTGTAACCTTTAATTTATTTAATAATGTCCCCAGAGCACAATGTGGGCAGTGCTGATAATCTGTTTCTACCAAAGAAGCTAGACATTGTCAAGAAGGATAGGTGAGAAAGTCCTGCAAGACATTTTGACACAGAGAGAGACCATTCACACAATTTTATCATACTATCTTGATAAAACTGTCTTACTTTATAATTATGATTCTCTGACTATGCCTAATTTATAACTTAAGGTGTATCATAGGTTGTATATATGGGAAGAAGCATAGTGTGTGCATGTGTCTGCTGCACAGTGTATGTACTGGCTGCAGTCTTAGAGGTCCACTATGGGTCTCAAGACATATCACTTGTGGATAAGGAGGGACTTTTACACATATTTGTAGTTTCTATGAAGAGAAGAAAAGTCTACCTGAGACTTGCTGAGGCAACAATCCCATTGAGTTTGTCAGAGCTGTCATAGGCTGTGGAGAATCACTGCCTAGGTTGCTTTCACAATGACACACTGCTCTCTTTCCTGTGTGGATATGGTGGTTCAGTACTCTACAACCGTATCATTCTCTGCCATTCTCACATGCACAGGCCTTCAAAAACCTTGCCACATGGCTTACACATGTCCTTTCTAGTCCCAAGCCTGCATTTCTTTTAGGGAATACTTAGCATTCACTTTTAATATTGAGAAACACATAGCTCCATAATATTTTCTAAAGTGTACATGGTTTATATTCATTCATCAAGACAGAGAATCTGCAGCTCAGAGAGAATGACATGTTCAAGGTAAGCTTGAATGAAGAGATCCACTTAGTACTCCAGGCACAAATTCCATGGTAGAATTCAACAGCTAAACTGTCTCTTTCCAAGAACGTTAGAGCTCTGTTAATGTCTTTTTCTGCTGACTGAGGAAGTGGAAGATAGCACTCAAAAGTGCCAAATATGTGAAAAAAAGAATTTTGCAAAAATTTCATCTTTGGAAGGAAAAGTGGTTATGATTAGAATATAAACTTTGTCTATTAAAACACTGGAATGATTCTATGTCATAGTTAAATACTCCCAATTAGCTAACACTCTCAATCAATGTTTTGGGTCTGCTCAGTAGGACAGCTGACTTGTCTTGCTCTGCCTATGTCTCTGTTAGCTGTAGTATTAAAAGATTTGGGTACAGTAGATGCTCACTACTGGTCAAACTGGGAATTTGAATGCATACTTCTTTCTTCAGGATCCAGCAAAGTTTAGCTGCTGTGTGCCAATCTATCCCACCTTCCATTTGCCATGGATGTGCACTGATTCTGTTGACCCTTTGGAAACTTCTCAAATCTATGGATACTTTGTGGGCCAGTTTCACTGCTCTCTTCTCCCTGACCTCACTAGCTTGTAGTGATGCCTTCAATTTCTGAATTTTCCACTTATTTTATCCATACTCATCCCAAAGCGTACACTTCTTTATACATTCATGCTTGATCGCTTGTACTGAGACATAAGACATGCAAGGGCAGAAATAATATATCTTTAATCCTTTAAAATTACCAGTATAGTGCCTTTCACATTGGGCCTTTAATAAATGTGTGCTGAATGAATGAGTGTAACTGGGAGATGGCAATATTTCTGGATCTGGCAAAGTGACACATATTTATATTTGTGTTACTGTCCTAATTGGCAGGTGACACTTTTCCCCCTGGAGCTATCTTTTAAATTTATTTGTGCATGCATCCAAATTCACATATGTGTGTGGTGGGGGAGTGCACATTAGGGTCTCTAGTTACTGACAATGAATGTTTGTCCAGCTTTATATGGGTGACTGGAAATTGAACTCAGGTCAACATGCTTTAAAAGAGCCTTTAAATGCTGAGCCATCTTCCCAGCCCCTAGAGCTATTTCAAGAATGTTAAGAAACTGAAGGGTCCCAAGCATAATATAGATTTCATTTGACCCAATTTTACAAACATAAGTTTTAGTCTTTGAAAATATATATTTGATAAGTATACAGAAAAATATGATATGACCGTATGTATTCTATCAGTTACTTGTATATGTGTATGAACATAGTCTCTGTACATTTATATTTAGATTGTTGTTCATAACATATTCACTTATTTATTACACAAACATTTTCTGAGTATTTATATATCTGATGGCATGTGGATAGTAGGAATTTGAAATTGTATATTTTCTTTCGCTTTGACATCTTTTAAGCAATCATGTCAGATATTATCCCTTGCTTAAAGGAAGAAATCATTTGATGTTGAAATGTCCAACTCCAAAAGACCTAGAGACTTTGTTTTATGTTTCTAATCCAGTGTTTCTCATAACACTGTGAGATATCAGCTCGAATCATGAAATTAGAAAGATGTAGTGTTCACATGTTCCATGTGTTTGTCATACATTTGCTGAGCAATAGCCCCACACATCAGTGTCTTAATATTCTGTACTAGGCTCCCTTGCTGACCATCTTTAATTTGCCCCATTGTCACTGTGTGCTGACTTGAGGGTGTCCTAGAAACTTCCAAATTCTGAGTGATCTCACTACTAGATTATAATGGAAGGAAATAGCATAAAATGTCCAGTAAGAGAACTAGTATTCTCACATGAGAATTGTTAGTACAACCTATGTAACCTCATGCAACTTATATAACCTGAACTAGTATGTACCTTGTAGGCTTGTCATAAAAAGTACATATTGTGACAGACATTAGTATAGATTAATAAACCATATAGGGTTTTATTCATATTGATGTGTTGATTAGCTTGGGTTCTAGAGTCACTGTGTCTTCAGTTGTCTCATCATTTACTATGTGCTATATGCTCTGATATGAGTTACTGTTATGAGTTACTATTATTTTCACTCTGTTTATCTCTAAAACAGGGGTAATAATAGCAATTATTGTAAGATATAAAGTGGTAATTATATGTTCCTATATATCTGGAACATAGATTTTGTGCTATACATATAGCACAATGGGTATCATATCAATAAGTAGAATAATGATAATAATTATCTCCATGTTAGGCTTTTAAAACATTTGTTTAAAATTTACTTAATTGAATTGTTATAGTCATCCTTCTGTCCACCTCTTTTCGTTAATGAATACTTATTTTTTATTTATAAACTTCTCAAATGTTGTTTGTTTACTAATTCTTTAATTCATTAAATTGTGACATGTGAAATATGCATTTTATTAATGTGATATACTTGCATTTCTGTGCAAAGAACATAATGCAATACATTTACATTAGTAGCTGTAATGTTCTACTTGTTTCTTTCAATGCATAATGTATATTAGGAGTAAAAGTATACTAGAAACCAATGATAGGTAAGATTTATGCAATTATGAAGGTGTTAGCCTAACACAATTTCTTTGAAAAATATTAACACCTACCTATCTAGCCTAGGACAAACTGGCTCTCTGGATTTTATAAGAGGACAAAGTATGATGTGATAATGTCACACACTGTTCAGCAACAATATACATAAGACTTTACTCAAAATGCTACCATCACAAATTTTAGTTCTTCAAAAGGTATTGATCAAATTATTGTTAAATACTTTCTTTCATTTAAATCATATTTATTGAATAGTTCTTTGAATAAAGCATGGTGATAATTACTGGATCTTTTTTGAAAATACAGGCTAATAATTATTTGGTACTTTTGTATATTACTGTTTTATCACTGTATGTGCTGGTCACTTAATTTTCTCATATTAAGGCTCTGAGGTGTCTGAGCCTCATAACATCAGTAAAAAAAGGTCACGAGAGTAATAAATTGGGAGTCAGGACTCAATTGCATGCAGTCTGGGTCCACTAGCTAACCAGTACCTTATCCTTTCTCTGAAAGTTATCATTATGATAAATTCCTATATGGTTAGGAGAAAAAAATTCTGGAGATGATTATAGTACACTGAGATATAAAAATTTCCCTGAGGGCCAAAGTAGTCTAAAATTAACTTCCAAAATCTGTGTTCCATCCTCAAGCATGACTGCATAAAATAGATTGAATGAAACCTATGTAGTCTCATAATGTCACTCCATTCTGCTGGCGATGGGTTTTGCTCCATCCAATCTATACCCACAAGTGCACAGTACTTCATAGTACATAGTAGCCAGGCAGTCATATTACATGTCTGTATTGAGGAATGACAAAGGACAGTTAGTTAAGACAGGAAAAATCAGAGGTTTTTTTTAAAAAAGGAGGAATTCACTGATGAATTCCAAGTTTAAACTGTCAGATTTAATTCATCTTAAGCTTTAGACTCACCTCCTCATTAACCATAACATTTCCACTGGAGTGGTCCACAGCATATTATATTCAACTTACCAGAAGTTACAGTCCTGCTTGTCATAACTGTGTCCCCATAGGTACTCCACTGTGGCTGACTGTCCAGTCTGATGTCTGAGCACCTACCTTGGCTCTTCCTACTCCCTTTATCCCATAACAGGTTACTGTCAACCTGAACTGCTCAGTATCTCCTTTCTTCACCCCCTGAGCCATTATGTAAGGCTCAGACAGCCATATTTCTCAATTGAGTCCTGTGGTGAATTATAAACTTTTGGAGCTATAATGGTATAAGAAACCAGCTGTAGTCCTGTTGCTTTTCTCCTTATATAACATACATGGATAAAGCCATTATTATCCTCCAGTTCTGAGTTCTGAATTTTCTCTATCTTCCTCTTCTCTATTTATATATTTATGTTTTTAGACCTTAACAGAGTCCAGAAGCTATTTTTCTGTCTAGTATTTTGAAACATGATCATTTTCTCATCTTTGAATCGTGCTCAATTATTCAGTAATCAAAAATGATACTTATAACGTGTAAGATCCTTAGACCTCATGGTGTAAACCATAGTAAGAGAAAGCATTAAGTAAATAAAAAGATAATCGTTCTATAAAATATTCAGACAATATCAAGAACCATGCAAGCACTTAATTCTTGAGAGTATGGCAGGATCAGCCTTCTTAGATAGTCTAGAGTTTGGCATTTGTTTCCCTATTTTATTAATTTTCTTCTGATCATTTAAATAGAATATATATATATATATGCACACATATAATCTCCAAGTAAATACAAATACAAATGAGGGTATAAAGATGACTTTTTACGTTAAGGTATCCAGGTATTGAAGTTTTGCTACCTGGGGCATACTAGAAAATTGCATATCAATTGTGGTCCTTTTGTCTTTGGACCTACACCTCATTTCCTTGCAAATATGAAAGTGGCCTTCATATAGGTTTTTAAAATGTCATCTTTAGAAAGCAGCATGGTGGTCCTGCCTTGATTTTTGTAGGTGATGACAAATAATGCATATCTGTATGACAGTTCTGGCCTACTGCCATGTCATCATCAAAATTATGTAGGTGTCTTTCAGATTTTGATGTTATCTAGAAGGCTTTAAACCTCACTCTGAAGACAATTGCAATATCAATTTTAACAAGTTACATATTGAGTTGCATTCAGTTACTTCAGTTTCTTCCCTGGGAAATAAGGGTACAATAGTACCTACTACAGAGGGGTTTGTGAACATAGATGTTACCTGCTAGATTGTCTAAAGAGATTCCAATAAGCACTCAGACATGCCGTCTGGTCTACATTTTGGCAAGTGCATGGATAGACACTTTAAGCAGTTAAATTTTCTCTTGGAGAGGCTGAATTCCTCTGATAAGCATTAGTTATTACAGTGTATAGCAGGTTAAAAGATATAGAGAGGAAATGTATGACAATGGGATCAGAACCTGAGGCAAGTCATAGGTCCTCTAAATTGCCCAACTGTTTGTGAAGCACTTCAAAATCAATACCTGTGAGTACATGAATATAAACAAGTAATAATTATCATGAACCTCATTACCACCAACAACATATGACCCAATAAAAAGTGGAGATGTCTTTTAGGGTCCTCTTGAGAAATTTTATCTAAAGACATATAGCAACTTTAGCTATAATAATTAAATGGAAATTTGTAAATGTCTGTATGAAAACTGTCAAGTTTCCCCACAAGCCAACTTGATTTTCATCAAATCATTGCTTTAAACATCCATAAGCAACATTTTTTGAAAGAAAGATGGCTAAATCCAATAAAGGATTTAAGCAGTAAGGATATATATATTCATTATATATAAAATGCATATGAATGTATGAGAGAGAGAGAGATGATATAGAACCAACAATCTCCAATCAGAAACCTTTGCCTACTTCAAAAATATGGGCCCTCAGAAGGGCTTTTCATATTAATTAGGTTAAACAGCATCTCCATAGCAAACAAATACAGCATAAATAGGTTAAGCTGATCAATAATCAAGTGATAAATATTTAGTTTTACAGTTTTATAGGAGAACAAGGCTTGCAGAGAGTCTGACAGAGTGAGCAGCTTTTAGTGTGGTTAGACAGTCTATATTACCATGGCCTGAGAAAGTTCTTTTTTTTTTTTTTTTTTTTTTCGAGGTAGGGTCTCACTCTAGCTTAGGCTGACCTGGAATTCACTATGGAGTCTCAGGGTGGCCTCGAACTCACGGCCATCCTCCTACCTCTGCCTCCCGAGTGCTGGGATTAAAGGTGTGTGCCACCACGCCCGGCAAAAGTTCTTGATTTACTCCAAGTACAGGGAAACCATGGGATTCAGAAGTTTCTGTGTCTGTTTTTCCATTGTGAGATAAAATCAATAGCTCCTACTCCTGCTATTATTTACAGAATTGATTACCTAAAGTAATTCTGTCTCATATAAGCATCTTTTCCTGCATGAGCTCCCAAGGGTCTTACAACTTTCTGAACAGTTTGGAAAGGCTACAGTGAATAGTTTATTCAAAACTTCAATACAGGCTAATTTTTAACCAACGGAGTCTGGTAGTCCATTGGCAAGTAAACTGAAAATGTCTGTTTTGGTAAGAAACTCAGGAATATGGATCTAATATTAGAGTTTGCACAGAACCACTATGAAGGTTTGTCTAAGAATACAATATTACATGCAAAAGGAAAGTAGTGTGGGACTGAACAGATTTAGTAAAATCTAGTAAATTAATTTACTGCTGAAGAACAATGAATACATAAATAAATGGATAAATAAGAGCACCAAAACCATAATTGGCCATATGTCGCTAATTTTTATCCAACAAAGTGGAGCTGTTGAACAATGGAAATCTGGACATAAGACCTTAGAGAAACCAAAATAAGTACATGTAAAAAGAAGGACGATATCAGAGTCTGGGAGCTTGGATAAAATCATTTTGTAAATGTCTTAGATAAATATTGCACTGACAGAAATTTCTGTTGTGCACACACAAAGCATATATAGACAAAGAAGAATATGTATGTGTATATTTTATGTGTTTGCATGTAGTTGCAAACTGTGGGACACTAATAAGAAAACTAATGAAGTTTATTACAAGAAATTTATAATAGTAATAACTAATGGAAGTTCACTAAAGGGCCAGATAATCTGGTTGGTCCCTGTGACATATAGTTCATTTGAGAATATATTTCATAATTTTTTCATGCATTGAAAGATGTATAACACTCATTTCTAATATTAATTGGCAATATCACAATATGTTACAAGAGGTTTAATTTCCTTCCTCCATATTAATAATAAACTCAGTTAACTATCTCATAGGTGTAGCATACAAAATGATATTCAAATTAGTGAGAACAAAATTACAAATAAAAGCAAAACTGATAACTTTGTCAGTACTGAGAAATACCAAGGTAATGAGCCAAGAGATTCTAATTAAAAACAATCAGTTAAATTCATTTATTCATTCAACAAGTATTTATTGATACACATGGGTATTCTGCTAACCTTAAATAATTAAATAAATAAATCATCAAAACTGAATTCTTAGTACAAATAGAACATACTAATCACTGTGGGATATTAGCTGGTTGAGAGAGACCCATCTATCTATCATTTACATATGTGTGTTATAAATACACATATATTTTACTTTTTTCAGAAACACATTATGAAGTAAGGGGTATTTAGTGAGCAGAGATGAAACAGTCAAAGAAGAAAAATGCTAGTGGGATGAATAAAGAAGAAAGAGAGGACACTCTCTGAGTGTGTGTGTGTGTGTGTGTGTGTGTGTGTGTGTGTAAAATCAAGAGAAAAAAAACTAGAATCAAAGAATTTGTGCATCCACAAAAATCAGGTTTCAAAAATAAGGAACTTATCAAAAGGATCAAGAAGGCTGAGAATGCCAGGCAGAGCAGTGATGTGTCTGTGGGTGGGGAAGGGAAGGAGACGTCATAGGTAAAGGCATCAGGCATTTCTGAGAGAACACAAGGAAGAGTGGGAAGAATGAGCTTCACAGAACAAAATAAGAAATAAGCCACATGGTGATGTTGAGAGAACTGGTCAAGGCTAGTCTTTTAAGACGTGTAATAGAAGAGGGAGCTAAAATGACCTTGCAGGAGACAGCGCAATCATACGAAGGTGTTGCTTGTTTTGCTTGTTTTAAGCTAAGTGGATTGGAGACCGAAGAGACAGTGTTGCTGAAGTGTGGTGGACAGCAGATCTGGAGGAGGGGAGAGTGAGGAGGAGGCATAGCAAAGGTAGTGGCTATTGATTCAAGGACAGGCGAAAGACACTGCAAAATAAAATCATGGCTGGTTTATACATGTAGGAAAGGCCATGGGACTTGAATGAGTTCTCATCAATTGTCTTTGGAATTAGGAAACAAAGTTATAATTGTCTTCCATTAAACTACAAAAAAGGTAATTTAAAACAACAAGAATAGAATATCAATAATTTTCTGCACTTTTATGTTGAAAGAAACAAAATTTCTACAGGGTTCTCTTCTTAACAATATGCTTTGCTTTTGTTATGACAAACTTATATCAAGCTTACAAGCAAAAAAAAAAAAAAAATTAGGTTCTAAGAAGTGAGCCAATAAACTGACGGATGTAAGAGAGCACCAAATATTACAAGAAGGAACCTGCATGTGCTGGATGCAACTGACAGCTGGCAAGTTTGATTTAACATTGCAACGAGAAAAGATATAAACTCTTGCTTCTTGATAGTCATTAACTGTGAGCCATAAAAGTGCCATTAATTCTGTAGTAGTCAGCAAAATGCTCTGTAATGATCTAACACTAATGCACCCTACTCCTATTAAACCCCCACTGCAGCCAGGATTTACTCTGCAAGACTAGTTTGGTTTTCAGCAGCTTAAACTCCCTGCCAATGCACCTGCTTTCCAGAAGATCATTAGGCGAAAATCCCAAGGTGATACAGTCAACTTGGCTTTGGTTATCTTCATCTTCCCGTCTGCTGGAGAAGAAAATTAATGCTATTTGATGAGTTTTTTCCCCCCTCAAGATTGTCTAGTGTGTAGCTTCTGGGACAGCTGTCTGAAGGGTAGTTTGGGCCATTCTAACTGACCCAGCTCATTGTCTGCATGGATTCCAAGTCCCAGTGCAGCACACTAGCATGCCAATAGAAGCCTGCACCAGCTGTTATGCTATTGTACAGGTACTAAACAGGATTACTGTACATGAAACTACTAGCATGCCAGCAGATAGGTGGTTGTCTAACCACAGTTTTATGAGGACTTTCATAGAAGCCATTATGTTTAAAAAAAAAAAACATAAAATCAAACCACCAGATATGAAACAGATATTCAAGAAGAAAAGGAGAAAAGAAAGGCTTTACACAGAGTTATTGCTAACTCCCACTTAATAAAGGATTTCTTTTCTTCTCATTTCATATGTAAAACAATACAGATTAGAATAGGAAAATCCTGCTTTATCTCTGAATGGAGCTGCATAGGCTTAATCTGAAATCTGCTTTTCTTCTGGCTATAAGAAGCCAAGCAGGGCATCTCATCAAATTGCATGGGGTGATTTGTCACATGTGGCTAGTTCTGGGGCTGTAGGATTTCAGTTAAATGCTGATCTAAGATAGCAGTCACCCACTGACATCCACTGCCTACACAAGTAGCTCGCAATTCTCTAGCCAAACCCTTTATCATTGGCTGCTAGACCACAGGGAAACTGTACCACAGCAGAGGAATTGCTTTGTTTCACATAACAACCAACTCTGAAATTTCATGGGAGGAAAGTAGCCATAGGCAAAATATAGTAACTCTTACAGAATCTCTGGTTTAACTATTAAAATATATGATCAAGGGCTGGAGAGATGTCTTAGTGGTTAAGGGGTTTGCCTACAAAGCCAAAGAACCTTGGTTCGATTCTCCAGGTCCCACATAAGCCAGATGCACATGGTGGCACAAGCATATGGAGTTTGTTTTCAGTAGCTGGAGGCCCTGACATGCCCATTCTCTCTCTCTCTCTCTCTCTCTCTCTCTCTCTCTTTCTCTGCCTCTTTCTCTCTTGCTCTCTCAAATAAATAAATAAATAAAATTTTTAAAAATAGGACTAAGTCATGAGTATTTGTAGAGAAGCAACTTGATTTTGAGTTTACATGAAGCATGATCATACATTTTGTTAAAAGTCATGATTTTATAATGTTTTAACCAAAAATTGCCTGGAGGTAGCTTAAAATACTTGGCATTTATATATAATAGCTCCAATTACCTCCTTGTTTAGATGCAAGCTAGAGTATCATTGATAGTGTCTGAAAATGTGTATTATAGCATTTTTAAGTTAGTCTTTTCAGATATATGAACAGAAAATATGGTTCCAATCATTGATTGGGATGACATTCTACTTTCAATTAATGTTCATTAAATGAGAGAAATATTTCCCAATATTTTCAATTTAGATTTTAAATAATGTTTCTATTTCATGAGTGAGCAGGTGTAGTGTCAGTGTTCTTTGTATTTTTGTCATCATCAGTCTTCTCTATTATTAACAATATTATTCTTGTTTGTAGATGCCAATGCTCAAAGAGTCAAGCCACTCAAATTGCATATCAGAATCAATACCTAAAAGTATATGCCTTAAGTGTTAAGTTATTGTATCTAAAACCTCCATCCCACCAAAATAGTTTTTCAAGACTGAAAAAGTAAATAAGACATCCATCTCCATTAATGTATGAAACACAAGAAAGAAAAACAAAAAGTGAAGGATAACAATCCAGGACAACACACTCCCAAACTCCCAAAAAGGGGAACAGAAAATGAGATCACTGAAATGTTACAATAAGAATTTAGAGGTCTACTTCTAAGAATAACCATCAGCTTTATGTATACCTCAAAAGGGAGGAATGAGCTTAAAAACATATTCAAGATCTTGACAAGATAGTCTTCAAGGTAAATGAAACAGTGAATAAATTTGAGGAAAAAGTTATAAACATAGAGGAAAATTTAGGAAAACAAATTGAAATGCTGAAAAAGAATAAAACAGAAATTATAGAATCAAAGCAGTGATAAATCAATAAAAACCACATTGTAAGGTTATACTACAGACATAAACATGCAGCAGAACAAATCTCAGACATGGAAGATAAAGCTGAGATACTATTTCACATTGATTCATTGAAAGAAAAAAATAAAGAACATAACTGATATTTCCTAGAACTTTGTAACAAATTTAAGATACCAAACTTCAGAATAAAAGGGATGGACTAAGAATCTGAAATAATACAAAGAAAACTGATGAACTGTTTAATGAATTTACAAGGAAAAGTTTCCCAAATCTAGATAAAGAATTGATATCTAAACACAATAGGCATATAGAACTCTGAATAGACTTGACCTTGGAAGGTTCTCTTAACAATACATTACAGTAACAAGGGAAAAAAATTCATAGTAAAGGGACAGTACTAAAAGCTGCAAGGAAAATGCCAACTCATATATGGAAGCAAGAACATAAGAATCACCTCAGACCTTTCAGCAGCAACCCTGAGGCTAGAAAAGAGTAGAATGGCATAGTCCAAGCTCTGAACATAAACCACCAACCAATAAAGCTATACCCAGCAAAACTGTCTTTCAAAATGGATAGAGACATAAGGATATTTCAAGACAAACACGACCTAAGGTAACTATGTCAACTAAGCCAGTTTGATCTCTTGGTCCCCACAATGAAGACTCTCAGCAGAACTGGTATGGGGAAGATGGGGCCAAAAGTATAATCATTTTATTAAAAAGCAGTAAGTAATAATAAAAATTATAATAGAAATACTTTACAGAGAAGAAGAAAAATAGCACTATCTGTGAGATTACATGACAGGATATACTTCATGAAAGAAATAGATAAAGAAATAAAGGGAAAGAATCAACAACTTGAAGCACAACATATCAGCATACCAGGAAAGGATATGAAACGTCAACATCCAGCTAGCCTTAACATCACCCAACAAAATACTAAAGGGCAGAAAATAACTCTCTATAACTACCTTAAATGTAAATGGATTTAATTCACCAATAAAAACACAGAATAAATGACTAGATTCAATAAACAAGTTCTAAATATTTGTTGCCTACAAGAATCTTATCTAGCCAATAAAGACCGATACCACATAATAATAATAAACTGAACCACAGGGTAGAAAACAAACTACATTCAAGCAGAAGTGGCCATCCTTATCAGAAAAGGAGATTTTAAACTACAACTAATCAAAACAGACAAAAGGCCATATTTCATTTTTATAAATGGAACAATTTATCAAGAAGATATTATACTTATAATCTTTTCTGCACCAAGTACTAGAGCTTTGAACTTTGTAAAACAACCACTAAAGGATAGGAAAGAGTACATAGATTCAGACAAAAAAGCAATGGCAGATTCAACACCCCACTTTCACACTTAAATAGGTCATCTGCATTAAAAAAAAAATGGTGCACACTTTTAATCCTAGCACTCAGGAGGCAGAGGTAGGAAGATCTCTGTGAGTTCAAGCCAGCCTGAGACTATATAGTGAATTCCATGTAATCCTGGGCTAGAGTAAGACTCTCCCTTAAAAAAAAACCAAAAAAGAAAAAAAAAAATCAGCATTGAAATTTTAGAGCTAAACCATACCATTTATCAACTGGACCTCACAAAAATATAGATAGTATTCCACCTATCACAAACAGAATATACATATATCTCAGCAGCTCATGGAGCACATAATTGGCTATAAAACAAACCTAAACAAATACAAAAAGTTGAATAATACCTTGTATCCTATAAGATCACAGTGGAATAAAAATAGAAATTATCAAAGCGATAGAATTCAGAAACTTCATAAGTTCTTCAGACTGAATAACACATTTTTGAGTGAATAATGAGTTATTAAGAAATAAAGATATTAAAATGTCTTAGAGACAAACAAAAATTATAATACAACATACCAACCAGTCTCTCTAGGATACAGCCAAGGCAGTTCCAAACAGAAAGTTCATCACAGTGAGTGAACACATCAAGATACTAAGGGATTTGGGAGATGACTCAAGAGTTAAAAGTTATTTCTCACAAAGCCTACTGGCCTAGGTTTGATTCTTTGATTCCCCAGTACCCATGAAAAGCCAGACTAACAAAGTGGCACATGAATCTGGAGTCTATAGTAGCAATATGCCCTGACATGCCCTTCTCTTACTCTGTTTTCCTAAAACTAAACAAAGAAAACAGAGAAAGAAAGAAATTAGAGAGATCTCAAAAGTAACAACTTAACAATCTACCTTAATGCTTCAGAAAAATAGCAGTAAGTCAACTCCAAGCCCAGAGGAAAGGATGGCAAGAAATAATAAAAATCAGGGCATAACTTAGTAAAATAGACACTCAAAGAATAATATACAGAAGTAATCCAATAAAAAGTTTTTTTTTAAGAAAATAAAAAAAATATCAGTAAAACCTTAGCCAAACCAAAAAATGGAAGGGCAGGAGAAGACCTAGTTTAACAAAAATAGAGATAAAAGGGGACCTAGGATGAAAAGACTCCAATAATATCCAAATCATCATTAAAGAAAACTTTGAAAGCATACACTCCAAAAAGTTGGAAAACATAGAGGAAATGGACAAATTTATAAACACATAAATATAAACTCCCATTGTTAAAAGGACATCACTTAAACATCCCCATTACCAGAAATGAAATTGAAGCTGTAATTAAAACTTTTCCCACAGAGAAAAGCCCCAAACCAGGTTGACTCTCCCCAGAATTCTATCAAAACACTTAAGAATTATCTAATACCAACTGTTCTCAAGATGTTACAAAATATAAAAAGAGAAGAAACACTTACAAATTCACTATATGACACCAACATTACCATGATCCCAAAACCAGGTAAAACACAATAAGAAAACTACAGGACAATTTCCCTGAGGAACACACTTGCAAAAATTCTCAACATGATTCTTGAAAACTGAATTCAAGGACATATTAAGAAGACTATCAGAGCTGTAAAGATGGCTTAGCCATCAATGTGCTTGCTTGCAAAGCCAAAGGTCCCAGGTTCCATTCCCTGGTATCCATGTAAAGCCATATGCACAAGGTGGCACATGCATCTGGAATTCATTTGCAGTCGCTAGAGGCCCTGGCATGGCTATTCTCTCTCTCTCTCTCAAATAAACAAATAAAATATATTTTTTTAAATCACTAAAAATAAAAAGAAGACTACCCATTTTGACCAAGTAGGATTCATTCCAGGAAGGAAAGGTAGGTTGAACATATGTGAACCAATAAATGTAATAAATCATATGAATAAACTTAAAGATAGAAATCACATGACCATCTCAATTTATGCTAAAATGGCATTTGAAAAAGTTCAACATGTCGTCATGATAAAAGTCCAGGAAAAACTTAGAAGAGATGGAACATTCCACAAAACAATAAGGGCATATATGAGAAAACCAAGGTCAACATTACATTAAAGGGAGAAAAACTGAGACCATTTCCTCTCAAAATAGAAACAGGCAAGGATGTTTACTCTTACCACTTCTATTCAATTAGGGCTCAAAGTACTAGCAAGGGCAGTAAGACAAAAAGAAGGCATAAAAGCATAAAAGGACAGAAGGGAAGGAGGGGAATATAAAAGCTAGCACTTGAAAATGTCAGAATGAATACCTAAATATCTGTATGCCAATTAAAAATGTAAAGAGGTATAAATTTGGTTACTAGGCTTTAAAATACATATGTCTTCAAAGAAAGTGAAAAAGAAGTATGTATACAAATTCTGTATAAATGTTCATACTTTCATTCAAATATTCTTTAAATTTATATCATATTTAAATCCTCATTTTTTTTTGGCTTTTTGGAATTTTCAAGGTAGGTCTCACTGTAGCCCAGGCTAACCTGGAATTCACTATGTAGTCTCAGGGTGGCCTTGAGCTCATGACGATCCTCCTACCACTGCTTCCCTAGTGCTGGCACTGAAGGCGTGCACCACCACATCAGCTTAAATTCTCAAATTTTAATGGCTCAGCTTAAGAAAAAATAATTGTCAATCTCAGAGGCAATATTTGGGATCCTTTGACTCCACAGTTGTAAAATTATTGAAAAACATTGGAACATGGCTTCTAGTTCCTACATGTGCATGCTGGATAGTCTATTTCATTCAATTTAACATTTAGAATAAATTTAAAGCATATGTATATTATTCTTGCAAGCATGAAAATAAGACAAAACAGAATAATTCTATTGCAAGAGTCAAGATGTTGGCTGTGTAACTAAATAAGCAGGAAGAAAATGTGCAACATTCAGCACACTCCTCGAATGACAAATTACCCTTTTCAGAACTGAAATATATACTGTAACTCAGTGTTAGGTTGCTATGGCAAAGCATGTCTTCTAGACACAATTCCTTGTTTCCAAATTATTATGCTTTATCTACCATAAGGTGACTAAACTAGTCCTTTAAGTACAGAAGAAAAAATATTGATATACATAACTACAATACTTCTCCAAAGTCAAAATTTCATAAAAAAGGTCAAATGACTTATAACAAAGGTGGATAGCTTAATATTATCAGTATTTTCTTACACACATACAAAGATGTTTGTTTATTTAAATTTTATTTGAACATTGGAGGTATATAACGCTAACCTCTAGGAGGAAAAAAGCCAAGTTCCAGACTGACAACTGAATTTTACGTAATAATATATACAGATGAAGAGGTCCACTGACTTTGCCCTTGAGTATTTTGATTTTAGCCACATCTTTATTATCAATGTACCCAAACAAATTGAAATTTGCATCATATTTTGTATGTCCTGATGTTCTTGACACATTTTACCACATATAATCTACAATATATCTTAAAATCCTACACATTACACCCGTTCCTTAAACCAGTGTTGAACTTCTGGTATCTTCAAGTTGAATACTTAAGTCCCCTGCACTTTTCCATGCCCAGCCCCTCTAGACAGAGTCCACACTGCTCTCTTGTCATGCATACTCAGCTTTCATTTGGTATTCACAATGTATTCACGCTATCCCAAGCCACCTCAGGGCTAGTGACAGGCAGAATGCTAGCTTCTTAATAAAGAACATTTCTCTATGTCTCATAAATGTGTACTCATTTTACATCACTTCCTCTAGGACACCTTTTCTAAGATTTAAAATGAGATTTTTTTGGTACACAATTTTTCCATCATGATAGTTATAGTTTTAATCACTTGTGAAAATTTGATTAATGTTCATCATTTTCTTTAAGTAAAATTTTCTTTGAGTGTATGTGTGTGTGTCACATGTGGTATATGCATGTTTATGAGCTGATGTGGTGCTTTGTAGAAGCCAGAGAAGAATGAAGGACATTGGATATTCCCCTCATCACTCACCTGCATAGTTTTTATTTGTGTGTGTTTGTCTTGTTTTTGATATGGCATCTTTTACTGATTCTAGAACTTTCTGTTTTTCATAAGCCCCAGAAATTCTCTGTTCTCTGCTACCAATGGGATGGGGGTTGGGCATTTACAGATGTGAATTTCCATACCCAACTTTTCACATGGATTCTGGGGGAATCAAACTCAGATGGTCTCATATTCCTCAGGCGTTCTTGCTTATGCAGAAAGCACACTTAACTGCTAAACCATCTCTCCAGCCTTGCTTCAAATATTTTTATAAGTATTGCTACTTTACAATGGATAATGAGGATTTTGCTTTACTTGCCTTATAATATTTCATATTAAATATTCTATCATACCTTCTTGCTTAAATCAACATTCATTATTGCATCAACATATATTCATACATTCATAGTGAAGCCATGCCATGTATTCTGATGGTATAGGCTTCCTTATAATGTTCTATTTCCCTTGGAGTTAATGTTTACATCTTTTTGCTTACTCATTGTATATATGTAAGTATGTGTGTATATATGTAACTATTCATCTTTATAAGAGACTGATAGTTCTCATCATGTAAGAGTACTTGCCATTACTGACTCGGCACATTATTATCCAAAAGAAAGATGTTATTTCTCATGTGTGGCCAATTTAGTACGTGAAATGTCATGTGAGAACCTTCTGTCATCTTGCTTTAATCACTGAACCATGCCTCATCCTCTTTCCAACTTCATCTTTGTCTCATTCTTATAAAATGTTCATCAGGAATAACATGGGCATGAGTAAAGGTGCTCATTTGGACCATAATGTGACCTTGAAAATGGAGGCCAGGTACACTGATTCATATGGTTCAGGAAAGTCTAATAATCCATTACACATAAAATTACATGTATGTGTGTCCAGATACAGTGAGAAATAAACTATAGAGAATATCAAATAACTAATGAATGGAACCAGCTGGGAACCAAGTATTCAAAACACATGAGTTTATGAGGGCAACTGATTCAAACCACCACATGTTTTCATCTTTATTTTTTAATTTTTTATTTTTTTGGTTTTATACAAGGTAGGGTCTCACTCTAGCCCAGGCTGACCTGGAATTCACTATGCAGTCTCAGGGTGGCCTCAAACTCACGGCAATCCTCCTACCTCTGCCTACCGAGTGCTGGGATTAAAGGCGTGCGCCACCATGCCTGGCTACATCTTTATTTTTTATATGTATTTTAATTGACATGACAGAAAACAGAAACAATATCCTATCAGTAAGTTCTATAGTAATGGTAATAATTCATCTAAGAAGGACAAATGAAACCGTGTAGGGCTAACAAACTACAAATCCCTCTGCCTTCATATCTCTTGATATAATGGTTTGGGAAGTACTTGAGAGTAGAAACTTTGTCTTTTTGTAAGTTTTTCACCTACAAGAATGCCTTGGATTGGTAACCAAAATAAGTATACATAACACTGGATGAACAAATTAATAAACATAATATAAAGATTAATATTCATAAAATATTGAAATAAGAGGTATGTAAATTTGTTTACTAGAATAAGAGTATGTTAAATATCCCATGTTTAAAGGCTACTGAGGCTTCCGGCCAAGATGGCGACCGCCTAGCTGCGCTGCAAATCCCGGGGAAAGAAAGGCAAGATATTAAGGGTATATAGTGGCTTTTAGGGGAGAGAAATCTGGGAGGGCACAGAGGTGGGAGAACAGGGAATTGCTGACCCCCTTGCAGGCGGGTAGGCACCCCTCGCCCCAAATAACCGCCGTGTTCAAAGCTCCTCCCCTACCGCTGCTGCTCCGGAGCCCGCACGGCTGCCACCGCGTGCCGATCGTTCCCTGCGCGCGGAAGCTTAGACTGCTCTGCACCCTTGTCCACTCGCCCACCTACTAAGTGTGCCCAGTTCCACAGCAGGTGCCCTGCAAGCTCAGACTGTATCTCTTGCTTGCGTCAGCTCAGGTGCCACCCCCTACCTGCCAGCCGCACCGGCGGGCCGCCATTGTCCTGTGGAGGGGGAGCGCAGACTGCTTCCGGTTCCCAGCGTTCCCAGCCAAAGTCTGGGTGGCTTCAGTGCTTGGTGCCTCAGTGCCACTCCTAGCTCGAACGCAGGGAGCTGTGGCACATTACCGCTTGAGAACTCAGGCAACTTTGGTGCCCCTGCCAGGTAATAGATAGGCGGCTTTGGCAAGTGAGATTGTTCCCTGTGTGCGGAAGCTTAGACTGCTCCGCACTCTCGCCACTCGCCCTCTGTCTGCCGCGGGGCTGTCCACAATTGTCCTGTGGCGGGGGAGCGCAGACTGTTCCCAGTTCCCAGCGTGACCAGCCAGAGTTCAGGTGGCATCAGTACTTGGTGCCTCAGTGCCACTCCTAGTTTGAACACAGGCAGCTTTGGCACATTACCGCTTGAGAACTCAGGCAACTTCGGCGCCCCTGCCAGGGAGTAGATAGGCAGCTTTGGCAAGTGACAGCCAAAGCCCAGGCTTCTTGGCAACGCCCCCAGGCTGCATAAGATTCCCATTGTTCTTGAGCCCAGGCTGATACGCCCACTTATCTGCCCATACACTGTCATGGGCAGAACACAGCGCCAAAGAAATAACATGAACAATCAAATGCAAGAAAATCCAATTAGAGCACCCAGTCCCACAATGAATAATTCTAACCAAAACATAGAAGAACCAATAGGAACAGAACACCAAATTGAAGCTATGAGCAATGCAACTCTAACCAACCTATTGGTAGAACTTGCAGGAAAGCAACAAAGGGACAGGCAATCGTGTGGATGCTGCCATCACTAAACTAGAACTAATAGATAAGAAATTGGAAGGATTAGATAAGAAAATGGAAGGATTTCAAAGAGAGTTAAGAGATTTGAGGGAGAGTGAAAAAAAAGAAGACCTTAAAAATCAGCTGGCCATGCTAAATGAAGACATAAAGAAATGCAAGGATGAACTCCAAGAATCATCAAGAAAATCAGAAAATGATGTGAAAAGGGAGCTTGACAGAGGAATGGAAATTATACATAGAAAAATAATAGAAAATGCAAACTTAATTGAACAAGCCCAAAACTCACTAGAAGCTCTCAAGAATAGAGTCAGCCAAGTGGAGGATAGAAACTCTGATCTGGAAGACAAGATGGAAGAAACAGTTCGAGAGTTCAAAAATTTCAGTAAGTTTAAAAGCTCCTGTGAACATAACATGAGGGAATTGTGGGATACAGTTAAACGTCCCAATATCAGGATCATTGGAATACCAGAAGGAGAAGAAATCCAGACCAAAGGCATGGAGAACTTATTTAACAAAATAATTGAAGAAAACTTCCCCAATCTCTTAAAAGAAAGGCCCATCAAGATACAAGAAGCCAATAGAACTCCAAACAGACTGGACCAAAGGAGAAACTCTCCAAGACATATTATCATTAAGACTCTAAACATTGACACCAAAGAGAAAATCCTAAAAGCAGCTAGGGAAAAACAGCACACCACCTTCAGAGGTAACCCCATCAGAATTACTTCAGACTTCTCAATGGAAACCCTGAAAGCTTAAAGGGCCTGGAATGAAACACTGCAAAGTCTAAGAACCTATGGCTTCCAACCCAAACTACTCTACCCAGCAAAAGTATCCCTCATAATAGATGGTGAAAGAAAAACGTTCCATGACAAAACTCAGCTTTACAATTATATGAACACAAAACCAAACCTACAGAGAGTATTTCAGGAAATTCTCCACAGAGAAGAAAAAAATAATCAAACACAATTGCCTACAAGAAGCAGATCACAACAACCAAACTCAGAGTAGACACAAAAAACTTCAATGTCCATGAAAACTCCAACCCACATTTACCATCACATTATGGCAGGGATCAAATCAAATCTCACAGTCATTACCCTAAATATTAATGGCCTTAATTCACCCATCAAGAGACACAAGCTAACAGGATGGATCAAAAAATTAGACCCCTCAATATGTTGCCTTCAAGAAACCCACCTCACCATTAAAGACAGACATCTCTTCAGGGTGAAAGGGTGGAAAACAGTATTCCAAGAAAACGGGAATAAGAAACAAGCAGGTGTAGCTATATTAATATCGGATAAAATAGACTTCAAACCAAATATAATCAAAAAAGACAAAGAAGGCCACTTCCTACTTATCAAGGGAACGATCCATCAAGAGGATATTACAATCATAAATCTGTATGCACCAAACACAGGGGCACCACAGTTCATAAAACAAAACCTACTTGACAATAAAACAGAAATAACCACAAACACCATCATAGCTGGGGACTTCAATACACCATTGTCAGTAAAAGACAGATCATCCAAACAGAAAATCAACAGGGAAGTGAGAGAGGCTCAACAAAACCATAGATAACTTAGACCTAACGGACATCTACAGAACCTTCCATCCCAAATCCACAGATTACACATTCTTCTCAGCAGTCCATGGAACATTCTCTAAAATAGACCATATATTGGATCACAAAGACTGCCTCCACATATTTAGGAAGATTGACACAATTCCCTGCATGATATCAGATCACAATGCTATATTGCTAGAAATCAACAACAAAAGACCCACCAAGAATCCCAAAGGCACCTGGAAACTGAACAGCACACTTTTAAACAATAAATGGATAGTGGATGAAATAAAAAATGAAATTGCAAAATTTCTGGAATTGAATGACAATGAGAACACATCGTACCAAAACTTATGGGACACAATGAAGGCGGTCCTCAGGGGAAAATTCATAGCACTCAATGCCTTCGTAAAAAAGACAGAAAAGTCCCAAATCAATAACCTAACCATCCACCTGGAGGCACTGGAAAACAAGAAAAATCCAACCCAAAGAGCTCCAGAAGGAAAGAAATAATTAAAATCAGAGCAGAAATCAATGAATCGGAAACCAAGGAAACAATTAAGACAATTGACAAAACAAAGAGCTGGTTCTTTGAAAAAATAAACAAGATTGGCAAACCCCTGGCCAATCTGATCAAGCAAAAAAAGGTGAAGCTTCAAATTAACAAAATTCAAAATGAAAAAGGAGAGATCACAACAGACATAAGTGAAATTGGGAGAATCATCAGGACTTATTTCAAAAACCTCTACTCCACAAAACTGGATAATGTGGAGGAGATGGATAAATTCTTGGACGCATACCATCTACCAAAGCTAAACACAGAGCAGATTAATCACCTCAATCAACCCATCACACTCATGGAGATTGAAAAAGTAATAAAAAAACCTCCCAAAAAAGAAGAGTCCAGGACCAGATGGCTTCTCAGCTGAATTCTATCAAACCTTCATGGAAGAACTCAAACCAATCTTCCTCAAACTGTGCCACACAATTGGTGAACAGGGAAAGCTACCCAACTCCTTTTATGAAGCTAGCATCACCCTAATTCCAAAACCAGGCAGAGATGCCACAAGAAAAGAAAACTACTGGCCTATTTCCCTGATGAATTTAGATGCAAAGATCCTAAACAAAATCCTTGCAAACCGAATCCAACAACACATCAAAACCATTATCCACCTTGACCAAGTGGGATTCATTCCAGGAACACAGGGGTGGTTCAACATACGGAAATCTGTCGATGTAATACACCACATAAACAAGGTTAAACATAAAAACCACATGATCATTTCGATAGATGCAGAAAAGGCCTTTGACAAGATTCAACATCACTTCATGTTCAAAACATTGGAGAGAGTTGGCATGGTTGGTTCATATCTGAACCTAATAAAGGCAATATACGAAGCTCCGAAGGCCCAAATAATACTTAATGGAGAGAGACTGGAGGAATTCCCATTAAGATCAGGAACAAGACAGGGTTGTCCACTCTCACCTCTGCTTTTCAATATAGTACTGGAAGTCCTAGCTCAAGCAATAAGACAGGAGAAGGAAATAAAAGGGATAGAATTTGGAAAGGAGGAAGTTATGTTAGCTTTATTCGCTGATGACATGATTATATATGTAAGAGACCCGAGAGACTCCATCCCAAAACTCCTGAAGGTGATTAACTCCTATAGCAAAGTAGCAGGATACAAAATCAATGCACAAAAATCAGTAGCCTTCCTTTATGCAAAGGACAAAGATACAGAAAAAGAAACAAGGGACATAGTCCCATTTTCAATTGCAACAAAATAATAAAATACCTTGGAATAACGTTAACCATGGAAGTGAAAGATCTATACAACGAAAACATAAAAACACTCGAAAAAGAAACTGAGGAGGACTTGAGAAAATGGAATGACCTCCCATGTTCCTGGATAGGCAGAATTAACATTGTGAAGATGGACAATCCTACCAAAGGCAATTTACAGATTTAATGCAATACCAATTAAAATCCCCACAGTGTTCTTCACAGATATAGAAAAAATGATCTCAAATTTCATATGGAAAGGCAGAAGGCCTCGCATTTCCAAACATATCCTCAGCAAAAGAAATACCTCTGGAGGCATCACCATACCTGATCTAAAGCTATATTACAAAGTCATAGTAATAAAAACAGCATGGTACTGGCATAAAAACAGGACTATAGATCAATGGAATAGACTTGAGGACCCGGACTTTGGGTCAAGCAACTATAGCCACTTGATATTCAATAAAGGCCCAAACAATATAGGCTGGAAAAAAGACAGCATCTTCAACAAATGGTGATGGACAAACTGGATAACCATATGCAGGAAACTGAAACTTGACCCACACATTTCACCATGCACTACACTCAAGTCCAAATGGATGAAAGATCTCAATATAAGACCAGAAACTCGAATACTACTGGAAGAAAATTTAGGAAGTACATTCCATGATATAGGAATGGAAAAAGACTTCCTGAACAAAACCCCAGTAGCTCATGAACTTAAACCGTCACTCAACCAATGGGACCACAGGAAGCTGAAGAGTTTCTTTACAGACAAGCATACAATAAGCAAAGCCAACAGATTACCCACAGAATGGGAGAAAATATTTGTGGGTTATCCAACTGATAGAGGCCTAATCTCTAGAATCTACAAAGAAGTCAAAAATCTAAACAGTAAGAAGTCAAACACCCCACTCACAAGATGTGGCAAAGAGCTGAACAGGCAGTTCACAGAGGAAGAAATAGAAATAGCAAATGTACACTTAAGAAAATGTTCAGCATCCCTAATCATCAGAGAAATGCAAATTAAAACAACTATGAGATTCCACCTTACCCCAATAAGGATAGCAAGCATCAAAAAATCAAATAAAAATAAATGCTGGCGAGGATGTGGAGAAGTAGGAACACTCATCCATTGTTGGTGGGAATGTAGGATGGTACAACCACTTTGGAAAGCAATATGGAGACTTCTGAAAAAGCTGAGTATGGAGATACCAACAGACCCAATTATTCCCTTACGGGCATCTACCCTAAAACCTTCAAACCACAGACTAAAGAGATTTGCTCAACCATGTTTATAGCAGCTCAATTTGTAATAGCTAAGAGCTGGAATCAACCCAGATGTCCATCACTAGAAGAATGGATAACTAAGATGTGGTATATCTATACAATGGAATTCTATACAGCAGTAAGAAAAAATGACACAATGAAATTTGAGGAAAAATGGTTGAACCTGGAACAGATCATTCTCAGTGAACTTACCCAATCACAGAAAAAAAATCACCACATAGTCTCACTCATCTACAGCACCTAACCTGAATCTACCGAAGATACCTTACATACCCAGCAAGCATCTCCTAGATTAGACACTAGGATGGAAGGGGACGGAGGGGAGGGCATCAAAGGGGTGGGAAACACAAATCTAGACCCAAACGGCAATGGTACCATAACCTTCTACTTACTAAAAGACAGAACAAATGGCTGATCCTTCACCAGGCCCTTACAGGGAATACCTGAACCACAAGACACTGGAGAGGGTAAGATTAAGACTAACCTTAATCTTCTACATCTTCCCTCCCTCACTTCCCCTCTCCCTGTCTCTCTCTCTCTTATCTCTAACTCTTGTACATTAGTTATCTTTTTCCTCATTTTATTAGTGGGCACTGACCTGTAACTCCCAGATCCAGCATGGAGCTATCATCCACAATGAGCTTTTGATCAGAGAGTCCTACAAGGTTTCCTAAAAGACAGACAGATTTCTGTCAGAGTACTTGATGACCCACCAAAGGCTAGTGGTAAGACCCTACTGCTGAAGATACCTTATGTGATTGACATGCAAATTAGAATGGCATGGCTGGAAGTTGGATGAGAGTCAGTCCCCAGACAGTCAGCGCGTCTAGTGCCAGAAGGTGCTACATGGGCGACTGGGGGAAATTGACCAATATCTATCGAAGCAACGCATGGTCTAACCTACTTAGCAGCAAATAACTTGTTGTGATGCCCACACAACTGCAGTGGTGGCACACAGCCATGGTGGGGAACCAACTGCTCTCAATTTGGCTAACTGATCCCCTCACTGATATGGGACCCATAGCTGGAGCTGGGAAACAAGTCAGAACCATATCCAAACATAAGCCCACTCGCCAATATCAAGCTACCATCAATTGTGGGCTACAAGAGGGCCTACACCTATTTAATTCTCTATAAAAAAAAAAAGTAAGGGTTATCTCATTTGTCCTGGTGCTAACTTACTCTCCGTTGGAGAATCTGCTTCTCTTTTTCAGATAGATGTAGATCCTAAGGAGAGAGCCACCCCATCATACTTCAAAAGGGCCCCGGCTGAAACTAAGAAAAATTGGAGAAACAAGCAAGGGGGCTGTTTTCCTGATGAACCGGACACCAGCACAAGGTGGAAGGAGATCAGCACAGAGAAAAATCAACTCCTACCAAATCAGAGAGCCAGAGCCTCAGAGGCCCCCAACACCTCATCACCGAAGCAGACCAAAAATGAACCCAACATGGCTCAGGGAAATTTTGCGGAAGAGGGGGCGGAAAGAATGTCAGAGTCACATGTTGGGTCATGATATGCAGAGACATTTAGCTTAGCCATAACTGTGGGCTAACTCCACAATGCATGACCCGTATACCTCAACAAGGAGGGGCCAAGGGGAGGGGGTAGGTCACGGATGAGCCTAATAATGGTACCAAAATGACTCTATTTGCTGAATACAGAACTGACTAATAAACTAATAAAAAAAAATTAAAAAAAAATAAAGGCTACTGAATCTAAAGTAGTAGTTTGTCATCTTAAACTCATCATATATATCTATCTTTATACATTTAGAATTAAAATCAACCCCCTCTTCTAAAACTAAAGCTATTTCTAGTCAAAATCCATTCCATAAAGAAAATATGTTATATGTACATTTGAGTTTTATTGAACCATAAAGATAACAGAAATTATCTCATTCTCAAGAAAATGGATAGTATTGGAGATCATCATATTAGGCAAAATAATCTAGACCTACAAAGGCAAATGCCACATGTGTTTATCATATAAGTTCCATATATATGTACAAATATAACATGATTGTATAATGACATGAAATACAGAAGAAAAACTATTTGAGAAAAGGACAAGGAATAGAGGGCACTAGCAGGGAGATGGGTACAGGACCTGATATACTTGAATGAAAGTGTCATTATGAAACCTATTGCTTGGTATAATGAATTTACACTAGTGAAGATTTTAAAAGGAAAATAAAGTTCATTCTGTAATATGTACTTGTGCCTTTGACACCTTTTGAACTCTGCTTATGCATCCTAGTGGTGTGTGACAGTTGAAGAAGCTTCTAAAGGTAAAGATGGCATTATGTTCATTTTTCATTCAATAAACAATTAGTAACAGTAATAAATTTCCTACAGTCCACTAATAGGAAATGGGGAAAAGAGTAAAGGACAGAGAAAGAAAAGAAAGCTTAGGAATGAGACAGAAAGAAGAAAAGCAAAAATAAATAATTTGCTCTCAGAAGATATTTGGAAAATATTCATTGTTTATTGGAAAATGTATAAAGTTCTATATTTAATGTCTTTAGCAGGATTTGAGTTTTAGGCTGGGAGACTACATAATCTTTGTATCTCATATGCTTATATTAAGCATAGCTCTTTAAAGAATAGCACAGCTCTTCCTTTCAATAAAGTACCATTTTCACCTTAATAGTTTTTATTTTATTATTTATTGCATGTGTATATGTGGGTGCATGAATGTGTGAAGTACATGTGAGTGGAGGCTAGAAGAGGTTGATGTCATGGGTGTCTTACTTGATCATTCTACATCTTATTTTTTGAGATGGGTTCTCTCACTGAACCTGGAGTTCACCCATATGATTAGACTAGCTCATAAGTGAGCCCCAAGAGATCTCTTGTTTATACTTCCCCAGTTCTGGCATTATCGGCTTGTGCAAGCACATGGGCATTTTTACATCAGTATTAGGGATGTGAACTTGGTCCTCATATTTGTGTGGCATACTCTTTACACACAAAAACCCCCAGGCACCATTTTCATATCAGAAGGCTGCACCTCATATATTGTAAAAGATGATGTTTTAATCATCACCACTCTTCCACTTTGACAAAACCTGGAATCTGTATACTTATAGGAAGCAGTTCCACTGCTTAACAAGGAATAGGGCAACTCACTTTAAAAACCTGTTATGCTGAAGAAAAGCAATTTACAAATATTTTATCTCTGTGTGGAAACACTTCCAAATTAAATTATAAGCTTTTTATAATGTACGAATCAGTACTTTATGAATACTACCACAAAGGTGAAATACCCTTTTATTTACAGAATACAAAATGCCTAGTATTTTCCTGCTCATATTTGTGAACTCAGTTGTTCATGCTGTCTTGTTTATAATGTCCATTTGCTAAAATTATTCCTGACATTGTTTCCAGTTGATAAACACTGTCATAGTAATTATTAAATGTATATTTCCCTACTCAGTTAACTTGCCTTATTATCAAATCTTACTCTAAAAACTAATTGTATGTAAAGTGAAAGGGCTGCATGTTTAAGAATTTTAATTACTTTCCTATGATCACTTTATATTCTATACATAACGTCCAGGTAACACAGCTTCTGAAATGATAAGCACTTTAATTAGAAAGCTGAGATAAGAAAAATGCCTTTTACATTACCAAATTTGTTCATGCCAGTCTTGTGATAACTTGGACTTGTGTTTTCTTCTAGTATTTTAAAATGTGAAATGTTAACATTAAGTGAGCCTGCCTTCCTAACAGTCTTTAAAATGGTTTATTAATATATCATTTGGTCTCTCTCTCTTTGTACCTATAAGCACTACTATTGTAATTAGATTGCAAAAGTGAACCTGCCTTTAATCTTTGCGCCAGTCCAAACATATGCATTATTTCTCACACTTCTGACCTGGCATGAGACTCACAGCAAACAGAAGCGAATGTAAGCTGTGTGCTGCCAATAGCAAACCTGCCCTTTCCACAAACTGTCTCAGAGGACAGCCATTGATTTCCTAGTTATTATGAACATGAAATTATTGAATGACAGATGATAGAGTGTTAGGTCCTACAAGTATTTTCCCAAATGGGTTATCTAGTGAAGGTTGCCATGGTAACTATGCTGTTTGACAGACCTTCCCACAAAGAACCCTTTACTCAGAATTCAGCATCAAATAGCTCTCTACTTATACAGGTTCATGTTAACACAGAGAACTTAGATGCTTTTTTACAAAAAAAAGGGTTCCTTGTGGATGAGCCCACACTGTTACAGAAAACACTAAATAACATTGAGATATTTTAGCCCAGTTTGCTCACTTCAAGTGGGAGGGCTTCTCTGAAGGTTGCACCTTGGACTATTAACAAAGGCAGTGTTAATTCTTAGAAGATAAAATAATGGGTCTGAGAGCACATGTCCATGGGGAATGTAAGTTCTGCTTCATCACACACAAACTCATTAGGAGGTGGATACCCACAGATTATACAGTTTGCAAGCACCTTAAGCTTGGAGCATTTATTGCAACACAATCCTCACTATGAACAGAGCTTGGGAATTGAATTTTCCTTTACTTTTTAAAATTTCTTGTTTATTTTTATTTATTTATTTGAAAGCAACAGACTAAGAGAGCAAGCGGCATATATACATATACATACACACACACACACACACACACACACACACACATATATATATAGAGAGAGAGAGAGAGAAAGAGAGAGAGAGAGAGACAGAGAGAGAGACAGAGAGGGACAGAGAGACAGAGAGAGAGAGAACGGCATGCCAGATCCTCTAGCCACTGCAAATGAACTCCAGATGCATGTGCCCCCTTGTGCATCTGGCTTACGTGGGTCCTGGGGAATCAAGCCTTGAACCAGGGTCCTTAGACTTCACAGGCAAGCACTTAACTGCTAAGCCATCTCTCCAGCCTTTTTTTTTTTTTTTGCTAAAAAAACACACATATGAAAAACTATTTCAAATTAGAATAATCTTTCTAAATTAAAAATCTTTAGAACTAATTTTTCTAGTTGACAGATTTCTTCCTAATTTTGGGGTTCTCAACAGAATGAAACTGAGATTATAAACTGGATATGATTAAGAAGAATGAAACAATGACTTCATATCATAATGACCTATTGAGGATGTCACTATAGTTTGGTTACTACAGAAGTAGCCACCTCTTTTGTTCTACCCTCCTTCTGTCTTCCCTTTTCTAACACTTCATTTCTTTTTACTAAACAAAGTCATGCATTATATGACAATGTTGACAGATTCTGAGAAATGTATTACTTGGTGATTACTATGCAAACATTATAAGATGGTATTTCCACAAACTAAGATAGCTATGATGACACAAGATATAATCTTATAGGACCATTGTGGTTTGGAGACTCTCAGTAAAGGATATGCCTTTGTGTGATATGTTACTTTAACTCTGCTCTCTTTTCCCCCTCTTTTATTTTGGTGTTGAGCACTGAACTCATAGCCTGTGCATAAGAAGCATTTACTCTACTTTGGAGCTATAATCCTGTTCTGAAGCATTCTGAAAATTAAGAAGTCTTAATATTCTTACTTGTTAGAGTTATTTAACTGTGTTTGAGCCTTTCTGTAGAATGTGTCATTCCTCAAAGAGAAAAAGGAAGAATGTATTTTGTATCCATTCATTTCTGAACAGAAGAAATTCCATAAGAATTGAGATGAACACTGGCCACCTTCAAGGTTGGTATTTAAATTCTATCTGTGACTAGAATCCCAGTCATAGTCTTATGAAATTCTATTAAGTAGAGACACAAAAATTAATTTTAACTCATCTGAAATAAGAGAAGTAAGTAATATTTTCTAGTTTTCTTATGTATAAGGAAGGGTACATATCAAATAAACTTACTTAAGCATTGTCTCAGACATAGTTCTAGTTAATTAGTTGGGAGCAAAGGTAACCACCTTGTATCACTTTAGGTTGGAACAAATATTTAAAACAACATGAATGTTTAAATAAGTGTTAATTTACATAAATATTTGAATTCGAAATTCAAGTGTTTTGAGTCATAGAATGTTCTAGTTTTCCTTGTTTATGATGGTAATTGGCAAATCTATACATCTAGATTTCAACTCAGATCTCCAGATACATACAATCAGCAGTGTACTGGGCATTTCTACTGGAACTACCAAGAGATACTTTAAACAACACATTCTCTCTTGAACTCAGTGAATTTATTAAATTCTTTCTTGTTGGCATTTCTATTCTGTCCAATATGTCTTTCATACTAACAAATGGTCATTTTTTATCAAACTACCCATGCTAGAAACTGAAGTGTCCTCTCTAGCATGTTACTTTGCCTTATTTGCTGCAACTACTTAATCATCAATGTTATTTACTATCCAACATTTTTAATTTCTGTGTCCCTGTTCTGCTCCAAAGCCACCATTATCTTTCTTAAACAACAGAAACATATACATTTTCCTTACACTCCACCACACTGTCTTATCCACAATCCATAACATAGATGCTATGCTGCTTCTCCATGTTACTACAATTTTTCCACATGGCCTTCAAGAGGTTGCAATAGGGGAGGGTAATGGTGTGGGGGGGGGGTGATACAAAACTGGCATTGTACCAAATTTCAATGGTACCATAAAATTCTATATCCTAAAAGACAGACTAAATGGTTGAACCTGTACCAGGTCTTTAGAGGAAATACCTGAACCACAGGACCCTGGAGATGGTGTGATGTAGACTAACCTTAATCTCCTGTTTCTCTCTCTCTCTCTCTCTCCCCTTCTCTCTCTTCTCTCCATCTTGTTTATATTACCTATCTTTTTCTTCCTTCTTTTCCTTGGCACTGGCCTGTAACTCCCAGTACCAACATGTGATTAACATCTACAATGACCTGTTGATCAGAGAGACATATAAGGTTTCCCAAAAGAACACAGATTTCTGTAGAGTACTTGATGACCCACAAAAGGTTAGTGGTAAGATTCTACTGCAGAAGACACCATATGCTGTTGGTACATAACATGAAATGAACTGGCTGGAATCTGGAAGACAGTCAGTCCCCAGACAGTTAACTTGTCTAATGCCAGGAGGTACTACATGAGTGACTGGGGGAAAATGACCAACATCTGTCCAAGCAACTTGTGGTCTAAGCTACTCAGCAGCAAACAACCTGTTGTGATGCTCACACAAGTGCAATAGTGGCACACAGCCCTGGTGGGTTACCAACTGATCTGCTCAGTGTAATGGAACCCATAATTGGTTCTGGGAAACAAGTCAGAACCATGTCCAAAAATTGAGCCTATTCTCCATTATCAAGCTCCCACCAATCATGGGCTACAAGAGGGCCTGCACCTATTAAACTAGCTCTAAAATAATAATGGTTCTCCCATTTATCTGGTGCTGACTTCACTCTCCATTGGAGAATTTGCTTCTCTTTTCAGATGGACACAGATCCTGAGGAGAGAATAGCCCATTGCACCTCACCAAGGCCCCAGATGAAACCATAGAGTAATTAGAGAAATGAACAAGACTTCTGCTTTCTTGGTGAACCTAGTACCCACACAAGGGTGAAGGAGGTAGACACAGAGAACACTCAACTCCTAGCAAACCAGATATCTAGAGACACAGAGGCTCCTAAGACCTCACCACTGACGTAGACCTAAAATGAACCCAACATGGCTCAGGGAAATTTGCAGAAGAGGGGGCAGAAAGATTGTTAGAGCCAGATGTTGGGATGTTATTCACAGAGACATTGCCTCTTACCCATAACTGATGGCTATCCCCACAATGCATGACCCATATTCCCCAATGAGGAGGGTCCCATGGAGGTGGAAGGACAGTGAGACTAACAATGGTAACTAACATGGAGACTAACATGGCTGTTTACACACTGTGTACATAAGTAATAATAATAATAATGATAATAATAATAATGATAATAATAATAATAAGCCGGGCATGATGACACACGCCTTTAATCCCAGCACTCGGGAGGCAGAGGTAGGAGGATAGCCTTGTGTTCGAGGCCACCCTGAGACTCCATAGTGAATTCCAGGTCAGCCTGGGCTGGAGTGAGACCCCACCTCGAAAAACCAAAAACAAAACAAAACAAAATGTTAATAATAATAATAAAAGTTGCAATTGTATGACATGCATGGCTCTTCATGATATGAAAGTCATTAGATCCCTTCCTACTCTTATTTTTGTTTATTTTGATGTATTTTCTCCAAATTCTGGCTACACGTTCTTTCAGATCCTTTACCAGTATATAATATATATGTGTATATATACATATATATATATATATATATATATATATATATATATTCTTTTGCATCTAGGTTTTTCACATACTATTTTCTTTGCAGTACAGGCTTTTTCAAAATATCAATGTTGAGTCTCAGCACACTGTACCTCTCCATACCTCTTGGTCATCTTGACTTTTCAAGTAACATGGGGAAAATTTTTTTTTATTCCAAGAATGACTGGTATAGTTAATCTGGGCAATGAAGAAGTTTTTAATACATATTTTTATTTTTTTGCAAGCAGAGTGAGGGGAGAACATGAATGAATGGGCATGTCAGGACCTGTAGCTACTGCAAACAAACTCCAGGTGCATGCATCACGTGGCTGCTGGGGAACTGAACCTGGGTCACTTGGCCTTGCAGGCAAGTGTATTAGCTACTGAGAAATCTCTCCAGCCCTGAGAAACTTTTAAAAAGAGTAAATTCTTGGCATGTGATTTAATCTTGAGGATGTGATAGAGTGAAAGTGGAAGAAAGTATCATAGAACAATGTATACTGACAGAATTAATTCAAGGGGGAGCAGAGAAACAAATGAAAAAGAGCTAAACCTGAAACTGTTTTCCACATTAAAAGATCTTCTCAACATTGCCTTGGGTGAACTGTCAAGTGTAAACCAGGTCAGTGTGAGGGTTTCTCAGTGACAGCAGGTAGACGGAAGTTGTAGAAGGTCAGCTGCCAGTTGCTTATAACTGGCATTAGAGAAACTCAAATATAGACCCAAAGTTTAGAGTGTGACGAGGTCCCTAGCTGAATGGAATTACATTTCTAGCATGCCATTAGCAAAGAATTCTACATAGAAACTGAGTTTTTTCCCCCAAAAGAACCTTAATCCATGTGTTTGTATAATGATATTTGTACCTGCTAAGTATCTTTTGTTATTTCTCTCTCTTTGACCATTTTTAGTGAGCCTCAAAGTTGTCATGATTTGACTGACTTAGAAACATTTTCTTCTTAGTCTTCTTTTCTTGAAATCTTTTGAATTTATTTATTTTATTCATTTATTTTGGCTTTCCAAGGTAGGGTCTTATTCTAGCTCAGGCTGACCTGGAATTCACTATGCAGTCTCAGGCTGGCCTCAAACTCACAGCAATCCTCCTACCTCTGCCTCCTGAATGCTGGAATTAAAGGCATGCGCCACCATGCCCAACCTCTTTTTCATTTTTTAATTTTGGGAAATCTCAAACATACTCAAAAGTAAAGAAAATGGTACATCAAGATCCACATGTCTTCACCTGTATTAATTATCTATCAACACATGGCCTGGGAACTTTTTAATTCAATAAGCTTTGAAAAAAATGCTACTAATATTTATGGCTTGCAAACAGAGAGATTTCACGGGTGGGACCCAGGCATGCAACCTGCAAAAATCCTTCTCAAGTGGTATATTGGCAGCCTGTTTGCCAGTGATTATATAGTTAACATGTAATTCCCTCAGATGATACAAAGTTCCCAAGATAGGACTTTGGGTTTTCTTTCATGTTCCCCCATAGATGCCACACTATCTCCTCCCTCTTAATATAGATAATACCAATCAATCAGGAAAGCACACCCATTTTCCACACTGCCATTCTGAGGTTTACTCATTGCAGCTATGTGGTGTTAAGTAGGGATCACAAATTCTCATCACATGTTGCTGCCAACTTTGGCTTAATCAAATAAATGAGCAGGAAGAAGGCACCCCATCAATTCTGAATTTTTAAAATGTTATCATGAAGGCTTCTAGATTTGAGCAGGTATATAACTTGAATTTTTAAATGATTAGTCATTCAATGGTGAGATATAAACATCATGAAAGATAGTACTTTCCTTTCTGATAACAAAATATTCACTTTTTGTAAAATTTAGCTCATGCTATATACAAAACAGTACATGCTTTGTGTGTAAATATAAATATGGTATGACACTGACCCTACTTCCAAAGGGCTCACTATTTTTTTATGATTTACTTTATTTATTTATTTGAGAGAGAGAAAGAGGTAGAGAGAATGAGAGAGAGGGAGGGAGAGAATGGGTGCATCAGGGCCTCCAGCTACTAAAGACAAACTCCAGCTGCATATGCCACCTTGCCCATCTGGCTTATGTGGGTCCTGGAGAGTCAAATCAGGATCCTTTGGCTTTTCAGGCACTGTCTTTTATTAGTTTTCTTACATAAACAAGAGAAAAATAGTCTTTTATTATCTAACAATGGTAACTAGTAATTGTGACTTGTGAAAAAATATTAGGTCTCAATAAATAAAACATTTTATATGCACCCAGAGGTAGAGGGGTAGAAATAAGTTAGAATTGTGTTAAGGGGAAGGGTCACCAATGGATGAATGGAGGAGTTTTTGAATGAAGAGAGAAAAAGAGAAGTTCTGTATGCAAAGGCATAGAATTTCAAGGGTGCAAAGAAACTTAATGACTTACACAGTAAAAAATATGATCCAATTTTCACTATTTTGGAATAATTTGGGGTGAATCAGTCTAAAGGTAAAGCTTGATATCAGATTGCAAAGACTTTTGTGACTCCATGAACTTTTGACAACACCTTGTAAATGATGTAGTGCAGTTTGTCTTGAACAGAATCTGATACACTGGAGATGTTGGCATCAACACCACATAGGAAAGTTATGGACACAAGGTATGCATGGTGTGAAATGTGGACCCCAGTTGGAAGTGAGGACAAAGGGGAATGGAAGCAGGTAGCACTGAGGAAGGAGGGGCAGCTTCTGTCTAAGAGAAGAAGATATGACACAGGAGGAAGTAGCTGAGGAAAATTCTACAGTTTCTAACTAGATTACGAATTCTTAATGAATGCAAAGGGAAAGGTTATTTTTTTAATTTTTTTTTGTTTTATTTTTATTTATTTACTTGAAAGTGACAGAGAGAGAGAAAGAGGCAGAGAGAGAGAGAGAGAGAGAATGGGCGTGCAAGGGCTTCCAGCCACTGCAAACAAACTCCAGACACATGTGCCCCCATGTACATCTGGCTAACGTGGGTCCTGGGGAACTGATCCTTGAACCGGGGTCCTTACGCTTCACAAGCAAGCCCTTAACCGCTAAGCCATTTCTCGAGCCCAGGAAAGGTTATTTTAATTCATCTTTTTATTAGCGTAACAAAATACCTGAGGCAGGCTAATGTCATGTCAGGCATAAATGTGTGACATTTCATTTTATTTTATTGTTTTTACAATAACATGCTTAAATTACTTTTCAGTTTTTTAAAAATATTTTATTTATTAACCATTTTATACATAATGTATTTTTAAAATATTTATTTTACTTTATATATATATATTATACAAATATATATATATAATAACAAGTTATACTCTTCTATTCCCTTGCTCCTGCTCCAGTTACCCTGTGGGCTCTCCTCAACCTGGTTATAGAATTCAATGGGGAACTATTAAAGCCTCAGTCAGTCCCTGTGGGATAGCACATGATCAGAAAAAAAAATCAAAACTAAAATGGACATAGAACATGCAAACACCAAGAAAACACCAAACTCCACAAAACCTTAAACATGGTAGGGCTTAACTCACACCTCATAATTACAACTCTGACCAACTTCTCAATCAAAAAACACAGGTTAAGAGGCTGGATCAGAAAGCTGGACCCATCAATTTGCTGTCTACAAGAAACCTACCTTAAAATTATAATTAAACACCACCTCAGGGTAAAAGAATGAAAATTATATTCCAAGCAAATGAAAATAAGAAATGATCAGGAGTTGCTGCACTGATTCCTAAAAAAAGTCAATTAACTTTAAACCAAAAGTACTTGAAAATGGTAAAGAAGGCCACTCATTAAAGGAACAATATAAACAATAGGACATTACAATCATAAACATATGCCCCAAACACAGGGACACCCAATTTTACAAAGAAAAATTTGCTACACAATAAAACATATATAAATCTCAAAACAATAATAGGAGACTTTAATCACCAACTATCCTCAATAGAAAGATCTTCTAAACTAAACAGAAAATAAACAATGGAACTAAACACCATAGAGCAAAGGAACCTAAAGGACATCTACAGAACATTCCACCATGATTCTCCTGAATACATATTCTTCTCAGCAACTCATGGAACCTTCTCTAAAATAGACCCTAATATATGGTATACTAAAAAAAGGATGATTTGAAAAGCTGTTTTTTTTTTCCAAAACAAACAAACAAGCAAGAATGATAAACCACTAGTCCAACTTATTAAAAGAAACAAAGACTCAAAGTTGATATAGTCCCCTGCATTACATCTGACCACAATGCATTCAAATAGAAATCAACAATACTAACAACGGAAAACTCACCAACTTCTGGAGACTCAACAACTCACTATTTAGCAATGAATGAGTTGTTGAGCAAATATAAAGAAAATGAATAAATTTATAAAACTAAATGACAATATAAACACGGCATACCTAAACTTACGGGACACAATGAGGAAGTTTATAGAAATAAATACATACATTAAAAAAAAACAGATCTCAAATAAAAACCCATTTGAAGGAGCTGGAAAGACAAGAGCAGTTTAAGTCCAAAAGTACCATATGGAAAGAAATTATCAAGATCAAAGCAGATATCATGAACTGGAAATAAAAAAAAAAAAACAATTTAAAAAATGATGAAATGAAAAGCTGTTTTTCCAAAACAAACAAAAAAACAAACAAGAATGATAAACCACCGGTCAAACTTATTATTTAAAGAAAAAAAGAGAAGACTCAATCAACAAGATTAGAAATGAAAATTGAGATGTCACAACTGATACCAATAAAATTGGAAGAATCATCAGGGTATATTTCAAAAACCTATATTCCAAAAAATTGGAAAACCTGGAAGAAATGAATGAATTCCTTGACTCATATCACTTTTGATTCTGCCCAGGACCCAAGTTTATGAAACCATGCCACCAACTTTTTATGTAGGTTGTCTTACCTCAATTAATTCAATCTTGACATGCCCTCACAGATATTCACAGAGGTTTATCTCAGTTATCAACCAATACTAACCATTATATCCTTATAAACACCATCAAAATAAGGCCTTAAGGATAATACTCCTGCATGAATTTGGGGTATGGGGATAGGACAACAATATAAAAACAATAATACAACATATTTAAAAAATATATGTTCATTAGCTGGGTGTGGTGGCACATGCCTTTACTCCCAGCACTTGGGAGGCAGAGGTAGGTGGATCACCATGAGTTCGAGGCCATCCTGAGATTACATAGTGAATTCCAGGTCAGCCTGGGCTAGGGTGAAACCCTACCTTTGAAAACCTGTGTGTGTGTGTGTGTGTGTGTGTGTGCGTATATATATATATATATATATTCATAATAAAACCATTAATTTCGGTAGAGACCCCCAACTAAAGATAAATATTTAATTTAAAAATGGAACTACAGATGTTAGAGAAATTGAGTTATTACCATGATCTACTTACTACTGGGAAGAAACATTCAGTTTCAAATAACTTCTTTTAATTCTCAGTAGTCTCTCAACACATCCTTCCTAGATGGTATGTTTATTGCTATAACTTGCAATATTTTAACTTTATAACAATGTATGTCATCATGGATGTTAAAAGGAATTCAATGTTGATGAACTTTGAACATTTGCACAATGTAGGTAATCTGAATGTAAAATGACTCCTATAGGCTCATATGTGTGAAGACTTGATTGCTAGCTAGTGGTGCTATTTGGGAAGGTTCTGAAACCTTTAGGAGCTGAAACCTGCTGGAAGAAGTATGTCACTAGGGATGGGGAGTTTAGGTGTGATAGCTTGGCTCCACATGCTGTTTCTTTTTGTTTTGTTTTATTTGCTGCTTCCTAACTGCACTGCAATGTGCCACATGCTTTCTGTTCCTTCCTGTCCTTAACCACTCTATTAAACTTCCTTTTGACACTAGAACTCAAATTGAACCCTTTTCCTTCCATAAGATGCTTCTGGCTGGGGGTTCTGTCCCAACAATGAGAACGTAACTAATAAAGAAAATAAATACCAAGAAGTGGAATCATTACTACTATAAACTCAATCACGTGATTTTTAGTTTTTTGGAACTGGTCTGTAGGAAGAATATGAAAGAATTCAGAATCTTGGACCAGAGAAGCCTCACAATAAGAAAAGCAGAACCCAATGAGCTATTCTGGCTGGAGTTTTGAAGACTAAAATGGTAACAGCTTATGAAATTTTAGAAGGGAATAAAGGCTCTACCAGGCAGTTCATGTGATATTCTGGCAAGAAAGCTGGCTGCATTCCACCTTGGGTCCTGAAAACTTGAGCAAAACTGAATTGAAAAGTAATAAAGGGCTGGAGAGATGACTCAGTGATAATGGCATTTGCCTGAAAAGGCTGAGGACTGGGTTTTATTCCCCAGTAACCACGCAGATGTACAAAATTGTACATGCATCTGGAGTAAGTTTGCAGTGGCTAGAAGCCCTGGTGCACACACTGTCTCTATCTCTCTTCTATTTCTCTCTCTCCTCAAATCAATCAATAAATATTTTTAAAATATATTTTATTTATTTAATTATTTGAGAGAGAGAAAGAGGGTGGGAGGGAGGGAGAGAGGGAGGGAGAAAAAAAAGAGAGAGAGGGCACGCCAGGGCCTCCAGTCACTGCAAACAAACTCCAGACACATGCACCCCCTTGTGCATCTGGCTTACGTGGGTCCATGAGAATAAAACAGGGAGCTTTTGGATTTTCAGGCTAACGCCTTAAACCCTAAGCCATCTCTCCAGCCCAAAATAGTTTTTTTAAAGTAACAGACTAATATGTTCGGTGCAGGAAATTTCAAGGTGGAATAGCATTGATGTGGTTTCTATTAGCTACTCCTATTCAAATTTACAGAAAAAGAGAAAATACAAGAAGAAAGACATGAAAACAAAAACATGAAATTTGGCATAAAAATGTGAACATGTTTAAAGTCCTGGACAAGTAGATTGCAGGCATCTCTTCAGCTATAATTATTAAAGGGATTAACATCATTACAGAAAAATCTACTGCTCTGAACTCAGGCAATAGGAAAGATGCCCTGAGGGGAAGACCTAAATTGGTGGAGGCTCAAGACATTAAAAATGCAAATTCTTTCACAAAAAAAAAAAAAAAAAAGGCCTGAAGGAAGAGACCAAATTCCATTCCTAGCTGGCAGCAGAACTTGGCTGCGCCTCTATGAGTATGGTTTTTCAGACATGAAAGATGCAAGATGGAGGGGGTCATGAAGTATTTCACAGTTGGAGAGCTGCTGCAGCTAAGCAATGTGAAGCAGGGTCAGATTCTCTGCAAAGAGGCCCCGAGAGATCACTGTGCGAATCTAGGAAGGTGAATCTTAAGTGAAAATGAAGATCTTAGGAAGTTGGCGATACAAGGACCATAGGATAACTGCCAACAAAGGCTGTAGACTCAGGAGGGGTAGAGGGTTGGAATTACCTAAGGCTGTTGTAGTTCAGGCAATTTCATGATGAGCCTCACAATTCAGGACTTGGAATTACAGGATTTGGTGTTTGCCCTGCTAGGTTTTGGTCTTGATTTAGACCCATCTCATCTTGCTATGCTTCTATTTCTCACTTTTTGAATAGGAACTTTTATTCTTTGCCGTTATACTTTGGAAATATATAATTTGTATTTTGATGTTACAAGGGCTCACAGTTAAGAGACTGCCTAAGATCTCAATAGAGACTTTGGACTTAATATTGGGACTATTAAAAACTACAGGGACTTTTGAAGTCAGACTGAATGCACTTTGCATCATGAGATGGCCCTGCTGATCAGGGGTAAAATGGGGTGGTTTGAATATAAAATGCCCCCACAAGGTCCTCATGTGTTTGAATACATGAACACAGCTAATGGCCCTACATGAATTGATTATAGAGGCCTTTCGAGAAGAGCCTTGATGAAGGAAGTGTCACTGGGGGCAGACCTTGACCATTTATAGCCAAGCTCTACTTGATTCTTGCCTTATGCTTCCTCACACTGCTACAATAGACTGCAGGCTTCCTGTTCCCATTCCCATGCCTTTCCTGCCATGAAGCTACCCCTTGAAACTGCAAGCTACATTAAAATCTTTTCCTTTCTTAAGCTGTTTATGGTTGGGAATTTTGTCCCAGCAAAAAGAAGGTAACCCACATAGTGGAATTTTGCTACAAATAAAGCATGTTGTGGCTAGCTATGTCTTTGGAAATTAAACACTGAAGTCATTAGGAAGAATTTTTTAATATATTTTATTTTTATTTATTTGAAAGAGGGAGGGAGTGAGTTGGACAGAGAGGGAGAAAGAATGTATGAATGGATGCTCCAGGGCCTCCAGCCACTGGAAACTCCAGACACATGTGCCATCTTGTGCTTCTGACTTACATGGGCCCTGTGGAATCTAACCTGGGTCGTTTGGCCTTAAAGGCAAGTGAAGTGCTTTAACAACTAAGTCCTATCTCTAGCCCTGAAAGAATAAATACTAGTAATTCCACTATATAATAAAAAGTTGCAAGAATATATTTTTAAAAAGATGTGTAAAAGTCAGGATTTGGATCAACTTGAAAAATTCAAAGCAGACGGATGTGAATAAATCTAAGGAGGCCTAAATGTAGCCAATTAGACTATATTTCTCCAGAGCTAACTTAAATCTTGGACATTTTTGTATATGCATCTTTTTTAATTTCTTGAAATGAAGTATCTTTGTCAATAAGGCCTTTTATAAGAGAGGTCTTTGTGAAATGATTTTTCCAGTGAGGACTATCTTGGTTTCCATGGGGAAAAAGATTAAAATGATGCATCAGGGCCATTTTATGGAGTCATCTTCTCTTGTCTATATCACCTCACTTACTCCCTCATTTTCCCTTCAGCTGGAAGATGTAAATATCTTAGGGCTTTGTGGTAGTCCCAGAACAAAACAGAACACATGTAGTGTATTTTCATATAGGAAGAAAAAAATCTCCAAAACCCATGAAGTTCTTGTTTCTAAAGTATGCTGTCTGCCTAAAATGCACCCTTGATGGTGCCTCAACTGTGCTGCAATTCACTTAACACAAATTATTCAGATTTAGTTGAAACTGAAAACCTATCAGAAGAGTATTCAGGACTATTTTACATGGAAGGCAATTACATATTTTATAGATCATTCCCTGACTACCTACTAAAATTTTGCTGATATTAGCCTATCCAAAATCCCTTGCTGAGTCTTAAAAGTACAACATTGCCTATTACAAAGTAAATCCATCACTTTTGTCAAGTTTAAGTTAAATACACTACAGAGAGCAAAAAGCTGTGAGAAAATTGCTGATTTGGTAGACAGAGAGGCAAAGATTAGTAGATACAGAAACAAAACGAATGTATTTATCCATTGCTCTCAAACTCCGGCAACCAGATTTAGAGTTAACATGATGGCTGCTTTCACTGAGAGCTACTTGTGTCATTGCAGAGTTTGCTAACAGACCAAGATTAAAGAGAAACATTGTATACATAAAGCTGGCATGGGTGGCCAGCACACCCTACTCTACCCTTAGCATTTCTTGTCATGCCTCTGCAAACCCGCAGGAACTTTCTCTATCAGGCAGAGAAGGTAGAAGGCTTTATCTAACAGAACTAACTCTATTTTACCCTAAAATACATAGAGCAATTAAGAAAGGAATGCTTAATAGAAATTATCGCTTTTTTTTCTCTTCTCTCAATAGCAATGCCATATTTCACTATGGGTTAGAATAATTTAATAATCTGCAAAAATTTTAAAACAGAGCACTGGGGGACTTCTGGGTAAGATGGCGGCTTAGGAGCCATGCCAAACTGGCCAGGGAGGGATTTAAGCAAAACCCCAGCAAAATACACTCTTCTTCTGAAAAGTGAAGGAGTATAGGTTATTCTTAGACACAGTGGAGAAACCGGAGAGAGCAAGACCCACCAGAAACGAGGAAAACAGCCAGAGTCCCACTGAGGTGATCATGGTCATGACCCTCACAAGCCCGCCTAGGGCAGGCACATCAGGCAGCAGGCAGCAGCAGCAGCAGACACCAAACAACGGATTTTTCAACTCCATCAGCCTTCTTGCAAAGTTAAGTAATGTGAAGGAAAGACAGTTGAGATGAACTAAAGAGCTACTGAAAGTGTGAGCAACTCCAGCAGCTGAACTCTCCCATCCCTCACCATCAGAACCTCGAAACTCCAGCATTAAGGCCACAGTGGCAGTGCAGCCAGCAGAGAGGATCGGAGGTGCAGCTGCACAGCACAACAAGGAGGGATCGAGGCAGGCACTGAGCATTGGTGAGATTGGAAGCCAACCCAAAAGGTAATAAGGCTGACTGACAAAAAAAAAAAAAAAAAAAAAAAAAACCAACCAACCAAACTACAACAAAAACAGGTACACAGTCCTGCAAGAGCTAATCTCTCTTTTCTTGTCAGGGCAGGTTATGTGGTATATATTCTTGGCTGGCTTTACCATTTTCAAATAACCTATATTTGGGGGTTAAATTTTATTGACTTTGGTGTTTTCATATATACATAGGGCCTTTGTTTTTTGCTTCTGTCATTATAGGGGGCAGGGTCTGATCCAAATCCAGGTTGACCTGGAACCCAATTCAGAACAGAAATCTCTACCTCCCAGCTAACAAGATTAAGGGTGTAGAACAACACACACCCTTAGGGATTTTGGCTTTATATGAATATCTGTTTGTTTTGATCACCACGATTGTATACCATATGCTGGTTTTCATTGATTGTGTATGTTACTCTGTTGAAGTTTAGAATTTGCCAGTAAATTATTCCACCCAGTCCACTAGAATACTTGCTTAGCAAGCAAACTCAACACCTAGGATTACTTCTGTGGCTTGATTGGCAGACAAGAGCTACACCTGGCACCTTGAACTCATATCCTGAGGGTATATACAGGTGGATTGCCATGTCTGGAAACATTGCAGATAAGTAGAAAACCCAAGCATCAAATCAATTCAGGATGCAAAAGTCGCTACAATATAATACAAGAAACTCAAAAAATCAAGACAATACAGTCCCACTAAAAACTATAAATCCACCAGAAATGATTACCAATGATCCTATTTTAGATGAAATGCCTGACAAAGATTTCAAGAAAATTATGGTATCTATGATCAAAGAAATCAGAGAATAAACAAAGGGAATCAAAGAAGAAAACAAAGGAATTAAAGAAGAAAACAAACTTCTGAAAGAGAACACAGGAAACCAGCTTAATAAAATAAAGAGATCATTACAAGACGTGAGTAAGAAAATAGAAATACTGAAGAAAAATAAGGCTAAAATCATGGCTCTGAAGAATAGTCAATAATAATAAAAAAAAAGGAAACCTCTGTAGAAAGTCTCACCAGTAGAATTAATGAAGGAGAGAACAGAATATCTAAACTAGAAGACCAACTGGCAGATCTAATACAGTCCAAAAAAGAGAAAGACAAGCTAATAGCAAGGTGTGAATAGGAATTTCAAGATATCTGGAACACTATGAAAAGATCAAACATAAGAATTCAGGGTATAACAGAAAGATAAGAATTTCAAACCAGAGGCTTAGTAGGTGTTTTCAACAAAATCATAGAAGAAAAGTTTCCTCAAATTGGGAAAGAAATGCCAATGCAGATACAAGAAGCTTTTAGAACACCAAACAGACAAAATCTGGAAAGAATCTCTCCTCGCCATGTTATAATTAAACTACAAAACACACAAACCAAAGAAAATATATTGAAAGCAATTAGAGAGAAGAAGCAAGTCACCTACAAAGGCAAGCCTATCAGAATAACTGCAGATTACTCAACACAAACTTTAAAAGCCAGAAGGGCTTGGAATGATGTATTCCAAATTCTGTAAGATAACAACTGTCAACCAAGATTACTTTATCCTGCAAAGCTATCTATCCATATTGATCGAGAAATAAGGATATTCTACAACAAAAACAGGCTAAAGGAATTTATGACAACTAAACCAGCTCTACAGAAAATACTTGAAGGAATTCTTAATGATGAAGAAGAAGATAAACACACACAACAAGGAAATAGGAAAAAATAAACCAAACTCAAATAACAGTTTTAGAAAAAAAAGAGTAAAGGGATAACAGGAAACACTACAAAATAAGAAAAATGGCGAGAATAAATGCATGTCTTTCAGTAATAAGTCTTAATATCAATGGCCTCAATACACCATCCAACAGACACAGGCTTGCAGACTAGATTAAAAGGAAGGATCCTGTCATTTGTTGTCTCCAGGAAACTCATTTCTCAATAAAAGATAGACACTGCCTTAGGGGGAAAGGATGGAAAATCGTATTTCAAGCAAATGGAACTAGGAAACAAACAGGGGTTGCTATCCTAATATCTGATAGGATAGACTTCAAACCAACATTAGTGACAAAAGATAAAGAAGGTTATTTTATACTGATTAAAGGAACACTCCAGCAGGAAGACATTACAATCCTAAACATACATGCACCTAACATGGGGTTTCCCAGTTTCATCAAACAAACAGTATTAGACTTAAGGTCACAGATAACATCAAATGCAATTGTAGTGGGAGACTTCAATACCTGACTCTCATCAATTGACAGGACATCCCAGCAAAAAATAAACAGAGAGACATCTGAATTAAATGATGTCATAGAACAAATGGACCTAACAGATATCTACAGAACATTCCATCCAAATGCTGCAGAATATACATTTTTCTCAGCAGCACATGGAACATTCTCTAACATAGACCATATATTAGGACATAAAGCAAATCTCCACAATTATAGGAAAATTGAAATAATCACTTGTACTCTATCTGACAACAATGGGATTAAACTGCAAGTCAGCAACAAGAAAAGCTACAGAGCATACAGAAATTCATGGAGACCAAACAGTACACTATTGAATGATCAGTGGGTCATTGAAGAAATCAAAAGGAAATTAATAAATTCATAGACTCAAATGATGATGATAATACAGCATACCAAAACCTTTGGGACAAAATGAAGGCAGTCCTAAGAGGGAAATTTGTAGCCCTAAGTGCCTATGTTAAGAAATTAGAGAGTTCACAAATAAACAATTTAGTGCTTCACATTAAGGCTTTGGGAAAAGATGAAAAAGGCAAAGCAAAAAGCAGTAGATGAGAAGAAATCATAAAGATTAGGGCAGAAATTAATGAAATAGAAACCAAAAAAAAATCCAAAAAATCAATGAACCAAATTATAAACAAGATTGATAAACCCCTAGCGAATTTGACCAGAAAAAAGAGAGACGAGACAAAAATTAATAAAATTAGAGGTGAAAGAGGTAGCATTACAACAGATAACAAAAAAAATCCAGACAATTTTAAGGACATACTTAAAGAATATATATTCCTTTAAGTCTGAAAGTATGAAAGAAATGGATGATTTCATTGATTCATATGACCTATAAAAATTAAATCAAGATGAGATAAACCATTTAATTGGCCTATAACAAGTACAGAGATACAAGAAGTTATAAAATACCTCCCAACTAAAAGAAGCTGGGGTCAAGATGAATTCACTGGTGAATTTTACCAGACCTTCATGAAAGAACTAACACCAATGTTTCTCAAACTTTTCCATAAAATAGAAAAGGAAGGAATTCTACCCAACTCCATGGTAAAAGTATTACAGAAACTGGGACTAGAAGGAACATATCTCAATATAATAAAACCTATTCATGACAACCTACAGCCAACATAATACTAAATGGTGAAAAACTCGAAGCTTTTCCACTAAATTCAGGAACAAAACAAGGGTGTCCATTGTTCCCTCTTTTATTTAATATAGTACTGGAAGTCTTAGCTATAGCAATAAGGCAAGAGACACTCATAAAAGAAATACAAATTGGAAAGGAAGAGATCAAATTATCACTATTTGCAGATGATATGATTCTATACATAAAAAATCCTAAAAACTCTACCAGCAAACTGTTAAAGCAGATAAATACTTTTAGCAATGTAGCAGTATACAAAATAAATGGACAGAAATGAGTAGCTTTCCTATATTCTAACAACAAACGTGTGGAGAATGAAGTCAGGGATTCTCTCCCACTCACAATTGCCTCAAAAAAAAAGTGCCTTGGAATAAACTTAACTAAGGAATTTAAGGAGCTCTACAATGAGAGCTTTAAAACACTCAAACGAGAAATTGCAGAAGACATAAGGAAATGGTAAGATATCCATGTTCTTGGATTGGAAGAATCAATAATGTGAGAATGTCAATCTTACAAAAGCAATACATGCATTTAATGCAATCTTCATTAAAGTTCCAATGGAATTCTTCACAGGAATAAAAAGAAAAATCCTAAATTTCATTTGGAAGCACAAAAAAAAAACCTCGAATAGCCAAAACAATTTTGAGCTACAAAAATAAGGCTGGTGGTATCACCATACCCAATTTTAAGCTATATTACAAAGCCATAGTAACAAAAACAGCATGATATTGGCACAAAGACAGACATGTAGATCAATGGAACAGAATAGAGGAGCCAGATGTTAATCCAGGCAGCTACAACCATCTTATTTTTGACAAAAATGCCAAAACTATTCATTGGAGAAAAGACAGCCTCTTCAACAAGTGGTGCTGGGAAAACAGGATATCAATATGTAGAAAGATGAAAATAAATCCTTGTCTTTCCCCATGCAGAATAATTAAATCCAAGTTGATCAGGGACCTTAATATCAGAACTGAAACACTGAAATTGCTAGACAAAAAGGTAGGGGAAACCCTTCAACATACTTGCATAGGTAATGGCTTTCTGAATATAACCCCAATTGCTCAAAAAATAAAACCACTAATCAACTACTGGGATCTCATGAAATTACAAAGCTTTTGTACAGCAAAGGACACTGTGAACAGAGCAAAGAGACAACCTACAGAATGGGAGAAAATCTTTGCCAGTTACACATCTGGAAGTGGATTAATATCCAGAATATACAAAGAACTCAAAAACAGAACAAAAAGAAATCAAACAACTCAATCAAAAAATGGGCTATGGAACTAAATAGAAAGTTCTCACCAGAAGAAATGTAGATGGCACATAAACATCTAAAAAAAGTGTTCTACATCCTTAGCCATCAGTGAAATGCAAATTAAAACTACCTTGAGTTTCCATCTCTCTCCTGTCAGAATGGCTACCATCAAGAAAACAAATGACAATAAATGTTGGCGAGGTTGTGGTAAAAGGGGAACCCTTCTGCACTGTTGGTGGGAATGTAATCTGGTACAGCCATTGTGGAAATCAGTGTGGATGTTCTTGAGACAGCTAAAAATACATTTGCCATGTGATCCAGCTATAGCACTCCTAGGCATATATCCTAATGACTCTTCTCACTACCTTAGAGATGCTTGCACAACCATATTTAATGCTGCTCTATTCACAATAGCTAGGAAATGGAACCAGCCTAGATGTCCATCCACAGATGAAAGGAAACTGAAAGCTGGAAAAAGCTACACTGTATGCAGTCTTATGGGAGACAGAAGTCATCAGTGGTGAAAACAGTGGACACTGGAAACCTCAAGTTTGGCCAGACAGGGCAAATGTCTGAACAAGTCCAATAGTGGCATGTCTGCTCTGGGGGAAACTAACTGCTCTCTAATTGGACTGAAGGCCCACTCTATGGGATGGATTATGTGCCTGGTACTGAAAACCTAATCAAACGGCTATGGCAGGAGAGGTCATGAGCCTTAGGGGTATAGAGACTTCTCTTGTCTGGACTAATGCATATATTATTCTCACCAAATTACCCTGAAATCACTACACTTAATGTTCATACTCATATATTAATGTTACTCTCACTTATGGTTAGAGAAGCTTCACTTTTCAGATGGCGATGACCCCTGAGATTGTCCAAAAGGCAATATAGTGCAGAGAAGAAGGGATGTAGGAGTGTCCAGCACTGAAACATCTCACACCCTCCAAGGCTCAGGGTGCACTGCAGAAGAGGTGACAGAAAGAATGTAAGAGCCAAAGGAAGGGTACCACTCCTTACATACAACTGTCCAAACAGAATTGGCCTTGATATCCAAGACCTCACAGTGCCTAGCAATACTCACACAAGATCCTCATAATAGGAGAAAAAGATGATGACTTCAAATTAAAAAGAGACTAATGGACAGAGGGAGAGCAGAGATATGAAGGAGAAAGTAGGGGAGTGGAGGGGAGGGGAGGGAGGGAAATACCATGATTTGTTGTCTTAAGTATAGAAGTTGTCAATAAAAATACATATAATAAAAAAACAGCACTGAAAAAAACCGTAATGAGTTGGCAAAACACACAGCAAACACAATAAAGTGATATCAACTATCATTTGAACTTTAGTATTCTTTCATGACTCTTATTTGTACATTTGTATTTGCACATTGCAAGACTTAGTGGTTACTATTTTATTCACTTAATTGTGGAGTGTGTATGTGAACACATATTTCATGGCCCATGTGTGGAAACTAGAGGAAGTCAGAGGACAATCTCAAGGTATCTGCACTTTGTTTCCACTTTTTTTGAGACAGGATCTCTGGCTGCTCAATGAATGCCAAATTAGCTGGCCTACAAACTTCAGGTTCTCCTGGATCTGCCTTTCATTGCTACAGGTGAGGTGGGAATCACAGATACACATGCCACTTTGCATCCAGCCTTCCATGGAAGCTGGGGAGGATCAAACTCACATTGGCAGGCTTTGCAAGCAGGCATCTTTTAACTCTGAACCATCTTCCTAGCCTGTGGTGATTATTTTCCAATGATAATGATTTCCTTTATTTTTTAACACCTCAACCATTGTTCTTTTTTATATAAAAATGTATGTTAATCGTATAATATAGACAATTAGTGAATCTTAATGGATCAAAGTACAAAAGTATAAAAGAGCATGCAATCATTGCATACTATTCTACATATAATAAATGATTTATTTTAGACTTTTCTAATTCTCGACCTTTCCTTAAGAATTCAATGCCTCAATCCCTTAGAACAATACAAATAAGCAAAAGTATTGAATAATGACTGGGCAAGTACTTGTTTAGTAATGGGGACTCCTTCATGGATAGATACATGGAGATAAGCCATAAAGGGGTTTCTTTGAATGTGAAATTACCTTAAATTTAGTGGACTAAGAGAAGTTTGTAAATCAATTAGGTCATCATGTATGCAGCCAAATATAATAAAAAGTCTAGTATGTATTAGGTATTACAATGACTTCTGGAATAAATACATTTATATTTATCATTTACATATAGTAGAATTTAAAATAAAGTGGGGGAAGAACTGTCTGAATTTCTCAACTTTGGAGATTGAACAGGTTTTAGTTGTTATCTGTATGATACTGGACATCTGACAAAGGTGAAAACACTTTATTTACCTTGTATGAAAACTGTAAATGTTTTGGGACTTTGTGATAGTCACAGAACAAAATAGAACTCCTGTAAGTGATGAAATTGGCTTATGAAATGAAAATCCAGCTGGACAGGGAGGTCCCTATGGCCTGCAAACAAAAATAAATAAATAATTAATTAAAAATAAAATACAGACTGTTGTCATTGTCTGTTTCTGCACTAGAATTAGATGGTGAAATTTTATTGTTGAACACACCATACATTTGAGTTGTAGGTCATAGAGAAATCAGGGCGCAACTGAGCCAGAAGCTTCTTCCCTGTTGGATAACTATAGTGCCAGAAGATGGTATATAGACTGCTGGGGAACAAACATCAACAGTCTTACTAGGTTCCTACTATGCATGCTATACCTCTGACTGGCCAGGCAAGGCATACCCACTGGTGCAACAGTGTCATGATTGTTATGGGGCTAATCGACTGATTTCCGACTGGATATCCGGCCCATTCAACATATGGGAATTCATGTCTTTTCTGTAAATCTAGTCAAAAGCTTATAGCTAGGGTGGGGGCTTGGGTCCTAAAAGAAGATACTGCTGTTATTTGTCTAAATGGACATATGAGTCTACAAATTTGTTAATATTTATATTTAGGCCTGTAGACTGGTAATGATGTCAGTTTTGGTCAGAGAAATTTCTGTTTGCAGCAGGCAGTAGTTACTGTAGAGACTTATAATTGTTCAAAGTGCTGAGAATAAATGAGTGTTGAGTGCTCAGCCGTAAATGGTACCCCCTCCATGCTCAGCAAACATTTCATAAGAATGGACAGAGGATGGGGGTATACTGTGGAATCTTCTAGACATGATATGGCCACTATACTCTTAAACTCTTAGTATCTGTGATTACCTACACAAGACCTGGATAAAATTAGACTTGTTAATATTCTGTCATATAGTGTGGGGAGTGCCCTGCCTTTTAAAAAATAATTTAAAGGAAGTTGATGATGGCTGGAGTGTAAACACTGATAAATTGCTCATGCTCCTACAAATTCCCCCACATTCATTCTCATGTGTGTTACCCTAATTAAACTCCTCTGGTCACCACAACAAAACAAACCATGAAAGTCAAAAGCAGACTAGTTGGAAAGAAGCTGTGAAGCACCTGGAATGAAAGGAAGATAACATGGGGTAAAGGAGAGGGCAAATATGATCAAAATACATTATATACATGTATGAAAATATCAATGAAACTAATTTTGGTTATCATTAATATATGCTCATAAAACTTCTTAAAAATTATTTGAGATAGAAAAAGGCAGAGAGAGAGGGAGAGAGAGACCGAGGGAGAATGTATAGGTGGGCCAGGGCCTTCAGCCACTGCAAACAAACTCCAGACGCATGCAACCCCTTGTGTGCAAGTGAGACATTGTGCCCTTGAGTCACTGTGCATCTGGCTTATGTGGGACCTGGAGATTCGAATATGAGTTCTTAGGCTTCACAGGCAAGCACCTTAACTGCTAAGCCATCTCTCCAGCCCAGCTAATAAAACTTTTAAAGTTTATTCAACAGAAGTCACACAAAGATTATATAGCTTATAGCAGTTATAAGTTATAATTCTTGACTGAATTCAGTACACCTACAGATATCATGTATCTTTGATTATGACTTGATTGTTTCATTCTTCAAGGCATTGCCTTTAGGAAAAGGAAAACAGATTAAAGGCTTTCGCTTTTTCCTCTCTCTCTTCATTTCCTTCCCATATTTGAACATATACATATACCCAGCCATGGGCTTCATCTAAATACTGTCCCACTTTCCACACTTTAATGACATTTGCAAAATACCCTTGGTCAGTCATCTTCAGTTATTACAAGTTTTACATAATTTAAAATTCTAGAATTTATCTTCCTCCCTTTTGTGTCACCCACTCTTATTACTTAGAGAAAATGTACCAAGAATGAGTGAGTACATTTTAAACTTTAGTATTATATTTAGAACAGGGTAGTAATGGTAACAATAAGTATAATTTACAAAATGTGTCCTATGAACCAAGACCATTGCTAGATTCCCCTATTCTTTTCTCATCATCCAGAAGCCCAGCAAGTTAATTTCATTCCTAATATTGTCCTGCCAGCAGTCAGCCAAGACAGCATTTAAATTTGAATTTGTGTGATGCTAATGAATTTTCCCTATATTAACTCTCTTTCCAGCAGGTAGAAATTTTGTGTACTATTTACCATAAAGTACATTTACAAGGGGAAGAGTAACTTGTATCCTTATAACATGGGACAAAAAAACTAGAATCTATATTGCTTTATGATATATAATATTACTATCTACTAATAATCTATTTTTATAAGAACATAAAGGACAATATCTAACAGCACAATTTAAAGATGTCTATTGGCTAAAGATGTTTTCGTTTTTAAGAACATGAGAAACTTGGAAAACAAAACATAACTTCTTCAAATTTCTTTGGTGCTTTCTTAAAATTCAATCTCCTGGGGCTGGGGAGGTGGCTTGGTTGCAAGGCCTCCTAGCCCAGGTTTTATTACCTCGTGGCACAGGCACTTGGAGTTTGTGTGCAGTGGCAATAGGTTTTGGCACAACCATATTCTCTCTCACTTTTTCCCACCTCACAAATAAATAAAAAATTAAATGTTAGAATACTGAATTCAAAAAGCAATTAAATATAGCACTTCCCTTTCTAGTTTGCCTTATCCATCCTGTTAGAACAAATTCCAATTAAGAATCAAAGAGCTGTTATTTTATGTGGAAAGTGAAAATATTTTAATTCAAACTAATAACGATTTGCTTATTACTGATTGGGCATTTTGAGTTTAGCTTGTTCTAATGGTAGAAAATACTTTCAAAAGACAATTTGGTTTTTAGTCATCTGTAAGCATGGGACAAAATAAGTCTCCTTGTTGTACCTGTTTTTAGGTTGGGAGTAGGATGGAAGTAGAGTAAAGAACTCAACATGTCCATAAACCTTACACCTGAAGGTAGAGTGAAGAAAGAGGGAAGACAATCAAGTTATCCCAGCATTATGTTAGTATTTTGTTTGAAAATAAAATAGTTTATTTAGAAAATTCAAGTATTAAATTTGATTATTAAATAATCAAAACTGGAACTATCAAAACAAGCAGGTTCTTTTTTTATTAGTTGAATCATTTTCCCATCAGATTATTATACCACTTTAACACTGCCACACATTGCAAAAGAGAAAACTAATTGCCATAAGGAAATAAACTTCTCAGTGCTATTCTATTAGACTGCAGTGATGTCTAATTAGTATGTTTTATAATATTAGTAAGCATGAAAATTGACATTAAAATTACTTCTAAAATGCTTGATCTTCTTATCATGTGCATACCACATTTTATAATTTTCTTTAAGTATATCTCAGAAATAACCAAATCATAATTTTCTATTTTTTGTATCACTTTTCATAAACATAAGAAATAAGTGGGTCCTTCAAGCTGGATCTTTTAGTTAAATGGCATCATGCACACAGATAATGGAAAATGTTATGGCCATAAGGAACTATTTAGTTTATGTGGTGGTTTGAATGTAAAACAACTTCTTTTAGGCTCATGTGTATAAACAGTTAGTCCCCAGACAGCTGTGGACTCTTTAGGTGATAAAGCATTGCTGAAAGAACTGTGTCACTGGGGAGTGGGCCTTGAGGAATTACAGTTAGGTACCATGCACAGTTCTTTCTCTTGTTCTCCTGCTACTTCCACGAAGCTGATGTGATGATATGATTCTAGCTTCCTGCTCCTGCCATGTTTTCCACCAACATGTTTTGTACTCTACCTTCCAAAACTTTAACACAAATTAAATCCTTTAATTTTTCCTAAGCCACTTCTGGTCAACTATTTTGTACCAAAATAAAGTGACAGGTAAATCTTGAGACTAGTATTCATTGATTATTGTGTACAAATTATAAAGAATTATATAAATTTGGGAACTGGGAAGCTGGATGCTGCCATTATAAAATCCCTAACACATGGGATCAGGCTTGAACCTGACAGTGGGTTTTTAGGAGTGTCACTGACAATCCCATGCTTTAATAACTGGCACATGGTCTGATAGAGCTCTCAGGTAAAAGTGAGGTAAGAGCTATTGGTAACTGAAGAAAAGGAGAGCAGTACTAAGTTATGTCAGAAACACTTATATTCCTTTAACCTGAAAGAACAAAAGCATGAATAAACTGCCTCGTAACCCAGGTGATCTAGTCCAAGGCAGGTCTAAGGTAAGATTTTCTTGTAGCTTACATCAATATGTAGGCAGCTAAGGACTACAAACAAAAGGGAGACATTTATGCATGGATATGGAAATTTTGGTCCTTCCCTTGCAGCACACGAAGCCAAATGAGGAAATGACACGGAGGTAAGATAAAATATGACCACTGACCTCCCCCCCAAAAAATCCTTATTTCACAATGAAGGGAAGGTTGTACAATACACTCTCATATTAAAATCCTTGGAAAATCTAAAGTGGTCAAACAAAAGACCTCTAATGAGACTAGAGTACTCCCAGTCTTCCCACTAACTCTAAGCCTTCTAGAAATATTTATGTGTTTGTCCTCGGTGTTCACAGCAGAAGCCCAAATTAGAAAGGGTTTTACCTCAATGATATTTGTGTGTGACCTTTCTCTAATGCAATGGACACAATAACGTTCACAGAAGATCCACAGGGATTAAAGAAATTATAACTATGTATCACCATCAGCATTCACCAATGGAATGTAGATGGAAGCCAGGCTCTAGCAAAAAAAGGCTGACCAAACAGGAAATCTCTGGCTAATCATGCAGCAGAAGGTAGGCAGAGACCAGGCTCCTAAACTTGAACCAGCTAAAACTAGGGATCTCCAACCACCTAACCAGCTAACTAGCAGAAGGCATGTGACGGCAGGTGGAACTTAGGCTCCTGCATGGGGGAACTCTAGCCCATACAACTGGTGGAAGGCAGGCTCCAGTACTTGGCCCACACGCCAGGCCTGTACCAGAGCACACCAGCCAACAAGACATCAGATTTCTACTGGAAAATTGCAGCCAGGGTCACAAGTCTAATACAGAAGGATTATTTACAGCTAGAATACCAGAATAAGGGATAAATAAGAGATGAGCCCTATGGAAACTTGGCTTTTAGCTGCAAGACAATATATATATATATATATACACACACACACACACACACATATATATATATATATATATATACACACATACACATATACATACATACATACATACATACCATGAACTATACTGAAAAGAAGTTAAGTTTGGTTTGGATGAACAGATGCAAAAAAACACAGGAAATAAACACAAAGAATATGAAAGATCAATCCATCTTGAACCAATCCTAGCCTCCAAATCATCCTATAACAAAAACTATAACCACCTAATTAGGGGAAATGCCAGAGAGTAAATTCAGAATCTGACTTCCAAAAAAGAACAATAACCATATAAAAAGCTTGAATAAGCAGATGAATGAACTAAAGAAATTGTGTTAAGATCTTGATAAGAAACTTACAAAGTAAATGAAACTGTGAGTAAACTAAAGGAGAAATTCCAAAATATTGAGCAGGAAAATTGAAACATTGAAAAACATTTATGCACCAAATATTGAGGCTCCCAACTTCATAAAAGAAACATAAAAGACATAAAATTTCACATAGCTTCAGGCACAATAATTGTGGGAGACCCCAGAAAGGTCCTCCAAACTAAAAATCAGTAAAGATATTTCTGAGTTACTAGAATAGCTGTATTTAACAAACACCTACAGAACCATCCATCCAAATATAGGGAATACACTATTCTCAGCAGACCTTGGAAGCTTCTCCAAAATTGACTATATCATAGGTCACAGAGCAAGCACTAACCAAGAGAAAATGTTGACAATTCCTTGTATTAAATCATACCAGAGTAGAACAAAACTAGATATCAACAAGACAAACATCAACAACTATACAAACACTTGGACACAGAACAGCATCCTTTTGAATGAACAAAGAATCATTGAAGAAATCAGGAGGAATTAATAGTATTCTAGAAATTAATGAAACTGATAAAACAATGTGCCACATCCTCTGGAATATAAAATTGAGGCAGTCCTAAGAGGAACATTTAGAGTCATAGTGGTGCATTAAAAATTCTGAGAGATATTGGGCTGGAGAGATAGCTTAGCGGTTAAGGCACTTGCCTGCAAAGACAAAGGACCCAGGTTTTATTCCCCAGGACCCATGTAAGTCACATGCACAAGGTGTCACATATGTCTAGAGTTCATTTGCAGTGGCTGGATGCCTTGGCATGGCCATTCTCTCTCTCTCGCTCGCTCATGCTCTCTCTCTCTCCTCTCCAAAATAAATAAATAAATAATGAAACAAGTATATAAATAAATAAAACATTTTAAAAGTTCTGAGAGATCTCAAATAATCTAATGATGCCACTTAAGGTACTAGAAAAACAACAAGATCATAACCCTAAACCAAAAATAGTTAAGATTAGGAAAGAGATTAATGAAATAGAAACTGAAAGAAAAACACACAAATTCAACCAAAGAGTTGTTTTTTTCAGAAAGTTAACAAGACTGGCTTAATGTTACTGTGTGTATATATATATATATATATATATATATATATATATATATATATATGTATATGTGTGTGTGTATATACATATATATACATATATATACATATATATATATACATTATATTCTGGATTAGCAGAGCCTAGCAGATAATACCCCTAAATCACTTCCTTTAACAAATGTTGAAGGATTATCCAAAGTTGAAAGTGCCTTACACTTTGCTCACACAAAGTTCTATTTGTTCACATTTTACTAGTCTCTTGATTTTCAATAAAAATGCCAATGAGAACCTGTATGGAGATGAAACCACAGCTTCAGTAACATCAGAGCACTGGTGACAACAGCAGATTCAGGAGGTTTACTAATAGATGAAACTAAACTCCTCTTCAGTTTCCTTTCTCTGGCTGCTTCTAGAGGCAACTAACTCATTCCTGAGGTAGGGGTTTCAGGAGTTAGCTCTCTCACTCCCACGCTTTGCTCCTAGAAGAAGATTGCTCACTTATGGATAGGAAAGTTCCACAGGATAGGGTTTCTTGAATCAGTACTGTGCGCACCAAATAGGGAAATATTTTTTTAAAAAAATTATCATCCTCAGCCATCAGGGAAAAGCAAATTCAAACCACTTTGAGATTTTATCCCAGTCGGAATTGGTGTCATCAAGAGAATAAATGATAACAAATGTTGTTTGGGCTACAGGGGAAAGGGAACTCTTACTTTTGGAGTGTAAACTGATGTACCTACTATGGAAATCAGCACGAAGTTTTCTCAAGAAACTAAAAACTGCACTATCGTAAGACCCAGCTATACCACTCCTGAGCATATACCCAAATGACTTTATATCCTATCACAGAGGTAACTGCACATCCATATTCATTGCTACTGTTTTCACAATAGCTTGGAAGTGGAATCAAACCAGATGTATGTATAATGAAAATGTAGCATACATATATACACAGTGGAGTTTTACTTAGCTGTAAAAAAATGTAATCATGAAATTTGTAGAAAATGCATGAATTGAAAAAAATTATACTGATAAAACCAAGCCCAGAAAGCCAAAAATCACATGTTCTCTCTTATATGTGGATTCGAACTTATAATGTATGTATGTATATATGTATGTATGTATGTGTGTGTGTGTGTGTGTGTCTGGTAGAACAAATATAAAGAATAAATTGTAAAATTTCTAAAATAGAATGATAATGACAATACAACTTACCAAAACTTACGGGACACAAGGAAGGCAGTCCTAAGGGGAAAATTTATAGCACTAAATGGCTTCATAACAAAATTAATAACCATCCACCTAAAGGTGCTAGAAGAAAAAATAAAGAAAAATCCCACCCAAAGAGCTCCAGATGGAAAGATAAGATCAGAGCAGAAATAAATGAGTTGGAATCTAATAAAACAATTAAGAAAATTGATGAAATGAAAAGTTGGTTCTTTGAAAAAAAAAACAAGATAAATAAACCCTTGGGCAATTGGATCAAGCGAAAAAAATAATTTTCAAATTAACAAAATCATAAATGAAGTAGGAGAGGTCACAATGTACATCAATGAAATTGTAATAATCATCAAGATTTATTTCTCAAAGCTCTACTCCACAAAATTGCATAATCTGGAAGAAATGGATGAATTCATATACATCCCAGCTACCAAAACTAAACTCAGAGAAGATTATTCTCCTAAACAAACTTATCAGATCCCTTTAAGATTTGAAAGGTAACCAAAAACCTCCCCAAAAGGAAAAGTACAGGATCAGATGGCTTCTTAGCCAAATTCTATCAAACCTTCATTGAAGAACTGAAACCAGTTTTCCTCAAACTCTTTCACATAATCAGAGAACAGGGAAGGCTCCCCAACTCCTTCTATGAAGCTAGCTTACCCTAATATCAAAACCTGACAGAGATCCAACAAGAAAAGAAAACTATAGGCATATATCCCTGGTAAACTTAGATGCAAAGTTCCTGAAGAAAATCCTCACAAACCAAATTCAGCAATACATCAAAAGCATTGTTGACCTTGATCAAACAGGATCATCCCAGGGATGCAGGGATGGTTCAACATATGGAAATCAGTCAATATAATACACCACATAAATAAACTTAATCACAAGAAACACAGGATCATTTCAATGGATAGAGAACAGGCCTTTGATAAAATACAACATCACTTCATGATAAAAACACTGGAGAGAACAGGCATGGAAGGTTTATATCTCAACACAATAGAAGACATATAAAAAGCACATAAAACCCAAATAATGGGGAAAGACTCAAGGAGTTCCCATTGAGATCAGGAGTGATACAGGGTGCACACTCTCACCACTGCTCTTCAACATAATACTAAAAGTTCTGTCACAAGTAATAAGACAGGAGAAAGAAATAAAAGGAATACAAATTGGAAAGGAAGAAGTCAAGTTATCCCTATTTAAAGATGACCTGATCCTATACATGACACGAAAGTCTCCACCTCAAAATTTCTACAGGTGATTAATTCCGTTAGTAAAGTGGCAGGATACAAAATCAACACACAAAAATCAGAAGCTTTTCTATATGTGATGGACAAATATACAGTAAAAGAAACCAGTGTCTGTCTCATTTTTAATATTAACAGAAAAACTAAATTCTTTGGAATAACACTAGCCAAGGATGTGAAATACCTATATAATGAAAATATAAATACACTCAAGAAAAAAAATGAGGAGGACTTAAGATGGAAAGACCTCCCATGCTCCTGGATTTGTAGAATTAATTTTGTGAAAATGGCAATTCTACCAAAAGCTATACACAGATTAAATGCAGTAACAATAAAAATTCAGGTATGGGCTGGAGAGATGGCTTAGTGGTTAAGCGCTTGCCTGTGAAGCCTAAGGACCCCTGATCAAGGCTCGATTCCCCAGGACCCATGTTAGCCAGATGCACAAGGGGGCACACGCATCTGGAGATTGTTTGCGGTGGCTGGAGGCCCTGGTGCGCCCATTCTCCCTCTCTCTCTATCTGCCTCTTTCTCTCTGTGTCGCTCTCAAATAAATAAATAAGTTTAAAAAAATTTGGGCATCATTCCTCACAGATATTGAAAAATGATCTCAAAATTCATATGGAATGTCAGCAGGCCTCAGATATACAAACATATCCTCGTCAAAAGAAACATATCTGGAAGTATCACCATACCCCATCTAAAAGTATATTACAAAGCCATAGTAACAAACACAGCTTGGTGCTGGCATAAAAAAAAAATATAGACCAGTGGAACAGAATTGAGGACCCAAACTTTAGTTCATGTAACTACAGCTTCTTTGAAAATGGTGCTAATAATGTAAACTGGGGAAAAGATAGCATCTTCAACAAATGGTGCTGGAAAAATTGGATAAGAATATGTAGAAAAATGAAACCAGAGCCACTAATCTCATGATGCACATAAATCAAGTCCAAATGGATCAAAGACCTCAATATAAGACCCGAAGCTTTTCTACTACTGGAAGAAAAAATAGGAGGAACTTTCCATGATATAGGAGTGGGGAAAGACCTCCTAAACAAAACTCCAGTATTCCAAAAAAATTAAACACTCAGCCTATAGAATCTCGAGAAGCTACACATAAAACACATACCATATGCATACCCAACAAATTACATATAGAATGGGAGAAAAATTTTGCCAGCAATACCACTGATGGAGGCCTCATATCTAGTATCTATAAAGACCTTTAAAAAACTGAATAATAAAAAATCAAATAATCCACTGAAGAAATGGAGTAGAGAACTGAATAGAGTTCTCAGAGGAAGAAATAAAAATGGCTAGCACACACTTATAAAAATGTTCAATATCCCTAGCCAGCAGGGAAATGGAAATTAAAACAACTATGAGATTCAACCTTACTCCAGTAAGGATGGCATGCATTGAAAATCCAATTACAACAAATGTTGGCAAGAATGTGGAGAAAGATGAACCCACATTCACTGTGGGTGGGAATGTAAACTTGGGCAACCACTATGGAATTCAGTATAGATACTCCTGAAAAGAATGAATATAGAGTTACCAACAGATCCAGTTATTCCTTACTGGGCATTTACCCTAAGTGTTCCATGCTTCACTACAGAGATATTTACTGAACTATGTATATAGCTGCATAATTCATAATAGCCCAGAATGGGAATCAACCCAGGTGTCCTTTATTGGATGAATGCATAACAAAGTTGTGGTACATTTACACAATGGAATTCTACTCAGCAGTAAGAAAAAAATGACACAATGAAATTTGTAGAAAAGTGGATGGACTTGGAACAGTTAATAGTCAGCAAACTCACACAACCACAGAAAGGCAAACACTGTTTGGTCTCACTCATCTGCAGGTCCTAACCTGGATCAGTCTGAGTTGCTGACACAACTGATAGGCAACTTAATGCCCAGACAATAAGGATGGAAGGGTTTGATTGGATGGAAAGGGGATGATGGGAGAAAAAGTCATACAAAACTAAACCCATAATGAACTGGTACCATAGTAACCTTTATCCTTGGAAATAGACTAAAATATTGAACTCTCTACAGGAGTAAGGGGGGAGCACCTGAAAAGATGCACCCTGAAGAGGCTGAGATGAAGCCTAATCTTAAAAAAAGAATTGGGCTCTCGCCTGTAATTCACAGTACCAGAAAGAGATTTCTATCCACAATGAGCTCTTGATCATAGAGACCCAAGACCCTATTGCTGAAGACACCACATGCTCCCCATACAGAGCATGGAGAGACCTGGCTGGAATCCAGAAGAGATCAAGTACCCAGGCAGCCTGCCTAGTGCTGGATATTGCTACATGAGCTACTGTGGGACAGTGGCTAAGACCAGTCTGAGCAACCAGGGGTCTAAGCTACTCAGTAGCAAACACACTGACAGGATGTACATGCCAGTGCAATAGTGGCACACAGCCTTGGTGGGTAACCAATAGCTTTCTGATTGACTAAGAAATCTGCTGAGTGGAAGAGAGCCCATATCTGGAATTAGGAACCAGGTCAGAACCCTATGGAGACAAAGATTATGCTCTCCAATATCAGGTTCTTATTAGTCTTTGGCTAAAAAGGGGGCTATAACCATCAAATTCTGCCTAAATTAATAATACTTATCTCATTTATCTTAAGATGACTTCACTTTAAGATGACTTCACTTGCTGTTGGAGAATCTGTTTTGCTTTCTCTGAAGGTAGTGAGATCCAATGAGATAAATCACCCCTTGTACCTAGCCAAGCCCCAGCTGAAACCACAGAAAAACTGGGATGATGAGCAAGATTGCATCTTCCATGGTGAACCTGACAAAGCAGCTCCAGGGTAAAGGAGATAGATGCCAAGGATACTCAACACCTACCAAAGGAGAGATCCAGAGGCTCCTAAGAGTTCAGCACCAATGTGTAATTAAAAAACACTAAACATGGCTCAGGGAATTTTGTGCAAGAGCGGGCCAAAAAATTGTAGAGCCACAGGTTGGGACATTATGCCCAGAGATATTGCCTCTCCACCCAAAACTTACTGCTGCTCCCAGAATGCATAACCCACAACCCCATGGGAATACCTTCAGTGGCACTGAGGAGGGCCCCTAATGGAATGGTAGCAGGGAAGAGGGAAAGGATGGTACTCACATGTGATATATCCATACTAAGTATTTCCATGATAGAAAAATCTGTGGTGACCTTGAAGATATATTTTTTCCTGTTACATACTTTTTAAATAAGTATGCTTCCTCAGTTAAAATACAGCGGTAGTTATTTCATAATAAATTATTATTCTGCTCTTTATAGTTGTAAGTGAAGGAAGAAAAAATAATATATATGTCCTCACAAGTGTAAGCATATGAAAGAAGTCAGAAAATACCCAGGAGACCATGTCTGCTTCTTTTGCTCTAAATTGGGAGGTCACCTCAGTGACTCATAAAGTATGTCAGGTACCTAAATCAAATTCCTATCTCAAGACCACTTAAAGTTCTCTTTTCAATACTGTGAGAAAGGGTTTCTCCTTATGATCTTACAAATGCCACTCCACTTTCTGTCACATTGCCTCAATTCACCCAGAAAAAACTCAGTGAAATATAATATTTTAAAAATAACATTTCAAGGGCTGGAGAGATGGTTTAGCTATTAATCATTTTAATAATTTAATAATATTAATAATTTTGCCTGCAAAGTCAAAGGAGTCAGGTTTTATTCCCCAGGACCCATGTAAAGCCAGATGCAAAAGGTGGAGTATGCACCTGGAATTTGGTTATAGTGGCTAGATGCCCCAGAAGTCCCCCTTGTTTCTCTGACTCTCTCATTAATAAATAAATAAATAAATAAAATATTTAAAAATAATGCTGAGGCTTCTGCTTTGAATGTCTCCTTCCTTTTCTAGGATACAGCCTCCAAAATTGTGTGCCTCATGACCTCACAGTTGAATTAAGAAGTTCTAGAGAATTTGGCAATAGTAAAAGGTCTCTGAACGTACAATGATAAAAGATTACTTCAAAATCAAATGTGCAATGAATGAAAGGTATTCTTGTCTTTGTTATAATGTATGAATTTACTGCATCTTGCATCTGAACATAGAATACTTGCCACTATGTATGCTATCATACCCTAAAACGCTATGACATTGAGGAAGGCTGAAAATATCTTCAGTCATATTCTAGACTACTACATGTTTTAAATTGCAGTGTTATTAATATACCTGCATAGATTTCTGTTCTCATGGTTTATATAATGGACAAAGACATACTCAGTATTTCCTACTATTACTCTTTAGCATGTCAAGTATCAAATTGTTATATCTTGGGATCATATTGTGTTATTATGCTTCATTTCAAAGATTGCTGTTTGACTTGATGACTTGAATTTTATAAAATATTATGAAATGGACTTCTGGTCAAGATGGCATCCACCTAACCATGCTGCACCTCCCCAGGAAAGAAAGGCAAGGTACTAAGGTTTCACTGGGTCTTTTAGGGGAGAAAAATCTCTAATAGATTGCCAGTGGGAGGGTGCAGAGGGGAACAACAAGGGAACTAGCTGATTTCCTCACTCTCAGGTAGCCCACCAGTCCCCCAGTGCACCCAAGCAGCTGACCCAGCCATAGTCCTAGCCGCAGGATACTCCCACACTTACTGCAGGAAAGGGGACTCAGGACAGCCTAGTTCCACTTGCTTCATTGCAAAGGGGTGATTGCCCTGCTACCCCCGCCCATGAGTGACCTCAGGCCATCTCTGCCTACAGGCTCATATAAGCTCAGCCTGCCCCACCAATCTGCATGCTTGTGGCTCTGACCGCTAGCTCACGAACAAGCTCAGGCCCATTCCACCTGCCCATGTGCGAGCTGAGGCTCGATCTGCCTGTCCACTCATGACAGCTCAGGCCTAATCCCCCGTCTGCCTGCCATGCATGCAAGCTCAGACCATGACAGCATCCCACCCATCAGCCTGCTGCAAGTGAGATCAGGCAGCTCCAGCAGCCCACCCACGCACAAGTTCCTCCTGCCATGTGCGAGCTCAAGCCCACTCTGCCCATTTACCATGCAAGACCAGGCCAGGTTCACACCTCTGCCGGTGTGAGCTCAGGCCCAATCCCCCTGTCTGCCTGCCACACATGTTCGAACTCTGGCTAATCAGCCCACCAATGCATGAGCTCAGGACTGCTCTGCCCACCCACCCACAGATAAGCTCACGACCACTCTGCCCATTTCCTTTCCTGCATGGGAGCTCAGGCCTGCTCCCCCAGGAAGCACCATTTCCCTTGCCCATCGAGACCACAGTTCTATACTCTCCCTGCCCATACACTGTGATGGACAGACCACACCACAGAAGAAATAACATGAAAAACCAAATGCAAGTAAATCCAGTAAGAGCACTCAGTCCTACAAGTAATGTCTCTAATCAAAACATAGAAGAGACATTAGGATCAGAACACCAAAATGAAGCTATGAGCAATGGAATCCTGAACAAGCTACTGGCAGAACTTTCAAAAAAGCAACAAAGCACCAATAATCGTGTGGATGCTGCCATCACTAGACTAGACCTAATAGATTAGAAAATGGAAGGACTTCAAAGACAGCTAAGAGATATGAAGGAGAGTGAAAAAAAAAAAGAGGACCTCAAAAATCACGTGGCAATGCTAAATGAAGACATAAAGAAATATATGGATGAATTCCAGGAAGCATCAAGAAAATCAGAAAATGATGTGAAAAGGGAACTTGACAGAGGGATGGAAACTATATATAGAAAAGTAGTAGAAAATGCAAAGCTAATTGAACAAGTGAAAAACACTTTCAAAGCTCTCAAGAACAGAGTCAACCCTGTGGAGGAGAGAAACTCACATCTGGAAGAAAAGACGGAAGAAACAGTTCAAGAGTTCAAAATGTTCAATAATTTCCAAAATTTCTGTGAGCAGAACATGAGGTAATTGTGCAATACCATTTAACGTCCTAACATCCGGATCATGGGAATACCAGAAGGGGAAGAAATTCAGACCAAAGGCATGAAGAACTTATTTAACAAAATAATTGAAGAAAACTTCCCTAGTCTCTTAAACAAAAGGCCCATCAAGATACAAAAAGCCAACAGAACTCCAAACAGACTGGACCAAAGGAGAAACTCTCCAAGACATATTGTCATTAAGACTCTAAACATTGACACCGAGAAAATCCTAAAAGCATCTAGGGAGAAACAGCACACCACTTTTAAAGGTAACCCATCAAAATTACTTCAGACTTCTCAATGGATACACGGTAAGCCATAAGGGCCTAGAATGGAACACTGCAAAGCCTAAGAACCTATGACTTCCAACCCAAACTACTTTATCCAACAAAATTATCCCTCATAATAGATGGTGAAAGAAAAACTTTCCATGATAAAACTCAGCTTTAAAATTATATGAACACAAAACCAAACCTACAGAGAGTATGCCAGGAAATTCTCCATACAGAAAAATCAAATAATCAACCTCAAATGCCTATAAGAAGTAGATCTCAATAACCACACTCTGAGAAGGCAAAAAACAAACAAACAAAAAAACCTTCAAAGTCCATGAAAACACCAAGCCACACATACCATCACAATATGGCAGGGATCAAATCAAATCTCACAGTCATTACCCTAAATATTAATGGCCATAATTCACCCATCAAGAGACACAAGCTAACAGGGTGGATCAGAAAATTAGACCCCTCTATCTGTTGTCTTCAAGAAACCCACCTCACCATTAAAGACAGACACTTCCTAAGGGTTAAAGGGTGGAATATGATATCCCAAGCAAACAGGAATATGAAACAACCAGGTGTAGCTATACTAATATCAAATAAAATAGACTTCAAACCAAAATAAATCAAAACAGGCAAAGAAGGCCACTTCCTACTTACCAAGGGAATGATCCATCAAGAGGATATCACAATCATAAGTCTTTATGCACCAAACACAGCGGCACCATAGTTCATAAAACAAAACCTACTTGACAATAAAACAGAAATAACCACCAACACCATAATAGTTGGGGACCTCAATACACCATTATCAGTAATAGCTAGATCATCCAACAGAAACTCAACAGGGAAGTAAGAGAGCTCAACAAAATCATAGATTACTTAGACCTAAAGGACATCTACAGAACATTTCATCCCAAATGCACAGTCTACACATTCTTCTTAGCAGCCCACAGAACATTCTCTAAAATAGATCATATACTGGGTCAGAAAGCCTGCTTCCATATATTTAGGAAGAATGACATATTCCCTGCATGATACCAGATCACAATGCTATGTTGCTAGAAATTAACAACAAAAGACCCACCAAGTATCCCATCAGATCCTGGAAAGTGAACAGCAGACATTTAAACAATAGATGGATAGTGGACGAAATAGAAAATGAAACTGTGAAATTTCTAGAAATGAATGACGATGAGAACACATAGTACCAAAATTTATGGGACACAATGAAGGCAGTTCTCAGAAAAATTCATATCACTCAATGCCTTCATAACAAAGACAGACAGACCATAAATCAATAACCTAACCAACCACCTGAAGGCAGTAGAAAATCAAGAATCCAACCCAAAAAGCTCCAGACAATAAGAAATAATTATGATCAGAGCAGAAATTAATGAATTGGAAACTAAACAAACAATTAAGAAAATTGACGAAACAAAGAGCTGGTTCTTTGAAAAAAATAAACAATTTTGACAAACCCCTGGAATATTTGATCAAGCAAAAAAAAGAGACACTTCAAATTTACAAAATTAGAAATGAAAAAGGAGAGATCACAAAAAAAATCAGTGAAATTGGGAGAATCATCAGGACTTATTTCAAAAACCTCTACTCTGCAAAACTGGATAATATGGAGGAAATGGATAAATTCCTGGACACATACTATCTACCAAAGCTAAACTGAGAGCAGCTTAATCTCCTAAACAAACCTATCACACTCATTCAGATTGAAAAGGTAATAAAAAATCCTCCCCAAAAAGAAGAGTCCAGGACCAGATGGCTTCTCAGCTGAATTCTATTAAATCTTCACGGAAGAACTCAAACCAATCTTTCTCAAACTGTGCCACACAACTTGAGAACAGGTAACTGCCCAACTCCTTGTATAAAGCTAGTATCACCCTAATTCCAAAACCAGGCAGAGATGCCACAAGAAAATAAAACTACCAGCCTATTTCCCTGATGAACTTAGATGCAAAGATCCTGAACAAAATCCTCATAAACTGAATTTAACAACACATCAAAAGCAGTATCCACCTTGATAAATTGGGATTCATCCCAGGAATGCAGAGGTGGTTCAACATATGTAAATCTGTCAATGTGATACACCATATAAACATTGCTAAACATAAACCTCATTATCATTTCAGTAGATGCAGAAAAGGCCTTTGACAAAATACAACATCACTTAATGAGCAAAACATTGTACAGAATTGATATGGTCGGTTCATATATACAAAGCTCCTAAGGCCCAAATACTACTTAATGGAGAGAGACTGGAAGAATTCCCATTGAGATCAGGAACAAGACAGGGGTGTCCACTCTCACCTCTTCTCTTCAATATAGTACTGGACATCCTAGTTAAAGCAATAAGACATGAGAAAGAAATAAGAGGGATACAATTTGGGAAGGAAGAAATTCAGTTAGCTCTATTCACTGATGACATGATTCTATACATAAGAGACCCAAGAGACTCCATCCCAAAATTCTTGAAGTTGATGAACTCCTTTAGCAAAGTACCAGGATACAAAATCAATGCACAAAAATCGGTAGCCTTTCTAAATGAAAATGCCAAAGATACAGAGAAAGAAATAAGTGACATGGTCCTATTTCCAATCGCAAAAAAAAAAAATAAAATAAAATAAATTACCTTGGAATAACATTAACCAAGGAAGTGAAAGATCTATAAAATGAAAACATAAAAACACTCAGAAAAGAAACTGAGGAGGATTTTAGAATATGGAAAGACCTCCCATGCTCCTGGATAGGCAGAATTAACATTGTGAAGATGGCAATCTTACCAAAGGCAATATACAGATTTAATGCAATTCCAATGAAAATCCCTACAGTGTTCTTCACAGGGATAGAAAAAATGATCTCAAATTTCATATGGAAAGGCAGAAGGCCTCGCATATCCAAACATATCCTCAGCAAAAGAAATACCTCTGGAGGCATCACCATACCTGATCCAAATCTATATTACAAAGCCATTGTAATAAAAGCAGCATGGAACTGGCATAAAAACAGGAGTATAGACTAATGGAATAGATTTGAGGACCTAGACTTTGGGTCAAGCAATTATAGCTATTTGATATTTGACAAAGGCCCTAACAATACAGGCTGGAAAAAAGACAGCATCTTCAACAAACTGTGCTGGACAAACTGGATAACCATATGCAGGAAATTGAAACTTGATCCACACATCTCACCATACACAACACTCAAGTCCAGATGGATCAAAGACCTCAATATAAGACTGGAAACTCAGATCCTACTGGAAGAAAATATAGGATGAACTTTCCATGACATAGCAATGGAAAAAGACTTCCTGAACAGAACCCCAGTAGCACAGGATCTTAAACAATCACTCAAACATGAGATCAGATGAAGCTGAACAGTTTCTTTACAGACAAACATACAATAAGCAAAGCCAATAAATTACCCACAGAATGGAAGAAAATATTTGCTGAATATCTGACAGAGGCCTAATCTCTAGAATCTACAAAGAACTAAAAAATCTAAACAATAAAAAGTCAAACAACCCACTCAAAAAATGGGGCAAAGAACTGGACAGGCAGTTCACAAAGGAAGAAATACAAATGGCAAACAGACACTTAAGAAAATGTTCATCATCCCTAATCATCAGGGAAATGCAAATTAAAACAACTATGAGATTCTACCTTACCCCAATAAGGATAGCAAGCATTAAAAATCAAATGAAAATAAATGCTGGTGAGGATGTAGAGAAATAGGAACTCTCATCCAATGTTGGTGTGAATATAAGATGGTACAACCACTTAGGAAAGCAATATGGAGACTCCTACAAAAGCTGACTATAGAGTTACCAAAAGACCTAGTTATTCCCTTACTGGGCATGTACAGTAAAACCTCCAAGCCTCTGTCCAGAGAGATTTGCTCAACCATGTTTATAGCAGCTCAATTCATAATAACTAAGAGCTGGAATCAACCAAGATGTCCATCACTAGACAAATGGATAACTAAGATGTGGTACATCTACACGATGGTGTTCTACACAGCAGTAAGAAAAAATGACACAATGAAATTTGGAGAAGAATGTGTGAACCTGGAACAGATCATTCTCAGTGAACTCATCCAATCACAAAAAGATAATTGCCTCATAATCTCACTCATCTACAGCACCTAACCTGAATCTATCTAAGATGCCAACATACCAGCAAGCATCTTGAGGACTGGACAATAGGGTGGATGGGGAGAGAGGGGAGGGGAAGGAGGGCAAGGGAGGGGGTGGAGGACACAAATCTGGACCCAAACGGCAATGGTACTAAAAAATTCTACATCCTAAAAGACAGACCAAATGGTTGAACCTTCACCAGGTCCTTAGAGGGTACACCTGAATCAGAAGGCCCTGGAGAGGGTATGACGAAGACTGACCTTAATCTTCTACTGCCTCTCCCTCTCTCTCTCTCCCAACCTCTCTCTCTCTCTCTGTCTCTCTCTCTCTCTCTCTTCTCTCTAACTCTTTTATGTTTCTTATCTCTTCCTTCTCTTCCTGGGCACTGACCTGTAACTCACAGTGCCAGCAGGTGGCTATCATCCACAATGAATTTTTGATCAGAGAGACCTATAAAGTTTCCTAAAAGAATGACAGATTTTTGTCAGAGTACTTGATGACCCACCAAAGGTTAGTGGTAAGACCCTACTGCTGAAGACAACATATGTGGTTGACATGTAACATGGAGTGACATGGCTGGAAGGTGGAAGAGAGTCAGTCCCCAGACAGTCTGTACATCTAGTGCCAGAAGGTGCTACATACGCGACTGGGGGAAAATGACCAATATCTGTCCAAGCAACTCATGGTCTAACCTACTTAGTGGCAAATAACCTGATGTGATACTCACACAAGTGCAATAGTGGTGCACAGCTATGGTGGGAAACCAACTGCTCTTGATTTGGCTAACTGATCCCCTCAGTGGTACGGGACCCATATCTGGAGCTGGGAAACAAGTCAGAACCATATCCAAAGATAAGCCCGCTCTCCATTATCAAGCTACTACCAATCATGTGCTATAGGAGGGCCTACACCTATTAAATTCTCTCTTAAAAAAATATTGGTTATCCCATTTATCTGGTGCTAACTTTACTCTCCATCAGAGGATCTGCTTCTATTTTTCAGATAGACGCAGATCCTAAGGAGAGAACCACCCCATCATACCTCAAAAGGGCCCCGGCTGAAACTAAGAATAATTGGCAAAACAAGCAAAGGTGCTTTGTTCTTGGTGAACCTGGTACCAGCATAAGGGTGAAGGAGATCAACACAGAGAACAATAAACTCCTACCAAATCAGATATCCAGAGACACAGAGGCTCCCAACACTTCATCACTGAAGCAGACCTAAAACGAACTCAAAATTGCTCAGGGAAATTTTGCAGAAGAGGGGGCGGAAAGAATGTCGGAGCCACATGTTGGGTCATGATACACAGAGACATTTTCTCCTACCCATAACTGAGGGCTAACCCAACAATGTATGACCCGTATACCCCAACAAGGAGGGCCCAGGGGGTCGGGGGAGGACAGAGAGAAGGGTAACAATGGTACCAACTTGACTGTATTCACTGAGTGCAAATATAATTAAAACAGAAAGAAAATTATGAAATATACTTTTGATTACAAATAAGCTAGAATGTCCAAAATTTTCTGAAATGTCCTTAAACGGACTTCAGCCATTATATACTATGTGTTTACAGAAACATATTCAGTATTGATAACCATAAATCAATACATCACTCAACTCTGAGAAACACTAAAGATGCTCTATATCCTGCAGTATCAAAAATTCAGCCATAATTTAGTTCATGTAAAAGTAAATAAGGATGTCCACCTCATACATGTACAGATTTGTTTTGTTATTAACAAGTAGTAATATTATATGGATATTCAATAATTCTTTTAAAATATTCCTTAACAGTTCATTATCACTATTTGATTTATGTGACTATTTTATATTCCTATATACTTGGAGTTGGGTTAAACTTTCCCAGGGGAAAACAAATGGAGAAAGGTTGAGAAGCTCAGTTCAAGAAGAACTACAATCATATAATGAGAACATTAAACAACCTGTGGTTGTCCCATATGGTAAAGAACTGTAGTCTCTGATGAAAATTCAGTAAGAAACTGAAGACTTCTTATAACCACTGAGGGACTATGATTTCAAATCTCCCCTAAATTTTTAGGTCAGATTGCATCATTGGCAGCAACCTGAATATGAGTAAGATATCATGATACTTTGTGGAGGTGGGGACTTTGGGATATTGTACAGGTTGCGTCTTCACGAATGAAGTCAATCATGTCCTTATAAAAAAGGGTTAAAGGGACCTCTTACTTTATTTGTCCCATGCAAAGCTAGTAGTATGTAACCCTGAGGAGGGACCTCATCAGCATTCTAATCTTGGAATTTTAGCCTCCAGATCTGTAAGAAATAAGTTTCTGTTTATAAGCCACCCACTCAACTATATTGTTTTACAGTAACCTGATCTAAGATGTTCTTATCTATGTAAAAAATGTGATGTCTCTACCACTGTCATTGTGGAGATGTCTTATGCAGGTATAGCCATGGTCAGTTCTGGGCAAACCCAACTATCTAAGCATTCCTGGAATAGTTCCCAACCTACATGTACTTGTGGAGCACCATCCAAAAGAGTAAGGTGTTTCAAAGCAGTCTACCTTCCAGACTAGACAATAAAAATCAGTTTATATTGAGAAAGTCATCAATCTTAATAAATCTTCTATGAATTTGTCCCATAAAATTATGGTTTATAATGCAAATAATTATTTTAAAGAGCTAAGCTTCAAAAATTGCTAAGAGCTCAGCGTAATAGCTTACATCTATAATACCAGTACTTGGGAACCTGAAGCAGAAGGATCACTGTGAGTTTGAGGCCAGCGTAGGCTACATCTGAGTACCAGGTCAGTTTGGGCTAAAATAAGACCCTACTTGAAAAACAAAACAAGAAAACAAAACATAAAAGCAAACTTGTTAGGCAGCAGGAGATAAACAGAACAGTTACCATTTTTATCTAGATTCTGTGGTATGGAAATATATAGCCCCAAAAGCTACCATTTCCATTCTAAAAGAACTATGAAATCCTCTATTTATGTCTCTAGCATGGCATAATGAAACCTGAAATTTTGTTCACTAAAGAAGAAAATGAATATATGCTTGGTCCTTTGCTGAATGCTGAGAACAACCCACCCCTAAATATATACTCACATACCCCTCCCAATAAGCCAGATACATAATACACATATACATACAAACACATACATACACACACACAATCTACCAGTCACTCTTCCAAAATTTACTTGCTATAAGAAATTGGGATATAGAGAGCCATGACAACACAGCAAGCCTTTGATATAAATTTAATATTTGTATACTTACTCAGCATGTATATAATTAGCTTCAGGCTAAGAATAGTGTTCAAAGAGGCAATCATTGAAACGTAACAAATTCTTGTGCTAGGTATTATATAAAGTACAATACGATTTTAAAAGAGGGAAATACTAAGTACTCTCTGCTTGGTAAAATCTATAACATGAAATGGCACCTTAATGAAGCAAATGTAAATGTAAACTGAGGGATTTAGTACAAGAGAAAATCTTTCCAACTCCATATGTACTGGTGATAGTGAAAGCATGACCCTAGTATTACCACACTAAACACATGGGTGTGTTAGATAGCCAACAAGTCTTACACAATGAACACTTGGAGTCTGGAGAAATTAATATAGGTTATGTGAGTACAATGCAGTAGCTAAGAACATTGCCTTCACTCTTGTCTCAGAGATAACTCTAAACTTAAATGCTTTCTCTATACTCTGAGCCACCTCACTTTGTATACTGATGTTAAAACTACGGCTAATAATAAGTGGCCTCTGGAAGCCATTTTCTACTATAGAGTGGTATCACTAGGAATGTTGAAGGGAGGCACTCCTGAGTCCTCTGGCCATGCACAAAGGATGTCAAAATTATTTCTGCAGGCACTGAGTAGGAGGTAGCTCTCCTTCATGATGACTTTTTGGATTATGTAGGTTGTACATAGGGCACTCTGAAAGGAACAATGATGTGAACTCCATTCCACTAAAGAACCAGGCACAATAAATTTTGAGAATTTATTCTAGCCTTCTAGAAAAATGTACTTTAAGTAGCCATTTCTGGTTCATTAGTAAACTGAGTTATTAAGATAATGATAAATTAGGCTTTAAAGTAAATTTTTGAATCATCTATCTTCTGTCTATTTATTTATTTAAAATAGCAAGTAACTGAAGTGAATCACATCAGAAGGTCAAGGTATTTCTTTTTAGATGTGGGTATAACTGTATAAGTGTATGAATCTCAATAAATAAATTTCTCTTGGGGTCATGGTCAAGTATTCTGAGAACCACTTCCCTAAGAGAACATCTGTGAAGGCTCTGGGGGATAGATACTGCATGGCAGAAGCCAAAGCCATGTCACTATTGGTTGACAGAAAAGCCTGCAAGCAAAATATATTAATATTTTAAAAACATCTTTTTAAGTTTTTTAATTTATACACACACGTGTATGTGCACACGCATGTGTGCACATGATTCAGGGTCTCTTGTCACTGCAAATGAATGCCTGACACTTGTTCCACTTTTTGCATCTAACTTACATTGGTGTCTGGGGAATTTAATTCTGACTATCAGGCATTGCAAGCAAGTAACTTTAACCTCTGAACTACCTTCCAGTTCCATTTTAATATTTTAACTCATCTCAAGTGTTGAATCTACAAAATTTAGATAGTAGTATATTTTATGTGACTAGTTTTTATTAAGAACTACAAAATAATATTTCTCCAATTCACTAAATATAAGAACATCTACAACATAAAGCTTTGCTGTAATTTTTTAAAAAATCTACATATTCTACCTAAAGCCCTATGCTCCTTAAACAATACAATATGATTTTAAGCAAACACCACTCTAGAGTTCCTCATTTTCATCACTGGTTGGCTCATGACCTTGACACTGATTCAATTAGAACTGACTTGTCAATCATACATTCTTACTAAAGTCACCCTGCTCACACAAGGGAGAAGTTTATTCAGTTAGTAAAGATTTTTCAATTAACCTGATGCTACCAAATAGAAAAAGGAAATCTTACAATTTTTCAGCATACAAACTAGGGACAGGAGTGGTACATTTCAAAGATTCTAGTATTTCCTGTCATATTTTAATACTCAAGAAGACAGTGTGAATGAGGAAAGTCCATGAAACTTCTTTTGCCAAGTATATCTCTTCAAAATGTCACAGATTATGAGGCTATTTAATCTGTTACTTGACGTGTGCCTCACTATCATGCCAATTTTCCTTTGATTTCAGGCTGCAGAAGATCACAAAGTCCATATCACATGTTGGGAATACATCAAGCTTGGAGAGAACAGGACTTGTTAATACTGCCAAGCACTATTCACAAATTTATGCCTTTAGATGTCCCCCCTGGAAAAGAACCAAATAACTCATGATTTCTGAAAATTGCTTATGACAGCTTTTCAGTATGCTTTAGGCTGCCTTGCCATGTGATATGTATTTTCATATACTGCTCATATATTAAAAAAATTCATACCTGTCAGGCACTGACAGAGTGCCTCTATCCTGAACCTGTTTCAAGGGGGGATACTTTACTTACAGACATTATCCAACTAAGTTTCTATCATGAATGAGGGTGACATAACAGGTGGGGCCATAAGAAGTATGTAGTTGTAGAATTTTAATAAGAAAGAGTCTTTTAAATTATAAAGAGATATAAGTTGAAATATTCCTACATTTGAAATTGTACATCTTGCCATTGCAAAATGGTGGGGAGGGACTATAATTCTAGCTGTAGTGCAGAACTTGTGAAGTTTGTTTTATTGGTCAGGATGGAATCATATTTTCTCCCTGACTCTATGACTTATGCTTAGAATTAGGAAAAATAAGGCTATGCATGGTATCTTTGTTCTTTGTTTTAAATAAAAGCCAGTAAATTCTATTGCCCAGCTGTTTGTGTTAGCAATTTGGTTTTACTAGCTTCTGAAATTGCTTGTACCACAGGGGCTGGTAAAATTTCAGTCCTAGATATCATTGCTCCAATATGCTTATTAAACAATACAACAAAACAACAGAATGTCAAATGTCAATAGGGTAATGACATGTAACCTCAATTGTCAGAATATGTGTGGTCTCAGCCTCTTGTATCATTGGTTTAGAAATATAAAAATCAAAACCCCTTTTTATTTGCTTAAAAGTTCTCCAGAAGCACCAGGAAAACCTCTAATTTGTTTAGAAAACATAGGGCACGGTTCTTTCAGAAATACCCTTAAGCTAATTCTTATCACTGGGAAAGTCATGTGAGTTGTCTTGGCGTGGGAAGAGAAATAAAATAAAACCACAATGACAGATGAGCCATCCAAACACATGGGAAATGAAATGGTATAAAGAAAGCATCAGTGCAAATAGCTCAATCTGTAGTTAATGAAGTTAGAATTAATATTCATTTAAATATAAAAATTTTTAATCTTCTTTGTAGTTATAAATAACACAAAGCAACTCTTCTGGGCAGTAATACTTAATTATTGCTGCTATTAAAGTCTAAGAAATGGCTAGGCTATCAGTGATAAAAAACACAATTTGTCAACTGTGCAATAATGTTATTAAAATTATCACTACTTTCACCTATAAAAAGGGTTTTAATCTCAGGCATGTAACTAAGATCTACCATCTTTTCTTTACAACATACATACCAGATGCTGAGTTATTAACTTTTTTAATATTTTTATTTTTATTTATTTATTTGAGAGCGACAGAGAGAGAAAGAAAGAGGGAGAGAGAGAGAGAGAATGGGCGTGCCAGCACCTCCAGCCACTGCAAACGAACTCCAGATGCATGCGCCCCCTTGTGCATCTGGCTAACGTAGGTCCTGTGGAACTGAGCCTCAAACTGGTGTCCGTAGGCTTCACAGGCAAATGCTTAACCACTAAGCCATCTCTCCAGCCCTGAGGTATTAACTTTTAACCATTAATTAGGTTGACTTAAGAAAAGTCTCCTTTTATGGATATTATGTAATAAAAGATGCTACTGAAATCCTAAGATGCTGAAGAATGGGTTATTTGTGCTTTAAAGGAAATGAAGAATGTGATGGTGATGTCCACTGTTTTGTAGAAGGCGGTAAAATCCAGAATCCCAACAAGTGGAAATGTGTTATCACACCTCCAGGTGACACTAGCTGAGATTTGGCTTCTTTCTGGCCAACACAAAAACCAATGGCAAAGGGAGGCTTGATTGTTAAGATTTTCCAGGTTATGACTACGGTCTATAACTAAGGAACAAGATATGGAAACCTAGGCCCACGTGATGTTATGGAGACCATAAGCACCTTCCTTGTAATATCACTTCTACACCTGTAATAGATAGAGAGCATGTACTAAACATTTTCTAAAGTACATCAACATTAAGGACAGCTAATTAGGGCTGGAGAGATGACCTAGTGGTTAAGGAGCTTACCTTTGAAGCCTAAGGACCCAGGTACAGTTTCCCAGTACCAATGTAGCCAGATGCACAAGGTGATGCATGCATTTGTAGTTTGTTTGCAGTGGCTAGAGGCTCTGGCACTCCCCTTCTCTCTTTCTCTCGATCTGCCTCTTTCTCTCCCTAGCACAAATAGATAAATAAATAAAATATTTAAAAAAAGAACAGCCAATTAAAGCCAAGAAATAAACATGACAGTAGATGAAGTTTAAATCTCCAGGATCATTATCTAACTTTCATGTGTAAATTCTGGATCAGGAGCTGGGGGACTATTGGCTCAGTGCAACACCACTCGCCCAGCACATGTTAGACCATGAATGGTTCATTCCTAGAACAGTGAAATATATAGGCATCAACAACAGACTAGTTAATCAAATAATTGGTTCTGGATTGGACAAGAGAAATAGGTCTGTTTGTTTACATTTAAAGATCATCTTTTGTTTATAATTATGGCTTCACTGACTTTGGTTTAAAAGTCTAGAATATACCTTTACGAAGATTTCAGTAATGAAACATGATGTATCTTTACTCTGTATAAACATTAATTTAGACTTACTGGTTGTAAGTAGATAGTTCTACCTAGGCATACACTGAATTCCTCCTTTGTAGTATTGTTTATATCTTGACATTAGCTCTTTATGATATATCATATTGTAGACCTAAAATTTTTGAAAATAGTCAACATCCTTAGCACAAACATTTATTTTTATTGAGTTTTTATATAATCTTGAATATCACCATAGACATTTAACCATACAATCATTAGCATTATGGCTATAATATGGAATTGTGTTAGTCAGTTAATGAGTGCTACTGACAAGTCATCCACAATCAGTCAGTGATCAATAGTTTTCAAGTACCATCTAGAGATAACTTTCCATAAGGATGTGAAAGAAAAGTAATACAGTGTTCTGTGTCTGAGAACTTAACAGTAGCTCTAGAAATAGATAGATATTTAAAAATAGTTAATATTTGAAGATGACTGACAAAGGTACCATAAATTCATTAAATGAAATTTCCTCCTAAGGTCTAAAACTTACCAAATTTCCTTTACTGTTTCCTCCAACATACAACATGGTATCCTCTACTGTTTCCTCATGTGCAATGCCCAATGCACCTTTCCTTCCAAATACTGAGGCTCAGAACTTGTTTTACAATCTCCACTCACTACCACAAAGTAATTTCTTCACCAGAATACTATGTCAGTTTCCTACATCTTTTAGTGCTTTGGCTTTTGTTTCCCTATAGTCCAGGCTCAAAAGAGCAATCAGAAGGATAAAAGGTATCTTTTAACACAATGTGTTGTTTGAAACCCTCAAATGATTTCCATTTCAATTAGAATCTAAGCCAAAGACTTGCCAATGGCCTACAAATCCCTTTACAATTTGGCTCCTGTGACTTCCCTGTCCTCATGTCCTGTTGCACTTTCTTTTTTCACTCTGTTCTAGGACATCCTAAGATGTCAATCACAAGACAATTCACTCCACCTTGGATGTTTTCTCTGCTTAAATATCCCTGCCCAGACATGCATAACTAGATCCCTTACCTACTTCACTGCTTAACTCAAATGACATCTTTGTTATTTTAACCTGATTTCAACTTTTGACTGTTGACTCCTTTCCAGAAATTCATGCTCCCTCATGCTTGCTGTTTTTGCTCAGAACATTTATATTTTCTGCTATAGTATATTATTTTCCCATACATTTTATTCATATTCTGTCTCTTTTTACTGAATAGACTTCATTTATTTTAAATGCTATAGAGTAAGTGTTGTCAGTCATCTTTGGCATCAGTAAGTGCTACTTTTTATCTTGAATGAATGAATGACTGAGTGAATGATTTGATGCTTTTGGATGCCATTTGGTACATGTCTGCAAGTGATGAGTGACTGGAAGGCCTGTATTTGTTAAGCATAGGCTGAGTACCAGGATTTTATGATTTATTCTTCAACCCCTTGGGACTGAGTATTGTTATTATAGTGTTATCATTTCCTTTTTCCTGGATGAACTCCGGATGCGCTGGTGATTTAATTAGGAGGTGCATAGTTCCAATAAAGACCTAGTGTGCCTGTCCCTCTTTGCCCTGCATGCTATAAACTTTTAGGTTTTTATTATTTTTAACCTTATATTTTATTTTTATTTGAGAGAGAGGCAGATAGAGAGAAAATGAGAGACAAAATGGGTATGCCAGGGCCTCTAGCTACTGCAAATGAACTTCAGATGCATGTGCCACCTTGTTCATCTGGCTTTACATGGGTCCTGGGGAACTGAACCTGGGTCCTTTGGCTTTAAAGTGCCACCTTGTGCATCTAGCTCACGTGGGTCCTGGAGAATCAAACCTGGGACCTTTGGCTTTATGGACAAGTGCATTAACTGCTAAGCCATCTCTCCAGCCCAGGAATTCTTAAAGGAAGAAATACAATTGTCTAATGCGCATCTAAGAAAGCGTTCTACATCCTTACCCATCAGGGAAATTTAGGTTAAAACAACTATGGGATTCCACCTTACTCCAGAAAGGATGGCAATCATTAATAAACAACTGTTGGTGGGGATTCAGGAGAAGAGAACCCTCATTCTCTGCTGATGAGAGTAGAGCCTTGTACAACCACTATGTAAATAAATACAGACTCCTGTAAAAGATTAAAATAAGAGTTACCAACTGTCATAGCGATTCTTCTACTGGGTATACACCCTAAAGGCTCCACTCTTCACTGCAGAAATATTTGTTTAAGCATATTTATAGCTCAATTCATAATAGCTAAGAACTAGAATCAAAGTAGATGCTCAACATTAGGTGAATGGATAATGAAGTGGTACATATACACAGTGGAGTTCTATTCAGCAGTAAGGAAAATGATATAATGAAATTTTATGAAAAGGGACAGACTTGTAATAGATCATACTGACTGAACTCATACAATCACAGAAAGACAAATGCCGCATGTTCTCCCTCGCCTGTGGTTCCTAAAGTGAAGCAGATTGAGTTGCAGGCATATCTGATAAGAAACTTCAATGGATAGAAAAGAGGGCTGGAAGGCTCTGGGTGGATGGGAATAAGAGAACAGTGGGTGTGCACAAAACCAAATTTAAAATAAATTGGTACCATAGAAACTTTCCTCTTGGATAGCAAACTAAAACTTATAACCCTCAATACGAGCACAGAGGGTTTGTCTAATAAGAAGGTCCCTCGGGAGGGAGGGATAAAGCCTAATTCTAGAACATTTGTTGGTGGCTTGAAACTCCTAGTACCAGAAATTGGTCACAATCCAGGTTACGCCATTGATCAGAGAGACCTATGAGGTCTCCCAAACAAGACAGGATTCTGTCAAAGCACTTGATTACCCACCTGAGGTAAAAGGTAAGTCCCTATTGCTGAAGACACCACATGCTGCCAATGCAGAACATTTGAGAGATGCAGCTGAATCTGGAAGGAAGCCAGTTCCCAGACAGTTATTCTGTATAGTGCTGGAAAGTGCTACATGAGCTGCTGGGGGAAAATGGCCAACAATGTTGTGAGCAAGCAGGGGCCTCTGCTATATGAAAGCAACCAACCTGACAAGATGTAGACAGCTGTGCAATAGTTTTACTCAACCTGGGTGGGTAACCAGTGGTTCTCTCATTGGCCAAGAGAGCTGCTCAGTAGCAAAGAACCCAGAGCTGGAACTGGAAACCAAGTCAGAATCCTATGGAGACCAAGATTGTGACCTCAGTGAGAAGCTCCCACTAGTGTTTGGCCAAAAGTGAGACTACAACTATCAAAATCTCTCTAAATTAATAATGGTTATCCCCTTTTGCATATCCTGATGTCACTCTCTGTTGGAGAATCTATTTTAATGTTTCAGAAAGCAGCAAGAACTAAAATTTATTAAGAAGCCAAGAATAGATAGCTTACTCCCTGATAGGCAATAAACCACCCCTAGTACATCAGGCAGGGCCAAGGTGAAACCACAGAGGAATTGGCAAGATGAGCAAGACTGCTGTTTCCACAGTGAGCCTGACAACCTGGAGGCAGACATAGGGGATACTCAACATGTACCAAAGCAAAAACTCCAAAGGTGCTGAGAGTTCAATATAAAAGTAAACTTAAAGCACACCCACTAAGGCTCAGGGAATTTTGCCGAAAAGGGGGCAGAAAAGAATGTAAGAGCCACAGTGTGGGAGGGAATATACAGAGGCATTGCTCCCTCCTTACAATGACTGATTGCTGCTCTCACAACTCATAACCCACAACCTCATGGTGAATACCAACAATGCCATTGAGAAAGGCCCTCAGTGGAAAAGGGGCAGGAAGGAGGGAAATGATGGTACCAACACATGATGTATCCATACAAAATTTCTACTTAATAAAAGTTTACCACTATTAGACTTGTTTTATAAGATATGCTATTCAGAAATTCAAGATCAAATGGAAGTTGATAATAAATACCAGGGCAAATATATACAAATGCATGAAAAGCATCAATAAAGTACAATGTATAGCTCAAGTCAAAACTCTGATTTTGTAAGGGTGATGCTAAAGACATATATAATTAATTGGAACTATATTAATTTGTTATTGGACACTGTATTAATTGTTGCTGTGACAAAATTCCTGAAGAAAAGAAGGGGGTATTTCATCTTACCATTCCAGGGGATACAGTCTATCATGACAAAGAAGACATGGCATCAGAAGCATGAAGCAACTGGTCACATTCCATGTTCCACCAGGAACACAGAACGATGAATCCTAGTGTTCAGTTAGCTTACTCCTTTTCATATAATCTGGGATCCTACCCCATGGAATGGTGTTGTTCAAAGTTACTTTGAGTCTTCACACCTCAGTTAACCTAGTCTACAATCTCTCTTACAGACATGCCCAAATTTTTGTCACCTAGGTGATTCTAGATCGAATCAAACCATAGGGATACACAATATAAAACTCAGACCAACTTCAATAAAAACAATTTAAAATGTGGAGAAGAATACAAGTATAGTTGATCTACACAATCACAGTGAACAGCTTAAAATAGGATATTATTTTATGCCATGTGGTAACCACAAAGGAAAAACGTATAGTAAAAACACAAGTGATTATGAGAAAAGAATCAAAACACACAAGTATAGAGTAATTAAATAACAAGGAAAAACAAGAAGACAGGAAGAAAGAGATATATTATAAATTAGCCAGAAAACAATAAAGTAACAATAAGGCTTTACTTATCAATATTTCCTTAATCATAAATAGATTCTTAAATTCTTCCATGAAAAGGCAAAAATAACTAAATGGATTAAAAATAAGATCTAATGATGGAAGAGATTCACTTTGTCTTTAGGGACACAAAAATAGGAAATGAAGGAGTAAAATAAAATGTTCCTTGCAAAAGACATATCCAAAAGGATCTCAAAGCAGAGTCATAGTATGTGTGCATGTGGGAAAATATAAATAAATAAGAAAAATAAAGTTATTCTCTCAACTTATATATTCTTTTAAGACATAATTAAAATTTTAAATGACTACAAGCATATTAAACAATTTAGGAACAATCAAAACACATAAAGGAACCAATACAATACAGACTTTTCTGACAAAAAAAATTTAAATAGGTGAGGGTATACTCTATAACTCTGAAAGAGAAAAGATAAACCCTCTAAGCAGGCCTCCCACTTCTGGTAGTCCATTCAGCCATGAGCTCATGGATGCAGCTGTAGAATCATAGTGTCCCCATCCAGTTCCTCTAAGGATCCACCTCTGCTTTCTGCTGCATGGAGGACAAAGCCTTCCATAGTTGAGTCTTTGAGGAACATTTCACATTCAAAGCACAATACCCATACAATAAAATGATAAATCAGAAAGGGAGATAGAATACTTTTTATTTGTTGCCAATATTATTTTTGAGTGGAAATTTCAGGAGACTCTATTAATTATTCAAATATTTAAGGAAACCTTTTGTGCAGAAATCTGTTAAGTAAAATGTACTAACCTAGGTTAAATTCTGGTCTCTGTGTATACAAGCTACATTCATCCTTATGACTTTGGGCATATGAGGTCAACTCTGTACACATGCATTCCTCATCTGAAAAATTCTAGAATGCTACTATATTCCATAAGGGCTTTAAAAATAAAATGAGTACTGTTTATATCATTTACAAGCTGTGTTTTCTGTTCCCTATGAAGTTCACTTAATAAATGTAATGAATATAGTCATTAGTTTACATTATTGTTTTTAATTTGATAATTAGTATTAACTATAAAATTATATTTACAGAGAAAAATTCATAGAAAATTTCTGATCAATACTTTTTGCAAGAGAAATTGAAAGTTAAACAGAGTTGACTGATTTTCTTTAAAGTGAGAATGGAAATCTTCCTTAGAAATGGATTCAATCTTGTATATACCTCTCTGTTATTTAAATGTAAAACAGCAGGCTTCCATTTGTCCCAGGAGACACTACCAAAAAATAGCATCCATAGGTTTATTTTTCTCAGAGCAACCCTTGCCCTTCCTTGACAGCTACTAACTAGGGAACAGGTGAGGAAGTTTGTATAGGAGCACCTTGATGGAAGACATAAAGAACTCGAACTCCTTCTATTTAAGATCTATTTAAGATCTTACTATTATAATCATTTGAATGGATTGTAATAAAGCAACTGGAATCTGCAAGCAAGAAAGATATTTTTGTCCTCCACAGGAAAACACGATAGGAGCAGCAAGGGGGAAGGCTAGCCTGAGCGTCTGTGCTGAACCTCAGGGTGGTCTTGCATTGATAGTTATTTGAAAACAAACAGTAAAGAATAGCCTTAGCTCTGAGAGGTATGTGTGTACTCATGCATGTGTGCACATATATGTGGGTAACTAATTTAGATGTTACTAAATGCCCATCCTCACACAACTTAATGAAGAAGATCCTTCCTTTTACTCCATTTTCCCCCCAGTTTTCTTGGAGAAGCCATCTTGTAGTGCTCAGGAATCTGCATCCACTGGAACACATTATCATAATTATGTACCGTGACAACAAACTGTGCAAGTACTGCTTTCAACAGTGACACCCTGTGGCAAGCAAATGGTATAGATTTAGCTAATTTTCCAGTTTTCGTGAGCTTGATTTTAAAAGATTGGACTTTTTGATTATTTTTTCCCCAATATATGACCAAGAGAGAAAACCTCATATTATACTTATTATATTGGAATATAATCCAAGTAATTAAAAGAGAATTCCATAGCATTACTCTCTACTCTGGTACATATAGGTTTCTTCAGCTGTCTAGCAGGAACAAAACTGGAGGTCAGATGTGGGACTCCATTCCTCCTGGGCATGGTTATAGAATTTATTTGTTTGCTTTCAACAAATGAATTATAAAAATTATGATTTTATTTAATATATTTCATGAGCTCATTAAAGCCTATTTAAAGTAGCAGCCTATTTTAATTTTCCACAGCTATAATCCAAAGAAGAAGATATAAATCACTGCTTAGCTATTTCCTCTTACTCACACCACACTTTTATTTCTCTTGTGAAGTAGTTCATAAAATACAAATAGAAAGTGATGAGGCACCAAGCTGAATTTACATGTCCTCTAACCTAGGAGAAACCAGCTCTAATGGCTCCCTAGGCATCTCGTTTCTTTCTTGGTACCACTCATGCTCCAGGACATCCAATCCTGACCATTCTGTGGTGTGACTCACTCAGGGGCATTTCAGAGAATTCAGGCACAATACAGTAATTATCAAAGAAACACTCAGTTTTAATAATCAAATATCAGGCTTCTAATCCCATACTATTTTTATAACTAGAACAGATGAAAATTAATCACAAATACTAAGTGATATGCTCACAAATGTTGAGAGAATCCATTGTCTTGGGCAGAATTTTAGAATTTACCTTTGGCTATCCTTTCTTCTCTGTGACACTCAGTAATGTTCATTTTATTGCTAAAGTCTTAACTAAAGAAACAAGTTACCTCTAAAAGGAAACATTATGGTATATTCCATTAAGCACAATAAAGCTTAAAGTTTCACATAAAAATCGGCTATCCAATGACATGGTAAATATGTCATTTGTTCATTGTCGAGTTCACAATATATTTACAGGAAAATTACCAAGAGCTTCTCAGCTGTATCAGATCTCAACCTTATATTTAGATGCAGCCATATATTACTGCTGATAATGTGATGTCAGTGAATAGATTGGAATTTTTCACTGTCCTTTATCAAGATAAATTGTTCTGTCAATAGCAAATGGCTGGCAAGTATTAACACTGTGCACACTGTATGACTTTTCATTCCCTGCAAAAATTGTATTTAATGCTTTTGCACAAAATCTATGGCCGTGACTATCCTTATTACCTATTTAACTACCTTTTAAAAGGAGGATTTATTTCTGCAAATTAGGACCTGGGTAACAAGATGGTATCATGCATCATAAACTTTAAGTCAATACAAGGCAGGACACTTGCAGTTTGAATGGGAAAATACCTCACTCTTGTCTCTTGGTCATCCAATAGTATTAGCAATCTGTGGTGGGAGCAGCTGCTCAGAGCAGAACTTTATCTTGGCCTCCTTCCATCTACACTGCTACAGTGTCCCATAGTAGCAATTTGCTCATTGGCCTATTACTTTCAATAGGTATTCCAGTAATTGGCTATTTCACACTTGTAAGGCTTGAACTGGCAGAGAGCAAAGGCCAGGCAGCCAGTCTGTCAGGGCCTAGCAGGCTGGTCGTTCATCAATTATAATCAGCTTTTACAAGAATGAATCCTCCAAAACCTTGTTTGCTCTGATCAGCTACCAGTATAATTTGACCTAAAAGTGAGCTCAGTCCTTATCTGAAGAATATGAAAGTTGTCCCAGAGTGGCAGTCATGTTCAGTTTTTCAGACACCTGGAGTGACTGGTTTGGCTTTAAAGAGGGAACAAGAGAATGCTGATAATCTCGAAAATTCTGGATTAGTTCTGATTTTGTCTATCCATCACAAAACATACTTCTCTGACAGAAATTAAACATTTAAAGCCAGGCATGGTGGAGCACGCCTTTAATCGCAGCAGTCCAGAGGCAGAGGTGGGAAGATCACTGTGAGTTCAAGGCCACTCTGAGACTACATAATGAATTTCAGGTTAGCCTGGGCTAGAGTCAGACCCTACCTCAAAAAACCAAAAATAAAATAAAATAAACATTTAAAAGGCATCAAAACAATTTTCTTCATATTAATGGATTCAAGAGGCTTGCGTGAAATTAAAAACTGAATTCCTCTAAGGTGAGCTTTAGTCATGTGAGCTTTTGCAATCATGTAAATTATTTAAGTAGAATATGCAATTATCTTGTAGTAGCCAAAACAGTTTCTGTGGGCCTGTGGATAATTCATGACATGATTTAAATTGACCTATGAAAGCAGTTTCTTAAAAACTTTGGCTCCATAATAATAAATTGGCATAGGCTACCTACATTAGAGAAGGACATTTAATTTCTTAGCCATTTTGAATATATTCTATTATCCTCATATTACTAAATTCTAATAGAACAAAAACATCTGCCACAAATTTAAGTTTTCAAGTAAAAATATATAAAACCCAGCTGACTGGTGGTCTACAATCCCAACACTGAAGAGGCTGGGGCAGTAGGATGGTGAGTTTGAGGCTACAAAGTTCCAGGGCACATAGTGATATCAGAGTTTAGGACAGGTAACCTTATTTTGTAAGTAGTCAATTTAGGGATGCAGGCCCACAACACAGACATAGATGCTGCACTATTGGTGAGAAGAGAACTCAGGTCCGATTCAAGATGGAGATAAGGGCAGCTCCCTGGTTGTTTCTCCTGAACTTTCCTTCAGTTTGTTCCCACCATGGGCTTGCTCTTTCTGAGTTCACACACTCCTCATGGGCCTACAAACCAACCAAGATCCTTTATATACATTTGGATCTGGCAATGAGCCTCATCTAAATTGGATGCCTAATTTCTAAAAACAACATCTGATCCAAGTTGCCCCATGGATTTCCCTGATTTTCTCTCTCAGGACCATTCTCAGTTGGGGTAGGGGATTTCCCTCAGCTCAAGAAGTTCTCCGCTTCTCCTCTTCCTTATTTCTACTCTCTCTAAGAATAAATATTTCATAATTTACCCACATGCATGTCTACATTTATAATTATTTTAAATCCTAAGAGAAAGAACTTGAGACTTGAGAGCTACAGGCTCGGGGAATTCTAAGCCCATACAGTGCCCTGAGAGACATCACTGGCTCTCAATTCTATAATAGTGAGATCCTATCTCAAAAACCTAATTATCTTTCTAACACCTATCCATCCATCCAGCTATCTATTATCAATCTATCTATCATCTATATATCATTATCTGTCATGTCCATATTATCTATCTATCAGTCAACTATTGTCTGTCTATATATATCTGTCACTTGAGAACATTGTAAGATTATATAATTCTTACCAGGTTTAACTATACAAGTAGTTTAGGTATGAGCATGATGGTCACTGCTAATTTATTAATTCACCCTAGAGGTTGAGAAAAATTCCATGTGTATAATCTTTTCTTCTCTACTAGTATTTTGTTTACCTAAAACAATATACCAATGACCATTTCAAAGGCATGTGTATAAAATTTATAATGAAAAATAAACCTAAAATTTTGTTGGCTTATGACCATTATTTATCATGGGCCAGAACCTATGATTCCTATCCTATACTATCCTTTCCCAAGGGTCCATTTGGTCTGTTAACTGCTGTTGACAAGGTGATTCATTATCCAACACCTTCCTTGATCACACATAAACACACAGCTCACAATTTAACCTACTTAGTAGAGATGTTCATAAATTCCAATTTACAAAAAGGGAAAGGAAGCTAGGTTGGTGGTTCATACATATAACCCCACACTCAGGAGGCTAAAATAGGAGGATCACTGTGAATTTAAGGCTAGGCTGGAGCTCCAGAGAGAACCCCAGGTAAGCCTGGGATGCAGTGAGAACCTGCCTCAAAATAAAAAAAAATCAAAAAAGGGAAATGGTAGGTGATTTATAAAGCTATTAGAGATGCTTCAAAATCAATTCTAAATTTTAAAAAGACACCATGAAAGCTCTTAATAAATCTACCTTCAAAGAGTTACGCACTCTTCCTAGCCAAATAAATGAAGTGAGGCTGACACATATGTAATGGTAATACATAACATGATAATCTGTCAAGCCCCAAGTGCTCAGGCCTTGACACCCCCATCATCTATTACTGATCTACAACCTTTCTTGCCAGTGAAATACCTATGGAGTATGTAGGGCAACCTTGTAGACTGAGGTTCTGCTATCAAGCAGAAACTTTCCGAGAGCACATAGGATGATAACCATTCAATAACATATGAATGGGGTGTGGAGGGTGGAGGAGAGTGCCATGCTAAGAAGCACCAGAATCATCCCAGACACAACCAGGATGCATCTCTTTGAGCCAGGCAATGTGCTGGATGTTCCACACAAACGCAGCTCACCAGAGTGAAGACGTAAGGCCCCTTTTCTTTGTTAGATAGCAGCTAAATATGCCTGATGATTGTTCCCTTATTATGAACGGAGGGGAAAAGCATAAACAAGAGCAAGGCTCAGCTTCTCACACACCTCCTTCAGTAACAGGCAAGGGTAAGAAAAACCCAGTAGAATTATTTGTAGTACTTTTTATAGCTTACTTGCTAATGTGAACATGCCATAAAGATGAGAAGTGGTACTTGTTTGCCCACTTCCTTGATATGACAAACCCATGTCTGACAGCTGCTAGGAGACTGTCACCCTTTGCTATTGACTGCTTCTCCCAGCACACATAGCTCAGTGGTCTCCTCAGCATATGCAATGTGGATTTATAATAATCAATAATGCATAGTTTGTATTTTGAGTTTTCTTGTTTGCCTGCTTTTTCTTAAAAAAACGGGGGGGGATCACTGGTATATTTCATATCAAGACTTTTTTTTAAAAACACACTCTTAAGTAGTGAAAAGAAAATATACATTTGAAACCATTTTAGTTTTCAGATAGTTACTCAGATCTAGTCATGAGGGGGTGATAAGAACAAAAATCTGCTTCAGGCATTTAGTGCTAGAAAATTAAAGTTTATATAAATTAGGTAACTGTATTCCTTTCCCAGTCCAATTACTAGCTTTATTATTTGTCAATAAAATACCAAATAAAGTCTAGTCTCCAGATAAGGCAGCTGTTTCTATGAGCCCTCATGATAGTTCATACTCTCACACTGTGCTATGGAAGTTGCAGATAACACCTCTGTGTCAGCAGCAGATGCCCTGAGGCCCAGATCTAAAATGCCTGGGATGAATAAGGAACTAAATTGCTAATTGTGTTACATTTTAACTTAATTTAAAAATTTAAATAGCCCCAAGTGGCTGATGGTTGACTATGTACATTAAGTTGATGTAAACAATTAAATTTGATAATATTTGTAAGGTCATGTTTAAAAAAAAAGAAAAATTATAATAAAAGAAGAGAAAATATATATCATAAACTAGGTATGATTACATAAGTTGCTCTTTCATGGCCTTGTAACATGTGAAATGGAGTTCTGGGACATATTTTGTGATTAATGAAAGTCACACTTAATATAGGACTATGATGGCTAGTAGTAATGCGTGTATGAGGCAGGTACTTGGCTCCTCCACACAGCCTCTCAAAATCCCCCTGACCAGAAGCCAGTGTTTTCCTGTAGGTAATTCCCATCACCTCCTTGGACAGATCTTTGCCGAAAACACAGCTTTGCTATGGAGGCCTAGACATCTCTCTGAGGATGCCCAGGAAATCCCACCATGTGGAAAAGACATGCTTGCCTCTTCCCTTTGAGGACATATGCTGAACTTAAAGGATCATTAGCCTACCCTGGAAGACAAAATATGGATGTTCTCTCTGCTTTGAAACTGCCTTCCTAAGTTTTTAAAATATAGTTTCTTATGGAGTGTTGATAAGAGCGGCATTCAGGACCTAGACTCAAGCTCATCTTACTTAGAAGGTTGCTCTGGCATTTGGAGTATTGTTAAAATTTATTATTTTTAATCCAAATCAAAATCTTAGTTTTTGAAACACACATTTGCTTCTCTAGTGTTGATCCACAAAAGTTCTCTGAAAGTGAGAATAAAAACAAATGTCCAGTGGCATATCATACTTATAAGAGTAAGCCTCAATTGTCAAGGGGTGGGATTTGGGGTTCTACTTGATTGTGGAAGTACTGACAATTCATTTAGGATGATGGTGTGACATGAAAATAAAACTTCTGATTGAATTTCAAGGACTCTTCTGTTTAACTAGTTTCAAGAGTCCTTTTTTGATCATAATAAAATTATTTGCCATATGGTTTAGATGCTTCTGATCCCCTCTCAATGAGAGGATTATGCATGAGATAAAATGCCTACTGTAGATGCAGCCAAGCACACAGCTGGCTCTGATAATGCCAACAAATGGCTTCATCTATCTCAATGTCACGTAGGAGCTGCTGCGACAGGAGTCAGCCCCGAGTACAATTAAAATCTACATCATCTGTGAGAAAGGTGATAGAGGTTCTGACATCAGAGCCAAGCCCGATTCATCCTCTTTCCAAGGGGACAGAAGAGATGTGTTGCCCCCTCACCTCGTCACACTAATGACGGCAGAGCACATCCCTTAAAGGCACTAAATCAGGGGCCTTCTGTTTAAAAGCTTCACCTTTATCTGACATTCAATAGCAAGATGTACTGTTCCTAAACTTCACTTGTATATTCCTTGATTCTTTCTTCCTGGTGAAATAATGACATGTATGTCCACTGGTGAAATAAATGGAAAAGTTTATGATCCATGTGGCCTCAAATTGTGGCAATATGCAGGAATTTCCTTGTTTTAGTTCCACTATGTTCAACTACACTAATAAAATCAGGTTTGAACAACCATTTGTTCCAGAAAGCCAAATTTTATCACTAAAGCATCCATAACTCATAACAAGCTAGCTCAACCCCAATTCAGTGGCAAGCTTTGCTGCATATTTGAAGTAAAAATGAAGGAAATGGAGGTTATGCAGGAATGTGGCTCTTTTTTTGCCATGTTAATCTAGAAGGGACCTTTCAAATATCTTAACAGCATTTTAATGACCTTCTGTTAAACTTATATGGAATAACAATAAATTTCAGAAGGTTAATGAAAAGCTAGTTCTAGAAATAGTTAATCATTTATATATTTATGCCCTATTGAATGATTACTCTAAAATGATAAAATTATATCCTGAAAACTATCATTTAGATCTAAAAACTAACATGGACTTCTCTCATGTACCTGGAAGATTTAGTACACATTATAATCACAGGGGCCCCATATAAGAGTCTTTGAAAGTCTTTAAGATATAATTATGTATGTATGTATGTGTACATATTTTTAGATAAATGTATGCATATGTGTCATTGCATATACTTATATGCATATTTGCTTTTACTTATTATTACATATAGGGAAGTAAATATGGTTTTCTTTTGTTTAATAGGTTTGGTTTCTTAATTCAGCAGTTAGGTATAAGGCTTTGTGCAACACAGGGCAGAAAATGGCCAAGGAATAGCAGTTATTCCAGATGGTGTATGTTATCTGCTTATGGTCTATAAAGTGCACAAGTATAAACTGTGGTCAAGCTTCTCATGTACTCTACTAATGTGATAATCAGGCCTTTGTTCAGTTTATGAAAAATATATGAAAATAAGGCATGTTTTCACCAAATATAAGACCTATAATTTTCTGTTTCCTCTCTTCTCCTCTCCTCTCCTCTTCTTTCCTCTCCTCTCCTCTCTTCTCCTCTCCTTTTCTCTCTCTCTCTCTCTCTTTTCTTTCTTTCTTTTCTGAGGCAGAGTTTCACTCTAGCTCAGACTAGCCTTGAACTCATGATTATTCCATTTCAGCCTCTCTCTTGAGTACTGAGATGAAGGGTTTATAACACGGCACATAGCTAAGTTTTCATGCAGCTTTGTATGGCAATCTCTATGTTGTTTGGCATGGTCATGCTAAAGCAGTTGTTTTCAGGCTGCCTGGGCCATGATATGACTTGTGGTTTCTATAAAAGTAAAGATACATGTACTACCCATCTGCATAGAGACACCAAATATCTGAGTGTGGGGGTCAATATTTCTGAATAAGGTTCTCATGTAATGGCTAATGTACCAAGTGAGTGTGAAATGTAAACATTGCCTGAAAGTGTTTTCAAATGTACGATTTCACACCCACCTGAAATATATGGCTCCTTTAAATTAGCTTCTTAGTTATACTTACATGACTAAAAATACTGTTTCAAAAGTACCAGGACATTATTCTGTGAAAGAAATGTAAAGATCAGAAAGACTGTAGGACTTGTAATAGTCATAAATAGAAAAAAAAAATATATATATATGTATGGGCTGGCTAGGCATGAGACACTTTGTTTAATCCCTAGCATGACAAAGCAAAAACAAGATCATAGAATCCCTCCAATAATCATATACAATAATCTATCCAATAATCATATGGATAGACATGACATATACATGAGTTTTAAAAACTTTGTTGGACAAATCCATGCCAGACATTAATTACTAAATCAAATTCAGTAAATTAAGACTTCATTATTTAGAAATATTAAGCAATGAATCCAGAAGATAAAATTTATAGTGTGTAGCTATTCCTAAAAGACAAAATTATACCTAGCTTTGTTGTGTGATTAAAATATGTAAAAATAGCATACAAATCCCACAAACAATGGGAGGGTAAATTAAAGTGACCATGGATTTGTGCCTTAGAGTGAAAGAAAACCCCTTGTAAAGTATATTGAAAATCCTAAAGTACCTATATTTGCCACGGATGAGTGACCTACGGTCATTTAGGGTCAGTATTCTTGTGGATCTCTGTAAGGTAAGTCGTTTGATATAAAACACACCCAAATTCTACTGGGTTTCTGGTACTTACTAGCTAAGTGATTTGGAGAAAATCTATTTACTATTTTTAACCTTAATTTTCCACCTATATAATAGAAGTTAGTAGGTATGTGATTCTAAATCTTCAATAACAGTCTTAGTAATAATTATTATTCTAATATTGAGAAAAGTTAAGGGAAAAGCCTTGCTGAACACTGGAATATAGATTCTAGAGTGCTGTCTTCCTATGTGAAGGAGTTGAGTTCTGCAAGTGAAATGTCGTTCTTCTACTCAGGCACTGAATCAGCTGAGGTATATGCCTCCTTTGCTTCCCATGCTTCAAATCTGTCTAAGGGAACAGACCTTAACAGATGATACCAAAAGTTATAGATTCACAGGCTCACTGTCCCTATACTTCACACTATACTTGTTTCTTGTACTTTTATACTTGATGGGAGGTAACTGGTAAGGAGAAAATTATGTAACATGCATATAGTAAGATAAAGTAGCTTCTTGGTATGTTTGAGTATTTTATGCACATCAAGTGAAACAGAGCACATAGTAAATGTTCTACCATGGGGAGGAAGGGAGAGAGAGAGAGATCTTTCTAGACATTGGAATCAGAATGAAGAAAATAACATTTTCAGTGTTTTATTGTTCATTTCTAAGAGACACAAAAGAAATATATCTTAGATTCCACCATTATTCCCAGATCTAAACTGTGGACTTGCAGAATGGCAAGCCTCAAATTTAACATAAAAATTTAAGTCACTCAACAACATAGTTTCCTAATGAAAGAATAATGAGAAACTAGAATTTTTTTCTGCCAGAATGCCACTTGTTACTTATCTTTCCCTTCAGTTGTTCAAAGATAAAATAGACTCACTTAGGTGTCTGTGCCAGCTCTCTTCCAGATGAAATCAGTTCTGAAAGGTCATAATAAAATTACTAAAGGCAGATGGAAAATGTGCTGATAACAGCTGGGGGTTCCCCCCACCCACAAAGTGTGCACACTGGTGTAATTATGACATCAGGCACTGCTCTTTCATCTCCCTTCTTCTCCACATGCATTGTTTAATTCCCAGAGATGCAATTATCTTGGGGTTGAAATTCAATAATACACAATACAGATTGATGGTTAGAATGGTATTATTAGTTTCTTAGCCAATATAGAATTCTTTTTGTCAATATAACTTGTCAATGAATAAGTATGAATAGAATTCCAACTTGTTAAAAATATCTTCAGGCCATTGATAGATTGTAAGTCATCACCTTCCAAGACTGTTATTAATACACATTTTATCATCCGTTTTTACTAATAGCAAAGAATATAAAGATACAAATTATATATTATAAGGAGAAAAGACAGTTTTAACCAGCATCTGATATTTAATACAACTGATATAAATCTGAATTTTAAACATTATATAAAATAATTTCTGTGAGTATTCAAATGAATTCACTTTAACATAGTCAGTATTTAGTATTTCAGATGTTTTAGTATCTAAATTCTAGGTGTACTTAAAATATGTCTATTCTTACATCCTGTCCTACACAGAGAAGTGAATCCATAATTTTATCAAACAAATATTAAACAGAACAACTTCAAAAACAGTTTTTGGTTAGTTCTCTTCTCAAAAGAACTTTTGAACCTGAAAAAATACAAAGATTCAAGAAGCTGCTTGTGAAGACAGTGGGGCTGATCTTCACCATACTGAATGCAGAGCAGGTATGTGTTTGTCAGGCACCAGGTCACCACTGTCTCCTGGCTGCTTTTCCTTCCTTCTCCAGTAACTATAGATGAGGTAACCATTTGATTCTCTGAACTAGCTCCAGAAAGTTTCAAGGCAGTAATGCTTTTTGATCACCTTCCTCTATTTCCAGTTTTCTTATTGTGAGACCCAGCTGTCTGTTTACAAAATGAAAAAGACTTCGTTTAGTACAGTATCAATGTTCCTGGTTTACCACTGACAGCTTTGGAAAGGTTGTGGAAAACTGAATGCATATATGCAAATGTTTTGTTATTAAATGGAAACATTCCAAGAACACAAATGATCCATGTGAAATTTTAATTATAACTTAACAGCTGCTTGAGTTAATTGAAGGATATCAGAAAGGTGATTTCCTTCTCATTGTAATTAAAGAGTTAAGCCTAATTTGCTGTTGTCAGAACAAGACTAAATACCAATCTGGTCTTTCTAATTATATTAAAAAGGTAAATAGATAGCTGCTAGAAGGGTAGCTCCCATTCTAGACTGAAACAACAGGTTCTCAGTGTGCCATTGCCACACCAATCCTACTGGGATGTCAGCAATGGCCTTTAAGGAAAGTAGTGACTGTCTCCACTTCAAAGACTATAGCAACTGTTCACTGTCTCTGGTATCCACAGACCCATTACCAAGCATTTCTCCAAGGGCCCTCCATGATATCTTCACTTCAAAGATAAACAACTGAGGCCAATAGAGGGCAAGATAGGCAAGCTTCTCAGCAAACAATGAGGCACTGGCAAAGAAGGCCTCTTAGCTGAACAGTGAGGTGATTTTCCCACTGATCTCTGTACTTGCCATCTGCTTCCCAGACAGCACCTTCCATCCCCTCCACTGAACATCCACAGTGGTGGGCACATCTGGAAACTGTTGGTTTGCTTTGCCATGGCTTGGTATCAGTTATTCTTTGTTTCAGACCAGCTACAATGCTGTGATTTTGATTTTATTTTTCTTAGAGCACTGTTGTGAAAGAGTGTCTTTCACGAACAGTATCATCCTCTAATATTTAAGTTGAATGAGGTTAAAATTTTTATTCAGAGGTACAAAGATTTTAGATATAAAATAATGGAAGCACCTTATTGAAACCCAGTATTTCAAGGTATTTATGATATCTTTCTTTGTTTCTGGGTAGGCTTTCAAATATTAAAGCATGGATGTAGAATTTATCAACAATGATACCTCTTGCATGACTCACATTCTGTTTCTTTCATAAACTCATTTTTATTATCAGCTATAAATATAGTCAATATCTGCAACTTCCTTGTTTGTATTCAAGTTTCTATGGAAGGGACTTCTAGGTAAATACATACAGAGAGTATAGGGGATGGGCTTATTTAATGGTCTTTAATTCATTGTCCATGGACATTTGATTCCTTCCCTTCAGATGTAAATATAAATTGCCAATGAGACAAAGCTAAAAACAGAGAACCATTGTCAAAATGAACCACTGGGGGCTGGAGAAATGGATTATTGGGTAAAGCACTTGCTGTATATGTGTGTGGATCTGAACTTGGATCCCTTGAGCCCATGTAAAGTCAAATAAAGTTGTGATCATCAATAATCCCATTACTCCTCCAGCAAGATAAGACGTGGAGACAAGAGAATCTGCTAAAGCTCATAAGCCTGACAGCACTGTGTACACAGTGTTGAACAGAACACTGGTGATACAAACAATGCATAAGGTGGAGACTGACTCCCAAGGTTATCCTCTATGCACCACATGTACATTATACCTCATGCATCCATACTCGCACATCACATACTCATACACATGAAAAAAGGAAAATCTACCATGTAGTCCAAATGTTAGCCTTAAAGCTTCTTCATAAAGCAGCAACCCATTGGCTTAGAATGTTTCCTGACATGCAACTTACTGTTAAACTTTAACATACATTCCTCATGTTGTTATTCCTAACATACATTTCACATCTATTTAAACTCAATCTGCCTAACCTCTTTCTCTTACAAATCACCTCCAAGTGAATATGATTGGTCCTCTATTATTTATCTAGCTATATTAGTCAGCTTCCCATCACTACTACTAAATGTCTGAGATGATTAATTGATTAACAGAAAGGGTTTGTTTTGGCCCAAGTATTGTAAGCTTCAATAAAGGAGCCTTATTGCCTAGGGATTCTGATGGCTATTCAAGATGGCATGATTGGGAGTGCTTGGCAGAGCAAGCTGCTCACCTCACAGGCAGGAAGCACAAGACAACAGGAAGAAACCAGAGTCCAGATTTCTATAATCCTTCCGTTAAGGTCTCATTTCCTAAAAGGCCACCCCATCCATCAACAGTGCCAGTCAGGGTTACTAGCCTTTCATGTATGGCTCCTGCACCCAAAGCACAGCACTAGCTCCTCTCTCTCTCTTTCTCGTAATTCCCCTCAAAGTGCTAATGTTAGTCTTCATGAAGCATCACATAGCTAATGCCATTCTACTGCACTGAACATTTTCATATTAGTATGGCACCTCTGCCTATTAAACTCCTTAGACTGATGTAACAAGTCCTAAAACTCGACCTAAAATCTTATAATTATTCTTAGGCGAAAGCCACAGAAACTCTGCCAGTCAAAACTGAAAGGGCATTTCTAGAAGAATTAATGGAGAAGCAAGAGGTCCTGGCTCAGAAAATGCAAATGAAAGGGAAAAGGCTAAGCAACCCATACCACACCTCTGAACCTTTCTACTTTCTACTGAACCCTGCTACTTCCTTCATTGAGCCACAGATGCCACCACTCAGGACACTCCTCCCCAGCCCTGCTGTGGCTCAACATTATATATGCTGCATGACTATCACAGAGTAGATGCACCTTCCTTACTGCCAAAATACAGGTCACAGTGAAAGACAATTCAGTTCTCATTTCACCACCCAGATAAATCTTCTCTTTGTCTCCTAACCAAACCATTATCAATAAGCTAAAAGCATACAGTCACTTTCAACAAATTCCATTCCTTCTTACTTTCCCAATGCATTATTATTATTATGTGTGTCTAAACAACTATTTTGTCACAAATAACTTGTAGTTTTTAATTTGTATTAGTCCAATTCTCTCTCTTCATCTCCCCACCTCTTCGCAACCAAGGTTTGCTTGACTTCCATCATGTGCAAGGAGTTATCTCAGAACACTGGAACTCAATGGCACCACCTTTCCTCAGTACCCATTGCATATCATCCTTAGTATCCATTATGGTGTTTGTCATCATGAACATGCTGTCATATCGCCAGCTATCTTTCCATGAGTGTAGTTTTAGATTTATATCCTCAAATTTCTGCCTTTATGACAAGAAAGACCATGTCTTGTAATTCTTTACATCAACTCTAGCAACTATTATCCTGTCTTTAAGACAGCCTGTTCAACCCTTTGGGGTGTGAAATAAAATCCTGATTCACTGACCATTGTGTATTTCATAGTGTTCATGTTACATACTTCCTTTTCACAATGGAGGGCAAGTACAGTACACATTAGTTTAAGTGAGATGACCTGCTATCTTTAAAGCATTATCACAATAGACTTCTGGAACCATTACTTTTGTGCTCATAATTTTTTTTATTTTACTTAAGGCTTTTAAAAAGTTATGTAAAGCACAACATGAGAGAATTGATAATAGTAAGGTTACCAGGGACAGAAAAGTGTCATGACAGATTAAAATAATGCAATGTCTCTTGTCCTGAGTAGAGGAAGAGCTTCCAGTCACCCCCATAAGCCACAAAGCACTCCCTCAAGGCTAGCTATGCAGAAGTCTGCCCCTGCTTCCTTGACAAGAAAGCTTTGTCAGTCTGTCCTATAGCAGAATGGCACTCTCCCTCTTCCTCTCCCTCTTCCCTTTCACAGCCACTTGCTCAAAAGTAAGCTCCATCCCCTATATTCTCTGTATGCATTTACACATACAAACCAGCACATGCTGGCACCAGCCCTCTGTTTTATCTGTCATTACTGAGTTTACCCAGTAGTTTTTGTTTGCTACATCCAGCAGCCATTTTCATAATTCGTCTTACATGATATGCACCAATAGGTGCATTCTTATTTCTTTCTAAAAAATAAGTTACTTTTTCTTGCTTTCAATTATTACTTTCCCAGCTTTATTTCCTCATCTCCCTCCTTTTGAGAAATTTAAAAAGACTTCCTCCACTTCAATTCACCTTTGCAACACTCCAAACTGTTGTCTTACTCTCTTCTTACTTTTCATCTGAAATGCCCACAGCCTCCTGTTACCTAATATAGTATTATAGAGAAATCCAGTCCAACTTTGTTTAGTTTTAATAAAATTAATAACAATCTGCCTGTGGAGTTGCTGATACAATGCTATATATTACAGTGGAAATCATGGGGGAAATGATAAAAATTGTTATCTCCCTTTGATATTTTTCTATACAATGCAATCATATACTCAGTTGATTTTTGTTTAAAATTTAATGTGTTTCTGCCAATTAGAATGTCATTTATGACCTAAAACTCTCCTGTCACAACTATTTCTATTTTACATGTTTCAGATTAGATTCTTGTCAGATATTAAAGCCTTTATAGAATCAGAATGAAGATTTAACACTTCCTCATGAAGTTATGGTGTGATGAACACATCTCAGGTATGTTCCTGATGAAAACAAGAAGGGAAAGGTGTTTACTCTAGTCTGGACTAGGAAGCTGTTGCTGAGCCAGAAAAACACAGATCTGCATTGGTTTGGCATATATTCTCCAGTTCTCATGTTTTTAAATTAGATATAAAAACAGTATCTGCAACCCCACTGAAAAACATACAAATACAAAAGGGTTCAAGTGAATATCAATATATTTTTATTTATTAGAGAGTAACAGAGTAAGAGAAAGTAGCAGACAGAGAATGGACATGCCAGGGCCTATAGCCACAGCAAATTAACTCCACATGCATGTGCCACCTTGTGCTGTTGGCCTACATGGGTTCTGGAGAATTGAACCTAGGTCCTTAACTGTTCAGGCGCCTTAACTACTCAGCCATCTCTCCAACCCTAGTATATTATGGTAGTTGGTCCCTAAATTCTTTTCAGAAATTGTGATCTATTTCTATCTTCTTTTGTGTGACACAACCCAGTTTCAGCTGGCCTCCTGTTTGCTAAGGGGCATATGTGTTTCAGAACCCCCTTTTTTGTTGTTGCTGTTGTTTTTGTTTGTTTTTTGAGGCAGAGTCTTGCTGTGTCCCAGGCTGACCTGGAATTCGCTCTGTAGTCTCAGGGTGGCCTCAAACTCATGGTGATCCTCCTACCCCTGCCTCCCAAGAGAATGCTGGGACTAAAGGCATGTGCCACCATGCCCAGTAGAATCCTACTATTCTTAACTAACCACTGTCAAATTTGAAAGACTTTATAAATAAATGATGAAATTATTTTGGATGCATGAATTTTTATTTCATCCTTTTTAATGTTTATTATTATTATTAACAAGATTTTTGGTATGGATACATCCTGTGTTGATACCTTCTTTTCCCTCGTCCCTGCCCCCATTCCATTGGGGACACTCCTCAGTAGAATTGCAAGTATTCCCCATGAGGTTGTAGTTTATGTGTCGTGGGAGCAGTAGTCAGTTATTTTTGTAGGGAGGAAATGTCCCTGGGCATGACGTCTCAATGTGTGGCTCTTACAATATTTCAAGCCCCTTTCTGCAAAATTTCCTGAGCCATGGTGGGTGAGTTTTAACTCTACTTCAGTGATGAGCTCTTAGGAGTCTCTGGATCTCTGCTTTGGTAGGTGATTAGTATCTTCAGGGTCTGTCTCCTACACCCCGGCACTGATTATCAGGAACAGAATGAAAGCCACAATTGTACTCATCTCCCCATTCCTCTGTAGATTCAGCTGTGGCTGGGCTGAAGTGTGAGGGGTAGTTTATCTCCTCTGTTCTCACTATCTTCTGAAAAAGAAGAACAGATTTTCCAACAAAGACTGAAGATAGTATAGTTTAAATGGTATAAGCATTATGAATTTAGGGAGAATTTGACGTATGGAACCCCTCTTTTAGCGAAAGACTAGAGAGCTTGAGACTAGAGAACATAATCTTTGTCTCTATAGGATTCTGATCTGGTTCCCAATTCCAGATATGGGTTCCTTTACACTGAGTAGATCTCTTAGCCAATCAGAAAGCTATTGGTTACTCACCAAGGCTGTATGCCATTATAGCACTGGCATTTACAACACCTCAGGGTGTTTGCTTCTGAGTAGCCTAGACCTCTGGTTGCTCAGATCATTGTTAACCATTTTTCCCCCAGTAGTTCTTATACTTTCCAGCATTAGATAGGCTAACTGTCTGGGGCCTGGATTTCTTCTGAATTCCAGCAAGGTCTCACCGTGCTCTATGTCAGCAGCATATAGTGTCTTCAGCAATAGGGCCTTGGCTTTTGCCTCAGGAAGGTATTCAAGTGCTTCGACAGAAAGCTGTCTTGATTTGGGAACCTCATAGGTCTCTCCAATCAACAGCTCAGTGTGGGTAGCAACCAATCTCTGGTACTGGGAATTATAGGTCAGAGACAGAAAAAAAAATTCCTTTTAAGCTTGGGCTTCATCCCCCCCTCACCAGAGCCCTACTTTTCAGGTGCTCCCCCCTTATGCCTTTTGAGTGTTATATCTTTTAGGCTCTCCCCAAGGATAAAGGTTTCTATGGTATCAGCTCAGTTTGGGTTTAATTTTGTGTTTGTTTGCTCCCCTTCCCCTCCCTGCCCCCCACATTCTTCCATCACTATCATCTGGGCCTTGAGTTGCCTATCAGGTATGACAGCAACTCAAGCAGGCCCAGGTTAGGAACCACAGATAAGTGACACCATATGGGGATTGTCTTTCTGTGATTGTGAGTTCACTAAGTATGAACTGTCCCGAGTCTGTTCATTTTTCTACAAGTTTCATTGTATTGTATTTTTCTTACTGCTGAGCAAAATTCCATTGTGCAGATGTACCACAACTTCATTATCCATTCATCCAATGATGGGCATCTGGGTTGATTCCAGTTCTTAGCTATAATGAATTGAGCAGCTAGAAATATGGTTGAGTAAATGTCTCCATATTGATACATGGAGCATTTAGGATAAATGCCCAGTAAGAGAATAACTGGGTCTGTTGGTAGATCTATATCCATCCTTTTCAGGAATCTCCAAATTGATTTCCATAGTGGTTGTATAACTTTATATTCCTACCATCAGTGGATGAGGGTTCTTACCACATATCCTCGCCAACATTTGTTGCTATTAGATTTTTTTAATGATTGCCATCCTTGCTGGAGTAAGGTGGAAACTCATGGTTATTTTAATTTGCATTTCCCTAATGGTTAGGGATGTTGAGCATTTTCTTATGTGTGTGATAGCCATTTGTAATTCTTCCTCTTGAGAACTCCCTGTTCAATTCTCTGTCCCACTTTTGGAGTGGGTCATTTCTTTTTATTATTGTTTAGTTTTTTTCTAGTTCTTTGTAGATTCTAGATATTAGGCTCTTGTCAGTGGTTTAGCTGGAAAAGAGTTCTCTTCTATTCAGCGGGTAATCTATCGGCTCTGCTTATGGTGTGTTTGTCTGTGCAAAAGCTTTGTAGCTTCATGAGATCCCATTTGTTAAGTAATTATTTAATTTCCTAGACAACTGGGGTTTTGTTTAGGAAGTCTTTCCCCACTCCTATATCATGGAGAGTGTCTCCTATTTTTTCTTCAAGTAGGAGAAGAGTTTCAGGTCTTATATTGAGGTCTTTAGTCCATTTGGACTTGATTTTTGTGTGTCTAATTTCATTTTTCTACATATGGTCATTCTAGTTGTCCAACTCCATTTGTTGAAGATGCTATCTTTTCGCCAGTCTACATTATTGGCTCCTTTGTCAAAGATCAAGTAACTGTAGTTACTTATCCTATGGTCTTAGCCTTCAATTCTGTTCAATTTATATATGATTCTGTTCTTATGACAGTAACATGCTGTTTTCTTATTATGGCTTTGTAATATAGATTTAGATTATGATGATACCTCCAGAGGGTTTTTTTTGTTGTTGTTGTTCTTGTTGTTTTTACTGATGATATGTTTGGACATCCAAGGTCTGCTCCCATTCCATATGAATTTTGAGATCATTTTTTTAAATCTCTGTGAATAATGATGCTGGTATTTATATTGGTATTGCCTTAGAACTGTATATTGCTTTTGGGAGAATTGCCATTTTTACAATATTAATTCTACCTATCCAGGAGTATGGGAGGTTATTCCATCTCCTCAAGCCCTCCTTGATTTCTTTCTTGAGTTATTTATATGTTTTCATTATACAGGTCTTTCATATACTTGGTTAGTGTTATTCCAAGGTATTTAATTTTTATTGTTGCTATTGAAAATGGGACAGCTTCACTGATTTCTTTTTCTATATATTTGCCCCTTGCATATACAAAGACTACTGAGTTTTGTTCATTGATTTTGTATCCTGCCACTTTGCTGAAGGAATTAATCACCTTTAGAAGTTTTAAGATGGCAACATTCAGGTCACTTATGTGTAGAATTACGTCATCTCCAAATAGTTAGGATTTTAGTTAGTGAAACCTAATAAGTTAATATTTATTTTATTTTATGATGGCATTATGAAAAAGATAACATAAAGGAAATTAATCATGGGTGGTACAATGGGTAACTACCATAACAGTAATCTAAGGACAAGCTTTAAACAGAGACAATACAGTAACAGGAAGTCACAGGACTGTTTAAATCAAGCCTTTCATTCAAATCATATGACCTAATAATCAAGTAATTCACTTGATTAAATATTACTGGAAATTCCACTTCCTATAGTTTTCAAAAATATTCTGAAACAATGGAGTTAAAAGCATCATGTAGAACTAGTCTCAAACTTTTGTTCATATCATTTATATTCCTAAAATTCATTAGATTACAAAGACTTCATTGCTAATATAGGTTATAACTATTGATGCTTACTGTATTAACAATAAATTTTTTTTTTTTTTTTTTTTTTTGGTTTTTCGAGGTAGGGTCTCACTCTAGCTCAGGCTGACCTGGAATTCACTCTGTAGTCTCAGGGTGGCCTCGAACTCTCAGCGATCCTCCTACCTCTGCCTCCCGAGTCGAGTGCTGGGATTAAAGGCGTGCGCCACCACGCCCGGCTAACAATAAATTTTAAAAATAACATTTGCATGAATTCACTGAAATGGTACTAAAATTTTTATATGTTAATATAAACAACATGAGTGAAAAATATGTATGCCTCTCTAAGCCAAAAAACTGATGAGAATAGCATATTTATATAAACTTTTGTATTAAAAATCTGCTTTATGTAGTTTTATAAGTAAAAGCAAATGTAAAAGTAGTTTCTTAAATCAGATACAATATGGGATCTGAACCTAGCTAAGTGGATATGGTGGAAATAATATAGTTCATCAATACCCATTGATTTATTTTGTACTTGGGGTATGTTATCCAGGTTTAGTTTATTAAAACCATCTCTATACCATTGAGAAATATCTGATTCACTGAGTTATGTGAATCTTCCAAATGTTGACATAGTTCAAAGCATAGTATTGAAAAGTCACAAGCTTTAATGACACAATCATTCCATTAGATAAGACTGATTATATTGGGCTTCTCTCAAGCTTTTTTTTTTCTTTTTTTTGGGGGGGGGAAAACAATGAACACAGATTTATTGGCATACAAAAGTGTATTTATCATGCTGGGCATGATGGCACACGCCTTTATTCCCAGCACTCAGGGAGGCAGAGATAGGAGGATCGCAGTGAGTTCTGAGTTTTGCGAGTTCCTTATATACATATTCCTGAGATGAATCCTTTTTTTTTTTTTTTTGGATAAATGCTTTGCAGATATTTTCTCCTACCCTCTAGCTTGTTTTTATCTTAGCAGGCTATTTAAAAAAAAAAAAGGGCTGGAGGGATGGCTTAGCAGTTAAGCGTTTGCCTGTGAAGCCTAAGGACCCCGGTTCCAGGCTCGATTCTCCAGGACCCACGTTAGCCAGATGCACAAGGGGGCACACGCGTCTGGAGTTCATTTGCAGTGACTGGAGGCCCTGGCACGCCCATTCTCTCTCTCTCTCTCAAATAAAGTAACTAAGAGGAGGAAGATCATGACATTAAATGAGCTGCATGCTGGGTCAAAAAGGGCGATCCCACGCCCACACATACAGGAGGACCAGTCTTCAGTCAAGGGTATACAAGTAACTGGATTCCCTGCTAGAACCTCCAAACAAGCTCTCAAAGGGGAAAGTCGGGGGAAGGAATTACCATGGGATATTGTCTACAATTTTGGAAGTTGTCAATTTAAAAAAAATCAGGGCTGGAGATGACTTAGCAGTTAAGGTGCATGACTGTGAAGCCTAAGGATCCAGGTTCGATACTCCAGGTCTCATGTAAGCCAGATGCACATGGTGGTGCATGCGTCTGGAGTTCATTTGCTATGGCTAGAGGCCCTGACATGCCCATTCTCTCCCCCTTTCTGTCTCAAATAAATATAAATCTTAAAAACATCAGTTGTTCAGTGGTTAAGGCCCTCAAAGACAGGTTTGATTCCCCAGAACCCACACAAACCAGATGCACAAAGCAGTGACGAGGGGCCCTAGTGCACCTACTCTCAAATATCAAATTTGAAATTTGCAGGGAAATGGATCAGTCTCATGTCCTAGTTTCTAATGCTTAGACTTGAGTGAGTAGTGAGGGAGGCAAGGGGAAGGGCATGCAGCTATGTAAGCAGATGGGTAGAATACTGGGGGTCGAAGGGTCTAAGTGGGGTCAGGGAAGGAGAGGTGGGTTAATCAAAACTTAAGTGTTAGGAATACGCCATATGGAAACTTCTTAGCTAGCTAATAACATATGCTTCTGAGGTTGAGAATGATGTGTCTAGAAGCCATATATTAGAAAAATTTTAGTACCAGAAATGGGATAGTTTCCAGCGAGGTGGCCAGGGCCCTGGTACCTACAAAACTCACCAGCTATTGCCAAAGCTCTTGATTGCCCACCAGGACTAGATGGTAAGATACTGTTCCTGAACACTGCAGCTCACTGAGAAATCAAGTTGCAAGCCTTCTTCCTGTTGATCAGCTGTCAGGATACTGTAAAGAGCTATGCAGCAGTCAGTCCAGGCTAGAGAAAGATACTGGTTTCCCATCAGCAATAGGTCACTGAGTGTGGTTGTTTGAATAGAATAAATGGCCCCCAATATATTTCAGTTGTTTATTTGTTTGTAGTTTGCATCTCTAGCCACCTGGCTGGAGGCAGTGCCATTGTGTGGATGTTAAGGTGTGGTGGTGGGTTTCAGATTTCAATCTAAAGATATGCGAAGTGTGCCTAGCAGGAGTTCCTGAAGTGTGCTGTGTGGCTTTTGGCTTTTTGTGCTTCTCTCTCTCTGCTTGGTCCTGTGAAAGCAGGCCAGTTTCTTCTGCCATTATGGAACTTCCCCTGGATCTGTAAGCTTCAATAAATATCCCTTCCTCCATAACTGTGCCTGGTCTGGAAGTTTATCTCAGTGAACCCGAAGCTGACTAATACAGAACTCAGGAATCCAACTCGTGGCTGTTATGGGGGAAACCAACAACTCTTTAATTGTAGTGGAGGCCCACTCTATGGGAGGGAATACATAATCTGTTCTGAAATACTAATCAAAAGCACAGGCATGGTGGTGCACACCTTTAATCCCAGCACTCAGGAGGCAGAGGTAGGAGGATCACAGCGAGTTCAAGGCCACCCTGAGACTAGAGTGAATTCTATGTCAGCCTGTGCTAGAGCAAAACCCTACCTTGAAAAAAAAAAATCATAGCAGGCCTTGGCATATCCACTCTCCTCACAGATATCAAAAAAATGCTAAGGAGCTAGTTTTGGAGACCAAGGGAAACTTGGCCACTTCACAGCTGTTTCCCAGACTCACTTTTTTTTTTTTTTTTTTTTTTGAAGATTTTTAGTTTGGTTTTCTGAGTTCAGGTCTAGGCAAAGCTGACCTGGAATTCACTATCAAATCTCAAGGTGGCTACGAACTCATGGTGATCCTCCCACTTCTGCCTCCCAAGTACTGGGATTAAAAGCATGTGCCACCAAGCTTATATTAGTCTTTATAATAAAGGAAAATATAGAACTTTAGCTTGGCATGATGCTGCATCACCAAGGAGGGCAATGGCCAGCCTGCGAGTTTCAGGTTAGTTTTCCTAGAATGATAACCTGCCTTGAGAAATAACACACAGACATGACTCTACTAAGAACAGTATTATCCACTACTCTCTAGGAGGGATGAGGCAGGGCTGCTAAACTGAGTGGGAAAAGGACTCTACATTAAAGAACCCAGGCTAAGATGCACAAGGTGGAGCATGTTTGCAGTGGCTGGAGGCCCTGGCAAACCCATTCTCTCAAATAAGGGGCTGGAGGGATGTCTTAGTAGTTAAGGTTCTTGCCTGCAAAGCCTAAGGACCCACATAAGCAGCACATGCATCTATAGTTTGTTTGGAGTGGCAGGAAGCCCTGGTACCCTTATTTACTCTTTCCCTCAAATAAATTTAAATGAAATGTTTAAAGAAATGACAATGATGTTTTCAGAATATTTACATCAGAACATGTACTGTCAAGCTACAGTCAAGGAAGGAACCACTGGACCTCAAGCCAGGTTCAACAACCCAGGATGGGACTGCATACTCTGGTGAGCCTCCATCCAGGTCATGGTGTGGTCACAAATCTGTCTTAATTGCTTCAGAGGAAAAGCATTCAGTTAACATGGTGAATTTACATGGCCAGACACATTGCTGCAAAGGTCAAAGCATAGCATGGAGTCCACTGAGGCATTTTATTCATGTTTGCTTTCTTTATACCCCTAGAAAAAAAATCCCAGGATTTTCCCTCTTGTGTGTTTTCGCCTTGCTTCTTCATGGTCCATAATGCCAGCTGAGGTTGTCAGGACAATGAAACCAAACTGACGGGATGGAAGCAAATTATTCTGCCATTTTTCTAAGTCTTTGAGCTGTACATCAAATCTGGGGCTGATCACTCCACACTTGTTTAACCTGCCTGTGAGGTTCACAACAATTTTTCCAGCTCTGTGATCATCAATAATTTCAAACTCGCCAATGTAACCATGCTTCATCATCACTGTTAGAAACTGGATGATGACTTTGGAGCATGGCCTAATAAGGACCTGGCGTTTGCCTCTTTTTTCAGCATTGTTGATGCTCTTGAGAGCATCCGCCAGGACATTCATGCGCACCATGATGGCGGCACGGAAAGATGGCGGAAAGAGCTTCTCTCAAGCTTTTGATGACAGACAAAACTCTTCCAAAATTCGAATTTTCACTTGAAAGGTCAAATTTTGTTAGCAAATATTATCAATTTCACTTTTTAAAAATTTTTTTTGTTTATTTTTATTTCTTTATTTGAGAGCGACAGAGAGAGATAGAGGCAGGTAGAGAGAGAGTGGGCGTGCCAGGGCCTCCAGCCTCTGCAAACGAACTCCAGACACGTGTGCCCCCTTGTGCATCTGGCTAACATGGGTCCTGGGGAATCGAGCCTCGAACCGGGGTCTTTAGGCTTCACAGGTAAGTGCTTAACCACTAAGCCATATCTCCAGCCCTCAATTTTACTTTTAATTGTAATATTACTTTCTTCATTTTGACAAAATTTCTGGCCAATAGTTAATCCTCAATATCCATAGTATGTCACTTTCTTAGTAAAAATGGTGTAGTACAAAAACTTGAACTCTGCACGAAAGTCAACCATAAGTGCTTTTCCGTGAGACACCCTCACTATGTCTGCATGCCACAGTGCTGGGCGTGTGCTTCCCAGCCCATCGAGTGCTGAGGAAAAGCAAGCAAGATCAAAGGTAGAGATTTAATTAAAGTAACAAGTTTACTACTTTGTCAAGGACATACTTAAGTTAAACTAGTATAGTATTTATTTATTCCATGCATTTTTCTAAAACTATTCCTGCAAAGTTGCAGTAGTTAGAATGCAGAATTACTGCAACAACTTGTAGCCACTGCATGGATTCAGGCACAAGCACAGAAGAGTTACCTATCACTGCTTTAAAATAAGCAGCAAAAAGTTGAAATAATAAAAATGGCAAATAATATTTTAGTACTTTTATGAAAATCATCTTGACATAGCAGACCACCTGTAAAGGTCTCAGGGACTCCAGGACCTTACTAAACACGTACAGAATCTCTGCTCTGTACCACAGAAAGTTCCACAACAGAAATCCATATAGCTCCACCAACTAGACTGCTGTCAAAGTATGACCAATCAATGAGTTCCCTTACTGTAGAAAAAGCAAGGAAAATGTGCAAACACACTGATTTGGTTTTCACTGCAAGACTCAAACAAATAAATAGGAATAATTTACCATAATCACAGATAGATTTTTTTCACTGGATTATCAACCTACAAGGTTGGTAATTTCCATATGTGACTTGTCACATTTTACCTTATGTTTTAATTATTTATCTTATGTTTGTTGCTCCTGTAATTTGTGTGTGTGTGAGAGAGAGAGGGAGAGACACAGAGAGAGAGAGAGAGAGAGAATATATTGGTGTGTATGTGGCATAGCATGTGTGTGGAAATCAGAAGACACCATCAAGATATTAGCCTTATTTCAGCTTCTTTAAGAAAAGGTCTCTTTTGTTGTTGTTTTGCTGCTATGTGTGCCAGAATAGTTGGCCCTGGAAACTTACCGATTCTTCTGGCTCTGCCTACCATTGCTGTGGTCATGTTGGGATGAGGATACGTGTGCTACTTTGTATCAGGCTCTGTGGATGCTAGGGAGGATCAAACTCAAATGGGCAAGCTTGAAAGCAGGTGCCTTTAATCACTCAGACATCTCACCAGTCCTCTGTTGCTCTTTATTTGGCAGTGCTCCTTAAGGACAGATACTAGGTCAGACTATAGGAAAGCACCAAGAAAATGGAACTGTCAGTCACAAATATTTGCTTTGTTCAACTGACTAAATGTATATTGAAAACCCAAGAAGAATTAGCCTCATTAGAATCATACCATTAAGTATCCTTTATAGGCATTTAAGTGCAATTTAACAATTTATATAAAGATAAAATTAAATAGCTCTTAGAAAAAATGTTGGAATAAGTCTGTATAGAAATAAGTCTTGAACTTTTTTAGATATAGCAATTAAATCATAGGTAGAAAAAGAATTTATAGCTTGGCTAGATTGCTTCAAAATTTAGACTTATGCAGCTGAAAATATCAAGGAATGAAAATGTAACCAAAAGAAAGAAACAAGAGTGTTTGCAAAGGTATGTATGTGATAAGTGATTTGTACTCAACAAAGACACCTTTCAACAACAAAAAAGGGAAGAAGATATGCAAATAGCAATCAAGCACATGAAAAACTAACGTTATTTGTTACTACGATGTAAATGAAAACCTCAATGAGATACTACATCAAACTCGTTAGGATAACCATAATAAAAAAGACAGCAGTAAGTGCTGGAGAGCACATGGATAAATTGGAATCCTAATTCACTACAGATGGTAATGTAAGATGATGCAGCTGTGGAAAACAATGTGACAGTTTCTACAGTATGACCCAGCAATTTACCTCCTTAAAGTGTACTCAAGTGAGAGGAAAGCATGAACAGAAGAACAGGAATGGCAGTGTTCACAGCAGTATCATTCATAATACACAAAAGTGGAAAGAACCATGAATTTCCATCAACTAGTAAATGTTTAAATAAAATGAGCTTTGTCCATATAATGGAATATTACTCAGCAACAGAAATCACCATGGTATTGCATTATGCAAAGAAAATACAACTCAAAAACACAATATTAGGGCTTAGCAGTTAAGGTGTTTGCCTGAGAAGCCTCAGGACCCATATTTGACTCTCCAGAACCCACATAAGCCAGATACATCTGGAGCTTGAGGCCCTTCCATGCCAATATGCCAATTGCCAATTCATTCTCTCTTTCTCTATCATAAATTATATATATACATACATATACACATGCAATAATAGCAGGGGGTATGGTGGTATATGCCTTTAATCCCAGTACTTGGGAGGCAGAGGTAGAAGAATTTCTGTGAGTTAGAGGCCACCCTGAGATTTCCTAGTGAATTCTAGGTCAGCCTGGGCTAGACAGAGCAGGATCCTATGTTGAAAACCAAAAAAACTAAAACTAAAAATAAAAATAAAAACCTGCAATACTGAGGGATGAAGTTGGGTAGACAGCTCAATCAGTAAATTGCTTGCCTTACAAGCATGAGTACTGAGTTCAGTCCCCAGAAAGCCAGTAAAGTCTGATGTGGTAATGTTCACTTGTAATCCTGATGCAAGAGAAGCAGACATAGGTAAATACTTAGACCTCACTGGCCATCCACTCCCATCTAATTTGCTGCTGAGTTTCAGGCCAGTGAGAGTCCTGTCTCTGGCCTCCTGCACATACACACACACACCTACCCATTTAATCATGCACACACAAAATCAAAACAAGCAAAATCCCTCTAAAAGCTATTATGTTGAGTGCAAAAAAAAAAAAAAAAAAAAAAAAAACAGACACAATGGGCCACTTTTCATGTGGGTTCCTTTATATGAAATGCTTAACATTCTAAAATGTATACAGACAGAATGGTTATCGGACACATTTAGGGAATGGAGGGTGAGTAACCACATGGGGCTTACTTTGGGTAAATTAAAAAATATTCTAAACGTAGATTGTTGCAATACACCAAGATACCATAAGACACTGAGATGTGTACTTTATTAAAGGATTTAACCAAGTTTTTGTTAGATAAGGTATATCAATAACATAAGAATACTTACATATCAAACTGAAACCAAATGCAATTCAACCTCAACCTTTTGAGGGGATTACAATATTGTTAAGAGCACTGGCAGGTACTTACCCATGCTTCAGTTTCTTCTTGTTTGCCCCAGAAAACTGGCTGTTTTGACAATGTATGAGAAACTGCCTGAGAGTTAGTGCTGAATATCTTTAAAATTATGCTAACAATGCTAATTCAAATAAGAACCACAGCAATAAAATTAGCATTTATGGTAAACATGTATAATGGTAAACATGTATATCCTTGGATATTAACCTCTTTAAAACAACTGTATATGCCATTCAGCCTTATAGACCCATGGAGAAGTTTTAGGTTTACCTTGCAATTTCACTATCTGGGATGCATGGATAATTCCAACACAAACCCACTGGGCAAGAACAAAAGTGTATCCATCGCCATGCTTGGCTTCATGGGTAAAGAAACTGTTTAAATCATTTTTTATTACAACTCATCTCTCTTTATCCTGACAGAAGTAAATTTAAAGCAGTTGAAATGACAAATTGTTCCTCACATAAAATGGGAAGAAAAATTAATTTGGGATCGTGACAAGGAAACATTCATTTGTCTTTGCTGCATTGAGATATTATGGAATATGAATAAAACTTATTGTATACCACTGGATTATAAAAATCCATGTCAGTTGTCTGCACTTTCCTTATACAATGACCCCTTCCTCATGCCTCAGGTTCTCTCACTCAAGAACTTTAACAAATATTATCTATGATGGTGGAGTCAGGTATCCAGCAGAAGGCATAGGGGTGGATTTGGAACTAAGAAATGGGAGAAGAAAGACACAGTAACTAAGTAGGAAGGGTGGAGCATGAATTTATAATACTGATTTGTTTAATATTCAGTAACAAAGGGAACCTGTCTGTGCCATGCATGGATGCAACATCCATCACTGACTGGCTGCTCCACACACATAATAGGAATATGTTCTGGCTAGCCCCATTCTCTGGAAATACAACTGTGGAGATAATAACCCAAATAGAATGTTCATTTTAATGTAACTTCCATCCTTTAAACACAAAAATGAAACAGATTAAAGTTGGTAAAAATATAACAGCTTTACATAAAAGCTTAGTGAGACAGCACATTTATTCCAGCAGCCATGCCTGGAGAGCCTGAAACGTCTCTGCTGCGGTTGGGAGTCTTTAGTTAATGACCCTTTTCTTTCCATTTATATGACTTGCTCTAGTCTTTTGAATGGCCATGCCTAATAACATTGATTCATACGGTGACATTCCAGTCAGGCTTTTTTTTTTTAAGGGATGTTTATTTAGAATAACTTACTATTAAGTCAAAATTGTACCTATATTTATAATGATGTAAAAGATATTTATATCCTCATCATATATTCAATAAATGAAAATTAATTATCCCAAAACAGCACAGGAAGAAGAATAATATTTAAAAATAGGTCTGCTTCACTGCAAGAGATTTGGGCTCTATATTAAAGCAAATACTTATCCTCTTTTCTATTTTTTTTTTCTCAAAAGAAAATCTAGGCCAAAAAGAAGGAGATTTCTTTCGTTTGTTATAGTATGGCAACTTCTCTCACAAAACACTTTAATAATAAATTTGAAAATAAACATGAACATGAAAATATATTTTGACATTTAATGATCTACCAAGAAATCTACATGCATTCATTGACATGTAGGTCATGAGGCAAAGTGAAACTGGCACATTAAAGCATTCAATATGTTGCCACTGCTAGAAATAATGAACTGTGCATGTAAGAGTTATGTCTAAAAGACAGTTTAAACCTGAGAAGGGGGTTGATAGGAAATAAGAAAAATAGCAAGCCTAACAATGACAAACAGAAAGAAAAGGATTTAATGAGGTCAAGATGAGAACATAATTTAAGATAAAAACCCTCATTGAACTCTGCTAGCTGGTCTCTTAACAGGAAGATATAATCAGTTTCCTTGATATCCAGCACCAATTTTAACTCAGGGAAAATGCTTTGGTATATATAAAAAAGAAATAACTTGGGTCCTACTAAGCAGAAACCCAAGTCCACTACTTTATGTAGCATTCATAACAGTTTTCATTTAGGACTAAAATAATTAAACTCTACAATGGTTGTGCATTTATTTTTACATCTATAGATCACAAGGCTGCCAGATGTAATGAAATTACAAGAAAGAATACAGTTACTTTAAATATATTTTTTAAACCTAGAAAGATGTGTTGCTCAAGCAACTATGAAGCACATGATCTCTTTGGCAGAAGTAGTAATGATTGATAAGAGATCTAGCAATTGAGTCTATATTTTAACCAAGAGTAACTATTTTGCTATAAAGTAGCTTCAGCATTAAAAGTATTATAATTTTCATTTAAAAAATCCCAAATATACCAAGAATGTTAGTCAACTTTTCCTTAGTCACTAAGAGGCATGCATTGTGTATCCTTCCTAAGTCAAGAAATATTGGTTGAATTTAATTCTCTGCAATCTCTTCTCAAAATGGAGTGCTTTACCCAACCATACTTCAAAATATCAAATTATGTTGATACTGAACATGCTCCTCCAATTCTGTATTTCTTCATTTTTTTTTGAAAAATTACTGTTCTACACTCATAATACTTTTTTTGGAGAGAGAGAGAGAGAGAGAGAGAGAGAGAGAGAGAGAGTGTGTGTGTGGTGTGGTGTGTGGAGTATGCATGGTACAGTGTGTAATGTGATGTGATGTGATGGTTGCGTATGTTGAGGGAGAGGTGTATAACACATGTGAGCATATGTGGAGACCAGAGGAGAATGTCAGCTGTCCTCCAGCATCAATATCTTCTTGAGAAGGAGCCTCTCACTGATTCCAGAGTTTGCTTTTGTCACAAGGCTCAGTGATTCTCCAGTTATTGCTTTCTACTTGGCTGGGGTTATAGACATGTGGGGCCACACGCAGCTGCTTACATAGAAAATTTAGAAGTCTCAGACCCCTTCAAGCCTTCATGCTTGCACAGGAAGCACTCTTGCCTGCTGAGTCATCTCTCCCATCCTGATAATACATTCTGAACAACAGATTTGCATAGTAAAACCACAAAGCTAGACATGATCTATGTGAAGTTCTGTAGTCAAGTAAATCAGGTGAGGAATCCAGTGAGAGATGCACATCTTGGGCATGTCTGTGAGGGCATTTCTAGGAAGGATTAACTGAGGAGAGAGGCCCATTCTCCACAGTGGGGCACTATTCTGGTGGGAAACTGTACACAAGGAAGTAACAGTACAATGCAGATTTTTTTTTTTCTTTTGTCTGGCTGCCATGTGATTTGCCAAGTGCATGCTTTCTTCTGGGTTCCCCTAGCTACTTACTCTTGTGCATGTGTCTACCATTTGGCTATTCTTTGGGGACATTGAAACCTAACTTGCATCTAGCCTTGTAGACTGTGCAGCTGCTGGGTTCTCCAGCTCTCCATCTTTTAACATAGCTAGTGTTGGGCTGCCTAGTTTGTATCTTGTAAACCAATACATCACATCCCATTTTTCATATATACTTCTTTATAAGTTCTGTTCCTCTAAAGAACCCTGACTGATATAGACTATGGTATCAAGAGCAGTTCTGGAGAGACAAAATTTTGATAATGGATTATACTGGGCTTGGGGTTATCTGGAGCTGATTCTCTAACCCTGGCAGTACTAAAGTTACAGAATTGAGCCAGTTTACATACCTAGATAACCTCAAATGAAGGAGTGGACAGATTCCCTTGAAGAAGGACCCTTCTACAATTCTGCAGTTTTAATATTAATCTTTCTCCCATCCTTCTCCAAAGGGAACTACAAATTTTTCAGTGGTAACTGTATATTGAGGAAAAGGAAACAATTAGACACGTTGGGGCCTAGTAAGTACTTGCTCTAAATTGGCATTTTTTTCCTGGAGACCCCAAAACAGTATCATGGGCCTTGACCTAAAGTGAGGTTAATGGAAGTCAGGTGTTCAATGTAGTTTTAGCCAAAGTCTGGCTGATGGTGTTTCCAGTGCATAACAAAACTCACCTATGGCTATTTCCTCAATTCTTGAATACAAACTGGGATAGACATAAGTTGGCAGTATCCACATACTGGTTCAAGACCTATGGAATGGGGGCTATTCTGATTAGAAAGACCAAATTGAAGGACAGTGGTGAAGGGAAATTTCACAATGGGCAAAACCTGAGCAAAGCTCTCAATTAGAAGGGTCTATCACTTATCTAGTCTGTGCTCCCTTGGAGCACTGAATGCTACCTCAATAAATTCACAAGTCACTGTTTCCTTCCATCTTGTTTGTATCTGGTTATGTAATTAAGTACTGGGAGATATGGCACTTCTTTGGAGATGTAGCACTGAACAAGATAGTTCACTTTATAAATTGGTTGAGAAACCAGGGAAAAAAAACTTATCAGGGATAAAGAAACAAACAGTGTACACATTTCCTTAGTAGAGAAGTATGCATTAGAAAATATTCTCTATTTCTCCCAGAGTCAAATTACACAGATTGAAAATGTCTGAGCCACTTCAGTGACATCAAGTTCAAACTCACTTCTTGGCTGACCATTCCCTACACAGTCTGAAGTTTGAGGAGTGCTAATCTAAGTTTTACAGAGGTTGCCAGTGAGTGGTATGCACCATTCTCCTCTTCTAGAGCTCCTGTACATATCAAGTCCACTTTCTTGCTCCTGTATCTCACAGCATAAGGTGAATCAGTCTATAGTTAACACTATGTGCCAGCAGGCACTGTGTAGAATCCAGCTTAGTATTGTTCACATTGGTTGACTAGGACAGGCAGTAAACTGTAATTTGACATATGCATGCAGTGCTTTTGAAGGAGAACTATTAAAGAAGGAGGAATATCTCCTTACTTGGCACACAGTACATAAACACAGGTACAAATACTCTTCTAAAACTGATATGCTTTTCTCATGGCATCTAAAGATAGTTGTTACAAGGATTAGAGTGGTATCTCTTATAATAATGTTTTTTTGCTTTCAGCTAATATTTTAATAAAGCATGCACTTTCCATTTCTTAAAAAAAATCTGGACAAATATCAATGTAATGACATAAAAATATGGCCCATTAAGTGATACCCAGGTAAAACTACCACACTAGTTTGGATTGAGAAGTAGAGTTACATTTCCTGATCTAAAGATTATGGCTACTTTCTCACCACTAAGCAAAGATCATAAAGTAATACTAGACTCTTCCTTCTCAGTGTCATAACCCAAAGAAAAAGCTAATATCCTGGGCAAACATAATAAATAATGTTTTATTATATACAATGGAGTATTTGCATATCTTAAAATCTTCAATACCTACTTCACCAGCAAAAAAAAAAAAAAAAAAAAATCAGGTCTGGCATTATTAATAGACCACGTTCAAAAACACAATAATTAACCTAGCTTAGAATGAATGATCTTTCCTGCAATTTTATATTTTTCAATAGGCTGTAAGGAGTACAACATTTGTGACTCATAATAGCATAAAATGATGGAGAAGAGGCATGTGTAATGACCATGGTGATTCTGTCTCACATACCTTCTTTGTCAGTATACAAAGCAGCTTTAGATGTGTAAATGACTCACTGCAGTCACTATTCAGGGTTTGGCATAAACAGTAGCCTTTCACACAAGATTTCATAAAAATCTATGTATTTACTAGGTTTGTATTTTCATTCTTGCCTAACCAATTTTTTAAGATTTTTTTTTTTCTTGAGATCATGAATGCATGTTTTACGTTATAATGTTAGGATAAGAATTCAAAAGTACATCAAACTATAAACAGTTTTTCAGTGAAGAGACTCTCTGGACAGACTTAGAAGGTATATATATATATATATATATATATATATATATATATATATATTTGGCTTTTAAGTAGATGGCAGTTTGAAAGAGTCTTATTTAAGTGGTGGTTTCTACTGAGCATGCTGACAAATTGCCCTAATCTAGAACACAAGGTTACAGTTTCAGTGACAAGTGAATTAAAGAAAAATCAGATATTCCATAATCAATGATTTATCTTTTTTTCCTCTTTTTTTAAGCAAAGAATTAAATCCAGCCCCAGTTAGGTTAGCTAGTTATCTATGATGTGCAAGGCAGACATGATGCATTGTGTACCCAGGGTGAGTGACAGCATGAATGACAGCCTTTGCCAGTCAAAGCCTGATAAGGACTGGGTTCTGAGAGAAGCTCTGACTTGAGAGCCATCTGCATTGTTCCAGCCATCATTTCTGGCAGGAATGCTGATGTGGGGATAAGAAGGTGCTGGGGCTGCACTTCCTGCCGGGAGTGATCTCAGCCCATCAGTGCCACCTGCATTTGGAACAGCCAGCTGTGTGGCTTTCTTTCCTTTTCAACAATGTCCTTCACTGAACATTGCCAGAGCTTCATTGCATTTAGTGTGCCACCAAAGACAGACTTTTGGTATTCAAAAGAGCAAACAAAACAAAAGGAAAGTTTCCAAGGGATCTGAGAATGAAAGGCAGCAGCAAGAGGGCCTGTGAATGATTTTAGTAGATGATCTCAGGTTGGTGAGAAGCTAGCAAAGGCATCATTACAGGATCAAGGGGATTCAGATGTTAATTTAGAGCCAAAGGTTTTCCAGAGCCTTCTCAGGAAAAACATGGCCTTTGCCCTAGAGGTGTGCATAAATGAAACAATAACAAAACAACTGTCAATAGAGGCATAGATGGCCAGCTAACAAGCATAATATCTACCAAGGATTTGAAAGCCCAGTGAAACTGGATGGAGATATTTCATTTTAGCCAAAGGTTAGGGGATGCTTAACTGTTCAAATTTTTGTGCCTAACACAAAAATAACTATGTATGAAAAGTATCTTTGTTGAACCAATAAAAGTTCTTTGGGAACCATGATACTCAGATCAAAATGAAGTAAAATGTGATAAGTCCACACAAATAGGGATGTTCAGGCTTTTATACTGCTCTGTGTAGAGGACTTCATATAGTTTATGGGAACTGGAGATGTTATCTAGTGGTCTGCTTTGGGCATTAAATATAGCAAGAGGTTTCATAAATTTTATTCTTTTGTCAAATTACAAACAATCCTGGAGATATGCCATTGGAGAACTGAGTGAAGACAGCGTGAAGGTAGGGCTGTGACCATGGTCACCTGGGCACTTGACAGGTGGCAGGATCAGTCCAGAATTCAGATTCCAAAATGAAAACAATGATGGCCCTGGTCTAAAACCAAGTGGCAGGATCTGTTGTCAAGACACCAAGAATTCAAGCTTTCCCCAGGCATGGGGCACACAGTCTGTGTCATCATTGTACAAAGCAGAGCTCTACTTGAGGCTCTTCCTAGGTTCTAGGTAGGCACAGCAGTATGAAGAGTATAGAGGAACAGCAGACATGGGGCTGTCAAGAAAGGCTTAGCAGAAGCATGACCTGCCTCTTCATGTATTTAGCATGACTCCTGGAGACTCGTACTATGATATCACAGAACCTCAGCTCATTTATATGAACCTGCCCCAAAACAGTCTCTTACTGAAGGGTTAATTCCCTCTGCTCCAGTCTCTCTTTTCAACTAAAGATCAAGGCAGCTATGCAAAGTTTAGAGCAGGTATGTCCATGTGGGCTGCATGCATCCCAGGATAGCTATGAATGCAGCCTCACACATTTGTAGATGACAACATCATATTGCAGTGTTAAAAGGTTGGACAGTATAAAAAGGTTTAGAGGAATAGTGTTTAAAGTCAGGCTTTGAATCCTAGTTCTACCACTTACTACGTATGTGGCTTGGGTAAGTTACAACAAAGAATTTTGTTATTTTCATTTACTAAATGGACATTATATTGAATTCTTATTTCTCAGGGTTTACTGCAATGATAAAATGAACATATCCATGTGCAACACTTGAAATGTGGTTCCCACTAAGGTTGAAGTCACTGTTTCAGCACTGCTGATGCTGTCAGAGTTGTTATTTTAGGGATGGAATAATGACTCTTGTTGCCCCACCCCAGCCCCTTACTTACTGCAATTTAAAGACCATTTTCTTATCTGATAATGAAAAATTTTCCATGGTGCTCCACTACCTCCTTGAATCTATTTATGCTCATTTCTTGGACTCCTTTGATTTATAAATAATCTTAGCTGTCAGTACCCAGCTTCCTTCATCATCCAAACTGTAGCTCACCTTGGTTTCATAAGCAATCATGAGGAACTACCAATTCACTCTATCCTTAAGTACTTTACCTCCTGATTTGTGATGCTCCTGTCATTCACAATATGTCACATATCTTTTCTTTTGGTCACACTCTGGACTTTACCAACACCAGAATCTGTATCATCTCTAGTTCTGAAATCCAAGCACACCATGTTATAACCACAGTTGCTGTCTTTTTCTTCCTTGTTCAAATAAAAGTTCTCCTTATCTTATGGTCCACAGAACACTGAACCCACAGGCTTCATTTTCCCTCTCTTTTCCTCTATCTTCAGGAATGCCTGTAACCCCTGTAACTAAAGACCAAATGTCTATTATTATAATAATAACCTCAACTATCTTATCTCATCCCCCCTTTGCTCTGTGTATACAAGCCTCACCATTCCATCTACTTTCTTAACATTAATTCCTAAGATGTTGAAGGTGGCTGAAGACAATCATAACTTCATTTCAGCTGAACCTCATTATCTTATATACCAATAAAAACTTCAACTCTATGCCACAATTTCATTTCTTGGTTAAGTTTACTTCCTTATACCTGACATGTCTATTTCTAATGTGATCCTCTTTTTTTTTCCTATGCCAGCCCTTGGCTTACTCTTAGCTAATGTTCTTTCCTCATATTCTACTTAGAAAATAAAAATTAGCAGATGCCAATTTCCTTACAAACAAATCTACAAATGTACTTAATACCCACATATTTCTCTTTTTCTCTCTTCTTTGTCAAACATATGAGAAATCGTTATAGCAATCCATAATTCACATATAGTGGGATTTCACTGCAGCTTCTCATTTGAGCACTTTATTATTTTATGTCTAGATCAGTTCCAGTAATGCTAATCCTTTATATTCATGAAAATTTATGGTGACTACTTCTGGATTTGTATGGTCACTGACATACTTGCATATAGGCATGCTCACCCACAAACAGTCACATAGATGTTCTAAAGTAAATGTAAAAAAAAATTAAGACTATTCAACACTTCTAAAATGTTCAGACATATCACAGAGAAAAAGAATAATAAGTATTATCCAAACACACTGATGGTTCTCTGCTCTTCACAATCATCATAGTCAAGTTTTGAGATCTAAGGATCACTGCATTCATGGCATAATCTTCTAAAATTAATGGGATAACAAAATTTGTCATGTGAATTTTCCTTCCCCAAAGACTGTGCATATTCCAGATATTTTCAGCATTTTAGTATTCTCTCAGCTCTTTGGTCTCATTTGTGGTGGTAGAAAATAGCTACCTTAAAATAACTGTACAATGTGTTATAACTCAAAGTCAGGTAATAAAAATTATTTGACAATATGGGGTAAAAGTTGTTATAGTCAGCTCCTTGTTGCTGAGACAAACATAAAACCAAAAGAGTTTATTTCACGCTTACAATTCCCAGGGAACAACATCAATGGCAGAAGCAGCTGGCTGCCTTTGATAGACCCAAGCAGAGATATGCCACCAACAGCCATCACCACACAACCACCAGAGCTCAAAACTACTTTTCATACAAGTTAGGGCTAGACCTCAAGATTTGTCTCCAAACACATCCTACGGCTGGACTCCAAGTTTAGGCCCCAGTGACATGCCCCCTTTACCAAAGATCTATCTGCCTGCTAGTGGCTCAAAAAGGAAGTTTAATTAAAAACAAAATGCCCGAGTTTATGGGCCATGTATTCAAACTACCACAAATACAGTAAGTTATAGAAAGATGGTTATATTAAATGCACAATAAATCAAGCATAATTTGTAATACTATCTTTTAAAAATGCAAATAAACACTAGTTATTCTATGAAGGTCTTAATGGTACATTTTTTCCTGACTTACTTAAACTAGGGAAACCACATTACTTTGTATATTTTTCTTTCCCTCTTTTTTCTCACTTCCAGTCACAAAGGATGGATCAAATACTTCTTGCTTTTTTCTTAATGAAGAAGAGTAACTAAAATTTATAGATGACTGGTAAGAATGCAGCTACTCTGTTTAGTACGAATAGTAGCTGGTTTCGAATTTACCTCAGCACATTATATATAGCATTGTACTAAAAACTTGCATGATTTAATTCTTTTAATTTTATCTTCACCCTTATGGAACAGTAAAGTAAATTATATGATAATATTTGTTTTCTTTACTTAATTTGTTAATCCTGTTACATACACAGTTTCCATTTAGACTTAACCTATTTTACTATTCCATTTTAGCAGGTAAGGGTTCTGAGGTACAGTGAGATGAAGACTGCTCAAAACTTAATGTTTATGTGGTAGTGGCTGGGAAAGCCAAAAAGAAACCTAGAATATATAGAATGTCCAAGTAATACTTTTCTTTTTAAACCATCAAAGGAGACAGTTTGAGTAATGAGGACTCCTGGGTTCTGCAACAGTAGTTCACCAGTGGCTCATTCAAATTAGATCAGATAATTCTTTATACTTTGTCACCCAGCCTGACACCTACTATGATAACACTAGAATCAGGAAAGTAAGGCAATTTTTTAAACAATACATAATAATTCCAAATCAGTCATTGTTACTGAAAACCATAGAGCAAAGGATTTTTAATGACCTAACTTATCTCTAGAGAAAGGTTAAAAGCACACATTATCTCTGAATGCTGTAATTCTAAGATTAATCAAACTCTAGCCTCTAGGCAATGACTGTCTTTTGGCTGGAGGAGAGACTCAGGTATAGACAATTCCTTGGGAAGACTTAGGGTTCCTTTTGAATCAGCTCTTAGCACCAGAGGAAAAAGAGGGCTTGATTTGAATGATTGTTTACTGAAGTATTTTCTTTACATGATGATTTTATGTATTTTTAAAATAAATGTAATGGAGTTGAGTTTGTATAAGCAATGATAGTTGAAATATTTGCTTAAATAAAGTATAAAATCAATTTGATCCCAACTAAGAATCTTACTTATTTTTACTGCTTTTTGCAGCTATCATTTTAGCATCATTCCAGGATTATATAAAGAAAAAAGTATATATCAATATAAGATTACTACACACACCAAAAGTGACAACAAATGTACTAACTGTCATGAATAATGTACTCAACTTTTTTTTGTTAATTTTGTTTTTTGTTTTTCAAGGCAGGTTCTCACTGTAGCTCAGGCTGACCTGAAATTCACTCTGTAGTCTCAGGTTGGCCGCTAACTCACAGAGATCCTCCTACCTCTGCCATCCGAGTGCTGGGTTTAAATGTGTTTGCAACCACACCCGGCCCAACTTACTTTTGTAAACATGATTAAAGGATTGATTGAAATTAACTGAGATGGCAGAATTAACTAAGAAGAAAATTTCACTGGCTACCATGGAATTTGTAAATACATCCTCTGACAAATGTGCTCTTTAGTGAACTTTCTTTTTCAAAAACCTAATGTAGAGAAAATTTGTTGCATTTATATATGGAAGTGTTAGGCTAGAATGTGTAGGCATTATAGTTACTTTTAGCCACAGAAGAGATGGATTGTTGAAAACACTTTCCTGTGTTAAATATGTCCTGACTTTTGGGAAAGAACCAGTATAAAAGCTGTAGGCAGCTGGGAGCATTCCTTATCTTGAATCTCACACATAAAAAGACACATGCCATAAAACCCAGTAATAAGCACAGCATGTTATGTGTTTCACTGGAAACTGACCAAATCCTGAAACACCTTAAGGAAGGAAGGACTTATTTTAGTTCATGGTTTCAGAGGGTTCTGTCTATTATGGTCAGAAGACAAGATGGGGCTGCTCAGTTCACATCATGAAAGGTCAGGAAGCAGAGAATGAGAGAAGCAGGAAGTGTGCAGAGACAAGATACCCCTCAAAACCAATGCCCTCAGTAACAATTTCCTGTATCTAGGTCTACCTCCTAAAGTTTCCAAAACCTTCCAAGATAGTACAACCTATTGTATATAAATCTCCAACAAATGAGCCTTTTTGAGGCCATAGTGCAGAGGATGGTGTGGAAAAGACAGTTTTATGTTTGCCCCCACATCCAGTTACTGAAGAGCAGTTGATGGAGGTAAGGAGAAAGTCCAATACCCAAATAGAAGACAACCATCTTTTTTCTTTTTTTTTTTTTTTTTTTTTTTGTCATTCCAAGAAATGCTCAAATTCCAGAACCTATCAGTGAACTCTGGAAGCTGCTTTTTAGTGTTACTGATGACATTCCATATTGCAACCTTTTGGCTAAACTAAGCAAATAAAGCAGAAAAGACTCACTTCTAGTCACACACAAAAAAAATCCTTTACTCAGCTATACTGAGATGCTCTTCACAAGGTCTATCTCTCCTCTGCATCTCAAGACTTTGAAGATTTATCTGTCCTAAGTCTAGCTATGCTTAGCCTTACTTGGAGATAATATTGTGGCTGGGAAATAGTAAATCTACTAATGAAAATAGCACCATTCTCTACGCTGCTGGGCTTCTAGAAAAATATACAGAAGGAGGGCCAGCATAACAATAGTTCATGTGTCGGACTATGGATCAGAAGAATGTGCACACAGGTTTTCAGAAAAGTTAGAAGCAGATATAAAAAAATCTTTGATGTCTACATTTTTAAAAGTTTATTTAATTTTTTTATATTAGAGAGAGAGAGAGAATGGGTGTGCCAGGGCCTCCAGTCACTGCAATCGCACTCCAGACACTTGTGCCATCGTGTACACACGTATGACCTTGCAATATCTTGTGCATCTGGCTTATGTTGAACCTGGAGATTCGAACATGGGTCCTTAGGCTTCTCAAGCAAGTGCCTTAACCACTAAGCAAACTCACTAGCCCTAAAAAATTATTTTTTGACAAGTTTATTCATATGTGTACATAGTGTTATTTTCCATATTCACTCCTCATAACATCTCTTACCTCCTCCCATTCCTACTGAACCCCTTGTTCCCCTAGTTCCCCAAGTACTTTGAGATGTGTGTGTGTGTAAGACCACTGAATTCACTTATGGTTGCTTGCATGAACAAAAGTAGGGGTGAGTTTATTGAAGCATAAGCAACTTATGAATGATTACATCACTAAGGAAAACAACTTACCCCAACTCTATGCCCTGGCAACCCATAACCTACAATAGCTCCTTGGGAAGGAGTGGGGCTTCATGATCCCCTTTCCAATACAAGTTGGAATATTGATGGGTCACATCTTGTGCAAGTCTTCTTCAGTTAAGCATGGCTACTGTGGTTTCAATGGTCATGTTGTATTCAGAAAAGAGTTATTTTAAAGTACTTTTCTCCATCCTCTGACTCTTACATGATTTATGTCCTCTCATCTGCAGTGTTCTCTGGTCCTAGTTGTATGGACATTTAGACTTACATCTGGGTCCACTTTTCTATTTATATTGTTTTGGTGTTGTGCAAGTACTAAGCTAATTTTATTACTATGGCTCTTGACATCAGGTAATACCTCCTTATTATTCTTTCTTATCCAGATTGCTCTAGCTATCTGATGTCTTCTATGCTTTCATATGAATTCTAAGTGGTTTTTTTTTCTTTCTATGAAGAATAGTAAATAGAAGGGATGTTTATTGAAGTTTACAGATACAAGAGAAGTTCTATAATGGCAGAAGAACCTGGCCTGCTTTCACAGGTCCAAGAAGAGAGAGAAAAAAGTCACCATCAAAAGGCAAGCAATACAAAGACAGACACATACATCAGTGGAGCAGAATAGCAGACACAGATGATAAGCCAGACAGCTACAGCCATCTGATTTTTGAAAACAAATGCCAAAAATATTCATTGGGGTAAAGACAGTCTCTTTACCAAGTGGTGCTGGCAAAACTAGATATCTATATGTAGAAATATGAAACACAGATGCCTTTAAACATCTAAAAAAGTGTTCTACATCCTTAACCATCAGGGAAATGCAAATTAAAAGTACTCTGAGATTCCATCTTACTCTGGCCAGCATGGCTATCATCAAGAAAACAAATGACAATAAATGTTGGTGAAATACAGAAAAAGGAGAACTCTTCTACACTGTTAGTGGGAATGTAATCTGGTACAGCCATAGTGGAAATCAGTGTGGAGGTTCTTGAGAAAGCTTAAAATAGATTTACCATATGATCCAGTTGTAGCACTTCTAGGCATATATCCTAATGGCTCATCTCACTACCTTAGAGATACTTGCAGAACCATATTTGTTGCTGCTCTATTCACAATAGTTAGGAAATGAAATCAGCCTAGATGTTCCTCAACAGACGAATGGATAATAAAGATGTGGTACATCTACACAATGGACTTCTATTCAGCAGTAAAGAAAAATGAAATTATGAAATTTGCAGGGAAATGGATGGATCTGGAAAGGATTATACTAAGTGAAGGAACCCAGACCCAGAAAGCCTAAGGTCTCATATTATCTTTAACATGTGCATCCTAGCTACAAATGTGTGGACTTGTGTGTGAACTGGAACCAAAAAGTCGGTAGCAGAGGCCAGTAAGCTGGAAAAAGGCTATAAGGGAGGGAGGAGAAGGAAGGAATTTAGGGGATGGTATTGTATATATGCAAGTAGAAGAACAGATTACAGGGAGTAGAATGGCCTAAGTGAGGCCAGGTGAAGAGATTGAGTGAGAGAAGGGTGCAGGGGAGGGTCATTAAAAATTCAAGATATTCTGAACAAGACATATGAAAGCCTGCTTCTTTGGATAATGGCACATCCAGAAGCCATAGATTGCTACTAGAAAACTTTAAGTGCCAGGGATGGGATACCTTCGAGTGGGTTGTGGGCCAGGGAGGTCCCTGGTGCCTCCAAAACATCACAGGCTTTTGCCAAGGCCCTTGGTTTCCCAGGAGTAACGGATGGTAAGATTTTATTGCTGACAACATGAATGGGCAGCAAGATCACTGAAAAATCAAGCTGGTGCTGAGCTGAAAACCTTCTCCCTGTAGACTACCAAACCGAAAGCTGGAGAAAGCTGCACTGCATGAAGCCCTATGGGAGACAGAAGTCATTAGCAATGAAAACAGTGGACACTGGAAGTCTCAAGTTTGGCCAGATAGGCCAAATGACTGAATGAGCACAATAGTAGCATGTCTTCTCTGGGGGAAACCAACCGCTCTCAAATTGGACTGAAGCCCACTCTATGGGAGGGAATACATGCCTGGTACTGAAAACCTAATCAAAAGCCTATGGCATGGGAGGTCATGGGCCTTAGGGGTATAAAGCCTGCTTTTGTATGGATAAATGCATATATTATGCTCACCAAACTGCTCAGTAAGTACTACACATAATGTTCATATTAATATATTAATGCTACTCTCACTTTTGGTTAGAAAAGCTTCTCCTTTCAGATGGTGGTGACCACTGGGATGACCAAAAAGTCAACAAAGTGCTGAGAAGAAGTGACAGAGGAATGCTCAGCACTGAAACATCTCTATCAAACCATCCAAGCTCAGGGTCCACTGTGTATGAAGTGGCAGAAAGAATGTAAGAGCCAAAGGAAGGGAACCACTCCTTAAAATGTAACTGCGAAAACAGAAATTGCCCTCAATATCCATAACCTCACAGTGCCTAGCAATACTTTCACAAGGCTGCCATAATAGGAGAAAAAGATGATGACATCAAAATAAAAGAGAGACTAACAGAGAGGGAGGGTATATTATAGAGAACAGTGTTGTGAAGGGGAAAATAGGGGGAAAATGGAGGGAAATATCATGGTTTATTGTCTATAAGTATAGAAGCTGTCAAAAACAGAACAATAAGAAATCAAACAACCCAATCAAAAAATGGGCTATGGAACTAAATAGAGTTTTATCATCAGAAGAAATACAGATGGCATATAAACATCTAAAAAGTTTTCTACATCATTAGCCATCAGGGAAATGCAAATTAAAATTGCCTTGAGATACCATCTCTTTCCTGTCAGAATGGCTACCATCAAGAAAACAAATAACAATAAATGTTGGTGAGGTTGTGGTAAAAGGGGAACCCTTCTGCACTGTTGATGGGAATACAATCTGGTATAGCCATTGTTGAAATCAGTGTGGAGTTTCTTGAGACAGCTAAAAATAGATTTGCCATATGATCCAGCTATAGCACTCCTAGGTGTATATCCTAATGACACTTCTCGCTACCTTAGAGATATTTCCACAACCATGTTCACTGCTGCTCTATTCACAACAGCTAGGAAATGGAACCAGCCTAAATGTCCATCCATAGATGAATGGATAATAAAGATATGGTACATCTATGCAATGGAGTTCTATTCAGCCATAAAGAAAAACAAAATTATGAAATTTTCAGGGAAATGGATGGAACTGAAAAGGATTATCCTAAGTGAGGTAACCTAGGCCCAGAAAGCCAAATGTCACATGTTCTCTCTTATATGTTGATCCTAGCTATAAATGTGTAGACTTGTGTGTGATATGGAACCAATAATCAGTAGCAGAGGCCCATAAGCTAGGATAAGGCTATGAGGGAGGAGAAGCAAGTGCTTAAAAGGATGGTATTGCATATATGTAAGTAGAAGAACAGATTACAGGAAGGGGAAATGCCTAAGTGAGGTCAGGGGAAGAGATTGTATAAAAGAAAGTGGTGGGTGTCATACAAAATTCAAGATATTCTGACTAAGACATATTAAAATCTACTTTTTAAAATAAAAGCACATCCAGAAGCCATAGATTGTTACTAGAAATTTTTTAGTGCCTGGGGTGGGATACCTCCCAGTGAGTCATTGGCAAGGGAGGTCCATGTTGCCTCCAAAACATTACAGGCTAAGGCCCTTGGTTCCCCATGAGAAAGAGATGGTAAGACCCTCTTGCTGAAGACTTCACATGCCTGAGAGGCAAGGTCACTGAGAAATTAAGGTGGTGCTGGGAAGAAAACCTTCTCCCTGTAATCCAGCCAACTGAAAGCTGGAAGAAGCTGCACTGTATGCAGTCTTATGGGAGACAGAAGTCATCAGTGGTGAAAACAGTGAACACTGGAAACCTCAATTTTGGCCAGATAGGCCAAATGTCTGAATGAGTGCAATAGTGGCATGTCTGCTCTGGGGGAAACTAACTACTCTTTAATTGGACTGAAGGTCCACTCTATGATAGGGAATACATGCCTGGTACTGAAAACCTAATCAAAAGCCTATGGCAGGAGAAATCATGAGCCTTAGGGGTATAAAGTCTGCTCTTGTCTGGATAAATGCATATATTACTCTCACCAAATTGTCCTGAAATCACTACACTTAATGTTCATACTCATATATTAATGTTAATCTCACTTCTGGTTAGAGAAGCTTCTCTTTTCAGATGGTGATGACCTCTGTGATGGCCCAAAAGGCAACATAGTGCTGAGAAGGGATGTAGGAGTATCCAACACTGAAACATCTCACACCCTCCGAGGCTCAGGGTCCATTGCAGAAGAGGTGGCGGAAAGAATGTAAGAGCCAAAGCCAGGGTACCACTCCTTATATACAATTGTTCAGACAGAAGTTGACCTCGATATCCAAGACCTCACAGTGCCTAGCAATACCTACACAAGATCCTCATAATAGGAGAAAAAGATGAAGACATCAAATTAAAAGAGAGACTAATGGAGAGAGGAAGGGGATATGATGGAGAGAAGAGTTATGAAGGAGAAAGTGGGGGAGGGGAGGGGAGAGGAGAGGAATACCATGGTTTGTTGTGTGTAAATAGAAGTTGTCAAGTATGTGTGTATATGTATGTATATATATATAGAATCAAGCACACATCCAGAACTCTGGGCTGAATTCCAGCACTTTGCCTATCTTTAGGCTGGAATTCCAAATCTACTACCACACCTCAGGTCTGGACCCTAAGATCTGGCAACAGATTATATATATATATATATATGTATATATATATATATATATATGTATATATATACATACATATATATATATATATATATATAGAGAGAGAGAGAGAGAGAGAGAGATTTTGTCAAAAGACACAAAACAGTCTTAGTTCCAATTCTGCACACCAATGAGGATGGTAAATTATTAAAAACAACTAATTTGCTGGATAATTGAAAATAAGATTTTCGTTTTTGCTTTATTTTCTACTGATTTTTTTAAATATTAGCAAACTCACTTCTTGTCTTCTATACCAGACCAGAGTTTAATTTCTAATCTTATTTACTATGTTTTCTTTTCCGATTGGATTCTTCTTAGTACTGTTTTGCTAATATTAACCATACCTTAACATGCCTTATAATTAAAGACATTCTGATTATTTCACTGGCATAACCACATATATTTGCATGAATGTGTACACAGAGATGAATATGTAAAGTGTTTCATGTATACATATCTATATAATCATATAAACACATATCAACACATAGCAAGAGCATTTTGACAGCCCTTTATATCTCAGCTATACACCAGGTAAATTTGTTTTCAAAGACAAACCACTGAAGATGATACTGGTGATTCTGAGTCCTCCACGAACAGATGACTGATGAGATAGTGCTCACACCAGCTTTAAGCTCCTGACCTTATCTACTTGCTAGGGTTTTACGGAGAGCTCACAGACTTGAACTGTTTACCACTCTCCTTCATATACTACATGAAAGTTTTATTTAAATTTCACAAGGTGCCGGGCGTGGTGGCGCACGCCTTTAATTCTAGCACTCAGGAGGCAGAGGTAGGAGGATTGCCCTGAGTTCGAGGCCACCCTGAGACTCCATAGTGAATTCCAGGTCAGCCTGGGCTAGAGTGAGACCCTACCTCGAAAAACTAAAAAAATAAAATAAAATAAAATAAAATAAATTTCACAAGGTTCTCAGTTTGATTGATCTTCATAGTTAAAACTGATTCCCAAAAATTAAAACAGCAGAAATCAAGGTGTACACTGGAACAGTGATAAAGGTTGCCTTTTAAGCTTCAGCTAATTTGCCACAGCTCAGGTGTCTCAGGGACTGAGAAAGACTTAGCCAAGAACTAACATCAAAAATGCAGACAGCCTGTGCTTGAGAGCCATGGATTAACTGCGTAAAGAAGTCCCTTAAGGAACAGCCTGCAGGAGGATGTGCTCAAGCTTTCTGCCCAGAGCTAACAGAAGAAGAAAAGGCAGGGCTGAAAGAGAGAGATTTTACAAAGGTCTGCACAACGCATAAGCAGCTCTGGCTTCCCACCCCAATGGAGCACAGCAGGAAACACCCAGAAACCAGAACCAAACAGAGCTTTGTCCTTAACAGGAGGAAAGCAAGTACAACAGACACTAAAAGAGATTGCATCTCCAAAGAAATGGAAATTGTAAATGACCACATTCCCTCAAAGAGAAACCCATTGAAAAGGTGGAGAAAAATAATCCAATGCGGACACTCAGGACCAAATAACTTATCACTAGGTATTGTCTGCTTTCATTTTCATTGAAATTATTGCTTCATGACTTTTTATTAACATCAGAATGCCCTCTTAAAGGATTTAATTTCAGCTAATTACTTTTATTTAAAAATTAAATTATAGTCTGTTTAGTGAGTTATTGCAATCTCATTTTCTGATCCTAGGAGGGATAAATATTTTTGTGTCTTACACTGGTAGGACTATTGAGGGTCTGTTGGGGAAAGCGTACTGGGTAGAAAATGAAGACTTCTTCAGAACTATGCATGACTGGAGCAACAGGTATTGGCTCCGTGTGATCCTTTCACCTTGCACCTTGACCTAAAACCCCATGGACTAAATCTTCCATTTATTTTTAAGTCTTTCCTGCCATACCTTTGAGTTTGCCTGTGATCCTGCAACCTGATGTTTACATAGAGCAAATTTGTTGGATTTTCAAATAAATTCATGTTTACAATTCATGGGCTATGAAGAAAATTTAATAGATAATAACCATAAACTGAAATAAAGTGCAATACAAAATATTAAAGTCCACCATTTGTATAAAATATGTGTATACAAGTGCACTGTGGTTGGTGCCAAAAGAATATTAACTATGATGAATCAATGGTGAGTTTCCCTAGTAAGTCACCACTGAGAGATACCAAAGACTTGGCCTTGAGTGGATCATTGAGCACTGAGCTAGCCCTTAGCCCATCATCTCTGGAAGGGCAACGTTAGCTCTCTTTACAAGCAGCTCCTTCTCTGTTGATATGTTCTGAAGAGCTTCCCAGAGCCGGCTCCTTTTCCCTGGGTCAGCTCAGCTCAATTTATTTCTTTATGGCCCTGCTTATATGGTTTGGTGCATTAAATTATCACACTGTTTTTAGGAACAGATAGGGAAAATTATAAGCAAGAAGATACTGTATGTATACATATTAATCATTTGTATTTTATTTTTATTTATTTATTTGAGAGGGGATAAAGGGAGATAAAGGGAGATAAAGAGAGAGAGAAAGAGAGAGAGAAAAAGAGAGAGAAGGAGAGAATGGGAGCACCAGGTATTCCAGCCACTGCAAACGAACTCCAGATGCATGTGCCCCCTTGTGTATCTGGCTTACATGGGTCCTGGGGAATCGAACTGAGGTCCTTTGGCTTTGCAAGCAAGTGCCTTAACCGCCAAGCCATCTCTCCAGCCCCACATTAAATCTTAATTCATTCTATTTACACAAAAGAAAAAACCTAACTCCTTGCATTGAACATATAGGACAAGAAATGCTTAGATATGTTAGTTTCTAAAATAAAGTTCTCTATAATTTCACACAAAATAATACAAATGTATTATCAGACCATGGTATGACATATAAATAAAATACCAGGCATTGTAATATTTACTTCTAAGATTATTGCATTAGAGGTTAAAAAGATTATGATGATGCCATAATACTTATAATAGCTTTTAATCAATGATAGTATGTTCACTTCAATACCTTCCTAACTTTAAAATACCTCAAAAACTTAAGTAAAGATATCTGTTGTATTACATTAAACTATAAAATTGATATGTAGATAGCATTCTCCAAAAGAAATACTAATATGAGTACAGGTTGGACACACATATGTAATTTGAAATGTCAAATATTTCAGAATTCATATTCCAAAAATGATGCAACACAGGAAGAGTAAATTCTAATAATATATTTTACCTGCAAATGTCATATCAGCAAGTAGTCAATTAAAAATTACAAGAGTTTTAAAATATTTTTAACTTAAGTATTTAAAATAAAGGTCTTTTCAATACAAACTTCTTATTTAAACTACTATATAGCAATATGTGGCTAGTGGCTCCTGTTTTGGAAAGAACAGACCTTAGTTGTAACACTTTGGGTTTACAGGAATAGTCTCTTGGAAGTTCCTCTAATCCATTTGTTCTGATGGATGTGTCTGTGAATAATCAGTGGCTGGATTGAGTAGTCACTGTCTAGGGTCACAAAGCCTGCCTTCATATATTCAGGAAGATTAACATAATTCCCTACATGATATCAGAGCACAATCCTATATCATTAGAAATTAACAACAAAAGACTGACCAAGGATCCCATAAGATCCTGGAAACTGAACAGCACACTTTTAAAACATAAATGCATAGTGGACGAAATACAAAATGGAATTGCAAATACTTTATAAAGGAATGACAATGAGAAGACATGGTAGCAAAACTTATGGGACACAAGGAAGGCAGTCCTCAGGGGAAAATTCATAGCACTCAATGCCTTCATAACAAAGACAGAGAGATCCCAAAACAATAACCTAACCATCCACCTAAAGGCACCGGAAAAGAAAGAAAAATCCAACCCAAAGAGCACCAGAAGGAAAGAAATAATGAAAATCAAAGCAGAAATTAATGAATTGGAAACTAAGAAAACAATTAAGGCAATTGACAAAAAAAAGAGCTGGTTCTTTGAAAAAATAAATGAGATTGACAAACCCCTAACCAATTTGATCAAGCAAAAAAAATATATGCTTCAAATGAACAAAATTCAAAATGAAAAAGGAGAGATCACGACAGACATAACTGAAATTGGGAGAATCATCAACTTATTTCAAAAACCTGTAGTCCACAAAACTGGATAATGTGGAGGAGATGGATAAATTCCTGGACAAATACCATCTATCAAAGCTAAACTCAGAGCAGATTAATCTCCTAAATGAACCTATCACACTCACTGAGACTGGAAAAAGTAATAAAAGACCTCCCCAAAAAGAAAAGTCCAGGACCAAATGGATGCTCAGCTGAACTCTATAAAACCTTCATGGAAGAACTCAAACCAATCTTCCTCAAACTGTGCCACACAATTGGAGAACAGGGAAAACTACACAACTCTTTTGATGAAGCTACTTTCACCCTAATTCTAAAACCAGGCAGAGATGCCACAAGAAAAGAAAACCACCAGCCTATTTCCCTGATGAGCATAGATGCAAAGATCCTGAACAAAATCCTCACAAACCGAATCCAACAACATATCAAAAGCATTATCCACCTTGACAAAGTGGGATTCATCCCAGGAAGACAAGGGTGGTTCAACATATGGAAATCTGTCAATGTAATACACCACGTAAACAAGGTTAAACACAAAACCTGCATGATCATTTCGATAGATGCAGAAAAAGCCAATATACAGCATCACTTCATGATCAAAACATTGGAGAGAATTGGCATGGTTGGTTCATATCTTAACATAATAAAGGCAATATACAAAGCTCCTAAGGCCCAGATAATACTTAATGGAGAGAGACCAGAGGAATTCCCATTAAGATCAGGAACAAGACAGGGTTGTCCACTCTCACCTCTGCTCTTCAGTATAGTACTAGAAGTCCTAGCTCAAGCAATTAGACAGGAGAAGGAAATAAAAGGGATACAATTTGGAAAGGAAGAAGTTAGCTATATTCGCTAATGACATGATAGTTTATGTAAGAGACCTAAGAGACTCCATCCCAAAACTCCTGAAGGTGATTAACTCCTATAGCAAAGTAGCAGGATACAAAATCAATGCACAAAAATCAGTAGCCTGCCATTTCTATTTCTTCCTCTGTAAACTGCCTGTTCAGCTCTTTGCCCCATTTTGTGAGTGGGGTGTTTGACTACACTGAAGAAAATGTTCATCATCCCTAATCATCAGAGAAATGCAAATTAAAACAACTATGAGATTCCACCTTACCCCAGTAAGGATAGCAAACATCAAAAAATCAAATAAAAATAAATGCTGGCGAGGATGTGGAGAAGTAGGAACACTCATCCACTGTTGGTGGGAATGTAGGATGGTACAACCACTTTGAAAAGCAATATGAAGACCTCTGAAAAAGCTGAGTATAGAGATACCAACAGACCCAGTTATTCCCTTACTGGGCATCTACCCTAAAACCTTCAAACCACAGGCTTGAGAGATTTGCTCAACCATGTTTATATCAGCTCAATTTGTAATAGCTAAGTGATAGAATCAACCCAGATGTCCATCACTAGAAGAATGGATAACCAATATGTGGTATATCTACACAATGGAATTCTATACAGCAGTAAGAAAAAATGACACAATGAAATTTGACTAAAAAGGGGGGCTGGAGAGATGGCTTAGTGGTTAAGCCCTTGCCTGTGAAGCCTAAGGACCCCGGTTCGAGGCTCGACTCCCCAGGACCCACATTACCCAGATGCACAAGGGGGCGCACGCGTCTGGAGTTTGTTTGCAGTGGCTGGAGGCCCTGGCGCGCCCATTCTCTCTCCCTCTCTCTATCTGCCTCTTTATCTGTCTGTCTGTTACTCTCAAATAAATAAATAAAAATAACAACAACCAAAAAAAAATTAAAAAAAAAGAAATTTGACTAAAAATGGTTGAACCTGGAACAGATCATTCTCAGTGAACTTACCCAATCACAGAAAAAAAAATCGCCACATAGTCTCACTCATCTACAGCACCTAACCTGAATCTACCCAAGATACCTAACATACCCAGCAAGCATCTCCTAGACTAGACACTAGGATGGAAGGGGAGGGAGGCGAGGGCATCAAAGGGGTGGGAAACACAAATCTACACCCAAACAGCAATGGTACCATAGTTTTCTACTTACTAAAAGACAGACCAAATGGCTGATCCTTCACCAGGCCCTTACAGGGAACACCTGAACCACAAGACACTGCAGAGGGTAAGATCAAGACTAACCTTAATCTTCTACATCTTCCCTCCCTCACTTCCCCCCTCCCTCTCTCTCTCTCTATCTTGAACTCTTGTATATTAGTAATCTTTTTCCTCATTTTCTTAGTGGGCACTGACCTGTAACTCCAAGAACCAGCATGGGGCTATCATCCACAATGAGCTTTTGATCAGAGAGACCTACAAGGTTTCCTAAAAGAATGACAGATTTCTGTCAGAGTACTTGATGACCCACCAAAGGCTTGTGGTAAGACCCTACTGCTGAAGACACCTTATGTGATTGACATGCAAATTAGAATGGCATGGCTGGAAGTTGGAAGAGAGTCAGTCCCCAGACAGTCAGCGAGTCTAGTGCCAGAAGGTGCTACATGGGCGACTGGGGGTAAATGACCAATATCTGTCGAAGCAACTCATGGTCTAACCTACTTAGCAGCAAATAACTTGTTGTGATGCCCACACAAGTGCAGTGGTGGCACACAGCCATGGTGGGGAACCAACTGCTCTCAATTTGGCTAACTGATCCCCTCACTGGTATGGGATCCATAGCTGGAGCTGGGAAACAAGTCAGAACCATATCCAAACATAAGCCCACTCTCCAATATCAAGCTACCGTCAATTGTGGGCTACAAGAGGGCCTACACCTATTAAATTTGCTATAAAAAAAAGGGGTTATCTCATTTGTCCTGCTGCTAACTTACTCTCTGTTGGAGAATCTGCTTCTCTTTTTCAGATAGATGTAGATCCTAAGGAGAGAGCCACCCCATCATACCTCAAAAGGGCCCCGGCTGAAACTAAGAAAACTTGGAGAAACAAGCAAGGGTGCTGTTTTCCTGATGAACCAGATACCAGAACAAGGGGGAAGGAGATCAGCAGAGAGAAAAATCAACTCCTACCAAATCAGAGAGCCAGAGCCTCAGAGGCCCCCAACACCTCATCACTGAAGCAGACCAAAAATGAACCCAACATGGCTCAGGGAAATTTTGCGGAAGAGGGGGCGGAAAGAATGTCAGAGCCACATGTTGGGTCATGATATGCAGAGATATTTAGCTTACCCAAAACTGTGGGCTAACTCCACAATGCATGACCCGTATACCTCATCAAGGTGGGGCCTAGGGGAGGGGGTAGGTCATGAATGAGCCTAATAATGGTACCAAACTGACTGTATTTGCTGAACACAAAACTAACTAATAAAGAAAAAAAATAAAAAAAAATAAATAAGAAAAAGATCAGTAGCCTTTCTACATGCAAATGACAAAGATACAGAGAAAGAAATAAGGGACATGGTCTCATTTTCAATAGCAACAACAACAAAAAATAATACCGTGGAATAATGTTAACCAAGGAAGTGAAAGATCTATACAATGAAACATAAAAACACTCAAAAAACAAATTGAGGAGGACTTGAGAAAATGGAACGACCTCCCACGCTCCTGGATAGTCAGAATTAACATTGTGAAGATGGCAATCGTAGCAAAGGCAATATACATATTTAATGCCATTCCAATTAAAATCCCAAGAGTGTTCTTCACAGAGATAGAAAAAATGATGTCAAATTTCATATGGAAAGGCAGAAGGCCTCGCATATCCAAACATGTCCTCAACCAAAGAAATATCTCTGGAGGCATCAACATACCTGATCTAAAGGTATATTACAAAGCCATAGGAATAAAAACAGCATAGTACTGGCATAAAAACAGGAGTATAGACCAATGGGATAGACTTGAGGACTGGGACTTTGGGTCAAGCAACTATAGCTACTTGATATTTGACAAATGCCCTAACAATATAGGCTGGAAAAAAGATAGCACCTTCAACAAATGGTGCTGGACCAACTGGATATCCATATGCAGGAAACTTAAACTTGATCCACACATTTCCCCATGCACTATACTCAAGTCCAAATGGATGAAAGACTTCAATATAAGACCAGAAACTCACATCCTACTGGAAGAAAATATAGGATGAACTTTCCATGACATAGCAATGGAAAAAGACTACAAAACCCCAGTAGCTCACAATCTGAAACAGTCACTCAATCAATGGGATCACATGAAGCTTAAGAGTTTCCTTACAGACAAGCATAAAATAAACAAAGCAAATAGATTACCCACAGAATGGGAGAAAGTATTTGCGGGTTATCCAACTGACAGAGGCCTAATCTCTAGAATCTACAAAAAACTAAAAAATCTAAACACTAAGTAGTCAAACACCCCACTCACAAAATGGGGCAAAGAGCTGAACAGGCAGTTCACAGAGGACGAAATACAAATGGCAAACACACACTTAAGAAAATGTTCATCATCCCTTATCATTAGGGAAATGCAAATTAAAACAACTATGAGATTCCACCTTACCCCAGTAAGGATAGCAAACATCAAAAAGTCAAATGAAAATAAATGCTGGTGAGGATGTGCAGAAGTAAGAACACTCATCCACTGTTGGTGGGAATGTAGGATGGTACAACCACTTTGGAAACCAACTGGAGACTCCTGAAAAAGCTGACTATAGAGATACCATCAGACCCAGACTTCAAACCACAGGCTAGAGAGACTTGCTCAACCATGTTTGTAGTGTCTCAATTTGTAATAGCTAAGTGATGGAATCAACCCAGATGTCCATCACAAGAAGAATGGATAACTAAGATGTGGTATATCTACACAATGGAATTGTATACAGCAGTAAGAAAAAAATCACAGAATGAAATTTGAGGAAAAATGGTTGAACCTGGAACAGATCATTCTCAGTGAACTTACCCAATCACACTCAGAAAAAATCGCCACATAGTCTCACTCATCTACAGCACCTAACCTGAATCTACCCAAGATGCCTTACATACCCAGCAAGCTTCTCATGGACGAGACAATCAGATGGGTGGGGAGGGAGAGGAGGGGAAGGGAAGGGGTGGGAAACACAAATCCAGACCCAATGGGCAATGGTACCATAAAATTCCACATCCTAAAATGCAGACCAAATGGCTGAACCTTCATCAAGCCCTTACAGGGAACACGTGACCCGCAAGACACTGGAGAGGGTTTGATGAAGACTAACCTTAATCTTCTACAGCCTCTCTCTCTCTCTCTCTCTCCCCCTCCCTCCCTCCCTCTCTCCCTCCCTCTCTCTGTCTCTGTCTTTGTCTCTGCCTCTCTCTTCTATCTCTTTTATATTAGTTATCTTTTTCTTCTTTTTCTTAGTGGGCACTGACCTATAACTCCCAGTACCAGCATGGGGCTATCATCCACAAAGAGCTTTTGATCAGAGAGACCTACAAGGTTTCCTAAAAGAAAGACAGATTTCTGTCAGAGTACTTGATGACCCACCAAAAGTTAGTGGTAAGACCCTAATGCTGAAGACACCTTATGCGGTTGACACATAAAATGGAATGATATGGCTGGAAGCTGGAAGAGAGTCAGTCCCCAGACAGTCAGTGCATCTAGTACCAGAAGGTGCTACATGGGCGACTGGGGGAAAATGAGCAATATCTGTCCAAACAACTCATGGTCTAACCTACTTAGCAACAAATAACCTGTCATGATGCCCACTCAAGTGCAATAGTGGCGCACAGCCATGGTGGGAAACCAACTCCTCTTGATTTGGCTAACTGATCCCCTCAGTGGTATGGGACCCATAGCTGGAACTGGGAAAGAAGTCAGGACCATATCCAAACATAAGCCTGCTCTCTACTATCAAGCTACCACCAATCGTGGGCTACAAGTGGGCCTACACCTATTAAATTCTCTGTTAAAAAAAAAGTAAGGGTTATCTCATTTGTCTCGTGCTAACTTACTCTCCTTTGGAGAATCTGCTACTCTTTTTCAGATAGATATAGATCCTAAGGATAGAGCCACCTCATCATACCTCAAAAGGGCCCCGGCTGAAACTAAGAACAATTTGAGAAATAAGCAAGGGTGCTGTTTTCTTGGTGAACCAGGTACCAACACAAGGGTGAAGGGGATCAACACAGAGAAAAATCAACTCCTACCAAATCAGAGAGCCAGAGCCTCAGAGGCCCCCAACACCTCATCACTGAAGCAGACCAAAAATGAACCCAACAAGGCTTAGGGAAATCTTGCAGAAGAGGGGGCAGAAAGAATGTCAGAGCCACATGTTGTGTCATGATATGCAGAGACATTTATCTTACCCATAACTGTGGGCTAACTCCATAATGCATGACCCATATACCTCAACAAGGAGGGGCCAAGGTGAGGGGGTAGGTAATGGATGAACCTAATAATGGTACCAAATTCACTTTATTCTCTGAGTATAAAACTAATTAATAAAAAAATTAGTAAGTTAAACAGCAGTGAATTAAAAATTATATACATACATAAAAAATCAGTGGCTGGACTGAGTAGTCAGTGTCTAGAACAGAAAAAAATAGTTATTTATGTAAAGTAAGAGGCAAAAAGCAGTTAACAGATATACTATATCTGAACTAAAGATGTGCATTTTATATAAAGTATAATATTTATACTTTTGGGACTGGGATGATGGCTAAATGGTCAAAGACGTGTGCAAAGCCTGGAAGCATGGGGTTCAAATCCCCAGTATCCATGTAGAGCCACATGCACAAAAGTGGTGCATGAGCCAGGAGTTCATTTGCAATGGCACGAGATCCTGGCATGCCCATTCCCTCTCTCTCATTCTCTCTCTCTCTCTGCTTGCAAAAAAGCACCAACAAGGAGGGGCCAAGGGGAGGGGGTAGGTCATGGATGAGCCTATTAATGGTACCAAACTGACTGTATTTGCTGAATACAGGACTAATAAAAAAAAAAAAAGCAAAATGCTTAAAATTTTCCATTTTTACAAACTGAGGACAGATAAAATAACATCTTTCCTAAATTTAAAATATGGCAAAATATTCAAAGCATTTTTGTATACAAATTTATACAGGAATATTGTGTAATATTTGAGATATAAAACACATATTTATATTATATTTGGAGATATATGTATAACAATATTTTTTTAGTTATTTAATTTTTTAAATTTTTTAAACAACTTCCATGATTGTAAACAATATCCCATGGTAATACCCTCCACCCCCCCACTTTCCCCTTTGAAATTCCATTCTCCATTATATACCCTCCCCCTCTCAATCAGTCTCTCTTTTATTTTGATGTCATGATCTTTTCCTCCTATTATGATGGTCTTGTGTAGGTAGTGTCAGGCACTATGAGGTCACGGATATCCAGGCCATTTTGTGTCTGGAGGGAACATGTTGTAAGGAGTCCTACCCTTCCTTTGGCTTTTACATTCTTTCCACCACCTCTTCTGCAATAAACTCTGAGCCTTGGAAGGTGTGACATATATTGCAGTGCTGAGTACTCCTGTCATTTCTTTCCAGTACCATGATGCCTTCTAAGTCATCCCAAGGTCACTGCCATCTGAAAAGAGAAGGTTCTCTACCAAAATTGAGAGTAGCATTAATATATGGGTATGAACACTAAGAGAAGTGCTTACTGGGTAGTTTGATAAGCATAGTATATACATTTAGCCAGACAGCAGCAGTTGTTATAACCCTTGGGCTCATGGACTACCCCTGTTTTAAGTTTTCAGTATCAGGCATGTATTTCCTCCCACGGAGTGATCCTCCAGTACAATTAGAGGGCAGTTGGTTTCCACCACGACAGACGTGCCACTATTGCACCTGTGGGCTTATTTGGCCTGGCTGTCAAAATTTAAGACTTGCAGTGTCCACTGTTGAATATCTTCATCGGTGATTTCTCTCTCTCCAATTGAACTGCATGCAGAATGGCTTTTTCCAGCTCTCTGTCAGCTGGTCCACATGGAGGTAGTTACCAGCTCAGTTCCAGCAGGATTTCTCAGTGGCCTTGCAGCCCAAGTATGTGGAGTCTTCAGTAATAGGGTCTTTCCATCTATTTCTGGTGGTAAACCAAGGGCCTAAGCAATGGGCTATAACGTTTTGGGGGCATCAGGGACCTCCCTGGCCAACAACTCACTGAAAGGTATCCCATCTCTGGCACTGAAAATTTTCTAGCAACAATCTATGGCTTCTGAGTGTTCTATTGTCCAAAAAATTAGGTTTTGATATGATTTATTTATATCCTCTTAGATTTTGATTAGCCCTCCCTCCAACTTTCCTTTATTCAAATCTTCCCCTGACCTAACTTGGGCCTTTTCACCCCCATTTATCTGTTCTTCTACTTACATATATACATACATATACATGTATGATAATATTTAAAGAAACACTTGAGAGCATGCTGGTGTGTGCAAATTTGCATGCAGAGGAATGCAAGAAGCAGAAATGAGATCCTTTGAATTTATACAAAATTCATGTGAACAGTCACCTCATGTCAATGGGTATTATCACATCACATTGGAAACATCAGCAGTAACAAAACAATCCAATTTCATGTGTTCTGCCAGTGGCATAAGTGACTCCATCTGTACATACAATTTAATACCCAGAGTTATTAATTAATGTGTATGACCATAAAAATATACAGAAGTCTTTCAAACACTTTACAATTAATTACTAGTCAAGAGAAATGTAAATGTTTAAACTACAGTAGTGTTACTATATTATTACCAGTTTCAGGATAATCTACATAAATTTATGAGACATAAAGGATAACATACTGATTTCAAATAGTGTGATAATTCTCACTATTCTTATTCTACATCTTGATTGTGATAACTTCTTTCTTTCATATAACAATAAAAAAGACTAATCTCTTCATCTGATAAAATAATAATTTCACTTTTTAATCTTAGAAACATCAAATTTCAATAGCTTCCTTACTCCATTCTGTGTTATTCTTATCTTTCTTCTCCATCATTCTAGTATTATATGCTGTTCTTGATAACTATCAAATTAAATGGAGGGTCTTATGCAAATTCAAGAATGGGGTCACTACATACCTTAAGCAATAACATTACCAATGCTGGCCATGGGAAGCTACAGCTGAGAGACTTATCTGGGGGTAAAGCAAAATGCTTTATCATGCCATGATAAATAAAAGGAGCATTGTCAAAAGATATGGAAACAAGAATACCTAAAGAAAAGCATGTGGCCACTAATCTAACTGCCTTCTTCATCAGTTCAGCAGAGTTGTGGAGAACTCCTTCACTGGTCTGCAAGAATCTGCTCCCTGCCATGATTTCAACTATCTAAGTGATACACTGATGTTCTCATGTTTTAAGAATTCAATTAGTTTCTCAAGATTTATAAGACAGACAGAGGGGTGGGGAAGACATCTGACTGGGTATTCCTTTAAAAGAACATGTTTCAAATGACTTCCGGAAAACTAAAGTTTCCAAAGTTAATGTTAAAAATCATTTCATAATACAGTTGTTGCATAAAGAAAATCCAGCTATACATTTTGGTATATATTTTAGTATGAGTTCCAAAATAATCCATTGTTACAGTCACCTTCACGTTGCTGACTAAAAGCACCCAACGAAAAGCAGCTTGTAGATTGAAAGATTGTTTTGGCTTACAGACTTGAGGGAAAGCTCCATGATGGCAGGGGAAGCATGGCATGAGCAAAGGTTGGACATCACCTCCTGGCCAATATTAGGTGGACAATAGCAAGAGAAGAGTATGCCAAACACTGACAAGGGGAAGCTGGCTATAATGCCCATAATCTCTTCCCCACAACAACACAAAAACACACCTCCAACAAGCTTCCAGTTCCCAAACTGCCATTAGCTGGGCATCAAGCATTCAGAACACATAAGTTTATGGGGGACACCTGACTCACTAAGAATCTTTAGAATCTAGCTATGAAAATTTTGAGTAAATATCAAGATTAGTGGATGTTGCAGCCAGGTTCGCATTGCTGGCATAAATCACCTGACCAAGAGCAGCCTGTGGGAAAAATAAAAAACGGTTACTTTGGCTTACAGATGTAAAGGGAAGCTCCATGATGGCAGGGAGAAATGATGGCATGAGCAGAGAGTGGACATCACCTCTTGGCCACCATCAGGTGGACAACAGGAACAGGAGAGTGTGACAAACACCTGCAAAGGGAAACTGGCTATAATACCCATAAGTCCTCCCCCAACAATACACTGCTTCCAATAGGCATTAATTCCCAAGTCACCATCTAGGAACCCAGCACTCAGAATACCTAAGTTTATGGGGGGCACACCTGAATCAAACCACCACAGTGGACTAGCCTTTGAGGTCTATAAATCTATAAATTCTGATATATCTGTAAGGCGGGAAATCAGTTTTAGGACTTACTAAACAGACCCACATGTATTAAAATAAAATATGAAGTATTCCAAAAGGAATTCTAAATGGAATTATGCAAATTATAATGTTGTAACAATTTAAAAGAGTTCTTGGTGATAAAAGCGTCTCTGTTCAGGAAAGCAAAAAGCAAACTTGTCACATTTTTACCTTTGCTTATTTTCCTGTGGAATCATATTCTTTTAAGACAAGATGAGGCTGTCTACCGATTTAACATACAATCATTAGGACAGGCCAGATACCCTCCAAAACCAAAAGTTATACAGTATACAGGGGTAGATCCTAGAGTTGGGAGACTAAAAAGATTATTAAAACAATTTGATGTGGACTAAGTCAAAAGTCATCATGTTAAGTTCAGTGGTACTTATTGTGTTGTGGCAAAGTCTAGAGAAGCCAAGTGTTTCTCAGGAATGAAGACAGAGAGCTTTCTTTGTAGTCACTACGTTTAGGCACAGAACTAAAACAACAACAACAACAACAACAACAACAACAACAACAACGCCAGGAATGGTGTTAAAATGATCCTAAGAGTCAAAGCAGCAAATACAGCACTAAAGCGTGACTCCATGAAGGTATCTCTAAGACTGAAGGGCTGTGGCTAGGCACGGCTTTCTGATGACTGGCCTAGTTTAGTAAGAGAGCAGATGGAAAACTCCAGCACTGGAGAGCAACTTATCTGAACAGACTAATAGCATCTGTGACATAAACAGCAGACACTGTATTTTTAAAAGGTGCCAATGGGGAGGGCTTTTCCCTATTGTTTAGTTCTCTACTGAATTTTCTTTTTTTTTTTTTAAAGAGAGGGGAAGTTTAAATTTATTAGAAACTCTAAAGAATACAATTTTCAAATTTTTCAAACAGTATTTTTGTAACATTTCCTCAGATCAGTCGGAGCTCACATTTGAAAGCTGACTTTGAAATTCATATTTAGTAACTGATGGGCTGTCCACATGCCTGGCATATCTCAGTAATGCATGAACACTTCTTCTTACCTACTTATAACAAGATAATGTTTAGATCCCCGAGCAAATATTTACTTTCTAAGACTTGCCTCCTTGATATACGGACAAGACACAGGGTTTTCTAAGCTTGTAAGCTGCTTTATTTTTCTTTTCTTTATTAGTTAGTATTGTATTCAACAAATACAGTCAGTTTGGTACCATTATTAGGCTCATACGTGACCTACCCCCTCACCTGGGCCCCTCCTTGTTGAGGTATACGGGTCATGCATTATGGAGTTAGCCCACAGTTATGGGTAAGATAAATGTCTCTGCATATCATGACCCAACATGTGGCTCTGACATTCTTTCCACCCCCTCTTCCACAAAATTTCCCTGAGCCATGTTGGGTTCATTTATGGTCTGCTTCAGTGATGAGGTGTTGAGGGCCTCTGAGGCTCTGGCTCTCTGATTTGGTAGGAGTTGATTTTTCTCTGTGTTGATCTCCTTCACCCTTGTGCTGGTACCCAGTTCACCAGGGGAACAACACCCTTGCTTGTTTCACCAATTTTTCTTCGTTTCAGTGGGCACCCTTTTGAGGTATGATGGGTTGGCTCTCTCCTTAGGATCTACATCTATCTGAAAAAGAGAAGCAGATTCTCCAACAGAGAGTAAGTTAGCACCAGGACAAATGAGATAACCCTCACTTTTTTTTATAGAGAATTTAATAGGCATAGGCCCTCTTGTAGGCCATGATTTGTGGTAGCTTGACAGTGGAGAGTGGGCTTATATTTGGATATGGTTCTGACTTGTTTCCCAGCTCCAGCTATGGGTGCTGTACCACTGAGGAGACCAGTTAGCCAAATTAAGAGCAGTTGGTTCTCCACCAATGCTGTGTGCCCCTATTGCACTTGTGTGGGCATCACAACAAGTTATTTGCTGCTAAGTAGGTTAGACCATGAGTTGCTTGGACACATATTGGTCATTTTCCCCTAGTCACCCATGTAGCACCTTCTGGCACTAGATGCACTGACTCTCTGGGGACTGACTCTCTTCCAACTTCCAGCCATGACATTCTATTTTGCATGCCAACCACATAAGGTGTCTTCAGCAGTAGGATCATACCATTAACTTTTGTTGGGTCATCAAGTACTCTGACAGAAATCTGTCATTCCTTTAGGAAAACTTGTAGGTCTCTCTGATCAAAAGCTCTTTGTGGATGATAGCCCCATGCTGGTACTAGGAGTTACAGGTCAGTGCCCACTAAGAAAAGGAGAAAAAGATAACTAATATACAAGAGTTAGAGAGGGAAAGAGAAGAGGGAGAGGGAGGGAGGGAAGATGTAGATTAAGGTTAGTCTTGATCCTACACCCTCCAGTGTCTTGTGGTTCAGGTGTTCCCTGTAAGGGCCTGGTGAAGGATCAGCCATTTGGTCTGTCTTTTAGTAAGTAGAATTTTATGGTACCATTGCCATTTGGGTCTAGATTTGTGTTTCCCACCCCTTTGATGACCTCCCCTCCGTCCCCTTCCATCCTAGTGTTTAGTCCACGAGATGCTTGCTGGATATGTAAGGTATCTTGGGTAGATTCAGGTTAGGTGCTGTGGATGAGTGAGACTATGTGGCGATTTTTTTTTTCTGTGATTGGATAAGTTCACTGAGAATGATCTGTTCCAGGTTCAACCATTTTTCCTCAAATTTCATTGTGCCATTTTTTCTTACTGCTGTATAGAATTCCATTGTGTAGATATACCACATCTTAGTTATTTATTATTCTAGTGATAGACATCTGGGTTGATTCTAGCTCTTAGCTATTATGGATTGAGCCGCTACAAACATGGTTGAGCAAATCTCTCTAGCCTGTGGTGCCCAGTAAGGGAATAACTGGGTCTGTTGGTATCTCTATAGTCAGCTTTTTCAGAAGTCTCCATATTGCTTTCCAAAGTGGTTGTACCATCCTACATTCCCACCAACAGTGGATGAGTGTTCCTACTTCTCCACATCCTCGCCAGCATTTATTTTTATTTGATTTTTTGATGTTTGCTATCCTTATTGGGCTAAGGGGGAATCTCATAGTTGCTTTAATTTGCATTTCTCTGATGATTAGGGATGGTGAACATTTTCTTAAGTGTATGTTTGCCATTTGTTTTTCTTTCTCTGTGAACTGCCTGTTCAGCTCTTTGCCCTATTTTGTGAGTGGGGTGTTTGACTTCTTACTGTTGAGATTTTTGACTTCTTTGTAGATTCTACAGATTAGGCCTCTATCAGTTGGGTATCTTTTTCCTCATTTTCTTAGTGGGCACTGACCTGTAACTCCCAGAACCAGCATGGGGCTATCATCCACAATGAGCTTTTGATCAGAGAGACCTACAAGGTTTCCTAAAAGAATGACAGATTTCTGTCAGAGTACTTGATGACCCACCAAAGGCTAGTGGTAAGACCCTACTGCTGAAGACACCTTATGTGATTGACATGCAAATTAGAATGGCATGGCTGGAAGTTGGAAGAGAGTCAGTCCACAGATAGTCAGCGCGTCTAGTGCCAGAAGGTGCTACATGGGCGACTGGGGGTAAATGACCAATATCTGTCGAAGCAACTCATGGTCTAACCTACTTAGCAGCAAATAACTTGTTGTGATGCCCACACAAGTGCAATAGGGGCACACAGTATTGGTGGGGAACCAACTGCTCTCAATTTGGCTAACTGATCCCCTCACTGGTATGGGACCCATAGCTGGAGCTGGGAAACAAGTCAGAACCATATCCAAACATAAGCCCACTCTCCAATATCAAGCTACCATCAATTGTGGGCTACAAGAGGGCCTACACCTATTAAATTCTCTATTAAAAAAAGAAAAGGTTATCTCATTTGTCCTGGTGCTAACTTACTCTCTGTTGGAGAATCTGCTTCTCTTTTTCAGATAGATGTAGATCCTAAGGAGAGAGCCACCCCATCATACCTCAAAAGGGCGCCCACTGAAACTAAGAAAAATTGCAGAAACAAACAAGGGGGCTGTTTTCCTGATGAACCAGATACCAGCACAAGGGGGAAGGAGATCAGCACAGAGAAAAATCAACTCCTACCAAATCAGAGAGCCAGAGCCTCAGAGGCCCCCAACACCTCATCACGGAAGCAGACCAAAAATGAACCCAACATGGCTCAGGGAAATTTTGTGGAAAAGGGGGCAGAAAGAATGTCAGAGCCACATGTTGGGTCATGATATGCAGAGACATTTATCTTACCCATAACTGTGGGCTAACTCCACAATGCATGACCCGTATACCTCATCAAGGAGGGGCCTAGGGGAGGGGGCAGGTCACGAATGAGCCTAATAATGGTACCAAACTGACTGTATTTGCTGAATACAACACTAACTAATAAAGAAAAAAAATAAAAATAAACAAGAACTCTTTATTTTATTTTATTTGATATTGACAGAGAAAGAGGCAGAGAGAGAGAGAGAGAGAGAGAGAGAGAGAGAGAGAAAGGGAGAGAGAGAGAGAGAAAGGGAGAGAGAATGGGTGTGACAGGGCCTCCAGCCGCTGCAAATGAACTCAAGATGCATGTGCCACCTTGTGCATCTGGCTTACATGAGTCTTGGGGAATTGAGCCTCGAACTGCGGTCCTTAGGCTTCACAGGCAAGTGCTTAAGTGCTAAGTCACCTCTCCAGCCCGAGCATGTAAATTTTTAAGAAACATTTTAAAATATCATTTTATTTTATTGTAGAAGTAATACAATACTATAAGAATACTAGAAAATGAGAGTGTGCAAAAATTAAAAATATATACACACATATGTGTATATATACACATATACCTATATATATACATATATATATGTATATACATATATATATATAGTTCAACTTTTTTGGTGTAATATCTAGACATATTTTTTAAAATATTTATTTATTTATTTAGAGAGAAAGAGAAAGAGGCAGACAGAGATAGAGAACAGGCATGCCAGGGCCTCCAGCCACTGCAGACGAACTCCAGATTAACGTGCCACCTTGTGCATCTGGGTTTATGTGGGTACTGAGAAATCAAATCCTGGTCCTTAGGCTTTGCAAGCAAGTACCTTAGCTGCTGAGCCATCTCTCTAGCCTCAGAGTATCTTGACATTTTTATACCTACAAGATTACTCATTGTAACTGTGGTGGTTTGATTCCAGTGAACCCCATAAACTTAGGTGTTCTGATGCTAGTTGCCCCAGCTGATGGCAATTGGAAATTAAAGCCTCCTGGAGGCAGTGTATTGTTAGGATGGGTTTATGGGTGTTATAGCCAGTTTCCCAATACCAGTGTCCTGTTCTTCAAATCTGCTTTATTCCCTCCTGTATTAACAAATTGGCACCCTAGCAGGTCTTGCCGAGTATAAGAAATGCAGGAAAGAGTGGGTCATTGAGCTTGCAACATGTGTTTTAAAAATGGCCATGAGTAGTGTGAAGCAGGTTTGCTGGATGCCTTCATGGAGACCCCATGGAGCCATGAGGATGAACCATGGCTTGCAGTAGAGACCTAGTAGAGATGCTGGTCCACGAGATGGCTACCAAGGAGAGCTGCCAGCCCCAGATGAAGTTTTCTTGGACTGTGAGTAGCCTAGCTGGAGGGGCAGAATTGGAATGCCAGAGAATTGTTGCAGGTGAAAATTATCAGACTTGGAGATTTGTCACTGACTAGAGTTGTTGGACTTGAAGCTACAGAATTTGATATTTGCCCTGGTAGTTTTAAATCTTGTATTGGTTGAATATTCCTTGCTATGCCTGATGCCATCTTTTGCAGTGTGAATGTTTATTCTGTGCCATTCTGGGTTTTTTGAGGTTATTTTTTGGTATTATGGCTCAGTTAAAAGACTTTGGGTTATGGGGATGTATGAACATCATTGAAATTGATTAAAAACTATGGTGACTTTTAAAGTTGGGTGAATGCATTGCATTTTACATCATGTATGGTTATCAGTTTATGGGGGCTAGGGATGGAACGTGGTGGTTTGATTCAAGTGTCCCCCGCCCCGTTAAACTTAGGTGTTCTGGATGCTAGGTTCCCCAGCTGATGGCAATTGGAAATTAAAGCCTCCTGAAGGCAGTGTATTGTTGGGGGCGGGCTTATGGGTGTTATAGCCAGTTTCCCCATGCCAGTGTTTGGGACATGCTACTGTTTCTGTTGTCAAACTTATGTGGTCCAGGGGGTGATGTCCACCCCTTGCTTATGCTGTAGCTTTCCCTGCCATCATGGAGCTTCCCCATGGAGCTTGTAGGCCAAAATAAACCTCTTTTTCCCCCCACAAGCTGTTCTTGGTTGGGTGATTTCTACCAGCAATGTGAACCTGACTGCAACAGTAATGAACAGTCTGATTGTCAATCCATAGACCAATTCTAAAGAAAAGATGAGATTTCTCTTGCTTTGTTACAACCCACTTCACTAAATAAAGTTTTGTTTCATTCACTATTAGAACAAAATTGAGTCAGCTGTCTCGCTGTTGACATCTGATTTTCTTTGTAGTGCAGGCTGATGGCAACCGGAAATCAGCATCTCCCCTGAACAGGATCATCATAGGCAGCTGTAGGAAAAGGTGGGTTATTCTGCAACACAATGTGAGAGATGAAATAAGTGGCAACGGACAGTTGTCAGCATATCTGATTTTGCTTCAGTGACATGTCTATGATAACTGGTATCATCCTCACTGGTCTAGAAGTCAATTGTCCTGTCCAGGAACTCCGGCAAGTCATAGAAGCTGTGAAGTAGAAGGGGAAAAGTCCCAGGGAGAACCTAGTCTTGACCAAGGACTTAGTGGGGAGACAAAGCCTCTGGCTCTCAGGTCGCCAGATGGAATGTGAGGAAGATAGCACTGGGGCAGCAGCTGCACAGCAGTCATGGGCAGGGAGGTGGCAGGCCCATGAGGCAAAGTCACCATCTGAAGACATGCAGAAACACAGCCAGCTGCTGGGAAGAACAGGAGGGGCCCAGCCTCAGGCAAGCAATGGAAAGTGAGAGGATCTGTGTACTAAAAACTAGGGCAAGCACAAAATTAAAGAGATAGAGTACTCTTTGTGTTCCTGAAACAATCTGCAAGGTTGCAGGTGGGGTAAGCTGTGGTCTCTCACCTTTAGAACATTTCGCAATGGTTTCAGGCACAGTCTTACTATCTTAATGAGCCAAGGACTCCTATAAGAAAAATATAGCTAATTAAATTTTGATTCAATTATGTAAGTGGCAAGCTGATTATTCATGTAGGATCTGTACAGGTGTGAGCATATGCCTACCAGTGCAAGAAGAGAATGAATGAGATTGATGTCATAGTGCAAGGGAAAAGCAGGAGATATGGTCCTGTGTGCCACAGTGCAGGGAAAGACAGGGGATATATACTGCACGCCACAGTGCAGGAAAGACAGGAGATATGTCCTGTGTGTCACAGTGCAGGAAAGACAGGAGATATGGTCCTGTGTGCCACAGTGCAGGGAAAGACGGGGGATATATACTGCACGCCACAGTGCAGGAAAGGGCAGGGGACTTGTCCTGTGTGCCAAAGTGCAGGAAAGGAGAGGGGATATGTCCTGTGTGCCACACTACAGGAAAGGGCAGGGGATATGTTCTGTGAGCCACAGTGCAGGAAAGGGCAGGGGATATACCCTCTATGCCAAACATCAGGAAAGGGCAGGGGATATGTTCTGTGAGCCACAGTGCAGGAAAGGGCAGGGGATATACCCTCTATGCCAAACATCAGGAAAGGGCAGGGGATATGTTCTGTGTGCCACAGTGCAGGGAAAGACAGGGGATATGTCCTGTGTACCACAGTGCAGGAAAGGGCAGGGGATATGTTCTGTGTGCCACAGTGCAGGGAAAGAGAGGGGATATGTCCTGTGTGTCACAGTGCAGGAAAGGGCAGGGGATATGTCCTGTGTGTCACAGTGCAGGAAAGACAGGGGATATGACTGTGTGTCACAGTGCAGGAAAGAGCAGGGGACATGTCCTGTGTGCCACAGTGCAGGAAAGACAGGAGATATGTCCTGTGTGCCACAGTGCAGGAAAGGGCAGGGGATATGTCCTGTGTGTCACAGTGCAGGAAAGAGCGGGTGATATGTCCTGTGTGCCACAGTGCAGGAAAGGGCAGGGGATATGTCCTGTGTGTCACAGTGCAGGAAAGACAGGGGATATGTCCTGTGTGTCACAGTGCAGGAAAGGGCAGGGGATATGTCCTGTGTGCCACAGTGCAGGAAAGACAGGGGATATGTCCTGTGTGTCACAGTGCAGGAAAGACAGGGGATATGTCCTGTGTATCACAGTGCAGGAAAGGGCAGCGGATATGTCCTGTGTGCCACAGTGCAGGAAAGAGCAGGGGATATATCCTGTGTGCCACAGTGCAGGAAAAGGCAGGGGATATGTCCTGAGTGCCACAGTGCAGGAAAGACAGGGGATATGTCCTGTGTGTCACAGTGCAGGAAAGGGCAGGGGATATGTCCTGTGTGTCATAATGCAGGGTTGTGGTCTTGTGTGTCCTAATGCTGGGAAAGACAGGGTATATGGTCTTGTGTGTCACAATCCAGGGAAGGACAAGGGATGTGGTCCTGCGTGCCACCATGCAGGAAAAGACAGGTGATATGGTCCTTTGTGTCACAGTGCAGGGAAAGGCAAGGGATATATTCCTGTTGTCACAACACATTGAAAGGCAGGGGATATGGTCTTGTCTGCCATAGTGCCGGGAAAGGCAGGGGATATGGTCTTGTGTGCCACAGTGGAAAGAAAGACAGGAGATGTGATCGTGTCTGCTAAAGTGCAGGGTGTGTGTCCCTTTGTGCCACAGCACAGGGAAAGGCAGGGAATTTGGCCCTCTGGATGAGCAGTGGTGGTTTTGACAGCTTTTAGAGCAAGTACTTTGTATTCATGTGAAGCTCTGGGATATTGTCACTGAAAACTGAGAGCCAGTCCTTGTTAACCTAGCTCATCTCATAGTAAGAGAAGCTCTTGGGCCCTTCTTCCCACTCCTTATCTTTCCAGTAATCTTATCACTCTCAGACAGCTTGAATACCCAGAGCACTGTGGGGGCTCAGAACATTATATTCCAAAGCATGGCACTTTGGCATGATGAGTGCTTTGTACTGAAGGGTCCTACAAGGGCTCCAGAAGTAGCTTCTCTTTTCATCTTTCTTTCCTTTTCTCCCCATTCTTCCCTAAAGCTGGCTGTAAAAATAGAAGTCCCTTTCTTCAAGGTAAGGCATAGAAAGCAGAACCCTGTGTCCCCAAAGACAGCCATAAACCTAGAAATATTACTCCAACCTTCTTGGTTCCTGTCTGTGTAGTAGAATGTCATAAAGAAATTCTCCAACCTGCCTTGTCTGATTGATCATGAATCCCTCATTTGAAAGGGGACTTTGCACTATGCCCCAACAAAGGGAATGCCACTGAATGAGGCCAAGAACAGAACAGGCTGGTCAGGCTGAGTTTCCCCTCTCAATCACTCACTATAGATCATATCCTTTTAGTCTAATTGAACATTTGTCATATTGCTTTTCTACATTGCTGTCCTTTCTTCACAGAGCCTAAACATAGATAGTTTTCTCAGGTCTATGGGTCACATAAAATTAAGATTAAATTGATTTGTTGGCCATGTCCTCTATGATGGGGGAAGGGCATTATCTTTCTACATCCATAGCATTCAAAGGCAGCTAGAGCAGGGGAACATGAACATATCTTATGATGAAATGCTTCTGTAGGGTTCCACAAGGACTGTAAGAATTTTGAAGGGTAGGTGAAGTGGTGATTGGAGGAAGTGTTGTAGACTATGTTCTAATGTGACTGTGGTCGTGTTTGGAACAGAAGGCCCAAGACATATGGACTACATGTGAAAATTCATATGTGGTTTCTAGGCTACAAGTACTCTGAGAAATTAACTATATAACATACATGGCAGACCCATCTCAGCTCCTGGTACAAAGAAGCTACTTAACATATTTTCCAAGAAGTACTATTCATGGGATTTTATCTGCACCTTTCCTTTTAATCCTTGGAATAATCCACTTTCCAAGTTGTTAAACAATGATGAGTGTTGCTGAAGCAGATTTCACAGAGCTAAAGAATCCAGCATTACTCATTTGTAAGTGACAAGTCAGGGCAAGAAAAAGACTTCTTGTTCTAAAACTTATGCTTACTTTTCTTATAAAAAGCTTCAAATGGAACTGAGAAAGGAAGTGATGCAGAACATTATCAAAGTGTAAGTTATCAGTTTGAAAAGGGCTAATACATCTTTAGTCTAAAGAAAGGAAAGTACAATGCAAATGCTGCTGCCTGCTGGAGATCATGGACAAAGGGACATGGCTAGGGGCCATACCTCCCGGTGATGACATGACACGTGGGCACAGTCTATGCAGTTCTGAGCTGGATCGAGGCTTGCTTATATTTTATGAAAAGCTTCCATAATTTACATGATAAATATGCAGCATTTATACTTATCAAAGGTTGGATATATTTTAATGCATCATTATAATATGGAAATGATTTTGGTTGAGCAGTCATAGTGAAATGATAGAAATAGCAAACATATAGATAATATAAATGTGCCTATAGGAAAAAAAAAGATGAGAATTACACTAAACCCCACTGTATTTTGTCTCCTGCCTCCAGACTGACTTTCTACCTGAACAGCCACTCAAGTCTTTACTGCATCTCCAACCTGCCTTGTAGAAGTTAAATTTTCCAGTGCCCACAGAATACACACACACACACACACACACACACACACACACACACAAATTCATTCATTTTATACTCTAAAGACAGAGACAGAGAGGGACACCACAGAAATATTACTTTAATGCCTTGATTAAAGGTTCTTGTACCACAGTGATTTAGGTTGATTTTCCTGCTTTGGCTACTATATGCTGGATAGAAAGCAGACAGCATTTATAGAAACCTTGAGAAACATTAGAGAGATGAAGCTAGTGTTTCTGGCAATTATTTGACAAACTTTATTGAATGACTAAAGGTAACAATTTAAATTTTTGATTATCAAACATGGATTACTGAATGCCAAATGAAAACAATTTCAGTTTCTTTTATTGGAACTAATTGGATTAAATTGTTTATAAGTACTAGCAACTTAGAATATCAATAATCTTTTTAAAATGCAAATATAATATAGGTACCCTTATAATTCACCTATGTTCATTGATCCCATGAGTGAATTCTCTCTCTGAATGAACATTTGTATTCCTCTCATAACAGTGTGCACTTGTGGTAAATTCATTGTCTTGTGCTCTAGGTTTTACATTTCTCTCTCTCTCTCCCTCTCTCTCTCTCTCTCTCTCTCTCTCTCTCTCTGTGTGTGTGTGTGTGTGTGTTCCTTTTGTGGTAATGCTGCTCCCAAAGCTTCACACTGGAAATCATTTTCCTAGATTATTTTTGTATTGTCAATACTACTCATATAAAGAAAGCAGATCTCCAACTATTAAGGAAGAGGCAGCAGATCATCACATTCCTTACTTCCCTTGCTTAATTTTAATATCAGCTTTGCTCCTTCCCACAATTACTTATCATCTTGATTTGTCCTCTAAGCCAGGGGCATCAATAAATGAAAATCAGAAGGAGTGTAATCATAGATTACGATCATGAGGCATGAAGGTGGAAGGAACAGACAGCATTCAAATCAGAGTAAAGAGCTTTCCAATCAAAAAGGAAAGGGGGTTAGAGTTCTGCCTGTTTTAGGATTCCAAGAAAGAAAATGCATTATTTTGAGACTCATTTCTGAAGGAGTTGCCTCTGTCCCTGGATACCTCACCCTTCCACACTTCATAAGTCACATGCTGTCTAGACCAGATTCAAGGTTCATTCTGAAAAAGATTACATTCCCAGGGTCACTGGGAGTGAGGGTGGGGGCAGGATCCTTCAGACTAGAGAATGGAGCTATGATTCATGTTGGGCTGCAAATCAGGTTCAGACCAGGGCTTTGCTGCCTTCCCAATATTAAAAGTAAGAACAAGAACAAAAGAAAAATAACTTTCATGGAACATAAGTGAGCACAATAAATCAGTTTAAAGGCAATTTACTTAAGTAGTAATTATATGATAATAGGATAATTCCTATAGCTCACAATGACCTCACAGAACTACTATAAATTCTATCACTGGTAATACGTGATTTTCCCAAGATTACAAACCTCCATCAAAACTCCATTAACAATTTGTTTAAAAAAATCAAGAGCATCAGAATTATTACTGTTTATTAACCAAGATTTAAAAATTATGACAATCATTAAAATCCATATGTTCATATTTATTTCATTGAAACAAAGGACTTATAATGTTCATTTACTCTCATATCTTTCATATACATCTTCATTTAATTCAAAGGTCAGATGTCAGGGATATGGATCAAAGCTTTATATAATAAACAAGAGTTGAAAAATATCAAATGACATTTGGCTTTTTCACTTTTATGATCAGGGAAGTAGAAAAGAATAAACTAGACTTAATTTTACACACTGGCTGGAAGAGGAAGTCTTTATTGTTATGATGTGACAAGCCTGAGAATAAGGGCAAGTAAGCTCACAGAATGTCACTTCCCCATGAAATATATCCTTGCTTGTTTTCTGCAGTTTTGGTTTCATAGGGTTTCTGACTGAAAATATGGATAAAGTAGCATGGTAGAGCTAGGAAAAAATAAACAATGCAGACAGGCAAATTCCCTTGAATGCTCATCTTTGGCTCACAGTACACCTCTGTATGCAAGGAAACAGACCATCAAGACTCCTCCTTTCTCTCCTGTGCCCTCTGCCAGCACAAGGTGCCATTCTGAATGACTATCAGTGTGTTTTCAATTATTTTTCATAGATTTAACTTATTTCAAGAAGTAATTGTACTTCTAAACACTTGAGCTGAATATATACATAAGAAATGCAGATGAAATGTGAAAAAACACATTGAAGAGTTCTAACATTGCAGTAATGGGAGACAAACAGAGGGAATAAGCAAATGTAATCCTACTCAAAGGGAAAACAAAGCAAAAGAATGAAGCAGACAATGAAAAAAGCCATTAGAAAGGAGTTTTTCAGCCTTCCTAAATTTTCCACATTCCTTCTAATATCTAAATTTGTGTTCATGTATACATAGACTCTTCTTTCTACTTTTACTTTCAGGACTCAGTTAAAAATTTGACTTCTCCAGTTCCTGGGTCTAGGTTCCCTGTGGGATCAGTGTGCCGGTCGCACGCAGCAGTGTGGAGTAAGTAGGCTAGACCCCTGTTTGCAGGCTCCTCACAGCTCCCTGGTCTGGGTACCCTGCATTGGTCTGTATGCTGGTGTGTGCCACATTGTGGAGTGAGTAGGCCAGACCCCTATCTCCTGACTCATCCTAGCTCCCTGGTCTGGGACTCCCTGAGGGAATGGAACAGAGTCAGTAGGCCAGATTCCTCTTCTCTGGCTCCTCCCAGTTCCATGGTGGTTCTGGTTGGTCCCATTATGCCTTGCTTGGGAAGGCCTGGTCCCTGTGTGAGCTGTGGAATCAGGCCTTTTGCTCTGGTATCCTGACTGGCCACTGGGTACCAACATCCCTGTTCACCTGAGTCAGAGGGTGAATGAGCCAAAGGACAAATACTTGCTTCCTCCTCAGTAAACAGTCTTACTAAAATGGGTAGACAACAACACATAAATGCCAACTAAAGTCAGAAAACTGAGAGATCTCCACCAAGGATGCCTAGTCCTAAAATGGAAGCCTCCAATGAAATAATAGAGAAATCAACAGAAATTCATTCCCAAAATGCAAACACAACCACCAATGAGACCCTGATCAAAAAAAAACTGCTGAACTGGAAACAAGCCATTAAAGAACAATCATACAAATGAAATTTCACAGAATCATATCCTAGAGCATCCAGCTTTTGACAGTAGGCTTAATTTTATTGAAGAAAATGTTAGAAGCCTCCGAAGAGATATGAAATAAATTGATAGTGAGCCAAGAAATGGAAGATCTCAATAACCAGTTGACTAAGCTTAATGAAGACTTGATCAAATCCAAGAATGAATTCCAAGAAGCATCAAGAAAATCAGAACTCGATTTGAAATCATACCTCAAAAAAGGGAAGGACACAATGCAAAATAACACAACAGAAAACAAAAACCAAAGGAAAATTATAAAAACCTCTCCAGAACCCCTCACCAATAGAGTTGCTCATGTGGAAGACAGAACCTCTGTCCTGGGAAACAGGACAAAAGAAATTGATTGGGAGGCCAAAAACATTGCTAATTTTTAAAAAAAAAGCAAGAGAACAGAGTACAAATTAACTGTGGAATACCCTAAAATGAGCAAACATCTGGATCATGGGTACATTGAGAAAGGAAATTCAGGCCAGAGGCATAGAAAACATGTTCAGCAAAATTATTGAAGAAAATATACAAAATATCTCAAGATACAAGAAGTCCACAGAACATGAAACAGGTAAGATCAAAAAGAAACTCTCTAAGACACATCACAGCTAAAACTCTTAACAACAGAAACAGAGAGTGTTAAAAGCAGCAAAAGAGAAACAATACACAACATACAAAGGCAATTCCATCAGAATTCTCAATGGAATCACTGAAAGCCAGGTGGGCCTAGGGTGGAATACTTCAAAGTCTGAAAAACTATGGCTTCCAACCCAAGCTACTCTATCCAACAAAAGTAGCCCTCATAATAGATGGTGAAAGCAACACTTCCTATGAGAAAAGTCAACTCTATGATTATATGAACACAAAACCAAAGCTACAGAGAATACTTCAGGGAATACTCCACACAGAACAGTCAAACAACCAATTGTAAGAGCCAACAAAAAGAAGATCACAATAACTAAAATAGACCAGGCTCAAAATAGTACAAACACAAGAAAGCACCAAACCCAATAAAACACCTCAGCATGGCAGGGATTAATTCAAGCCTCATGGTAATAACCTTATGTATTAATGGTCTTAATTCTCCTATCAAAAGACACAGGTCATCAAGGTGGATCAAAAAACTGGAAGATTTTATATCTGCTGTCTTCAAGAAACCCACCTTCCCACTAAAGACAGACACCTCCTCAGAGTGAAAAACTGGAAAATGATATTCCAAGAAAATGGAAATAAAAAACAAGCAGTTATTGCTATATTAATATCTGATAAAATAGACTTCAAACCAAAAGTAATCAAAAAGGACAAAGAAGGCCTTCTTACTCATCAAGGGAATGATCCAATATGAGCACATCACAGCCTTACATATATATGTGCCAAACACAGGTGCACCACAGTTTAGAAAACAAAATCTACTCAACAGTAAAACAGAAATAAATACAAGTACTGTCATAGTCAGATAATTCAGTACTCCACTATCATCAGTAGACAGATCATCCAAGCAGAAAATCAACAGGGAAATAATAGAGCTCAACTACATCATAGATCAACTAGACCTAAGGGATATCCACAGAACTTCCCACAACAACACTACAAATGAAATAAAGACCTCAATATAAGACCTGAAATGTTCCAACTACTGGAAGAGAAAATAGGATAAACTCTCCACCAGATAGGACTGGGAAAAGACTTCGTGAACAAAACCCCAGTAGCCAAGGAAATTAAGCAGGCATTCAACTAATGAGACCTCTTGAAGCTAAAAAGCTTTTGCACAGACAAACATACCAGAAGCAGAGCCCATAGAATACCCATTGAATGGGAGAAAATCATTGTCAGCTAATACCACTGACAGAAGCCTAATATGTAGAATCTACACAGAACTCAAAAAATCAAACAACCCACTCCAAAACTGGGGCAGAGAACTGAATAGGGAGTTCTCAGAGGAAGAATTACAAATGACTAACGTACACTTAAGAAAATGTTCAATATCTCTAACCATTAGGGGAATGCAAATTAAACAACTATGTGATTCTACCTTACTCCAGTAAGGATAGCAAACATTAAAAAATCAAATGAAAACAAATGTTGGAGAGGATATGGAGAAATAGGAACACTCATTCACTGTTGGTAGGAATGTAAGCTAGTACAAACACTATGAAAATCAATATTGAGACCCTGAAAAGAATGAATATAGAGTTAGCAATAGACCCCATCATTTTCTTACTGGGCATTTACCCTAAAAGCTCTACATCTCAGTTCAGAGATATTTTTTCAACCATATTTATAGCTGCTCAACTCATAACAGCTAAGAACTGGAATCAACCCAGGTGCCCATCATGGGATGAAAGGATAACCAAGATATGGCATATCTACATGATGGAATTCTACTCAGCATTAAGAAAAAAAATAACAGAATGAAATTTTTAGAAAAATGGTCAAACTTGGAACAGATCATTCTAAGTGAGCTCACACAATCACAGAAAGACAATGGTCACATGGTCTCACTCATCTGCAGTTCCTAACCTGAATCAGCCCAAGTGGTTGACATACCTGAATGGCATCTCAAGGCCTGGACAATAGGGAGTATAGGGCATGGGGGCAGGGGAAGGGTGGGGGGGGGACATAAAACTGAACCCAAATCAAACTGGTACCATATAATCCTATATCCTGGAAGTTAGACTAAAAGGTGGAACTCTCAGAGTACCTGAATTGAAGGGCCCTGGAGAGGGTGAAATGAAGCCTAACCTTAAATTTCTCCTGTTTCTCTTTCTTCTCTTTTTCTTTTTTCTTTTCCCTTGGTGTTGGCATATAATGCCCTGTACCAAGATGTGGTTTATATCCACAATGAGCTATTGACCAGAGAGACCTACTAGATCTCTCAAAACAAACAAGACAGACTTCCATCAGAGCACTTGATTACCCACCAGAGGTTAATGGTAAGACGCTAGTGCTGAAGACACCATACACTATTGGCATGGACCATGGAGATACCTGGCTGGAATCCAGAAGAGAGCCAGTCCTCAGACAATTAGCCCATCTAGTGCTGGAAGGTGCTACATGAGCTACTAGGGGAAAGTAGCCATCATCTATCTGAGCAACTCAACAATATAAGCAACTCAGAAGCAAACAACCTGATGTGATGCTCACCTAAGTGCTATAGTGACACACCACCGTGGTGGGTATTCAACTGCTCTTGGCTTGGCTAACAGATCTGCTCAGTGCAAAGGAAATAATATGTGAAACTGGTAAACAAGTCAGAATCATATCCAGATAACAATTTTGCTTTCCAATGTCAAGTTCCCACTAATCTTGGCATACAAGAGGGTCTACACCTTATAAATTCACTATAAATTAATAATGGTTATCCCATTATTTGGTGCTGACTTCACTCTCTGTTGGAGATTCTGCTTATCTTTTTCAGATGGGAGCAGAATTTGAGGAAATAAACAACCCAGCACACTTCACCTCAGCCTCAGCTGAAACTGTGGAGGAACTAGGTAAATGAGTAAAAGTGCTGCTTTCTCTGTGCACCTGATATCAGCACAAGGGTAAAGGAAAAGGATACTAAGGACACACAACACCTACCAAGGCAGAGATGCAGAGGCTCCTAAGAGCCCATCACTGAAATAAACTTAAAACACACCCAACATAGCTCAGGGAATTTTGCAGAAGTGGGGTTGGAAAGATTGTTACAGACAAAAATTGGGACATTATGCACAGAGACATTGCCTCTCCCCCATAACTGACTGCTGCCCCCATAATGCATGACCCACAATCACCATGGGGTTGACCTGAATCCCCAATGAGGGAGGCCTCTTCCGAAAAGGGGCGGGAAGGAGGGAAAGGATGGTACCAACATGTTAAATTAAAAATAAATTTTAAAAAGCAGTAGGCACAGAGAATTTATTACATAATTATTTATAGTAGTTAAAAACCAGAAAATTAAAGAAAAGCTCATCAATAGGTGATTTAATTCATGATTTAAGGGGTTAAGTACAACAATAAAACACAATAGTTAATAATTTTTATTTACTAGTTATGTACACAGTGTGTGTACAGTCATGTTGATACCAACATTAGCCTCCTTCCTGCCCTCCCCCCTCCAAGGGACCCTCCTTTTTGGGGAATATGGGTCATGCACTGTGGGGTTAACCATTAGTTATGGGTAAGAGGCAATGTCTCTGTGCATAATGTCCCAACATGCTGCTCTAACCATCTTTTGGCTTGTGTTGGTATCAGGTTCACCAAGAAAGCAGCACTCTTGCTCATTTCCCCAATTATTCTTGGTTTCAGTGAGGGCCCTGTTGAGGTGTTATGGGTTGTCCATCTGAAAAAGAGAAGCTAATTCTCCAACAGATTGGGAAAGTTATCACCAGATATATGGGATAACCATTGTAATTTCAGAGAGAATTTAATAGATGTCAGTCCTCTTGTAGCCCACGATTGGTGGGAGCTTGATAATGTAGAATGGGCTCATTTTTAGATATTGTTCTGACTAGTTTTCCAGCTCCAGCTATGGGTTCCGTTCCACTGAGCAGATTACTTAGCCAAATCAAGAGCAGTTGGTTTCCTACCATGGCTGTGTGCCAGTGTTGCACTTGTGTGAGCATCACATCAGGTTGTTTGCTGCTGAGTAGCTTAGAGCAAGAGTTTCTTGGACAGATGTTGGTCATTTTCCTCCAGTTGTTCATGTAGCACCTTCTGGCACTAGATGGGGATAAGGGATGGTGGTGAGTGGATTGGTGTTCCCAAGCCTGGAGATGTGGGTGGAGCTATGCTCCCTGGCTTGGGTCTGTGCACAGCGGTGGGGGGGGGGGCAGCTGTGCGTGGGATGGCACTCTCAGGCAAGTGGGTCCTGTTGCCTGTGGTTAGTGTAGAAGGAACCTGCGACTGGGACTATGGCTAGGATGGCTGCTTAAGGGGGTTGGGGGACTGGTAGGCTACCCAAGAGCATGAGAATCAGCTGATTCCCCTTTTGTTGCCCCTCAGCTCCCTCCCACTGGAGGTCTATTAGAGTCTGACCCAATGAACCCTCAATGTCTTGCCTTTCCTTCCCCAGGAGGTGTGGCATGGTTAGTCAGATGCCATCTTGACCAGAAGTCCTACAATAGTTAATATTAAAGGGAAGATTCTATAATTATCTACTTAGTAATGTATCTACAATAAAAAAACAAAGAAAAAACAGTTCACAATGCCTTATCTATAAAAAAAAATTGACTTCTTAGAGGTCCTTGACTTCTCAATAGTCACTTCCCAGTGTTTTAAGTCTTTGAATTATACTGCTTGGTGACTGTGTTCTGAAATGGCAAAGTGACTTGGGGTATAGAGTTTGCATGTAAGCATGATTGGATCACTAGGACCCAGGTAAATACTGTCTAGGTATAAGAGCTAATATTAGTGCTCAGGAGGCAGAGACATGGGCTCCCTGGGGCAAGTTGGCTAGCTGGTCTAGCAGAGTCAGTGAGCTCTGGATTCAAGTGAGAGACACTACTTCAGTAAATAAAATGGAGACCAATCAAGAAAGACACCTGAGATCATTCTCTCATCTCTGCACACCTCCATTCACAAATGCATACACATGCATGCACACGCGCACACACACACGGTCTATGTTCTTTCAACTAGTCTATGACCAGCCCTTTAGGTGGGAAGTACAAACCATCTTGAGATCATAGGCAATGTATAAAGTGTCTCATTCTTAATTGCCCCCTGCCAATGAATTATAAAAGGGAAAGGAGGATAATGCAGAGTTGGAGGGTTGGAAACATCCCTTGGACACCTGTGCAAAAACTGATGACTCCTGAGCCTCTGAAGAGGAAGATGCTATGAGATCAACTGTCCTTCTTATAGACGGTGATCATATGTGTTTTACTGTCTTTTTTTATGTTTCACAGTGCTAGGATCAAAGTTAGGGCTTCATACATGCCAACCAGCACTCTCCATCAAGCTACACCACCACCACACATGTCTAGTGATAATGAAACCTGAGTTCATAGCTGGGACTTGCCTGGTTCTGCAGCTTTCCAGCCACCAAGAGTGTCAATTTTCATGGCAAGACATAATAAACAGCCTAAAAGAATTTGTTTTATAATAACATAAAAATTAAGGATTGGACTGGAGAAATGGCTTAGTGGTTAAGGCATTTGCCTGCAAAGCTAAAGGACCCAGGCTCGATTCCACAGGACCCACGTTAGCCAGATGCACAAGGGGGCGCATGCATCTGGAGTTCATTTGCAGTGGCTGGAGGCCCTGGTGCGCCCAGGCACTCTCTCTCTCTCTCTTCCTCTGTCAAATAAATAAAAATATTTTTTTTTAATTTAAGGATTTATGGGACTGGAGAGATGGCTTAGCAGTTAAGGTGCTTACCAGCAAGGCCAAAAGACCCAGGCTTGATTTGCCAGTACCCACGTAAAATCAGATGCACAAGGTAGCACTTGCTTCTGGAGTTCATTTGCAGTGGCTAGAGGCCCTGGCATGCCTATTTCTTCCCATCTCTATAAAATAAATAAATAAATAAATATGTATATATTATGTATATGTGTGTGTGTGTGTATATATATATATATATATATACATACATTATGTGTATATATATATATATATATATATATACATACACACACACACACACATATATATAAAAGACATTGACCCTTACATTCAGATAAAAATGTAAAGATATAAACACAGCTTGAGGCTGTTATCCAACACTTTCTCAGAAAAGCTGACCCCAAATCTTCAGGAATGGGAGTACTAGAAGGCAAGTGCTCCATTATTCACCACATCAAAGTGCACTGAAAGAAAACCTCATCCTGGGCACTGCCTTGTCTCTGCCTTGATTTAAGGCCTGCCCATAGGCAGTATGAAAGAGTCTGTGGCAGAAGGCCAATAAAGTGGCACAATGACAAAGGATTCACTATCTTAGAAAGTCAGGAAAAGCACTCCGAAATCATGCTGGGAGCATAGAGTTCCCAAGGAATCCAGGACAGAACAGGGGCACAATGAACCATAGACCCCCCATGGTCTGGCCTAGCCAGCAATGTGGCTACATGGGATTACTCCATCTGTCAATGGGAAAAGGAACTGAAGCAAGGGAATTACAAAGGTGTATTTGTATTTTATGATGAATAGTCTATCCAAATGGGTTCCAAGGAAGCATTCTGTCTTTTGTGTGATGAAGGCTGATGATAGGAGAACCAATGTAGTAGTAAGTAGCACAGTAAGATGAGGAGCAAACACAGACTCAAGAAAAAATGAAGCATTATTCAGTATAAAATAAACAATGTTACAGGCATTGAGTGATGGTATGCTCAGTGGGATGATTCTCCTATTTCTGATTTGAGAGTATGCATGGTGCTCTGGTCCACATAGATAATACTGGAGAAACAAAGGTTCTGGAAACAGAAAATTAAGAGTTTCTTCTTCCTCTTCCTCCTCCTCTTTTTTCTTTTTATGGTTCTTGGGGTTGAACTTAGGCCATTGATAGGCAAGGTAAATACTCCACTTCTGAGTGATACCCTTCCCCTGGTTTTTAGAGATAGAATCTCACAATGTAGTCTAGGTTGACCTCCAACATTTTTTGACCCTGCCTCCCCAAATATTGGAATTACAGGTAGGCCACCACTGCCTTGTTCAGAGGTTCATTTGAGGTAGTCTAAGTTTGTACTACCAGTGGGGTGTACCATTGAGGGGTCTGCAGACAGTCAGGATTCTCTGGTCCAATATAAACAACAGAGTGATTAAACACTGGAGTAATTAATCTCTAATGGCTGAAGTCTGGAGAATGGTAGTGAACATTGGAGTCACCGAGTTCTAGTGGGTGAAGCCTAGAGAATGGCAGTGGGTATTTAAGTCACCAAGCTCTAGTGGCTAAAGTCTGGGGAATGGCAGTGGCACCGCAGTGACCAACCTCTGAGCCTGGGGAATGCAATACAGAGCAAGAAGAAGAGTGGCCACATGCCTGGTCCTGGGGCTAAGAATGTACAGCTAGACAAAATATTTGTGGGCAAGACAAGGAAGAAAGTATAAAACATGAATTTATTAAAAGATTAAACCCAACACTTGCCATGTTGTAAACTCAATTGAATAATTTTTGAGGAGTCTTTGTACTACAGAGAATCTTAAAATATGTTTTGCTTTCCATTTTGTAAGGCTAACAAACAATATTAAAAAATACCTGGAAAAAAATAAAATAATAACCACATATGATGACCACCAAGGTATTTCAATCAATATGGAATGTACTATACAAATTATTAAACAAATTGCTATTTAAGTTTAGGCATATGGTCATGGTAGACAAAGAACCCCAAAGCTGATTGAGAGATGTAACATCTTCAGTATCAGTAACAACTCAAACTTCTCTCTCATCCAGATACCTGGTCACTTTAGAATGAATTATGCCCAATCAGTGGCTATGAATGCCTTTGAAAAAAATGCTGTTTTTCCAATTGAACATTTTCATATAAACTATGGGAAATTACAATAACTTTTGGGCTGGAGAGATGGCTTAGTAGTTAAGGTGCTTACCAGCAAAGCCAAAGGACTCATGTTTGGTTTCCCCAGAATCCACATAAAGCTAGATGCACAAGGTGGCACATGTGTCTGAAATTCATTTTCTAGTGGCTCAAAATCCTGGTGTGCCAATAGATTCTCTCTGTGTGTGCCCCCCCAAAAAATACAAATAAAATGCTAAATAAAATAAATTACAATAACTTTTTATAAAGCTAAGCATTTTATTTATTGTAATGATCACATTCACTTCCTAACATTTTCCTTTAAGTCATCCTATTCCTCTTGAACATCTGTCAAAGGAACACATTTTTGTATCAGATACAAATTTACTTCTGTTTCTATAGGATATTAATGACTCCCATAATAAGTAAAATAGTAATTGATTCATACACATCCTTAAATATTAGTATTGTTGAAGTACCCTTGCAAAGGATCAATAGAATTTTAACATTTTATGAAAAGATGTGTTCTATAAATCTGGGAAGTCAAGCCCCCATGTACTCAATAATTAGTGTTTCATTGTAATTCTTTTACCATGATACCCACTACCTCAGTCTTAAAGTGACTGATGAGATACTTTTAAATCCAGGATGCATATCAAGATCACCTCGTGGAACTTTAAATTGCAAAAGTATTTATTCAGCCCACCTGAAGTGATGGAAGCCAAATAAATGTTCATATAGACAGAAAATTCCAATATGCAACACTTCTTTGTCCTGTTTTGGGCTCCTATAATATTCGGTGTATGGCTAATATTGATAATTACTTTTCACAGGTAAGGTTATAATTTCCCTACTTTGATTTTCTTTTCATTCAATCTCCCATTGTTTGTCACATAGCTATCAGAATCTGTGTGTGGAGGGGAGGTCTGTGTGTGTGTGTATGTGTGTGTGTGTGTGTGTGTGTGTGTGTGTGTGTGTGTGTCTGTGTGTCTGACTAATGTAATAAAAAAGGTTTGTTAAAACAGTTAATATACTATCAGTGTTCATTGTGTATAAAAATCATTTATCATACTAAATTGATGATATTCAAATTGTTTAATACTTTGATCTACCTTTGATGATATTCTGTAATAAGAAATTTTGCAGATGTGTGAAAAAGATTTTAATAGTTGTTATATATGCAGAAGTAAATATATTATTAGCAGGAGGCTTAATTTACATCTCAGATCAGAGAAAGCCAGTAGCAGAACTTTTACAGGCTCATGAGATCCAAGTATTAGATCTTGATATTTTCCTTAATTCTATATGAACTTCATGAACATGCAAAAAGTCCTTTTATGTTTGTTAGAACCACTTGCCCTAAGTGAAAATGTTTTCCACAGAAAAGTTTCTAAAGAAAGTAAAGGAATATTTGAAAGAGTTTGTATCATGAATAAAATATTATAGCATAGTAGTTATTTTAAAAGTAGGATACTATGGGAAAGAGGTAGCTTTGTCCTTTATCTCCATAGACTCTTCCTTTTATCTTAAGAAATATTTTATCCTTTACCATAAAGAGAAAAAATTGACACAGATTACTAAGCAATGCTATAAAGCCTGGTATGGTCAAGCTGTGATAATGGAACCTTCAATGCTGTTAAGAAGTACTCAGGTCCCGAGGAAAGTGTTTGCAAATGTTACTATGATCCCAGCCAAATCCTCTTTGCAAGTCTAGAAAGGTTAAGAGTAATTGAATAGAGTTTCATAATACACAAGACACTGGTGAAAAAAAAAAAATAAAAGAGAGTGAGGTTAAGAGTATGAGATGATCCTTAAAACTTCGAGATCTCTCACCTTATTATGTTTGGTCCACGCACCGATACTTCAGATATGCAAATTATAACACTTCAAATGCACACAGATGTACACAGAAATAGCAAGAGAGTGTGAAAAAGAGACCAGTTCCCAGTTCCTCACTGGTTCTCAAATAGTGAGGAAAAACAGTTACTTTTTCTTTTTACTCACAAGTATCCTTTTAAATCATTTTTGTCAGTTTAATAACTAGTAATTTTCATTTACCTGATCATTATCATGAGGGTTTTAAAAACCACAGTGTCTACCAATGTTCCGCATTACCTCATCCTAACCTGGATAACTGGATTAACTTTTCCTTATTTATTTATATCACTTCAGTGTATATTAGTGACACTAGCTGTATCTGTTATAAATGTTGCTTTTTATATATTTTAAACTTCATTTTGCTAATAATTGTTGCTATGTGACCCATGAAAAAGCATGTGCTGAGAACTTATTCTCCAGTGCAACAATGTTGAATGGTGTGGCCTACAGAAAAATGATGAGGCCATCAGAGCAGAACAAACAAATTAACATCATGCGTGGGTTGGCTCATTCTTGATGGATGGAGTGCTCTCTTTGTAAAGAGTCTAGTTTCTCTTCCCCCTTTTCTCTCTCTATTTGCTTTCTGTCATGGGATGACACCGCTAAAAGGACTGTCACTACATGATAGCTCTTCAATTTTGACTTCTCAACCTTCTGAACTATGATCCAGTATATTTCTGTTCATGATAAATTATTCAGTCTGTAGTGTTCTATCATACCACCATAAAATGGACTAAGTTAATTACTCTTATTTCCCAAATATTTTCTTGTGGAACTTAAAGAATATGAAACATCATATCCCATACTTTCTTCTAATATTTGTACATTATTGTATTTGAAACATCATATCCCATACTTTCTTCTAATATTGTATATTATTTTATTTGTCTATAAACTTAGACTTTTAAAATATCTAGAATTCATTTCTATGTAGGTTTAAATAGGAATTTAATTTATTCCCAAATGAATTAATGTAAATGTCTTAAGACATTTTCTTATAAACATACTTACAGATAAAAATTATATTTTATATAGCTACAGTTTTAGAAGGAAAGAATTAATATTGTCTTCTCCCCAGAAGTATACTATATGAAATATTTTAAAAGTAAGTACAGATTTCACAACATTTAGTAAATTCTCTTCTTTAAAACTAATTTCTGGAATCTCCCTTAAGCATCAGATACATGTACATCTTCTTTATGAATGTGAACTCCCATCCAAAATTTTAAAAATTACACAATAATGTCTTAATGACTTACTTGTGTTTGATATTGTCTCAACTGAAATTTAAGATTGCCTAAGGCTTTTGTCTTTGATATTGTTTCTGAGACTTTTTGTTTCTGGTATTATAATTTAGTTTGCATATGACATAGCCTTTGAACAGTAATTTTATTTATTTATTTTTTTTTTGAGGTAAGGTATTGCTCTACTAGCCCAGGCTGACCTGGAATTCACTATGTATTCTCAGGGTGGCCTTGAACTCACAGCAATCATCCTACCTCTTCCTCTCCAGTGCTGGGATTAAAGGCGTGCACCACCACACCCGGCCTGAAGTGTTAGTATTAAATGTACACATTTTCTTTTACCCTTGTAAATACGTTAGCCCAAATTAGAAATCTGTAAATCCAAGGCTCTTCATTTGATATTTGAAGATCCTAATGTGACCTCACAAGACAGAAATTCCCTGAGAAGAGATAGGAAAGAGCCCAGCAAAGAGTGGTACATGGCAGTCACTTGAGAAGTATTAATACTTTACCTTGCTTGTCTCTAGAAAACACATTCATTTCCTGTAACTTAACCAACAATCAGGAATGCTCTTTAAATACAGCTTAATGAAGGAGTAACTGAAAAAATGGTTTCAATAATTAAAGTTTTTAGGAATATTCTCACATTTTTATTATTCTGGGGTATATTTGGAGTATGTATGGTACTGTGTATCTAAAGTGAATTTCCGTGTTTGTGCAGATGTGCATGTGTAATGTACACCCATGTGGACGCCTAAGAAGGAGGAGAATGTCGGGTGTCCTCCTCTATCATGTTTCCACTTTATTTCCTTGAGACACTCTTTCACTAGACTTGGACCTGCTGTTTTCCGTGAGAATGGATAAGCAATGAGACTCAGCAATGCTCTGGTCTTTGCTTCCCGCAGAACTCGAATTATTAAGAGTGTGTGGCCATGCTTGGCTTTTTACATGGGTGTTGGTGATTGAGCTCAGGCTGTCTCAGGTTCTCATGCTCACATGGCAAACATTCTTACCCAATGAGCCATTTCCCCAGTCCCAATAGTATGAATTTTTACAAAGAAGGAAAGTTTATATATCAGCAATTATTAGAAAATAATAATATATACAGCATATGTTGGTTAATCTGAGTTTTCAACTTGAAAGGATTTATAATTACCACGGCAACAAGTCTGGTGTTATAATTTATGACATGGTCCGAACACTTCCCCAGTCTCTTTTCCTAAATTCTTAACAGATACCAAACTTTCCATATTGCTTCTCTCTATTTCTTTGCCTTTCAACATCTTGTTCCTGTCTCTGCCATACATTACTCTTTTGTGTCCACACAGTAGTCACCAAGTCATCACCTCAAACTGTAGGAATTAAGCAAGCAGCATGCTTATGCAGTATGCCATGCTGAATGTAGCTTTGTTGTGTGTTTGTGACAGAAGTTTATGAAGCTTTTTCTAGCTGCTCCAGAGTTGAAGATGGCATGTCATGCATTCTTCTCTTTTTTCATTCACTACTCTCTATAGAAATCACTACTGGTTTTAGTCAGTACTTATTTTCTTGTATTCTTCATCCATTAGTTTTGAAGTTACTTATAAAAGAGATCATATGCTGTGCATTTTGATAGACTTATTGTTTAGTAGGTTGTATTAAATGGAGTGGATATCACCTTCAAGGTGGTGAAACCTGGCTCTTGGGGAGATATGGAAAGTATCAGTTCTGGCAGTGGTTTGTAGTTCTCCAAGGGCCACAGTAGAAAACATATATATGGCATGCTGAAGTATTAAAATTTCCTGGCAAGAGAGAAATGAGGAAGTAAAGTCTAAAAAGGCTTTTAGGTGGAATGACAATGAAAAAATGTTTGAGAAACATTGCTTTTACACCAGCAACCAATCAAAGATTACTTTTTAATTTTAGGCAATTATTTTTGAGGACAAAAATGAACTGAACATCTGGCCTGGTAGCTATTATTTGGGTGACTGCATAAATCATTTTAGTCCTTAATACTTACATACATACAAGTATGGAAGCTCTGAAAATGGAAGGAATTTGACACATGTATTTACATATTAACATGCTCTAATCTTTTACCAGTCTCATGTGAGAAGTATTGCTTTGATACTCTAACACCAGAATGCCTTTTCTTTCTTTCTTTTTTTTTTTTACCTTTTCTACTCAGTAAAATTCCCATTTATGCCACACAACACAGTTGTCTGTTTGGATGAAAGTATTTCTTGACTACTTAGGGAGAAAATCTACTGTGCACCTCTACTTCAATGTCCTTAAGTGTATGGTCCTTACCTAGAGCATTATGCATCTGAGCCCAGAGTTTATGTCTCATTCATAGTGGGTTGTAGAATGAAAATCAAGCTGAAGTAAGGCATATGCCTGTCTGTGACAAATAGGCTGCTTTTTTTTTTTTTCACTGCTGCCTGAAGGGACAGTGAAGACTTCTGCCATCTGACATATCAATAAGCAATGTGAGTAGCAGTACTATTTTCAAGTCAACAAAGTGAGCACTTATCAGATACAAGGCAAAGAACATTTAAGTAGTAATATATTAAATAAGCTAGATCTTGTGGAAAACTAGTCCCATGAGATTGTCAGAAGAAATAAGTGGGTCTATCAATGATTTTATTCTAAGCAACAATTTTTTTATAATTAAACATATGTAGCCTTTGTTTTATGAGGAGATGAAAAGTTTCAGAACATGGTTCTCAGATACTGAAAACTTCTGAGAAGCCTGTAGGCATGAGGTTGTACATGACTGGGATCAAATCAGAGGCCAGCAGGAAACTACCCTTAGGCACTCCATACAAAGTATACTGGAGAGATTTCTATAACAATCTCCTTTTTAATTATTCCACGTCATGTCCTATTTTGCCAATGGCATTGTCTGCCTGGTGGTTTTCTAGATTTACTGGCCGATGCTATGCAAACAGAAGAGTTGCAGCAATGATTGTAACTGCTGTGGGGTCTCCCTGAGACCAGCTATCCTACTGGGAGCTCATGGGCTTCCAGTGGATAATTCTTCAGATATGCGTGTCAGCTGACAGATTCTGTGAACATTAAATTCTTGTAGCTTTTAAATTTCCAACAAATAACTATATACATATGCTTACCTACATCCATAAGTCTGGACTAAATAAATGCTAGCATTGTCCTATGCAGGAACATTTGCTGTATATTAGAAAAGTGGGACCAGTCCTTTAGGTGTATGTTGATTGGTATAGATGAATTAGATAAAATGCCATTCATTATAGTTGGGGTAAGAGTGTAAAATAAACTGACAAAGCCAGAATTATTTAAAGCTACAGAAAGAATATTTCCCTGAGGCTGTGATTTCCACTGAGTAAAAGAACTTTTTAACTACATAAAGGAAGTTTCTTCCTTTCAGGAATATGATCCTTATTCTCTAGTATTTTAAGGAAAATCCAAGTGTTTATTAGTTTATTAGTGCTATATAAGTGCTATATAAGGTTATCATGCCTTTCAAACCATATTTATATATTTAATCCTTTATGTCTTTTATAATATTATTTGGAAAAAACCTCTGCTCAAAATTATCCTCTTAATATAAGTTAATATGATCTGAAAGTGGCAGTTCCAGCCTTTGCCTTGGATATATATTGTAGAGCAAATAGTACAAGAAGCCATAGGATCCAAACTGAGCATCTCTGGGGATGGATAGAACTGAGTCACAGAAACTTCTGAATTTTATACATTAAATATTAGAGCTATATCAGGTTGGTTAGATGGCTTGTGATTAAGTTCACTACCTGTACAAGCATGAGGGCATGAGAAGATTGAGACTGCTCAAGTTCAAATCTCTAGATCCCACCTAAAACAGCTGGTTGTGACCACACTAGCTTCTAACCCCAGGCCTGCAGGGGAACAAAGACATAGAACCTAAGTAGCCCCATAAGCTCCAGGAACAGTAAAAAGAGAGTCCAGCCTAAAAGCATGACCAGGCAGAAGTAGTAACTGAGCAAAACATATGAAATTCTACTCAAGCCACCACAGGCAAGCCACCCCCACCACAGCCAAGCATATGGAGCTCTGCAAGCGCACATACACATGCATACATGCATATGCCGCACACACACACACACACACACCCCATATTATTTTTTTAATTTTTTTATTAATTAGTTTTGTACTCTGTAAATACAGTGAATTTGGTACCATTACTAGGCTCATCCATTACCTACCCCTCTCCTTGGCCCCTTCTCATTGAGGTATATGGGTCATGCATTCTGGAGTTAGCTCACAGTTATGGGTAGGATAAATGTCTGCATAGAATGACCCAACATGTGGCTCTGACATTCTTTCTGCCCCTCTTCCACAAAATTTCCCTGAGCCATGTTGGGTTCTTTTTTGGTCTGCTTCAGTGATGAGGTGTTGGGGGCCTCTGAGTCTCTGGATCTTTGATTTGGTAGGAGTTGATTTTTCTCTGTGTTGACCTCCTTCACTCTTGTGCAGGTACCTGGTTCACCAAGAAAACAGCACCCTTGCTTGTTTCACCAATTGTTCTTAGTTTCCACGGTGGCCCTTTTAAGGTATGATGGCACACCCCATATTATAACATATATGCACACAAAAGCAAAAAAAACAATAGAGCCATCGAATAAACATAACAATAACTTGATTTCACTTTCTTTGTTTTTGCTTTTTGAGGCAGGTAACAAGATATCCTTATATCTTCATAACTTTTTATCTTATACAAAGGTCATGACAGCTTGTGTAGTGATATTCCACTGTGCTACACTGAAAATATTAACAAAAGTCATCAAGGCAACAATGCAGTTATCCCACTGGTACACAGAACACAGGGAATTCTTCAAACACTGAGATTTGAGAAAAGCTAAATATATTAAACATAAATGTCATTTGGGACTTCTCAAAGTGTATACTTGGAGTATATTCTGATAGGAATAGTTTCTGTCTGTTTACTGTTTTTTAACAGCAAATAGCCAAATACTCCTTATAGCCATGTATGTGTGTATGAGTTTAGGGAGTATTTTATAGTAAACACCCATAAGCTAATAACTGTTATGAGACAGAGGTGATATAAAAATTAAGGTCAGCAAAAATAATCAGTTTTGATAAGAATTCTTTTTCTATATAACTCAATACATTAAAAATAACACTGACCCCTTTCACCTTGGCTGCTTTCCTACAGATAAACCGAAGTCATAACACAGAATTCTTATTTTGATAACCTTGATCTCTTGATTCCACTCTCATTTCAAGTTCTGGGTCTATAAAGGCATATTTATTTTCCCTGAAGCTTTCAATGAAACACAAGGAAGTCTTAAAAGGTACGATAGGTCTGAAAGATCACAAAGTTATACTGAAAACTATATAAAGTTTTAATCATCTATGTGAATAGCTGAACAGTATGTGAAAGTCGTGGGGATGTTTGAAAAATATCTAATGGCTATAATAGAGAGAACTCTTGAGATTTTTATTTCCTTAATGTACACATATCCTGAGGCCAAATGAATATCTTTATTAGAGACCATTTTTTAAAGATGAACAATGATTACAAGGAATAAAATAATACCTTAATATTATGAAATATTTTCAATGAAAGTTGATTTTAACTGGACACATTTTTGGGTATGCCCAATAGTTTATTGAATCATTTTACATAAAATTATATACATGTAATATATATATTATAAATATATAATTTCATACAAATGGAATTATTAAGAGTTACTTAGTTATTTTAATTCTTGATGTTGAACACTGCTTTTGAAATATCATTGATCTGGACTATGACTGTGGAAACTATTCATAATATCACTGAATTTATCAGGCATCAGAACTTTAGAGTCTTTTATTTGTTATGATGCACATAGTTATAAATTTACATATTTCAAAGTTTAGGAATATAAAATAATCATATAGTAAAATAATATTTAAGATTTATATAAAAGACATATTTTCTTGCTTTTATTCCATCATATTTTCATTTCAGAATATATTAATAAACACTATATGACAATAATGTATATAGTATAAAATATGACATAAATATGTAAATTAGTAAATTCTACCTGTTTTATCTTAAAGTAGAAGTTACTCAGATAAGACAATAGATAAACAATTAAATAAGGATACATATATGTAGTCCATTTTTACATGGTCACATATATCTTATTCTAAAACATACTTCTGTTCAAGAAATCATCACATTACTTTTATCTTACTAATCTTCTTAAATATATAAATTCATAATTATGTGCATCATTTATTTTAAAAACAAACATGATCTCAACTTGAGAATGTGGACACAGTGGGGGATTATTTAATGTTTCAAAACATTAAATTAAAAAAATTTATTACCTGAACACTTTTCTCTGAAAGTTTTGCTGTTTAAACTGCAACATACATGAATTAAAGCAGCTGTCTGAACACTGCACTGTAAGAGAAACATTATACAGATAACATCTAAGCCTCAAAAAGGAGGAGCTTATCAAAAATGAATTCTGAGCAATAAAATGTGTTGGAATCTGAAGTCAAAAACAATAACTGATATAAACTTAAGTTAAATGCACATCTGACAGGAGAATTCTGAGTATCTATAATCTCAATCACTTAATAGAAGAAAAGAAGAAAATCCTGAGTCCTGAGCAAAGGCTTGTCAGAAGAGTACCAAGAATAAAGTAAAATGACTCTTATTTCTTCCTCCTTCACTCTCTCTCAGCTTCCTGTATGACACCAAAAAGCAAGAATACTTCAGAGGAAGTTTTGACTACCTGCAGCTAAAGTAAATGGCTAGCTCACTTTATCTATTTTTACCAGTTGTTGGGACTTTTTTTTTTTCTTGCCCTAGGTTGTTATTAGTCAGATCTTCTCTTGCTGTGACAAATACCTGAGGGAAGAACTTAAAAGAAGGGAAGATTTGTTTTGGCCCTCAGTTTACAACTTTAAGTCAAAAGTCATTTAGCTCTGCTGCTTCAGGCTGAGAACCATGGTTCATGGGAGGATGTGGGGTAGAGGAGGCTGCCAACATCTTGGAAGAAGCCAGGAAGGGAAACGGAAAGAGGGATCAGGGACAGAAATATATTTATTTCATTCAGGGTATGACCCTGCTGATATACTTCCCCTAGCTAGGTCCCATCTCCCAATAATGTTATCATGTTATAAATTGATCAAGGGATTAATTACCTAACACCCATGAGCTATTTACCCATCACATTAGCCTTTGGGGCACATATCAGATTCAAACTCTAATCGAAGACTTTCCCTAGCAACTAAAGGTTACCCTTACTTATTGCTCTTAATGAGGAATACATGAAGCAGCCTGGAAGGAGGCTCCCATGCAGAACTGACTGATGTTACAATCAGAAGTGGTACCATATTATAGAAATTGGGAATGATTGCCAAATAGGTACATATAATCATAGAACTGACTAGGTGGCTCTAGCAAGGAGGGAGGCAGAAGGTCCTAAAACCAGACCTCCACAGCACCCATGTAAAGAAACCTGGCATGCTTGTGCATGCCCATAAGTCAAATGTTGAGGAGGGCAAGGGGCAGAGACAGGAGATCTCTGGGAGTTCTTGGTCTAATTGAAAAGTGGCAAGCTCTAAGTTCAGTTAAAATTTGTCTCAAGGAAACAAGGTAGAAGAGAAATTGAGTGAGAAATTTTAAGTCCTCCTCTGGCCTTCTCATGTGTGCATACACAGCTACACACACACATACTGCACATACCACACATATTATATCACACATATACCAAAACTGAAATATAAAAAAATCAAAAGAGAAAAATTATTTAAATTCAAGCATTAATTTTAGTTTGGAATAAATTATGTTCCTTTTGGAGACTCGTAGACTAGTATACCCAACAGGCTCATTTTAACGTCTTCAAAATGGTCAAAGATTTCATCATTTACAAATTGACTAAACTACTATTAGGATAGAAAAAAATGTGATATTTAATTATTAATTCACTAAGTTTAAGGGATATACTTTTCCCCTTAGCTGCCTGGAGACTGAAAGGGAGGGATTTTTTTTTTTCACTTCTCTGAAGAGAATTTTGTATTTTTGTTGTGCTTTCTATATCCTACCATCTTCTAGGCCAGCTAGCATTGGCTGACTGCTTGTTTCCAAGTTTAATGATGTCAGAACAAGCTTCAAGTAACTTTTAGAAATTAGACCTTAGTTTACATCTCAGTTGGCACAACGTCACAAAATAAAGTACTATGCGAACTCTGTATAGTGAAGCTGGAAGCAGGGCAAGTGGGACACACTATCTCCTGGGTTCCGGATTTTATTTGTTCTCATTTGTGTGGGGTGTGTGTGTGTGTGTGTGTGTGTGCGCGAGCGCGTGTGTCTGTCTTTTATCTATTTACTTCAGTCTTTTTTAAAATTTAAATTCCCCAATATTATGACCACATGTCTTTCTCTTTTTATATTCTATGCGCCACTTAAAAATATGTTGTTGCAAAAACTTAATGGTCATGATACATGCCTTCTTTGTCAAGAGTTTCCAGCCTCTCAGTAGTTTTTTGAATGAAATCAATTTATATTCTGTCTTCCTCTTTCTGTTTGATATGGGACTATTCATAATTTGTAGTTGACAATCTAGGAATTATTTGCAATGATATCCAAGTTTTTATACTCAAAATTTTGTGCTCTCCATTTTCATGCTTAGATTTGTACCTTCAAGGGATTTAGAAAGACTGAATGGGAGGTAAACTTGAGTCTGAAATTATCTGCACTATAATGGTTTGAAGCAAGCCTGCATGTTTGTAGAATTGTCTTTTTAGATATTGCTCTCACCATCTGAAAAGGCTGCCCTATTGTCTCTGAGTGGTGCTTATGGGGTAGCTACAAGGGTAATTTTTGTACCTTTTATATGACCTTTTTAATTTTCTTTCTGGAAGATTTTAATTTAAAGAGGACTCATGTCTCTTTGGAAATTTTCTTCTCTATTCTCTTTCATAATTTCTTCTTTTTTATTCATTTCTCTCTTTATATGATTATATAAAAGGCGGCTAGCTTCTTGAGCTCATCTTTATTTTTATGTAGTTCTGGTCCAAGAGATTTCAACTTTGTCTTCCAGGACTTATAATAGGCTTCCAACACTGCTTTTGCTATCCCATTTTTAAGATATAAATGATCTGTTTCTAACTATTTCATAGTGAAGTGGGAATCACTGAGTTCAGGCTTGAAAGGAGATAATCTTTAAGTTAACAAAGTTTTAAAACTATTTTAATAAGAATATAGATTCAAAGTCACCCTACTTGGTATAATAGTTAAGTAAAATAATTTTAAATGTTAAGTATTTAAAATGATTCTCTTTCTAATTTAGTAATCTTTACAAGGCCATCAAAATTCACTCTAGTCTTATATTTTATTCTTTAAAATATGCCTTGATATTTATAATTCATCTGAAGTTATTAATAGAAATTTCTCACTGTTTATGAGAGATAATCAGCTGCAGTTGCTAGAGAAGTTTAACAAGAAGACATATTTTGTCTGACAGTTGTTAGTTACATACACAATAATTTAGTGAAGTGTATTTTACAGGAAGAAAATATCCATCAAGATGGCAATTAACCTGAACAGCATCAGAGTTGTCTGATTAATAAGCTCACATCTTTTACATAGTACTACACCACAAATCAAAGATACACATCACTGGCATGAAAGATTATGGATGATAATTTCATTTGTGAAACACATACTTTTGGTAAAAACAAGCTATAGAGAAAAATAATTATAAAATGCTGAGCATTTCATGCAAACATCTTCAAATTACTCCAAGCAATACTATTGTTTATTGCACAGTGCATCTTTGTAAAACACTTATGAAAAGGGAAGGCAGGGTTTTGCTTAGTTGTCATGGTCATATTTTCCAGATTTGATAGTTAGCATTAGGAACATATTCTATTGGCGTTATTGTGCAGTGCTGTATCATTCTTTATGACACGTAGAATGAATAATTAAACAGGTAACTGTGAAACACTACAGAAATTAATTTTAAGAGGACAAATGGGATCAGGGAACACAGCACGCAGTGCATTTTGCTGAAAACACCTTCAGCCATTACACTAAATAATCAATGGCACATCCTCTGTTAATTTCCAGGGTGATTTTCTTTTGCCAAGATGAATTATATTTGCCAATAGGAATACAATACAGCAGAGTGTCATGATTTGATTCAGGTATTCCCCCATTAACTTAGGTGTTCTGAATGCTAGGTTCCCAGCAGATGGAAATTTGGGAATTAACACCTCCTGGAAGAAGTGTATTTTTGGGAGTGGGCTTATAGGTATTATAGCCAGTTTCTCCTTGCCAGTGTTTGGCACACTCTCCTGTTGCTATGGTTCATCTGTTGTTGGCCAGGAGGTTTGATATCCACCCTGTGCTCATGATATAATTTTTCCCCTGCCACCATGGAGCTTCTCCTAGAGACTGTAAGCCAAAATAAACCCTTTTCCCCACAAACTACTCTTTTTTTTTGTTTTTTTTTTTTATTTTTTTTATTAATTAGTTTTGTATTCAGCAAATACAGTCAGTTTGGTACCATTATTAGGCTCATCTGTGACCTAGCCCCACCCCTTGTCCCCTCCTTGTTGAGGTATATGGGTCATGGATTGTGGAGTTAGCCCACAGTTATGGGTAAGATAAATGTCTCTGCATATCATCACCCAACAAACTACTCTTGGTCGCGTGATTTCTGCCAGCAATGCGAACCTGACATGCATTAATAGTGAGTTTACTTTAAAAAAAAAAAAACAGGAGAACACTTAAAGTTTCTAAGAAAATCAACTAAATGACTGGAACATTACTATGGCATGCATTCTGTATAATGGTGGAGGAGGTGCAGGGTAGACACTGGAAGTAGAGCCATCCCAGGTGATGGCTCTTGGCAGAACAGGAGCACAGGCAGTAGGGGACTCTTATAAGTGTTTTAAAGAGGAAAAACAATGTCCAATCACTTTTGTGAACATAGCTAAGCTTTGTCTATGCAGTGGCACAGAGATGGCTATAAGCGCCCATTTAACCTTTGCTCACCTCCAATAAGGTATTACCTTAATATCATGCATGCAGGTGAAACTCCATAGCAACTTCTCAATTGCAGGGAGCCACATCTAGTCCTCACCACTAGATGTCGCTGGCACTGCAGGAAACCACATCTACCTCGTGGCGTTTAACTTCATTTTACGACAGTGCTTTCGCGCCAACCGTATTCAAGGTACGCGCATGCGCTTGACGCAACCTGTCCTGAGCCTATCCCGTGGCGCCTGGCGGTGACAAGCGGGTGAGCAGCCAATCCGTAGGTGCCTTATTGCCCATCCCCCTATAAAGGTAGCTGCACATCCCGCCCCCGCGTCCTTCTCCTTCCGCTCTCCTGTTAACCAAGAGCTCTCCAATAAAAGTGTGATCAAGAAGGATCCTCGTGTGGTGATTGTTCTTTCCCGCTGGTCGGGGGGGCTCGCCGCAAAGTGGTGCCGAAACAGTTCCGGGACGCCGGGAGCCTTGTGGTCACCAGGGAAGGACCAAAGGAGGATTCAGAACTTGACACACGGAGAGGAAGGTACCGGTAAGTCATTCTTTCTTTTTTTTTTCTTTTCTTTTCTGTGTCTCAGTCATGTCCGTGTCTGAGGGCCTCGCTGTTCTTGCTGTTTTTTCTTTGTTTTGTCTGGGTCTTTCTATTGTTTTGCGTTCGTTTCTATCCTGCCTAGTCTGCTAATAGCCTGGACCGGTTAAACCCGCGGTAGACAACGCGGCTCTGGTCCTTGGAGCCTCGAGTCAGATAAATCCTCAGTAGATAGCGTGGGGCTGGCTGTTAGTTTTATTTCCAGCCTTCCAGCTCGTGATGGGCAATACATCGAGTGCACGGTTTTCTCCCATTGATTTTACTCAGCCTATAAAGGAAGTTTTGAAACAACGTGATCTAAAGGTCTCTAATGCCACTATTAAAAAGATTGTTAAGGACATTGATGCTGCGGCTCCATGGTTTGCGGTGTCCGGAGATCTCTCATTGCCCTCATGGGAAAAGCTGGGTAAAGACCTTGAGGCGGCTAGGGAGGAGGGGCACTTAGGTCGAGGTACCCTCCCTTTCTGGAGGATGATACATTCTTGTTTACGTTCTGGAAGCCACCCGGACCCACGTCAGGAGGGCCGGAGACGGCTCAGGCAACATCAGGATAGTTTGTCAGAATCTGATGCAAGTGGGGATAGCAAACCCAGATTATATGCGGAAGTACAGGAAAAAAGGGCCAGTCAGTTCCCGGGAGGAGTTCCCAATGTGGCCAGTCATTTCAAGGAAAAGGTTCCCTGCCCTGTAGAGGAGAAGGCACCCCCGTTAGAAGAGAGTAATGAGGGCTCCGGCTGTATGCACAGGAGGGGTGAGGACTTCCCTAGGGCCCCGCCGCAGCAGGGGGCTGTGGGGTTATATCCTTCCCTACAGCCGCTGCGACACCTCAGTATGCGAGACGATCACGGCAGTAGTTCTGCTTCTGATCAGGAGGACTCCAGTGGGACAGAGGGACAGGATTTAGAGGAGGCAGCTTTACATTGTGCTCAGGATGCTCAGTTTGTGGGCAGGCGTGTCTGCCCTCCCGCGGTTAGGGGGAGGAGTGCCTTAAAAGAGGAAGTTGGTATTCGAAACCGAGCACCGCCTAGTGCTCTGCCACGCCCTCATGTTCCCCCCCCCTATGTCCCAGCCGAGGATCGCAGCCATTTTGTTAAGCCGCGCACATGGTCCCGCCTGGCCTCCGCTTTCCCGGTTTTTTTGAATAACACTACCAATCAAAGAGGCTGGGAGCCAATCCCCTATACGGAACTTAAAGATTTAGTCCAGGCCTGCAAAGACTTTGGACCCACTGCTGATTATTCACTTATGCTGCTTCGCAGACTCACGCAGCGCACCCTTACTCCTGGTGATTGGTTAGATTTAGCCCGGGCTTGCCTAACGAGGGGGCAATATTTGGATTTCAGATCACTGATTTCTGATAAAGCCCAAGAACAAGCTAGGCAGAATATTATGAAAGGGGACTGGGACTGGTCTTCTGATATGCTTCTGGGGACTGGTCCCTTTCTTACAGATCAGCTCGATTTTCATCCAGACGTGTATATCCAAATTAATAATATTCATTATCAGGCATGGAAGGAGCTCCACAATAAGGGAGAGGCCGCAGGACAGTTGACTAAGATTGTTCAGGGCCCTACAGAGTCATTTTCTGATTTCTCAGCTAGAATGTTGGAAGTGGCAGAAAAGACAATTGGCCTTGCTGACCACAACATGCCGTTTATACAACAGCTAATATTTGAACAGGCCACTAAGGAGTGCAAAAAGGCTATACAACCAGTAAGAAAGGGAACATTGGATGACTGGCTCAAAGCCTGTCGAGAGATAGGGGGGCCTCTGTCTAATGCAGGATTAGCAGCAGCGGTCCTAGCTGCCGCTAAGGCTCAACGGACAGGGACTCAAAAGGGCTGTTTCCGATGTGGTCAATTGGGACATTTTAAACGCCAATGTCCTCAAGCGGATAGCCCAGCCCCTGTCCGAGATGCGGGACCGGCACAGCGCCCCCCTGGGACTTGTCCTAGATGTAAGAAGGGAAAACACTGGGCTAATGAATGTAGATCTGTGAGGGATGTTAATGGTCTGCCCCTCCCCCCTCTTTCAAGTAATCAGGACCAAAAAAACGGGGGGAAGGGCCCACGTCCCCAGGGCCCACAAATCTATGGGGCAATGCAGACACCTCAGGTCCCGGTGACTGTGGCGCCAGGTCCCCCGCTGCCTCAGCCCGGAGAGCAACATCGGGCTCTGCAGGCCTGGACCTCTGTGCCACTTCTGGATTGGTCTTAACTCCGGAAATGGGCGTGCAAATCCTGGACACAGATGTGTCTGGCCCGCTAGCAAGAGATACGGTGGGCCTTCTTTTGGGGCGCTCCTCCTCTACTTTAAAGGGTCTCATAGTCTTCCCCGGTGTTATCGATCCAGATTATACAGGTGTAATTAAAATTCTTTGTCATTCCCCCTATGGGGCAGTGTCAGTGGCCCCTGGGGACCGTATTGCCCAATTGCTGATTTTGCCTTCTAACCATTCTCTATTTCCTGCACTAGATAAGGAAAGGGGTGACAAGAGCCTTGGGTCTACCGGTGTGGACTTGACCTGCTTGTCTTTGGAGTTGGATCAAAGACCCCTTCTGCGCCTGACCATAGAAGGAAGAGAATTCTCAGGACTGGTGGACACTGGGGCAGATAAAAGTATAATAAAATTAGATTCTTGGCCAAAAGCCTGGCCCTTGCAGAGATCAGCTCAGATCTTGCAAGGCTTAGGGTTTGCTAAAACACCACATATGAGTGCAAAGGAGTTAACATGGACCACTACAGAGGGTCAAAAGGGAAAAATCCAACCTTTTGTGTTGGATGTTCCCATTAATTTATGGGGAAGAGATATTCAGACCCAGATGAATCTCCGTTTGACTAATGAATATTCAGAAGCTAGTAAAAATATGATGAAAATTCAGGGCTTTGTTCCAGGTTCAGGTCTAGGGAAGCACCTTCAAGGGCGACCTCAGCCCATCATCCCGGAGGAGAAGGTGGATCGCTTTGGGTTGGGTTTTTCTTAGGGACCACTGAAAATTCTGCTTCCAATTTTGAACAGGTGCCCATACCCTGGATGACTCATAAGCCAGTGTGGGTTCCTCAGTGGCCCCTCTCACAGGAAAAACTGGAAGCAGCCCAGAGGTTAATTGAGGAACAATTGCAGTTAGGCCACCTGGAGCCCTCTATTTCCCCTTGGAACACACCTATATTTGTGATTAAAAAGTCCTCTGGAAAGTGGCGATTATTACATGATTTGAGGGCTGTCAATGCTCAAATGCAGGTCCTGGGCCCAGTTCAGAGGGTCTGCCAGCGCTTTCTGCTCTCCCCAGGGAATGGCCAGTGATGGTTTTAGATATTAAAGACTGTTTTTTCTCCATACCCCTTTGCCCTCAGGACAGAGAGCGTTTTGCTTTCACATTACCAGCTGTAAATCATGAGAAGCCTGATGCCTGCTTTCAGTGGCGTGTGTTGCCACAAGGGATGTCCAACAGTCCCACTATGTGCCAGCTTTATGTAGACTCAGTGTTATTTGTAGTAAGACAACAGTTCCCCTCTTTACGTATGATCCACTATATGGATGATATCCTACTCACAGCCCCCACCTTAGATGTTTTGCATGTCTCCTTTCAGGAGGTCGTCAAGGCATTGGAACATAAGGGTCTTTTTATTGCCCCAGAGAAGGTCCAGCAAACGGATTCAGTAAATTTCCTTGGGTCCGTCATTGGCCTTCAGTCTGTGAAACCTCAAAAAATTTGCATCCGTACCTCCCATTTGCATACATTAAATGATTTTCAAAAACTTTTGGGGGACATTAATTGGTTGCGAGGTTTTCTCCATGTCCCACGTGCAGATTTGTTACCATTGTTTTCCATTTTGGAGGGTGATCCTGAGATTACCTCTCCTCGTGTGCTCACTGAGCCAGCTCGTCAAGCCTTAAGCAAAATAGAAAAGGCCCTTATGAAGGCACAGCTTAAACGCTTTGACCCTTCTAGTCCACTTCTTCTTTGTATTCTAAAAACAAGGGATGTCCCCACGGGAGTGTTATGGCAGGACGGCCCTCTTTTGTGGATTCATGGACATTCCTTGGGAGCTCGTACCCTGCAGTACTTCCCACAGTTGGTTGCCCAACAGGCTTGTTTGGGTTTAAAATTGTGCCTAACTCATTTTGCAAAGTTGCCTGATAAGCTTATCATCCCCTATACTAAGGAACAAGTAGAGACTCTATCCGGTACGGTTGATGAATGGAGCATTCTTATGTGTGCTTTTCAAAATCCTATAGATAACCATTACCCAAAAAGCCCCATTCTGTCCTTCGTGGAAAAAAATTTAGTCTATTTTCCCCGGGTCACATCAAAGGGCCCTTTGCCCTCAGCCCCTGCCATTTTCACTGATGGCTCAAAAACAGGTCGCGGAGCTTATATGGTTCAGGGCTCAGAACCTGTGGTGAAGTTCTATAGGCCTGACTCTCCCCAAATTGTGGAATGCATGATTGTCTTGGAGGTGTTTCAGACTTTTGGTAGTCCCTTTAATTTGTTCACAGACTCACAGTATGTGGCTAATGCAGTTGTTGGACTGGAAATTGCTGCTTCTATTCGTTCTGCTAGTCCTGTCTCAAACATTCTTTCTCAAATTCAATCTCTCATTTGGCAACGCTCTTCCCCCTTCTATGTTACTCATGTTCGTGCTCACTCCTTGTTACCAGGACCTATATCTCAAGCAAATGACTTGGTAGACAAAGCCACGCGGATGACCATGTTAGCCATGAGTAGTCCTAAAGATATGGCCACCAAGTTCCATAGACTGTATCATGTTCCTGCTAACACCTTAAGAAAGACCTTTGCCATTTCTAGGTCCGAGGCACGTGATATTGTTAAGGCTTGTCAATCCTGTGTCACTTTCCTGCCTTCTCCACATGTGGGTGTGAACCCACGGGGCCTAAGACCTGGTGATCTTTGGCAGATGGATGTTACTCATGTCTTGGAATTTGGCAAGCTTAAATACCTGCACGTCTCGGTGGATACTTGCTCAGGAATCATACATGCTTCTCCTCTTGCAGGGGAAAAGGTTACTCATGTAAAAACTCATTGTTTGGAAGCCTGGGCGTCTTGGGGAAAACCGCGACGCCTAAAGACTGACAATGGCCCTGCTTATGCTTCCTCTGGCTTTCGTGCCTTCTGTGCCCAGATGCAGGTTGCCCACACTACTGGCCTACCTTACAACCCACAAGGCCAAGGTATTGTGGAGAGAGCAAATAAAAGTTTAAAAGCTATCCTTTTTAAGCAACGAAGGGGGATAGCGGAGAATGCAACCCCCAAGGAGAGAGTCTCTCTAGCACTCTATACCCTTAATTTTTTAGTTTTGGATGTTCATGATAGGTCTGCAGCAGACAGACATTGCCACCAGGGGGCACAAGCACATCCGGAACTGGTCATGTGGAAGGATGTGTTGGATAATAAATGGAAGGGACCGGATCCTGCTTTGGTAAGATCCAGGGGAGCTGTTTGTGTCTTTCCACAGGACCAGGAATCGCCACATTGGGTCCCGGCCCGGCTAGTCAAGACGCTGACATCAACTCCAGAGGAGAGTCCAGGGGACGAGGATGGCCATCCAAGTACGAGTGCCAAAGATCCTGTGGATGCTGATCCTTATGTGCCTGGAGACTAGTAGAGGAGAATTGCGCTGGGGCATCCTGTCTGTTTTCCCCAAGCCCCTGCCCGTTCGCCACACGGCGAGAGTCCTTCCTCGGTTCTTCACTACTCAGCAAGGTCTCAATCTCCCTACGGTTGTTAAAGACCTGACCCTTGCCCCCCTGGGGGAGGCTCGACACTTCGAGGAAAGTGGAAGTCTCTGCTTTACTCTCGCCCGTGAACGTGACTCTTGTATACAACTGGAGATGCAGGCATTTGCTTGGTTTAGGGGGAACAGGAGATGGGGCCCAGAATCTACCTTTCAGAATTCGTCCCACAAAGCTTATAGTTACCCCTTCTCAGAAGAGGTGATATGGCTCAATGGTACCTTTTTTCGTGGCCAGAGAGGTACTGTGACTCTGCCTCAACCACGCCTGGCACCTCACTGTATGGGAACTTATGAAGGGGACCTTTGGCCATGGACGGAATGCCAGTCCAGTACTGTGGGCTGGGCAGATGTGGGACGGACCTTTACTTATTCCCCGAATATGAAAGGGCTTTTTCCTTTACAGTTGTCGTGGAAGGAGGGACCATTTCTACAGGATAGTAATATGAACCCATTTTCAAAGTGGGTTCTGTGTGGGGTTAATGGTAGCTGCACAGATATGACACCCTTTGTTTTATTACGGGGGGGGGGGACAGTTGCCCGTAATAATGTGTCTGGAGTAGTCCATGAGCTACTATTCCTGAGCGAATTCCTTGAATGGAGATTTGGGGGAGTGCTCGGGGGTGTCACACGGATAGGAGAATACCTAGGAAAAAATGCCTCTTATGCCCCCACCCCGGTGTGTGTCCATCCACCATTCATGTTTGTCCTTAGTAACTTTTCTTTCAGCAATTGTTCTAATGCTTCTTGTTATTTGTCCCAATGTTGGGACGCAACACTCTATCACAGAGCCATGGTACTTAGGGTCCCCCGTTGGGTCCCCGTGCCTGTAGAGGCTCCTAGTACATTGTCTTTGTTCAGGCATAAGAGAGATTTTGGAATTACGGCCGCTGTTATTGCTGCGGTGGCGGCTGCTGCTGCCGCAGCTACAGCCGCTGGTGTAGCCATGGCTTCTTCCGTTCAAACCGCCTCTACCTTAAATACCTTGGCTTCTTCCACAGCTGCCGCCTTAGACACACAATCAAATTTAAATTCCCAACTCAAAGGTGGCATTATGATCCTAAATCAAAGGGTGGACCTAGTTCAGGAGCAAATTGATGTTCTTTGGCAAATCGCTCAGTTGGGATGTGAATGGAAACTTAATGCCTTATGTATCACTAGTGTTCAATATGAAAACTTTACAAGGGCAGCAAATCTGTCAAAGCAACTGTCCTTGTACTTGGCAGGGAATTGGTCCCTAGATTTTGATGCGGAATTGGAAGAACTAAGACAAGCTATTGTTATGATCAATTCCACGCGAGTGGACCTTAGCCTGGCTGAGGGTTTTACCTCTTGGCTTTCTTCTGCCTTTTCCTTCTTCAAGGAGTGGGTAGGAGTAGGGATGTTTGCAGTTTGCTGCCTTGGGGGCTGTGCACTGTGCCTCTGGTTGATTTGTCGCCTGCAAGCCCAGACCAGGCGGGACAAGGTAGTTATTTCTCAAGCACTTGCCGCTTTGGAGTGTGGATCCTCCCCCCAGATTTGGCTGTCGGCCCTAAAGAGCACCTAGTTTCCCCTGGCCCTTGCACCCTTAGGGCCTGAAGTGCCCATTGCACAAGGATAGGCAGAGGGTTGGTGTTGGGAACACGACATTCATTGGCGCTCAGGCTGCGAGACAAAGTACTGCACATGAGGTATGCTCTTAGCAGCCTCATGGAAGGCATGTTTGATTGCATATGGGTTGGTACCGACATACCATCTCTGAGAAAAGGTACCGGACGGGTGAGGCACCAGCCTGGCTGGCCACCTGGCCTGGGGTCTTCACAATTTCCTTTTGTTTATCAGAGATCAAACCTCTACCTTCACCTGCTGCGCTTTATAATAGAAAGGGGGAACTGCAGGGAGCCACATCTAGTCCTCACCACTAGATGTCGCTGGCACTGCAGGAAACCACATCTACCTCGTGGCGTTTAACTTCATTTTACGACAGTGCTTTCGCGCCAACCGTATTCAAGGTACGCGCATGCGCTTGACGCAACCTGTCCTGAGCCTATCCCGTGGCGCCTGGCGGTGACAAGCGGGTGAGCAGCCAATCCGTAGGTGCCTTATTGCCCATCCCCCTATAAAGGTAGCTGCACATCCCGCCCCCGCGTCCTTCTCCTTCCGCTCTCCTGTTAACCAAGAGCTCTCCAATAAAAGTGTGATCAAGAAGGATCCTCGTGTGGTGATTGTTCTTTCCCGCTGGTCGGGGGGGCTCGCCGCACTCAATGACAAAGTGTGAGTGAAAGTCATCCTTATTTTTCCAAGCTTGGCCATAACATAGTAGGAGAGACCTTCTCCATCGTCCCTCCCATTTTCCACTGACATATATATATGTATGTATGTATATTTAAGGGAGAAAGAGAGAATGGACATACCAGGGCTTCTAGCCACTGCAAGCAAATTCGAGACACATGTGCCACCTTGTGTATCTGGATTTACATGGGTACTGGGGAATTGACCCCCTGGATCCTTAGGCTTTGTAGGCAAGCACCTTAACCACTAAGCCATCTCTCCAGCCCCTCCCGCTGACTTCTACTCCATTAAGACCAAGATGGAAAGGAATGGAGTCGGAGATGGTAAAGAGCCACACAATGCAATGATTCCAGAGTTATCAGCTACATCTCAGAAATTAGCTGCCTAAGAAAGCTAGAGTGCATTTACTGGAAGAAGTTACCAAGATTCATTCAGAGGTTGTTTTTCTATGTAAACTTAGACTACATTGTTCATGACATTCTGAAATATGTACAACTCTCTGAGACATATTTTCCAAAGTTACTGAGCCTCTTAAAGTGCGTATTACTAATAGGGCACATTCTTCTCCAAATTCCTCCAGAAAAATAGCAAACAGGTCAGTATCATAGTTCAACATCCTTAGAAAGGCATTACAAAGGTTTAAAGAGATTCAGTCTTCCAGTCATGATGAAGGTGATGCCATTTAAACTTGAAAATGAATTTCTAGGGCATTAGGAATTTGACATATGAATAATATTCAAACCAGTTGCAAAAGGAAACACAAACATAGTTAGAGGGCTATAGAAATATAAGAATGCAGGGCTGGAGAGATGGCTTAGTAGTTATAGTGCTTGCCTGGAAAGCCAAAGGACCTGGGTTTGATTCCCCAGGACCCACGTAAGCCAGAAACACAAGGTGGCACATGCATTTGGAGTTTGTTTGCAGTGGCTGGAGGCCCTGGCATGCCCATTCTCTCTATATATCTGCCATTCTCTCACTCTCTCAAGTGAGTAAATTAATTAAAAAATTAAACAATTTAGAAAAAGAAATATAAGAATCCACATTAGAAACAAATCCAATATGACAGTTTGAGAAACAGTGGAAAGTTACAAGGGAGCCTCTATAATCTTCAGTGTGTTCTTCCCTGCATTTGTTCATTTGTTATTGTTTTCCCTCTTAGTATTTCCTCCATGCATGTTATTGAAGGCAGTATGAAACTAGGTCTTTCCCCAGATTATCCCTTGGAAGCCTTGCTCTAGATGAGTTTTGTCCCATTTTTTAAGAAGTTTGGAGCATTTGGATAGAGATTAACATCATTATGCAGCTGATTTCTCATTTGTTCAGCAGAATCTGAGCTGCCTATTTTTTCTCTCTCTCTATTCACCATATTAGCTTCATTGGTGCAAATCTAGGTTACATCTCTTTCCTGCCTAAAATCCATTATCCCTAACCAACATTTTTCTCTAGACCCCCAAGTTCATGCTTTGGATTTTGCTTATGTGCCCACTGACAATTGCTTCACTTCTTCTGAAGATGGCCAAATACCACTTAGGTAAGTACAGATGCTCTTTGACCTGATTCAAAAGTGGCAGCAGATTTCTGACTGTCCCAGTCCTGACTTCTAGCCATATTTGCTAATAAGTATTCTTGTGTTAAAATTCTTAGCAAGGTATATCTCAGGTACCAGATTCAAGATAATAGAATACCTCTTTGCAAATATAATGGATGTAATAGGGAGTCTTCATAAAAGAGCAATTTCAGAGTATTTGCCTGTCTTTTAATAGGTCTCCATAGACATTTTATTCACTACTCTAGCGTAGAGATAAACAGAAAGCATCTGTCTTCAGAATTGTTGTCACTATAGTGTTTCATGCTCTCCTAACCACTACATTGGACTGTGGCAATTTCTTCTGAAGGCAACCCTGGGAGGACCTGCTGGTGCAGAACACAGGCTGCACAAGCCATGGGAAATGTGGAGAGCCATGCTGTGTCTTGTGAGCTGTGCTGTTTCCATATTTGCTGAAATGATGTCAAGTCAATGTATCCCAAAAGATGCTGCATTTCCTAAACTCTGGTTTTCTTAGAAATTAGGCATCTCTACACAGCACACTAGGTGTGATTCCTCTAATAGTTCCAGCACTTATATTTTACTGACACTGAAAGGACAGGCCTGAATTGTTACTTCACACAAATTAATGTGGTAGTTTAAATAGATGGCCCCCAATATATTCAGTGTTTTATTAGTTTGTAGTTTGCATCTGCAGTCACCTGGCTGGAGGTGGTGTCACTGGACAGGTCTTAAGGTGTGGTGGTGGGTTTCAGATTCCAATCTAAATGTATGCAAAGTATGCCTAGCTGGAGTTCCTGAAGTATGCTGTGCTGTGTGGCTTTTGGCTTGTGGTTTTTCTCTGTTTGGTCCTGTGAAAGCAGGCCAGCTTCTTTTGCCATTATGGAACTTCCCCTGGATCTGTAAGCTTCAACAAATCCCTTCCTCCCTAGCTGAGCCTGGTCTAGAAGTTCATCTCAGTGAACCTGAAGCTGTCTGCTACAATATACTTCAGCACTACTTCAGAAATTTTTTTGAATGAGATTTCAAGCCTCATCAAAGATTAGTTAATAACTTGTGGGTTAAAATGTACCATTATTATAGCTTTGTGATTCTGATAAGAATTTAAAAATTGGCTTCAGTCAACAAACCATGTTATTCATACTTCAGGAAAAGGTACTATATAGCTCCATCAAATCACTGGTTTTTAGTGCCCATAGATGCAATGAGAGAACACAAAAAAGGGTTGGTAAGCTATGATAAAAAACATAAAATAGCTGAAGTGCTTTCTAAGAATGAATTTAATAAGTTATTATTGAAGAAAGAAAGCACATAATGAAATATTGGTTTCACCTACTTCAGAACATTATTTCCACTCTTTCCACCAAGAGTTTCATATAACTTTTATTCAGATCTTTGTTATCACATAAGAAAATTACAATATATTAAAATTCAGTTGTATTGTCTCAAACAAAAGAAAAAAAGTAGATGCTTTCTACATATGGACAAATCAGAACCCTTGTTGTTACTGTAGAAGAAATTAATACATTCGCAAAATTTTGATATCATTACAATGTTTATATAACTGTTTCCTTAAATTATATATACTTATAGCTAACAGAGATTTGCTATAAACAAGGTTGGCTGTTAACATTCAAACACATGATGTAAAAATGAACTGATGGCCCCTGTAGCTCCAAGTAAAACCGTCCTTGTAAGGGTACCTTTGTTTTCTTGAGAGAATAAAGTAAGGACTCACTGACTTCTTATCCAGGCAAAGAGAGCTGAGAAGGCAAAGGGCTACCACATAGAGCAGTTGCACAGGATTACAGAACAACTTTTACTTCTTGAAGAAATGTAATGCCATATTGCAAATAGAGACAACAAGTAAGACTACTATTCTAATTAAGATAAAATCAGTCTCTCCAGGCAGTAAAACAACAGGAGACATCACAATATGGATACCTGAGAAATACTGCCACTTGTTATCTAACCATACTGCTCACTCACAACATTACCCAGGAGAATCAAGAGACAGCCTCAACCCTTCAGAACCATCGAGAACCGTATGGCACAATGTTCTTTCAGACCTCAGGAGTAAAAGTTAGCCACAGTCTACTGCCACACTAAAATGATTTATGACCACGGGGCTGAACTAATGTGTTCTGCTTTACAACACTCTTGGCGGGCCAGGGGAAAGGCTGTGTTTATTACCTACGGTACATAATGCCCATGAAGAGTTCTGTATTATTCATAAGACTGCCTTTTGTGCCATAATAATGCTGATAAATTATGAAAAATGCATATTTTATTTCAATTTATAACATATTGTTATGTACATATCAATATATCACATTGCAGCAGGTCAAGCAAATATCATTGCTGACAGCTGTTGACTTGCCTCAACAAAGCCAAACAAAGAGGCTTCCCATAACCCCATCACAACAAGCATTCCAAATAAAAAGCTACTCTTCTGTCACAATATTTAGAAAAGATTTGTAGAAATGTCAGAGTTACATAAAGAATAAAGTTGGGTGAAAGCCCTGAGAGATGTCCATACTTTTCTACCTAATTTGGGGGTGATAAGAGTCTTCTACACTCAACAATAAGACTTACATGTAAGTCCTCAAAGAATGAATAGCAAATTTCACCTGTGAAGGAAATCCATTCCTGTTATAGTTTTCTGTTATTTTATTTGGTTTCTTTCTTCTTCCCTTCTTGTCTCAGATGGTGAACTGGCTTAACTGTAAAAGCCCATCTTGAGATGAAGGTCCTTAAAGAAGGCTGGAGATTTTCCCTTAACTCACATTTCCTCAGTAGTTTTCAATTTTTCAATATATTTTCACATTAAGGTAGTCAGACTTCAGAGCCAAGTGGTATTTGAATCTCTGCAATAAGTATCATAATTTCTTTTTTTTCTGTTCTATGTACAAAGGAATAGTTGAAATGTAATAGGTAAAAGATGATTTAAGGTTAATTGCTACTTTTAATAAGAGCAAGTTCCTTTTAGGTATCATCTGTTCAATGGAAACAATTTTGAGCTGAAAAGATCTTAGAGCTAAATGGTTTAACTGTTTTGCTCTACAAGTCAGATACCTGAGCTCACATGTCAGCTACACGAGTCTGTGCATCTATGAGAACCCAACTAGACTACAGGCTTGTCTTCTAACTTATCTACTCCAAGGGTCCTTTTTGAGGTTGAAACTGCTAATTTATACATGAGCTATTTTAAAGATTTAGTGTTTGGATACTGAAAGCCATTTCTGCATTGTACCACACTAATACAGGTTTTTGCTGTTCCAAGCTAGAAATTCTAACTAGAATGAAAAGGCTTTCAAAATGACATTAAGGTGGTTTTATGCCTAAAGAAGGAAAAACTACTAACTTAAAAAAAAAAAACAGGATATTACCACTTAACAAAATGGCATAAAGATCACAAAAAAATATAAAACCCTAAATCAAATATGTACTTAAAAATGCAAGCAGCCATTGTTTTGCATGTGAAGAGCATACAGCTAGTGCCAGCTAATGTCATCAGACCCACCCACCTACTGCAGGGAAGCCTAAAGCTGCTTCTGTGTAGTGAGGCCATGCACTGCCTTCTGGTCCTCAGCAAGCAGCAGCAACACCCAAAGCAGACTTCTAATAAACATGTAATCTCCTGGTGTTAATACTGATGTATACATCATCATGGGGACAGTGAGAGGAAAATGCAGCTTACATAGCGTGGCTGTCACCTAACCAAAAGAAATTAATTAGAATGGCCACTGTGCTCTAAGTGCTTCATGGAATTTGAAATCTGTACTCTGAGCTCAAGAGGCACACCAGGTTCAGAATAAGCTGGGAGAATTTACAGAACAGACTGATTCTCACTCTTGGAATCAAGAAGTCAGACTTAGTGTTTCTGTTTTCTCTGATGAGGCTGGGAACTCTGCAGATCAGGGAGGGAGGGATATTTTCAAAGGTTAGAAAAATTTTAGGCGTACTTTTCCTCATTATAGGATGTCTGTTATTCTATCCTCAGCACTATTTTAATGCATCCTCTTTTATTTGTCTCAATATCTCTATCTCCATTTTCAGACACAAAAGCATTAATATTCCTTTAAAAATAATGTTTGATTTCTACATTTTTATTCTAAAAACCACTTTCAAACAGAATAAAAAACAGTCTCATTTCAATACACAGTGACTTGCCTAAGTAGAAAAACATACAATCAAGCCAAAAACCCTAAACCTTTACATATAAGTCCAAATAGACACTAATTAATTCAATAAAAGCTGGGAATTACCTTTTCCTGTTACTACCATAACTACCATTTTTGATACAAGGAACATCTGATGCTTATTTCAGTTCATAAATTGTGCCAAATTACTTAAGTATTTTAGATTTTAAAACTACTTTGTGTGAACCAATTTAAAGCTAAGATGAAGTAGACTAGTTTGATCATTTGCTTTCTTTTTTGACTGTCTTCCATTCTTAAAATAATGCTGATATATATATGTATGTGTATATGCATGTTCATGTGTGTACAGGTGAGCATCCACATGTGTGTACAGGCCAGAGGACAACCTGTGACAACATTCCTTTTTGTGAGACTGCCTCATTCATAGGCCTGGAGCTCATCAATTAGGCTACACATGCTGGCTGGTGGGCTCCAGGGATGCACCAGTATCTACCTTCCCAGTGATGGGGTTGCCTAGTGCAGGTGTCACCTGCATCCGGCTTTTCCATGCAGGTAATAGAGATGGAACAAAGGTTCTGCACTTTGTAGACTGAACTATATCCTAAAAACCTACTAAATAATTCTGAATTGAAGAAAACCCCGGAAATCTCTCTAGTTTGACATCTCTGTTGTTTAAATGGGAAGACTTAGCTCAAGCATATTAAATTGACTTTCCCTCCATCAAATCAAATATGTGAAAACTGATATTCTCAACCCAACCATACAATACTTTATTCTATATTTAAATTCATTACATAATATATATATATATATATATAAACATGAGCCATATATACATATATGAGATATCATGTAAGGTTTCCATACATGTATTCATGTATACATTGTCTTATTTTTTGTTCATGTGTGGTGTGCTTGCATGTATGTGTTTTATATGTATATGATGAGCACATATGTGAGTGAGCTCAAGTAAAGTGGCCAGGAGTCAACATCAAGTATCATACATCATCACTCTCCTTCTTATTCTTTGAGACAGGGTCTCTCACAAAAGTTAAAGCTCACTCATTCAAATGAGCCCCAGGAATTCCCTATCTCTGTCTTCCCTTTGCTGGGTTCTGGAGAGCTGATCTCAGATCCTCATGCTTGCATTGCAAGAATTCAACACACTAAGCCATCTCCCCAGCTGTACATATTGTCTTATTTTTGATGTTGCATAAATCCTTCTACTATTACAAATGTGGCAGGGTAGCCACATGGGAACTTTAGCTCTGCATTTCAGTGGAGGGCCAGGGTGTGAGGAAAGGTTCATAGAGCCTATATCTTAAGGTAAAAGTGTGATCACCACCCACCTGGCAATCTTTATCTAAATCTGGCATCTTTAACCCACCCTTTAGTGATATTTAGACAGCTAATGAAGAATGGCTCTATTTCTTTAGAGGGTGAGATGATATAGCATTTCCCCTGTTCCCCTGAAAATTCTAGAAGGAGGACTTTCAAGGGAACAACTGTGAAGGTTTAACTGAATAATGTGAGAGATTCTACAAGCCTGTTTGTCATTAAGATACTATTTCCTCAGAGGCACGGGGTAATTGGCTAGTCTGCCTGGATTCTGAAGCAAGGAAAAGGGCTGTGCTTTGCATCACACCATATCGAGTTGTGCTATTTCAGCATGATGGCTACAGAAAGTAACTCTCTGTAAAGTGAGTAAGTCTATTCACTTAGCAGAATGAACACCAACTAATGCCTGTGCATTAGCCAATCTCAGCTATTAACTCTCTGCACATAAGGAATTCAAAACTCTCCTTCCTTGTGATGAAAAACACTGCCCTGGATACAAAGATGACTACTCTTCCTTGTACAGAGCCTTAGCATCTGGGCCTATGATTTGACAACTATCCATTCACTCAATCTAACTACCTTGCATGTCACACATATATCAAAGGGTAAAGAAGATTCTAAGTTTGAGTACAGCCAAGCAGTAAAAAGAAAAGTATCAACTTAGTGCCCATGTAAACACACTTGGTGCCAAAGGTTCCCCATTGACTTATGGCCCTGGCTTTCACATCTAAGAGAACAATTAGCATAATTGGCTTTGGATCAGAAGGAAGCCATTAGCCTTACACTCTTTGCTGAGGCCTAAAATGTCTCACTAATATCCTTTTTATTCTACATTACCTTTCACTTGTTCACATAAATTATGTTCCTCTCTCCTAAACATCAGAAGAAGAATCCTCTTTATCCATATGTTAATTCTACCTGTGACCACTATTCCACCACAGAAAAATCCATTTCCTCTTACAGACACTGCTTCCCACAGCCAGGAGCAGCAGCCTCTGGCTGGCCTTGCTTCATGCAGGGTTCATGGATGGGTGTCAGCACAGCAGGGGCTGCTGAGTGTCCATGAGACTTGTCACCCTTTTCCACTCACTTGCACCAACCAGCACCTACCATAGTATCAGGTGAACATGAGACTGGAACAAGAAGGCTGGCCACCTGTGCATAAGCATGTGGGGCTGCAGTGCTCAGCTTTCCTATCCGTGGGTTAGGGAGACCTGATGTGCGCATTGCCTCTCAGCCATAGCATTCACCTGACATTCATGCACATTTTGTTTTCAGCAATTGTTCTATGTTGAGAGGCAACAGATTGTATATGTTTGGCAATATAAACTAAAACTCTATGAAGAATGAAAAGACTTCACCAGGCAGGGAAGCAGGTCTTGAGGCCCCTCTTCAGATTCTTGGATACTTGTGCCATCTGCTGGTTCAGGTGTGGAATGTCTCAGTTCCTGTGTACTCTGAATGTGGAGTTTTCCTGACATTTTTTTTTTTTTTTTTTTGCCCAATTTTTGTGGCTGGATCTTACAAAATTACAAGTTTAGCTTGTAATTTATTGCTAGAATTTAATACTTTCAAACGAAATTTTTATTGTATAATGCATTTTCATCCTGAGAAAAGTTCCAAATATAACACAATTTACTTGCATTCAAGTCCAGCTTCCTTCCAGTTAACACCTTCTGTTAATGTGATGCATTAGTCACACTAACTACCAAGGCAGACACCATCATTAGCTAAAGTAGAACATATCTTTAAGAAAATACTACAACTTATAATTTACCCAGAATGACCCAGGACATCAACCACATATGGATAATGACCAGCTATCTAATGGTCCTGCTTGGCACTAAGCTCACAACAAACTGGCAGGTATGGGGGAAAAAAAAAATATATATATATACACACACACACATACACACATACATACATACATATATATATACACACAATAGGGGACTCTGAGACAGACAGTTTCTTAGGACCAAAGTTTTATTTAACACCAGTGAGAGAGTGCCAGGAGGGTTTGAGTAAAAGGTAAGGAAATGCAAAAAAAAAAAAAAAAAAAAAAAGAAAAGAAAAGAAAAATCAAGCAGGAACAAATAGGAAGGTACAAGAAAAATACAAACCCAGAACAGAGAGGACAGAAGCAGAGAAAGGGGAAGGAAAGAAATTAACTCCAAACTGAAAGGGACAGGTGGAAGGAAATTCCAAACCAAACTCAGAACCAAGAGATAGGTCTTTCAAGAATTCCAAGAGGTAGAAGAAAATAGTGCTTATACCAAATGGTCTGACTTTGTTTACCTTTTTCACAGAAAAGTTTATTTGTCTTTTATTTCACCTTTAGTTCTTTGATAAAATTACTCTAATACATAAAAATTGGACCTAATTGTACAAAATTGTGTCATGCCTATGATTAAGCAAACAACTAGCAATAATAAATTATTATTAATATTAGTCAAAGATTTTAACATTCTCAGTCTGACACACTTTCATTCATTCTTCTAAATGACTTTTAATTTCTGTACCAAGTAAGTTTAAAAAAAAATGGCTGGAGAGATGGCTTAGTTGTTAAGGTGCTTGCCTGCAAAGCCTAAGAACCCAGGTTTGATTCCTCAGGACCCACATAAACCAGATGCACAAAGTGACACATGAGTCTGGAGTTCATTTTCAGGGGCTGGAAGCCCTGGTGCACCCATTCCTCTCTCTCTCTCCCTCCCTCCTTAGTTTTGACCATTTATTTGAGAGACAGACAGAGCAAGAAAGAAACAAAACAAAAAAGCAAAACAATTAAAGACCATAAAAAGAACTTTTAATCCTAATAACTAAAAACATGCAAATTGGTTAATTTTTTAAATAATTTCATGTTTAAATATGATTTTAAATTGTTCAACATAATTCAAGCGTTGCTTCTATTCTAGTTTCATTTATGTCCTACTTATATCTTTGTATTTGAGAAATTTCAATTAACTCTCCTTATCCAAACTAAGGCCTTCTTCCCTTTTACAGACAAGACTCATCATTCCATCACCTACTGCCTATGCTAGTTACTATTTTCCTCCTTAGATATACTTCTCATATGTGTCACATGTAAATATCATGTTACATACAACAATTATATATATAAAGACCAGATCACAATGGCTAAAAGATAATGTAACCACAGAGTTTCTTTCCTATTGGCACAGTTAATTCTCTCTCTGTACTGAAGAGCTGCCTCCCTGCCTGTTCAGCCTCCTCTATAACAGATCCTAAAACAAGGCCTTTCCTAGCTACATGGGAGAACAGCTTTCCATATGGACAAAGCGTGACATGATATTTGGCAAAAAGGAACCAAAAGCTGACGTTCCTAAAAGTCACATTTGTGTTACTAGTTCCTCAATGATAGATTCCAGCAACTGTGGAGAGTTAAATGTTACAGGTCCAGAGACAAAATTATTTTGAAAAATTTTGAAATTTTTAAAATTTTTGAAAAATTATTTGAAAATAACCACCTTATTATCTTTCATATATGGCTCAAAATCTCTGATTAGATAGGCTAACCTTTGTTCTAGGTTCTAGTTCTAGACATGCTCCCTTTAAACTAGACCTATGGATGACATTGCTTATTTCCTATGAGGTATAACTCATTTTCTTGTAGGCCAGGGCTCCCTCAAGTTTACTGACATTTTTGCTTTCTTAATGTCTTAAGTACTAACACTTGTTTGAAGATGCCAGTTGTCTTTTCTTTGCTGACTTATACAATCCATTTCAGCAGATTCAAGTTTGAAAGTTTGAATGACTTTAGAAATACCTGCTGTTACTTCCTTAATAACTACTTGAATCTTAAATTCAGAGGCCCCTCTCTAGCCTTCTGCTAATTTGATTTATCCAGACCACCACAGCATACTATGTTGACTTCCTTATCCTTCTGATATAAGAATACAAACCTGGGCCCCTCACTCAGACACCCTAAAATGTGGAAGCCTTCAGTTTATAATGACGGCAAACTTCAGCTAATGAAGTTAAGGATGTGATCTCACCATCTATAACCCCACAAGGATTTCCCTTTCTTTCTCCCCACTTTCCAAATTTACTTCTTTTTTTAAAAACTTTTTTTGGTTATCTGTGTATCTCTGTAACATATCACTGAAAGGAAGTTGAAAGCAAGAATATGTTGTTATCTCAAATCTTTGGATTGTAGGAATAGTAAAGCCTAGAGGACCTTCCCTTCCAAATGAGGAAAAACAAGGGGGACATTGAATCTCAGAGCAAAAGTCATGTCCTGCGAGCTAATATAAGCAAAGGGACTATCTGTGAAGTCGAAATTGAAACATTCACTGGTCAAATAACAACTTGATTAAGATGGTCTAATTATATATCCCTGAAGGCATGACTCACAACAAAAATAAAGGAGAATCTAGTCATTGATAAATCATAAATTAGACAAGATATTAACCTTGAATTGTCTGTCTTGAAAGAGATCACAGGTAGACAAGCAAAATTCTTTATGTTCCAATGATGTGAAAAGGAAATTCAACAAAAAAAACTGCAAATGTAGGTGTGTCTATCTTGTTATGCTCATTGTCCAATTAGGGGAACAAAGCTCATAATGATGGTCAGCCCATGACTTAGAATTGTGTGGCCTTGGGCAAGTTTTATTAAAAGAACTTCTCATAAACTTCTTGCAAGATTGTAATCAAAGAATACTTGGGAAACATTTAGCAATTGGTGGTGTTGAATATAAAATAATCCCAGATCTACCCAGATGTACATGAGGCAGAGGGTTCTCCTTAAACACTGGAGTCACTATAACATGCTATGGAAAGCCTTTAAAACACCAGAAAGCAGCATACCTGTATAAATAATTCTCTTTTATGGCTTCAACTCTTTTTTTTTCTTTTTTTCTTTTTTCTTTATTAGTCAGTTCTGTATTCAGCAAATACAGTCAGTTTGGTACCATTATTAGGCTCATCCATGACCTACCCCCTCCCCTCCTTGTTGAGGTATACGGGTCATGCATTGTGGAGTTAGCCCACAATGCTTATTAGCTTATGGGTAAGCTAAATGTCTCTGCATATCATGACCCAACATGTGACTCTGACATTCTTTCCGCCCCCTCTTCCGCAAAATTTCCCTGAGCCATGTTGGGTTCATTTTTGGTCTGCTTCAGTGATGAGGTGTTGGGGGCCTCTGAGGCTCTGACTCTCTGATTTGGTAGGAGTTGATTTTTCTCTGTGCTGATCTCCTTCCCCCTTGTGCTGGCTTCAACTCTTTTGCATTACCTTCTCATTTCATTAGTTTTGTGGCCCCTTTGCCCATGAAGCTTTAATAATACAGAGATTCCATGTATCTGTTTTCTTTTCCTTTTATTTATTTATTTATTTTTTTCCTGAGGTAGGGTCTCACTCTAGCCCAAGCTAACCTGTAATTCACTATGTAGTCTCAGGTTAGCCTCAACCTCACAGCGATCCTCCTACCTCTGCCTCCTGGGATTAAACGCATGCACCAGCACACCTGGCTGTACCTATATGTTTTTGAAGGACCACAAGCCATTGCAAAATATTTTTGTCCTCCAAGAAGTAAGTTTTGCTTCATTGGGTCTGACATCACTATCAAGAGCATATAGGCTCACAATATTGGTAGGGGGATAGACAGACATTTACTAAATGGTTCGTAAAGTACTTTAAAATTTAAACCTTTTCCCAACTCAAAGAAATTTTTCCTTTTGATTTACAGTAGAAAGTGTTTACTAACCATGAAACAAGCTCATTATTGAAAAGGCTTTCCAGGGAAGATACATATATTTTCTTACCTGAATTAAACTTTGATGCCATGCCAACTTTTAAAGGACTGCTTATCTTAAATAATGCTTGGTAGCATAGCACTTATGAACTTAATGATTTCAACTACAAACACTGTTAATAAAATGCACTATTTTTTGAAAAAAAAAAAAGTCCTGGTATTTCCAAAAGAAAAACATTAGTTTTACACTCATAAGAATGACCTACTCTGACATGTGGCTACAATTATTCCACTACTTACTGATGGTGAAGTTATCCAATTTAAAAAACAAACTGTTCTTATTTAAAAGGTTGTGTGAACTTAAATGTTATGGCTCATGTATAATAAGGCAAGGCCTCTTTTATAACAAAGCAAAGAAAAAGCAAGGCTCATATTTCTATGGTTATTGGCCCTGCTTGCCCTCATGGATGTAGACTTGAATGCATTCAGAGAAATGATCATCAGTAATGGATTGACCTTAAGGTTCAAATGCTGCAGTATTCCTTTGGCATCTGTTGCCATAAGGGTCAATTTCACGGTAAAGTGTATATATTCATTTCTATACTCAAGCATATCTTAAAATCAACCATAGATTCTGCTGGCTGGCCTGACAAAAATATTATATCACTTAAAGTAAAAATTTACTTCTTTTATGTATTCTTTAAATTTTTGCAAATGCTGTTTTTAATTAAGAATAGTTTTTCTTCGATAAAGTCAGCAGCTTATTTTATTTATTTTTTGAAAAATACAGAGGGGGAAGAAAGCATGGGTGTGCCAGAGCCTCTTCCTCTTGCCATTGTCAAAGAATTCCAAATGCATGAGCCACTTTGTGCATCTGGCTTTAGTGGGTACTGTGGAATCAAACCCAAGCCAGCAGGCTATGCAAGCAAGCACCTTTAATCTCTAAGCCACCTCCTCAGCTGATAACTACCTTATTTTTACAGCATAATGTCTAAGCTCCCAGATACACAAGTCCCCCATTAGTTTCATTCTGTGCTGTTTTACCCATCTCTGAGATATGCCCTGTGTTTAAGTTGCAGGGTGAGTTTCCTTACAGACTTCATCCCTGCCCTCAATGCCCGCTTGCATAGATATGGAGAGAAAGAGAGAGAGGAGGAGGAGGAGAGAAGAGAGAACCAAATAGCCCTGAGTAACCACAAACTTGCTATGTAGCCTAGGATGACCTTGAACTTCTGATCCTCTTGCCTCTTTCTTACTAATATTAGAATTACAGATGTGAGTCACCATGCCCAGTTAATCAAATCCTTGATTTTTATTGTGTATGTGAATTAAGAAAATTTACCTAAACTTTTTTTTTAAATGAATAAGGCAACTTACTGACCCAGCATCACTGTTTTAATGCTTCCTGTCTGGCAATTCTCTTCAGGTCTCTTTCCCTGAGGTGTTAGCTTGCCGCCCCCATCTTGGTCCTTTTCCACCATTTTCAGCCCTTCCAGCACTTGCAGGATCTGGTGGGCCATACTCGGAGCCTCAATTGAAGTGGCTGCGCATGACTTGGTTTCTCTGCTGTCCTCCACAGATCTTTGTCATGGAGCTGCCACAGAGGTACAAGTATCTCACGTGTAGAACCAATTCTCACCATAGGCAACAAGCTCTCTCTGTTTGGCCAGCTTGACTGTGTCCTCCCATTCGGGAACTTTCAGCTTCCCAGACTTCTTGAGGAAGGCTGCCAGAGCTCTGATGAACTCCTGCTGGTGATGCAGTGGCCTCGCCCTTGGGGGGGGTGCTTCCCACAGACCCCAAGACAGACTTCCCGGGCACCAGAAACTCCCCTCCAACTACCGGTAACCCACACTGCTCCTTGCTGGAGTGCCTTGCTTTACCTAACCATGTTTGTTATTCTGTTACATACAATGATTATTATGACTTCATTACCTGGCAGTGTAATAAGTTGCCTTTTTGAGTATTAATAACAAAGGCTTGTGTAAACTGAGAAATGATATTTCAGAACCATGTTGTGTGTCTGCTATATTGAAATGTAAAGATCTTTCAGGAGATGGAAATAATGAAAACAGGCCCTGGCAGCGCATGTTTTTTATTTCCACATTGTAGATATTCCCTGCTGATGGGCATAGGGTTCTCTGGGGGAATGTATTTGTTTTCAATGCAATTGTAATAGAAGAAAGAAAACCTGGATCTTACTAACATGTGGCATTTCTAATCACTCCATCCGCTTGCAAATATGAATTGTCACCCCTGATTTATGTTCATTAATCAAAATGGCAAATGCAGGTGGAGTACAGAATCAGGGGCTAGGCTGTTGTCAGAATGTGTGATCAATCATCACTGATTGGCATTTTGAGTTAAACTATACAACAATGGGGAAAAACAGATGCTCACTATGAAAGAAATTTAGAGCCAAGAGGCTAGCTTTTTAATTAGCAAGGTGCAAATGCTTAAAACAGAATAGGTTAAATGGTCTGAGGTTTGGAAGCAAATAATTCTGTAAAATATGGGGAAAAGTGGCTTCTTAAAAACACTTTGTGAAAGATACTTTTGAAACAATGTTGTGGGTGCTTAATAATGCTACCTGAAGTTGTAATTTAATAAGGCCATGAAAATAGGACTTGACCTATATTTCCTGTACCTAAGGGAAACAGGCTAAGTATAATGAGAATCCGCTGCTCAGAAACAATACTCAGCAGACACTTACTATCTTCATCCCTGTTCTGTGTTGTCTTTGGGCTGAGGGAAGAGCTTGACACATTAAACCACTTTATTCAGGAAAAAAAATCACTAGGTTAGTTTAAGCTGATGAAATGAAAACGCATATCGAGCCTTGAAATGTACATAATATAAAGCACAAAAGGAATAATGATGTAAAAGTAAATTGTATAAGGCTTGTGGAATTATCTGTACTCCAATATGATTCCATAAAGACTAATTTTTAGGTTTCAAAATAATAACTTCAACTTGTAACAGTTTTGACCATTTAATGATTACTCTTATTATTCTGTCTCATTGTCATTAAATCCCTTAAGGAAACAGCCTTTTTCTGTGTGTGTGTGTGTGCATGTATATATGTATGTATACATATATATTATATACACACATAATATATATATATACACATACATATATAGTTATAACATATGCTTTGAGTTTCACTGAATGAGCTAATGAGTGACATCAGTGTCATTTCCTCTAGGTGTATCTCTTCTCTATCATATTAACATACAAAAATCAATAAATATTTACAGTGATGGTAAACATATTTAATATAAATTTAATCAGTTTGGAGTGAATTGTTAAACTACTGGTTCAGCAAGATAAAAATAAATGAAAATTTCAATTTAATAGTGTCACTGAACGCAAGCAACAACATTAAGAACAGCCAAAATTCCAGAAGACACGTTTCTGTTTAGGCAAGCCAGTTAAGTGGTGGGGTTGTTGTTGTTTTGTTTTGTTTTCATTTGTTTGATTTTGGTTTTTTAAACAATTTAATTATCCTTATTATTGAATTAGAGAATTTAATTATTTCTGGCAATCTATTCCACCTAGAAAGTTGCCCAGCCTAAACTTCTATACGTTACTCAAGTTGTGACCAGATTACAGGTATTGAAAAGTCAATTACACACACACACACACACCTAGTTACAATCATACAATCCAAAAGTTAATCCTGATATTAAAAATATTTATTTATCAGTAGACTTTGCCATGTCTATGAGCTCATTTACTTTATAACATTCTTAGGAATAGGGAAATAAATGTCAACATTTTAGAGATAATTAACTCCTCCTTAGCTATTGAATAGAAAAACCTGAAACAGGGGATTTACAATAATTTTTCGACTCCATGACTCATTAGAATGTACTTTAAAATATTGCAGTTGGAGAAAGGGCTCAGCAGTTAAGGCATTTATCTGCAAAGCCTAAGGACCCAAGTTTGATTCCCCAGTACCCATGTAAGCCAGATGTACAAGGTGTTGCATGTGTCTGGAGTACATTTGCAGTGGCTAGAGGCCCTGGTGAGCTCATATTCATTCATTCTCTCTTTCATAAATAAATAAATAAATAAAATATTAAAAAAAATAAAACCAGAAGGATAGAGATGGAGAGAAGGGAAAGGGAGGTAGTGAGGGAAGAATGGGAACAAGGAGACAAAGGAAAGATACACAGGAAGAGTGGGAGAAAAAAGGCATGTCACCATGCATCATGTAACTGTCACTCTGGGATTTGTGAAGTAATACTGTGTTGGTGTGTGTCAGAATGCTCCATAAGTTCCAGAGCCAAGTGATGACATGGCTTGGTGTGTCTTTATTGTTACACTCTCATGTTTTTACCTTCTGCTTCATTTTAAATTTTACAGTTAGTCTTTTTTTTTTTTTTTAACCATCTCAGAAAATAAAGTGATCAGATGGGGGAGCCACTGGTTGGAGAGAGCTCTAGCCTTTGCTTAAGAAGGCTTGAACTCTGTCCCATTGTGGTAGAGTTGGTGAACTGAAACTGACCTGGTATGATTTCTTCATGTACTGAAGTGCTCAAAATGCTGAAATCATATTTTTTTCCAGAAAAGTCTATTTTGAATAATTTGTTTAGTTTAGATTCAGAAGTGTTTTCCCTTCTATTTTTTTCTTCCTTTGGAAAAAGAATTCTTTGTAAAAACCAATCAGTCTTCTGTAATTGGGAAGGCATCAGGAGCCGTGTACCATACATTGTGGTGAGAAGGTCTGCTGGAATTAATTATGTTGGGCATCAGGAAGCTATCTGCCTCCTGTATGATGCATACCATCTAGCTTAAACAGTATCAACATTAATAAGCTTCTCTTAGGTTTCTATATAGCTTTCTTGGGGGAGAATCTGTTATTGTCAGTCATCTGTCAAATGCTTATAGTATGATTAATGAATCATATTTAAGTGACTGACAGTGAAAGTCTACTTCACAGAAAATGTCAATCATTGTTACAGCTGCTCTCCATCCTCATGAACAGCAGCAATGCTGTTCATAGCTTCAGAACCATTATACTTCAACTCCCTGCTGTCGGCCACTAGTGACATAGAGATCTAGAGAAAATTTGATTCCATTTTTTTCCATGTTGCTCGAGGCTAAACTCAAATATCTGTGCTTGCACCCCAAACTCAAGACAGATATGAGGGGAAGCAGACATTACATTTCAAGTCAAAACTAATGATAGAACATTTACTGGGAAGAGTTCTACCATCTAAGTGTCATCTTACAAAGCAGAGTACAAAATTTCATTCATGCAGTGTCCCATTCTTTTGTCCTGCAATAATCCAATCTTCATACTCCTCTCATGCTTCTTTCTCCAATTTAATTTGTACTTTAAAAAACATGGTCAGCCAGACGTGGTGGCACACGCCTTTAATCCCATAATCCCAGCACTCAGGAGGCAGAGGTAGATGGATCACCATGAGTTTGAGGCCACCCTAAGACTACATAGTGAATTCCAAGTCAGCCTTGGCTAGATTAAGACCCTACCTAAAAAAAAACAAAAAAACACAAAATGGTCAAGTCAATCCTTTAAACAGAGATGCTCTATTAAAGTGATAGCATCATTGCTTTTAGAAAAATTAATATTTCATTTTTCTGACTCCAAAAACTTCATTCTATTTTTAGAAAGAATGATGTGTGATCTCATCATGCTCTGTCTCTAAGTTTCTAAAACAATATTCAAAATAAAGCTCAACAGACAATTTTTGAGGGGAAAATTCAAGGCTTTTTCATATCTGAAAACAAACAAACAAACAAAAAAAAAAAGGAAACAGACATCACTAAGGGGCAGGTGTTGATTCTCTTTCTCTCTTGATGCTTACAGTGAATCCCGAGGTATGATGGAAAACAGCAGGAGCTGATGGCCACATGAGACAATGCATTGGAAAAAGCTATCCATTTGTGCAGTATTTTCCCTCAACTGGTAGCTGTTTGACTCTTGGCAATTGTTTTAACTTCCCCTGGGTCTCTTCCTTTATAAAGCTGAGGACATTACTCAGCCCAAAGATGCTTGGGAATTTAAATAAAATAACTGGTGTTAATTAGTTGGCATAAGGCCTGGAACATCACAGACATAAAATACATAAGACATTCCTCTTTTGTATACACCATAAAGTATAGTATATCAGGAGTTTGTACCTAGTATGTATAATGTTGGTTGCTTAAGACGTATTTGTTAAGTTAGTTTAGCGATGGCAGAGCAACCCATGGTCAAAGTCTAGCCTCCCTGGACCACCATCACAACAATAGCAACACTGGTAACTTGGGATTTGTGTAAAATTTTTCTTTAGGTAAAAAGATTAATGGAGTAATTTCTCTACTCATTCCCTTGTCTTCCCTTTACCACAACTCCAACTTCATCAGCATAGAGAAAGAATATTATTCTAATTCACTAGGAAATCCTGGGTGTCTTTCTTGCTTCTCCCATTCTATATATTTAACATTTTCTCTTTTATTCCCCTCCAAATACATGAATGGAGTCAAGGTTTCATATAACATGTCAACTCCAGCTGATTAGTAATAGCTGTCTTGAGATGAATTGTCACCAGATGTGGTAGGAGAGATCAATTAGGAATGCCTGCCACAGGCACAGGAGGCAGAAATAGATTATGTATGTCAAGTAGCTCCCATCCTTACCTAAATCCCACTACAGCCATAGATCTGTTCCATTATATACTGAAAACCACTAGTAGTTTTTTACATTATTCACATAAGACAAGTCAAAGGCTGGATAGATTTGTCTCAGGAAGTCTATAAATCAACAATAGAGTCATCATATAAAAAAATTTACCCCACCACCACTTTACTTCACTGTCCCCATCACCTCCTCTGTGGTTCCCTTCTCAAATACCATCCGCTCTGTTTTCATGATCTGTACTCCATCACTCACTCTTGTTTGTGCCCCTTAGAATTATTCTTAATTAGCAACAGTGTGAAGGCAGAACTGAGGAGTTACTAGAGCAAACAACACTTTGCTATAGAGATGGCCAGCCAGCTTTATAGCCATATGGATGGATAGAGAAATATGTGATCATGGAATTTATGTGTAGGTTGAAAGGAGAATTTTAGCTTTATGGTATGATATTCAAAATTATTATGTAACTTCTAACTGATATATTTTAAAAAGATAGCATTTATTAATGGTACAAGATTTAGATACATTCTTCAAAAAGTAATTTACTATTTTCAAGTAAAAAGTTTTTTCTTCTCCACTAAACTGATTTCTGTGTATCTGTGCAGGCTATACTGATATAAACAAAGAAACAGATCTCTAAATGGCCATGCATGAACTGTATGTAGAAAACTACAGTGATATTGAGACCATCTACTACTTCTGTGTCCATCTGTTCTTACAGGTACTGGACTCAGCCTTTCCTCTCTGGACTGTAAATGTTAATGTGTTCCATATTCCTTGGCCCAGTGTGTCCCAAATACAGACTTCATTATGTGGATGGTTTTGCATGGCACCGGAAGAATGTGTGTCTTTCTTTTGAGATTCCTGAAAAGGCCAGTGGGGACATTTTCTTTGCATATCTCAGGCTTGTAGACATGATTCTGGCTGAGGCACAGAAGGGAAGGTAGTGAGGAATTTGTATTTTTACATGATTATCTGGATCTTGGCCATGCAACTGTAAGAGTTGTAGATTAATTAGATTCCAGGAAGATGGAAGATTTAAAGGAGTACTACATTTCATGGCTTTCTTATAAACTCTGTTCTTGAAGTAAGACCCCACGTGTGTAATGGTAACATCACACCTAGCTTCCTGCTCCATGCTTGCATCCTGCTGCTTGGAGGACTGCACAGGGTAGCTAAAGATGTGAATTGCAATCCAGCACACATTATCCAAGTAGGCACATGTAAAATGGGATTCTCATTTCTAGCTAGTATCAAGGGAAAAGTGAAAGAACTCATTTATTGAAAAGGCTCATTATAATTGTACACTAAGCAATACTGGGCCAAAGAAATCCCTTAGTAAGAACTGATAATAAAAATCTTTGCCATGAGAAATATATTTTCAGTTATCAATTTTAGAATATATAAGACTCATCATAATTTATATTTATTTTTCAACTTAAAATATTTTCCTTATATTCACTTTTATTGTTCTTTGACATTTATAGTATACAATTCTCAGTTTCAATTCATGTTAATAACATGGTTATGTCATATATATTTATATTAAATTAAGTTACACAAGTGAATAAGAAGCACTATAAAGGACATGTGGTAATGGCTAAGAGTAGAACTGGCTGGTCAATGATCAAGCCCTACAGACGATGACTTGGACTGACCTAGCCATTGTCATCCTGCTCACAGGCCCAAGGCCTTGCCAGCCTGTTGCTTCTCCCTGAAGAATCTGTGCTCATCCCAGTCAGTAGCACACTACGACCATAATAACTTGTCATTTCAGGAGTTATCACTCCTAACATAGTTCTTTCTTGCCTGGTATCATTCTAAAATATTTAATTTAAAAGTTCCTGGTTTTTAATCTTTTAATTTGAATTTAATCTGCAGTATTTAATTTTGTAAAGTGTTTGAATTTATAATGCTTATTTTAATCCACAGAATTTAAGACAAAATTTGATATGGGTGCCTATGTCACATGAAATAGCTTTTTAAAGTAAAATATACATGATATACTCTCCCTAATTTATTTTGTAAGAATTTTTTAAATTATATTGTAGGAAAATGATATTTTAAAATAAAATTTGAGGATATTTACTGCACTGTATATCTGTATCCACCATTAAGTACCCTTGCAAGATAGACAACAGTTTCTTTTATAATCCTTGAATTTTTTTAAAGCTTAAAATTCAGCAGAGGGTTTACATTACAGAAAAATATAATAGTAATCAAGGAAGCTTAAAACTAAATGATTCCTTTGTTAAGAAGCCCATTCAAGCCTCTCTCAGAGTGGCCCACAGTTGTTCTTCATTGGTACATTTGCTCAGCTTCAGAGTGAGATTATACTGCCATCTAATGGATTTTTTGAACCACTACAAACCACTGTCGAGTAATAAATTTTTTTTAATGTCATGACAAATTTTTAAGGGCTGAAACTAATGTAAAGTTGGCATTAATTGTTATAGACATGATATTTTATTCCTAATCATTTAAAATTCAATTAGTATAGTTGTAGTTTTAAAAATTGCATATACTTAGGTTTAAGTTTCCTTTTCTGTAAGGCCAAAATAATTTGATTTTTTTGTAATCAAATACATTATTAGCTCGACCAATGAAATCATTTCACTGTTTTAATCATATAAAATAAACTGTATTCATGTACATATAGTTTTATTTTGCTATACAGTAGCAAAATTACAGATATTAGGTAAATTCTTCTCTCTTTCCAAATTAGGTCTATTTGAATTAGGAATACAATGTAAATCATACTTATGTTTATTAAAATAGTTCTGAGAATATATCTGAGAAGTCAAAATATTGGAATGATTTGTCAAGAATATAGGCTTTAGGCTGAAGAGAAGATTTAGCAGTTAAGGCATTTGCCTGCAAAGCCAAAGGACCCCAGTTTGATTCCCCAGGACCCATGTAAGCCAGATGCACAAAGGGATATATGTATCTGGAGTTTGTTTGCAGTGGCTGGAGGCCCTGACATGCCCACACTCTCTTTCTATGTCTCTCAAATAAATAAATGATATATTTTTAAAAAACAGAATATAGGCTTCATGAGGTCACAATCTTCATTTTTTTAACTTTTTTTTTTTGTCATAGCTTGATTTTTGGCCAGGGGGACTCCTTGATATATGCTGATGGGTAGATACATACATGTTACTAATGCAGGGAGAAGAGATGAATGTCTACATGTGTTTTAAGATATGAAATTGCAGATAGAAAATATTTATTGCAAAATTTCAGTAAGTAACTAGCATTTAAGCTATACTTGAGCACAAAGTTAGTATGATTGCCATTTCTTCCCTACTACAATTTGGTTCTACCCTAGTTCATAGACTCAGTTTTCATTCTTTTAAGAGATGATTATTCAATAAAGATAAACTACATTAGTACATCTTGCCTAGATGATATCAGGATGGATGAACAACTAATGTGCATTATCATATACATAAATGAGTACAAACACATTATTTTTTGTTTGGAGAACTCACGAACCGAATGGGTAATAATTTTAAAGAATTATATCTTTCAATAATTTCCTTAACTAGCATACATACACAATCTCAGTCCTTTTTATTTCTCATTAATAATGCAATATGATTTTCCAATACTGAGTATATTTTGTTAAACAGTACATATTATGCAGCTTAGAATCTCTTTACATATATGTTATATATATACCTCAATATATCACTAACATACAAGAGAGAATAGATAAAGATTTTTGATTCAAAACAGGCTAAAAATAATTTGATATAAACCATTTCTGGTGGTTTGAATGTATGGCCCTCCATAGACTCAGGTGTATTATTAAAACTTGTAACTTGGGTCTGTAGCCACCTGGGTGGAGGAGGTGTCACTGAGAATGGATCGCGGGGTCCAGCCCTAAGTTGTGTTTGTGGGTCTATATAATTTACAGACCAAAGGTATGCAAAGAAGTTTGAGCTTTGGCAGGGTTTCTGCTGCTTACTATCTGCTTATGCTTGTTGATTTTGGTGGTTGCTTAGTGGTGATGGTTTCTCTCTGTTTGGATATGTAGAAGCAGCTTTTTCTAACACTAACTGAACTTCCTCCTGGATTTAATATTGAAATAAACTCCTTCCTCCCATAAACTGTGTTGGTTCAAATGTTCATCCCAGCAATATGAAGCTAACTGCTACATAAATGTGGTACCAGAAGTGGGGTGTTTTCAGATGAATCTGACCATGTGGTTTTGATCTTTTGGAACTTGTATATTGAAGGAACATGCATGGGCTTTGCACTGTGAACTTCAGAAGCCATAGAGTGTGGTAAGCCACGCTTTATGGGCTATTCTGGTGAGAGCTTGAAAATGTTACATGCAGAAAAATGAACATCTAGAGACTTTGCTTATGAACTTTCAAAGGGGAAGGAAAGACTACAGAGAACTTTGTTGGAACCAGGCTGCTAGCTGTGTTCTGCTGCCCATTCCCAGAGAGTTTGATCAAGGTTAAATCAGAAAGAAATGGACTGATGTGCTTGGCAGAAGATATAGAGCTAAATAATATAAGAGTTAAAGTTGGAAAAATTCAAGAAAGTTTAAAATTACAAGCACAGAGATAGGTTCTAGGCTACTGAGGCTACTATTGTTCAACAGATTACCACCATTAACTACTTTACATTGAAACATTGTGCTTGTTGCTTTTTGTGTTTGCTGACTGGCAATGGTTTCTCTTTGCTTGGATATATGGATGCAGCTTCTACCAAAAGTAATGGAACTACCTGCTAGATCTGTAAGTTTAAAATAAACCCCTTCCTCCTATAAACTGTGTCTGGTTTGAATGTTAATCCCAGTAACGTGAAGCTGACTACTACACTATCCACCTCTTAAGATTTCTTAATTTGATTTTAAAATCCCAGAAATCTTATAAAATTCTAATGATCTACATTTACCTTCCACCAGTTATACCTAGAAGCAAGGTAAAATGATATTAAGTGTGGTGTTTTGAATAGAATAGATGGCCCCCAATATATTCAGTTGCTTTTGTAGTTTGCATCTACAGCCACCTGGCTGGAGTCAGTGCCATTGTGTGGATCTTAAGGTGTGATGGTGGGTTTCAGATTTCAATCTAAAGATATGCAAAGTGTGCCTAGCAGGAGTTCCTGAAATGTGCTGTGGCTTTTGGCTTTTGGCTAGTGCTTCTCTCTCACACACTGCTTGGGCCTGTGAAGGCAGGCCAGTTTCTTTTGCCATTATGGAACTTCCCCTGGATCTGTAGGCTTCAATAAATATCCCTTCCTTCATAACTGCGCCTGGTCTGGAAGTTCATCTCAGCAAAACTGAAGCTGTCTGATACAGAACTTGGTACCGGAAGTGAGGTGAGATGTACCTGGCCATGTGGATGTTGATCTCTTGGAGCCTTTGTTTTGGAGGAATGGGCCTGGACTTGGTGCTTGCAACTGAAGATGTCTCCTGGAGTGAGTGGTAAGCCAAGTTTTAAGGACTATTCTGATCAGAGTCTGAGAATGCTAAGTGCAGATAGCATTGAACTTCAAGGCTTGCCTTATGAGCTTTCTAAGGGGAAGGAAAGACTGCAGAGGACTTTGTTGGAACTGGGCTACTGGCATAAGGGCTGGCTGGGCCTGCTGCCCAGGCCAGAGAGTCTGATCAAGGTTAAATTTGTAATGCACTGATGTGCTTGGGTAAAGATATTGGATTGAAAGATTTAAGATTTTAAGCTGGAAAACCTCAAGCAAATTAAAATTACAGGCACTAAGACTGGTTTTAGGTTACTGAATCTGTTATTGTCAAACACATTAGCAATCTTAAAGGAAGATGGTCCAATTGCTTTACCATGGAAAGGATGCCTGAGGAAAGACGATAATATCATAGAAATGCAAACACTTTTGGAAAGAGTTGACTGGAGAAGGAACCTGCTTTTCAAGGCTATGATTTGTTTCCTCCCTGAATTAAAAATATGGCTGTGTCCTGCACACCTGGTATTGGTTTCAGAAGCATGAAAAATGCATGGAGTGGCCATGAATTGCACATGCTTCTAGGAGCCGCTGCTGAGATGCAGCATGAGGTAGGGCCTGATGCCCTGATAGGCTGAAAGAGCCTTTGGAAAATGTGAAGAGTGGTCATGAATTGCACATGGTTCCAGCAGCTGCTGCTGAGATGCGGCATGAGGTAGGGCCTGATGCCCTGATAGGCTGAAAGAGCCTTTGGAAGATGGACCATGGTTTGCATGAAGACCTGAAGATGTTTTGTATATACCAGGACTGTGCAAGGGCTACCACAGAGTGAAAGATTACCAATAAACACAACTAACCTGCTTCTTTGGCTTCTGTACAATTGCTTGCTTTACCTAGACATAAGGACAGCCATTTTATGAAGGAAAAGCATGTTATACGTGACTTTCTGCAGTACGTGACTTCCTGCAACTAGCCGCCCGGGCCCAGATAAGGAACTAGTTAACTGAAATGCTGACCTTTGCCTTAGAAATCTGTGCTTGTTTGCCCACCTGTGCTTGTTTGCCCAACCCCTGTTTGCTCAACCGTAACCCCCTTACCCAATTTCTGGAAAGCCTCCGCTCAGAGACAATTGAACAATGCCTAACCGCAGGGGCCCTAGCTCCCTGCCTGGGGTCACGATCCCTGAGCCGAGGCGACACCCTGACGACATCTGAAGAATCCCTGAGCTGAAACATGTTTGAGATATTTCCGCATGTTTTATGATCTTTCCCTTTTAAAACCCCTACCTCCCGGCTGCTCGGGGCTCTTCACCTCTCCTGCGTGAGGACTTCGTGTCGAGCCCCGGTGCACCGGTACAATAAACCTCTTGCGTCTTGCATTGAGAGCTCTCCGTGTGAGTGTCTTCGGGTCTAGTAGACAATCCCGCTTGGGGACCCTCCGGGGGCTCCCCACAAGAGCACACTGTTGGCCTGGGATGGAAATGTTCCCCGGGTACTCTGCCCAGCTGGAGGGGCGGAATTGGAAAGTCTGGAGACTGTGGGTCTCTGGATATACTGAACTTGAACTGCAGAAGTTTGATGTTTGTTTGATGGTGGTTGAGTTTGCATTGTTTTAGTCTCTCCTTGCTGTGCCTTATACCCATTGAAAATGTTTACTCTGTGCCTTTATATGTTAGAAGTGTTTAACTTGTTTGATTTTACAGGTCTTCATATCTTAAATTGGTCAAGACTGTGGGGACCTTTGAAATTGAACTGAGTACAATTTATAATGTGTGATGGTTATAAATCTATTGGGGGCCAGGGGTGGAATGTGGTGGTTTGAATAGAATAGATGGCCCCCAATATATTTCAGTTGTTTATTTGTTTGTAGTTTGCATCTTTAGCCACCTGGCTGGAGGCAGTGCCATTGTGTGGATGTTAAGGTGTGGTGGTGGGTTTCAGATTTCAATCTAAAGATATGCAAAGTGTGCCTAGCAGGAGTTCCTGAAGTGTGCTGTGTGGCTTTTGGCTTTTTGTGCTTCTCTCTCTCTGCTTGGTCCTGTGAAAGCAGGCCAGTTTCTTCTTCCATTATGGAAGTTCCCCTGGATCGTAAGCTTCAATAAATATCCCTTCCTCCATAACTGTGCCTGGTCTGGAAGTTTATCTCAGTGAACCCGAAGCTGTCTGTTACAGAACTTGGTACCGAGGAGTGGGCTGAGATGTACCTGGCCATGTGGATGTTGATCTTTTGGAACCTTTGTTTTGGAGGAATAGGCATGGACTTGGTGCTTGCAACTGAAGATGTCTTCTGGAGTGGTAAGCCAAGTGTTATGGACTATTATGATGAGAGTTTGAGAATTCTAAGTGTAGACAATATTGAACTTCGAGGCTTGGCTTATGAGCTTTCTAACGGGAAGGAAAGACTGCAGAGGACTTTGTTGGAACTGGGCTACTGGCATAAGGGCTGGCTGCCCAGGCCCAGAGAGTTTGATCAAGGTTAAATTTGTAATGGACCGATGTGCTTGGCTAGAGATATTGGACTGAGAGATTTAAGATTTTAAGCTGGAAAACCTCAAGCAAATTAAAATTACAGGCTAAGACTGGTTTTAGGTTACTGAACCTGCTATTGTCAAACACATTAGCAATCTTAAGGAAGATGTTCCAACTGCTTTACCTTAAAACAATGGAAAGGATGCCTGAGGAAAGACTATCGTAGAAATGCAAACACTTTTGGAAAGAGTTGACTGGAGAAGGAACCTGCTTTTCAAGGCTATGATTTGTTTCCTCCCTGAATTAAGAATATGGCTGTGTCCTGCACACCTGGTATTGGTTTCAGAAGCATGAAAAATGCATGGAGTGGCCGTGAATTGCACATGCTTCTAGGAGCTGCTGCTGAGATGCAGCATGAGGTAGGGCCTGATGCCCTGATAGGCTGAAAGAGCCTTTGGAAAATGTGAAGAGTGGTCATGAATTGCACATGGTTCCAGCAGCTGCTGCTGAGATGCGGCATGAGGTAGGGCCTGATGCCCTGATAGGCTGAAAGAGCCTTTGGAAGATGGACCATGGTTTGCATGAAGACCTGAAGATGTTTTGTATATACCAGGACTGTGCAAGGGCTACCACAGAGTGAAAGATTACCAATAAACACAACTAACCTGCTTCTTTGGCTTCTGTACAATTGCTTGCTTTACCTAGACATAAGGACAGCCATTTTATGAAGGAAAAGCATGTTATACGTGACTTTCTGCAGTACGTGACTTCCTGCAACTAGCCGCCCGGGCCCAGATAAGGAACTAGTTAACTGAAATGCTGACCTTTGCCTTAGAAATCTGTGCTTGTTTGCCCACCTGTGCTTGTTTGCCCAACCCCTGTTTGCTCAACCGTAACCCCCCTTACCCAATTTCTGGAAAGCCTCCGCTCAGAGACAATTGAACAATGCCTAACCGCAGGGGCCCTAGCTCCCTGCCTGGGGTCACGATCCCTGAGCCGAGGCGACACCCTGACGACATCTGAAGAATCCCTGAGCTGAAACATGTTTGAGATATTTCCGCATGTTTTATGATCTTTCCCTTTTAAAACCCCTACCTCCCGGCTGCTCGGGGCTCTTCACCTCTCCTGCGTGAGGACTTCGTGTCGAGCCCCGGTGCACCGGTACAATAAACCTCTTGCGTCTTGCATTGAGAGCTCTCCGTGTGAGTGTCTTCGGGTCTAGTAGACAATCCCGCTTGGGGACCCTCCGGGGGCTCCCCACAAGAGCACACTGTTGGCCTGGGATGGAAATGTTCCCCGGGTACTCTGCCCAGCTGGAGGGGCGGAATTGGAAAGTCTGGAGACTGTGGGTCTCTGGATATACTGAACTTGAACTGCAGAAGTTTGATGTTTGTTTGATGGTGGTTGAGTTTGCATTGTTTTAGTCTCTCCTTGCTGTGCCTTATACCCATTGAAAATGTTTACTCTGTGCCTTTATATGTTAGAAGTGTTTAACTTGTTTGATTTTACAGGTCTTCATATCTTAAATTGGTCAAGACTGTGGGGACCTTTGAAATTGAACTGAGTACAATTTATAATGTGTGATGGTTATAAATCTATTGGGGGCCAGGGGTGGAATGTGGTGGTTTGAATAGAATAGATGGCCCCCAATATATTTCAGTTGTTTATTTGTTTGTAGTTTGCATCTTTAGCCACCTGGCTGGAGGCAGTGCCATTGTGTGGATGTTAAGGTGTGGTGGTGGGTTTCAGATTTCAATCTAAAGATATGCAAAGTGTGCCTAGCAGGAGTTCCTGAAGTGTGCTGTGTGGCTTTTGGCTTTTTGTGCTTCTCTCTCTCTGCTTGGTCCTGTGAAAGCAGGCCAGTTTCTTCTTCCATTATGGAAGTTCCCCTGGATCAGGTAAGCTTCAATAAATATCCCTTCCTCCATAACTGTGCCTGGTCTGGAAGTTTATCTCAGTGAACCCGAAGCTGTCTGTTACAGAACTTGGTACCGAGGAGTGGGCTGAGATGTACCTGGCCATGTGGATGTTGATCTTTTGGAACCTTTGTTTTGGAGGAATAGGCATGGACTTGGTGCTTGCAACTGAAGATGTCTTCTGGAGTGGTAAGCCAAGTGTTATGGACTATTATGATGAGAGTTTGAGAATTCTAAGTGTAGACAATATTGAACTTCGAGGCTTGGCTTATGAGCTTTCTAACGGGAAGGAAAGACTGCAGAGGACTTTGTTGGAACTGGGCTACTGGCATAAGGGCTGGCTGCCCAGGCCCAGAGAGTTTGATCAAGGTTAAATTTGTAATGGACCGATGTGCTTGGCTAGAGATATTGGACTGAGAGATTTAAGATTTTAAGCTGGAAAACCTCAAGCAAATTAAAATTACAGGCTAAGACTGGTTTTAGGTTACTGAACCTGCTATTGTCAAACACATTAGCAATCTTAAGGAAGATGTTCCAACTGCTTTACCTTAAAACAATGGAAAGGATGCCTGAGGAAAGACTATCGTAGAAATGCAAACACTTTTGGAAAGAGTTGACTGGAGAAGGAACCTGCTTTTCAAGGCTATGATTTGTTTCCTCCCTGAATTAAGAATATGGCTGTGTCCTGCACACCTGGTATTGGTTTCAGAAGCATGAAAAATGCATGGAGTGGCCGTGAATTGCACATGCTTCTAGGAGCTGCTGCTGAGATGCAGCATGAGGTAGGGCCTGATGCCCTGATAGGCTGAAAGAGCCTTTGGAAAATGTGAAGAGTGGTCATGAATTGCACATGTTTCCAGGAGCTGCTGCTGAGATGTGGCATGAGGTAGGGCATGATGCCCTGATAGGCTGAAAGAGCCTTTGGAAGATGGACCATGGTTTGCATGAAGACCTGAAGATGTTTTGTATATACCAGGACTGTGCAAGGGCTACCATAGAGGACACTGTTGGCCTGGGATGGAAATGTTCCCCGGGTACTCTGCCCAGCTGGAGGGGCGGAATTGGAAAGTCTGGAGACTGTCAGTCTCTGGGTATATGGAACTTGAACTGCAGAAGTTTGATGTTTGTTTGATGGTGGTTGAGTTTGCATTGTTTTAGTCTCTCCTTGCTATGCATTATACCCGTTGAAAATGTTTACTCTGTGCCTTTATATGTTAGAAGTGTTTAACTTGTTTGATTTTACAGGTCTTCATATCTTAAATTGGTCAATGGGCTGGAGAGATGGCCTAGAGGTTAAGCGCTTGCCTGTGAAGCCTAAGGACCCCGGTTCAAGGCTCGATTCCCCAGGACCCACGTTAACCAGATGTACAAGGGGGCGCACACATCTGGAGTTCGTTTACAGAGGCTGGAAGCTCTGGTGCGCCCATTCTCTCTCTCTCTCTCTCTCTCTGCCTCCTTCTCTCTGTCGCTCTCAAATAAATAAATAAACAAAAAAAAATTAAATTGGTCAAGACTGTGGGGACCTTTGAAATTGAGCTGAGTACAATTTATAATGTGTGATGGTTATAAATCTATTGGGGGCCAGGGGCGGAATGTGGTGGTTTGAATAGAATAGATGGCCCCCAATATATTTCAGTTGTTTATTTGTTTGTAGTTTGCATCTTTAGCCACCTGGCTGGAGGCAGTGCCATTGTGTGAATGTTAAGGTGTGGTGGTGGGTTTCAGATTTCAATCTAAATATATGCAAAGTGTGCCTAGCAGGAATTCCTGAAATATGCTGTGGCTTTTGGCTTTTGGCTAGTGCTTCTCTCTCTCTCACTGCTTGGTCCTGTGAAGGCAGGCCAGTTTCTTTTGCCATTATGGAACTTCCCCTGGATCTGTAAGCTTCAAAAAATATCCCTTCCTTCATAACTGTGCCTGGTCTGGAAGTTCATCTCAGTGAAACTGAAGCTGTCTGATATATTAAGATTTTAAAATTACCTACTATACCCTTTCAATGACCATTCTAGAGCTTTACTCAATGGCAGATATCACATAGTACCAATTTAATCTCTTCAAAATGCAATCTTCTGGCCTTGCATTTTTGAGGCTGTCAGTTTGATTCTCTCCATTCCAAAGCACAACATAGAAAATGAAAAAGAAAGAAAGAAAGAAAGACAGACAGACAGACAGACTGAAGGGAGGAGGGAGAGAAAGAGGAAGGGAAGGAAAGAAAGAAGGAAGGAGGAAAGAAAATAAGAAGGAGAGGGTAGGAGGGAGGAAGGATAGAAAAAAGAGAAAGAAGAGTAAGGGAAGGAATCTTCCTTCAAAAATCTTCTCAATTAATTTCTTACATGGAAGTTTTATCTTCTATATCTGGTAGCCATCACTTCTAAGATCATAGTAATGTTATTCCATATGGTAATAGTGTATGAACCATGTAAGACAACATTTCAGTGTTTCTTCTTCTAACTGCTAAGTGACTAATGCTCTCAAGCCTTGACATGCTCATTTTTGTTTACTGAGGACAAAGGCATAACACTTTGTTGAAAACAAAAGACACTCAACAGAGCCTTCTCAAATATAACCAATGAACACTAAGGTGTGAGACAAGGACTTAGGAGTCAGCATTGTGTGTTCATAGGTTACAATTAATGTGAAGGAGCAGACATAAGAGGACAGGGTGGTGATGGTTTTTCTGCATGTAGAAATGTAATCGTGGTTACATGTTAGAGCACTATATGGTCAATGACACTGGAAAAAAAAGTATTGATGTTAGAAAAGACAAATTCAGGGTAAACAAACAAGCATCCAGAGGGTCTGAAGGAGCATAAATGGAATCATGGTATGAGGCAATGAGAGGGTAAAAGTGGAAGAAAAAGTTGTAATAACATGATAAATGTCAGATGCCAGTGAGGATCCACAAAGCACATCAGCACAGAGGCCGGCTCCTTCCTTGCCATGCCACCCTAATACTCTCATTCACCACAAATATCTTGCTCCACATTTAGTTCTTGCTGCTTTCTGACTCTGGTGAGATGTGATAAGGGCTTCTCATTCTAGCATGTCATATCTTCCCCATCATGATAAAACTTCCACCCAAATCTGTGAGCTTAATTAAACCCTTTTATTTCCATCAGCTACTTATGATAAGGGACTTTGTCCCAGCAAAAAGAAAGTAATAAAAATACTTTAAAAGTCAGGAAGGCTTAGAATGATGTATTTCAAGATGTTAATGACAACTGCCAACCCAGACTGTTAAACCAGCACAAATATCTGCCATAAGTGCAGGTGAAAGAAAAACTACCCATTGTAAAAGCAGATTAAAAGGATTCATTATCTTTAAGCCAGCCCTACAGCAGATACTTGAAAGAATCAAATCTCACACTGGACAGAAAGATAAATGCACTCATGAAACTACAGAAAAAACAATAAACATGACAGGTTAATAGATAGTCACAGTAACAATAGTAGTTCTAACAGCAGCAAGAAATCACCAAACACAAAAAACACAGGAAATACCAGAGTCAATAACAATTCTGAATATTAATAGCTCAACCTCCTCAATCAAAAAACTAGCAAACTGCATTAAGAAACTATTTTTTACTTCCAATAAATGTTCCTTGCTCTAAAAGACAGATGGCTATCATATAGTGACAGAATGGATAAAGGTATTCTAAGCCTATAAAACAAGCAGGGTTTGCTTTCTTTATCTAACAAAATAGACTTCAAACCAAAACTAGAATGAAGATCATTTCATATTAAGGGAATAATCCATCAAGAGGACATTATAATTCTAAACATATACATACTAAATTTGTGTTCATAAAACAAATACTAGTAGATATAAAAGCACAGATTAACTCCAACACAATAATAGTAGGTGACTTCAATACATCAATTCTCACCAACTGAAAAATGACATCATATATTAAGTGGATATAGTATCCATTTATAAAAGACTACATCAAAACACTACTGAATAAACTTCTTAGTAGCCCTTGAAACTTTCTCTAAAACAGATCATATAATAGGACACAAAGAAGTCCTTGTTGTTGTTGTTTTAAGGTAGTGTTTCACTTTAGCACAGACTGACCTGGAATTCACTATGTGGCCTTGAACTCATGGAGATCCTTCTACCTCTGCCCCCCCAGGTGTGGGGATTAAAGGCATGTATCACCATGCTCTGTAGAAGTCTTAGCAAACATAGGAAAATTAAAATAACTTCTTGTATTCTATCTGATCATAATGGAATAAAACTACAAATAGACAGCAAAACTATTGAATACAAACAAACTCATGGAAATTAAACAATATAGTATCGAATGATGAATGATTGAATAAATCATGAAGGAAATAAGAAAATTCCTAGATTTGAATGACAATAAAAACAGAATATACCAAAATCTATGGGATACTATGAAAACTCTACTAAGAAGGAAGCTTAATAGCTATGAGCCTACATTAAGAAATTAAAGACACTGATAAACATAAACATACCAAACCCACAGTCAATAGATGGAAGGAAATAATTAAGATTACGGTAGAAATTAATGGCATGGAAACAAAAAAGTTACAAAGAATCAATGCAGCAGACAGATTCAGGTTCACTGAGGTAAACTTCCAGACCAGGCAGAGTTATGAAGGAAGGGATATTTATTGAAGCTTACAGATCGAGGGGAAGTTCCATAATGGCAGAAGAAACTGGCCTGCTTCACAGGTTCAAGCAGAGAGAGAGAAAAGCACAAGCCTAAAAAGCCAAAAGCCATATAGCACAGCACACTTCAGGAACTCCAGCTAGGCACACTTTGCATATTTTTAGATTGAAATCTGAAACCTACCACCACACCTTAAGATCCACCCAGTGACATTGCCTCCAGCCAGGTGGCAAACTACAAACAAATAAAAAACTGAATATATTGGGGGACATCTATTCTATTCAAACCACCACAATCAATGAAACAAAGAATTCTTTTTCTTAAAACAGGTAAGATTTAGATACTTTTAGCCAAAACAACTGAAAAATAGAGAAGATCCAAATTAACAAAACTAGAGATGAGGTGAGTGTGGTGGTGCATGTCTTTAACCCCAGAACTCTAGAGGCAGAGTTAGGAGGATCTGAGGCCAGCCTAAGACTACATAGTAAGTTCCATATCAGCCTGGGCTTGAATGAGATCCTACCTGGAAAAACAAACAAACAAAAAACATTAAATAAAAACAAAACAAACAAAAAACTAGAGATGAAAGGGGAGCCACTACGACAGATACTGATGAAATTCAGAAAATCATTAAGACACATCTTAAAAACATATTTTACTAAATTGGAAAATTTCAAAGAAGTGAAAATGTTTCTAGATGCATATGACCAGCCAAAATTAAACCAAGGAGATTAATAATCTAAGCAGACCTATTATAAGCAGTGAGACTTAATCAGTAGCAAAAATAAAATCTCCCAAGGAAAGAAGTTCAGACCCAGATGGATTCACTGCTAAATTCTACCAAAACTTTAAAGAATTAATACCAATGCATCTCAAACTGTTCAACTGAATAAGAAAGTATACTACCAAACCCTTTTATGAAACCATTATCACCTGGATACCTAAACCAGATAAAGATACATGATCCAAAAAAATAAAAAAATTTAAAAAAAGGAAGAAAGAAAAAATTATACCCCAGGCTCCCTAATGAACTAAGATGTGAAATATCTCAATAAAGTAATTTTAAACTGAGTTCAGGATAGTAATAAAAATTATTCACCATGATCAAGTTAGAATCATTCCAGAGATGTAGGATGGTGCAATAATACATGAATTAATGAACTCAAGGACAGAAATTATATGATCATTTAAAATAGATATATAAAAGGTTTTTTGACAAAATACAAAATCCCTTCATGATAAAAATCCCTGAAGAGAATAGGCATAAAAGGAATACATTTAACCCTAATAAAGGCTATGTATGACAAACTCTAGTTAAAACATACAAAATGTGGAAAAACAAGGCATTTTCTCTAAAATCAGAAATAAGACATGGATGTCCAAATATTTCTTTCTTTCTTTCTTTCTTTCTTTCTTTCTTTATGAAAGAGATCAAAAGGCAGGTTTCAGAAGGAAAGAGAATGGGCATGCAAGGGCCTCCAGCTGTTGTATAAATGAACTCCAGATGCATGCATCACCTTGTGAACTGGCTTATTGTAACAAGTCCTGGGGAATCAAACCTGAGTCCTTTGGTTTTGGAGGCATGTGCCTTAACTGCTAAGCCATCTCTCCAGCCCTTTGTTCCATTTTTATTTGACAAAAGAAGCCCATAAGAGGGCTACAAACAAGAAAGGAGACGTCAGGGTATCCTTATTTAAAGATGATTTAATTTTGTGCACAAGATACCGTAAGACTCTACCAGAGAAGTTAGAACTGTTGAACATTTTCAGCAAAGTGTCAAAGTACAAAATTAACTTACAAAAACTGGTAGCCTTCCTATACTTCAATAACAAACATGTTAAGGAAGAAATCCCTTCTATAATTGCCTCAAAATACCTTCAAATTTACCTAACCAAGCAAGTAAAATACCTCTACAATGAAAATTTTAAACTTGTATTAAGGAAATTGAAGACACTATAAAATGAAAAAGGCCTCCAATGTTATGGCTTGGAAAAATTAACATTGTGTTTTACTATAGTATATAGTATATAGTATATAGCATATAGTATATAGTATATAGTATATATATAGTATATAGTATATAGTATATAGTATAGCTCATAAGCAATCTATACATTCAATAGAAACCCCATCAAAATTCAAATGCAATTTTTCACAGAAATAGAAAGAACAATCTTAAAATTCATTTAGAGAAACAAAAGACCTCATATATCCAAAGCAATCATGAGTAAAAGAAAAATGCCAGAATTATCACTATTTCTGATTTCAACTTATATATTACAGAGCTGTAGTAAAAACAACAACATAGTACAGGCACAAAAATCGATATGAAGAGCAATGGAAGAGAACAGAAGATCAAAGCAGCTACAATCACTTGAACTATTGACAATCATGCCAAAAATACATGTTGGAGAAAGCACAGTTTATTTAATAAATATTGTTGAGAAAATAGATATCCACTTGTTGAATAAAACTAGATCACTATTTCTCACCCTGTATAAAAATCCACTTCAAATGGATCAAAGACCTTAATGTAATACCAGAATGTAATATTGAAAGTATTATAACAAAAAGCAGGGAGAGGGCTGGAGAGATGGCTTAGTGGTAAAGGTATTTGTCTGTAAAGTTGAAGGATCCTGGTATGATTCTCCAGGACTCACATTAGCCACGTGGACAAGTTGGCATATGCGTCTGGAGTTTTTTTTGCAGTGGCTGGAGGCCCCGGGCGCACCCATTCTCTCTCTCCCTTTCTGTCTCTTTCTGTCTCTCTCTCTCTCTCTCTCTCAAATAAAGTTTTTTTTTTTTTTTTTTTTTTTTTTTAAGCAGGGAGAACATTACTAGTATACACACTGGAGATCAAGTGTCAGCACATGTGCCTTCCACTTCCTCCTTCATGTAAACATTTCTTTTCTTCATTGCCTGCTATGTCTTTGATTCTTCCTGTATTTTCCACTTTCTCTTTATAATGCTTTCTTTTCTCCTTACATTTATCATGTAACAGTGTTTCATTTTTATTATTGTTATATTATGTATTGCAAGACTATTTCAAAATACTTAAAAAATACAATGAACACTGAAAGCAGCCAATGGTAGCCCACTATCATTATGCACATGTTTGCTTCCTCTCTTATGTGGTTTAGCAATTAGACTAATTTCTAAACATATGTAATCATTTTAAAAACTCAAACAGCTTATGGAGTGTTCACTGCAGCTTTCCCTCCAAATGCCACTTTCTAATGTCCTTATCTTCATGAAATCCAATAAATAAAATAAAATAAATAAATGTCTGTCTTCTCATAGCCATCCTCATTATCACCACCCTCCACATGCATTGGGCAGAATCCTTTCCTTGTTTCCTTATCTCCCTCTTTTATCTTGGTATATCTTTAGTGCTTGTATATGAATTAAGAATAAGAACTCCATCACAGCTGTGAGCTTGGTTTGTTCATCTCTATCCCCAGTGCTATAATGGTGTCTGAGAAGTTAGTGTGCTGTCAATAAATATTTGCATATTAAGTGAATTAAATCTAGCTTCATATTTTCATACTTTTAGTACCTGAATGCCAGAATGAATGATCCCTAAGTCTCTGCATACCAAGTAAAAAATAAAAAAATAAGAAGAATATATATATTGTTCAAATATTTTGTGATTGAATATATTATATGGTTTAAAATATTTACTGTAGAATTTGTACATTTGTTATAACTTGTATTATGATCTTTAAGAAGGGCTTTAGGAAGATATCTTATAACTAATGTATACAAACATAACTTGTGTTATAAATGACTCTGATGCTGAATTGTGAATAAAATGGCCTTTTCCATTTTAAGATACACTTTCTTACCTGTCCTCTTCTCTCCTCACCACTTTTCTACTTTCCAGAATACAATCATTGAGTATGTGGCATATATAAATATTGCATATATATGTAGCATAATTTGCACATATATAATTAATTGAAATACTAAAATTTACATAGGTTGTAAATATTACTCACTGGATGGTAACAAATAGAGTAATAAGTTTCAACAAAATACAAATATCTTTATCCTCTTAAATACTGAGTCCCATGTAATTTCTGCTAGTACCCCATTACTATGGCAAACAATAGTAAAGTAACCACCAGTTGGTAGTTATCACATAGAGAAGCTCACTGTGTATAATCCAGGTCATATCACTTGCTATATCAGTATATCCACAGATGTTGGGTAGTCTCATACTGTGATACTATGTCTTCAACCATTGAACGTTAATAACTTATATTAGGTGTGTTTTATCTGACATACTAGAGGCCCAAAATGTTTAGGTTTTGTAGTGTTGTAAAATTTTGAATATTTGCATAAATATCACCAGTTGCACATACTAATCTAAAAATTCTGAAATCTGAAACTTTTGAGTTTGGATTTGGAGCATTTTGAATTTCAGATTTTTGTATTGGGGATGTTCAACCTGCATTTATGGCATAGTTCGTTGAATGGTTAGTGACACGGTTCACTGAAAACAATAGCACAGGCAAATAATAAGTGAGTACACGTTTGCCTATGGAATCACTGCTATAAACCTAGGTGACTTTGGATAACTTACAGTTTCTTGACTAGCTAGGTCCCACTTTCAGGGAGATAGATAAAACGAGTAAAGGGGGGAGGTTTGCTGAGGAATGAGTTAGCCACTCTGACTGAAAATTGCAGGCCTGGTTCAGTGAAAGAATACATCTCAGGGAAACAAGGTAGAAAGAGTGATAGAGAAGGACACTTGATGTTTTCCTCTGGGCTCTGCCAGTGCACATGGGGTCCATGCATGTATATACATATGTTCATAGACTACATGTAACATTCCAATTGCAGTATTTCAAGTAGGCTTCTGATTTGCATTTTTCTGAAGATTTTTTTAGAGTGGAACAAAAGGTTAAGGCCGTTCATAACATATTATTTTTCTCATCCTACATAACTGTTCCACTAAAAGTTATGTTGCTCATTTTTTATGAATCATGAACTGGACCAGGAATAGAGGATAGTTGAGAAAAGCATGCTTTGTGGGTCTGACTAGTAGGCTATTTTTGTAATGCATTCATAAGATCATATTAAAAACAAACAAAGGGCTGGAGAGATGGCTTAGTGGTTAAGCACTTGCCTGTGAAGCCTAAGGACCCCGGTTCAAGGCTCAATTCCCCAGGACCCACGTTAGCCAGATGCACAAAGGGGTGCACGCATCTGGAGTTCATTTACAGAGGCTGGAAGCTCCGGCATGCCCATTCTCTCTCTCTCTCTCTCTCTCTCTCTGCCTCCTTCTCTCTGTTGCTCTCAAATAAATAAACAAAAAAATTTTAAAAATAAATAAATAAATAAATAAAAATAAAAAAATAAAAACAAACAAATATATATGTTTTCTGTGATCTCCACAGTAACCTATCAAATCTAAAAGGATGTTTACCAATCTAATCTGGTTAATTTAGACTGATGTGTTACAAGTTTTCTTGAAAAAGAAAATGGTGAAGGACTTTGATTGGTTGCCTATTAAAACTTGGTGAGGCAATTTCAACACACACACACACACAGAGAGAGAGAGAGACTACCTTTACTACAAATGAAGAAAATTATTCTGTTACCAAACCCAAACACTGTACCTCTGTTCTGACTAACTTCTGTTTTGTATTTACCTCCTACTACCTTTCTGCTGTTCCTATCTTTGTGCAGAATAATCAATAGCACATGTTAAACAGTGAGAAGTTGAGCTGGGCAGATGGCTCATCTGGCAAGAACAGTTTTTTCACATCCATAAGGGCCCAAGAGGGCAAGAGTTACCATGAGTATAGCCCTCAGCAGCCACTGAAGTAGCATGGCATGACCAAACACACCTGTAGCCCCAGTCCTATGGGGAGCCAGAGACTGCAGAATTGCTGGTCAGCCAGTGTGACTGGTTTAGTGAGAGCCTCTGTCTCAGGGACGCACACAGATGAACAACAGAATATGTGGTTTGAATGGAAATTGTCCTTATATCCTGATGTGTTTATGATTAGGTCTCATACTTAACTCCCAGCTGGTTGCACTGTTAGGGAAGTTTGTGGATCTACCGGGAGGTAGAGTCTTTGCTAGAGGAGATATGTTGCTGGTGGCAGGACCTGACATTTATAGTCCAGTCTCACTTGCAACATTGCACTCACTCTATTTGACACTGAAATGCTTAACTATAATCAAATATACTCCAAACCATAACCACAACATCTAAGTAGTTTGTTAGTATCAAACAAATGTTGCTATGTAATCATGTTGTGGGTAGCAATGCATATTATGAATGGTATCTTTCAGTAGGTCATGGAATAGATATATTTAGGGATATGCCTTATGAAGAGATTTCAAATTCCAGGATTGTAGCGATGAACTCATTCTCTGACTCAACTGGCCATTCACAAATGTGTATCAATGAGTAAATGAATAGCAACAATGAATAAGTGAGTGAGATATATTGTCTTTGTGGCCCCAAACAACCAGTATTTGTTGAACAAGAGGGACACTGGCAGCAGACAAAGTTGGTGGCTACACTGCCTGAGTGAGAGTTAAGTCAGTTTAGGCCACTGGTAACAACTGATTAAATGGAAGGGACAGGATAGAAAAGAGGGTGTATTTTTTTTTCTAGAAGAGTTCTGAGGGTTTTTTTTTTATGCCTTTGATGGATATAGACTGTCAGGCACTATAGGCTATGCTTGGCTAGTTCAGGGTGGTTTTGAGAGATAATGGCCAGCTGGCTACTAGTGACAGCATAATGTAGCATATTTTAATGTTTGTGATCACTGACCAGTTTTCAAAAAGAATATGTATATGTATTTTAAAGTGAAGCTTTCATACTTGAAATTATGCCAAGCAGTGGTCAAAGCAGCAGAAAGGATGGGAATAATAAAGAAACTGGAATTTGTTATAGGAACTAAGTATAGATAATTGTGGGAGTTAGCTAACCAATTCATGTGTGCCTTCAACCTCTGACGCCAAGCTATCACCAGTAGGGCAGGTAGAGAGGAACACAAGATGTATTTGGCAGGAGAGGGAGGAACCTCATGCCAAAGAACCTGCAGGGATGAGCTAGATTACAAAAAGGATAATCAAGAATCTACACTGCTTTCATACTGCCTCCAAGCTTCAGCTTTGATGATGCAGGCAACCTGAAGGACATGCCCAGGTACCATCATTACAGAGCTAAACCCCTCTAAGCCCTGGAGATTAAGAAGCTGAGAGATACTCAGAAGCTAAATGAACCCTGGGTGTGGTTTATACTTCCATCTGAGGAGTCCAGCTAGTGGATCTGCAACCACTAGCTGTAGGAGTGAGCTGTAGCTCCTAACTCACCACTCGCCCTGCTGTGCTCTGCTGTGAACATCTACGCATGCCCCTCAGTGCAGCTTTGCTTCCACCTTCCAAGCCTGGCAGAAAGTTCTCCTGCTGCACATCCTAGGAGTTGTGAAACATGTAATTCAAACTCAGTTTAGCTAGAAGTTGAGAGTTTGTCAGATCTTAAAGGTTGCTATAATTATCAACATATCAGGATTATCCTCATAAAATATTTTATGGCTATAGTAAGAATGAATACAATAAACACTTGTAACATGCATTTTAAGTACAAGGCCCCAGAGAACTAGCTAGAATCTTCAATTATTAGATATCAGCAAGAAGATCTGCTAGCTCCTTGACCTTGTAGTTCCCAGCCTCGAGAACTGTGAGAAATAAACTTTTCCTGATTGTAAGCCACTCAATTTGTGGTACTTATTGTCGTGGCCAAAGTTGACTGAGACCATATGGCACTCAGTATGAGTCATTTTACTGATGTTTCCTCTGTCTTCATCATAGTCCCTCCACCTCAGAGTTTAAAGCAAAGACTATGAACATATGGGTGAGTTAGCTATTAGCCCTTCCAACTGATGCATTTCCAAAATTTAGATTTTAATTTTTACTTTCAATATGATACCAACATACTGCAGTAAACATTCTCATTGTGCTGTGAGATGAACCTGTGGAGCCCTTAAATGCATACATGAGAATTGCAGCTCCATTACATTACTGATGGGGACAACACCAAACATTTATTTAGGAAGGATGATCCTTCCTAATAAACAAATATCCTTCAAATAAAAAAAATCCTTCCTTCAAATAAACAAAAAATCCTTCAAATAAACAAATCTACTTGTGGCAACCCTCGATCCATCAACAAGACATGTTTCAGGTGTTTACATCTTGAAAGCAGTGAGAAGGAGATGAATAATGTGATGTGCCACTTTTTCAGCAGTAGGAGGCACTGCTCCAGGGAGCCAGCCCAGTTGTCCATTGAAGCAAGCCACTTTCAAATCTACAATTTGGAATTCTTTACCAGGGACCATCAACTCCTGCAGGAATATATCAGGATTTGAAACATTTTCAAATAGCTTTTCCTTGGAATATTTTTAAGCTCAATCCTTTTCACAGTTAAATTTTTTCTTATTTACTTGTGGGTGTGTATATATGGGTGTACATGCCACAACAGACAGGTGGAAGTCAGTGGACAACTTTGAGGTGTCTGTGCTCTGCCTTCTCTGTGATAGGGTTGGACTGAAAGGTTACAAGCAAACCAGTGTCAGCCTAGCTGGCCTGTTAGTCTCCTGGATCGGCCTCCCATTGTTGCAGGCACATTGAGATCAGAGATGCATGCACCACTTTGCAGCTGGCTTGATGTGGGTGTTGGGGAAATAAGCCCAGGTCTACGGGTGTTATAAGGAAGTGCCTTTAACTGCTGAGCCATCTCCCTAGCCCAGTGGTTTTTATTTTTAACATTTGTATTTTAACTGCTTTTATATTCTTAAAAATTCAAAATCATATAATTTTCTACTTTACTCCTCTACCCTTCCTTGTTCATCATCTGCCTAGTGAATCAGCAGAAAGTAAAAGATATAAAGACGGTAATCAATTCTTGAAAATTACTTTCTTTCTTGATGTTTCTTTTGTGACCTTTCTAAACTATATTATGTGACAGGCAACTTTGCCTTATAGGCACTCATATACTTAATACAATAAATAGGAAACCTAATTTTCTTATGTCAATACATGATTTCAAAATTGGGAAAATGAGCCGGGCGTGGTGGCGCACGCCTTTAATCCCAGCACTCGGGAGGCAGAGGTAAGAGGATTGCCGTGAGTTCAAGGCCACCCTGAGACTACAGAGTGATTTCCAGGTCAGCCTGGGCTAGATCAAAACCTTACCTCGAAAAACCAAAAAAAAAAAAATTTAAAAAAATTGGGAAAATGAGATATGTATTGAACTGATTTCTGTCCATATATTACAAAGTAACACAGAGTAACAACTAAAATGATGAACATATTTAAATTCACAAACATATTTGAACATCTAATAGTAAACATATCCAAATGTGAATAAGACCTGTAAGTAAATATATATATACACACATACATACATATATATTGAGGCAGTCTCTCTTTAGCTCAGGCTGACCTGCAACTGAAACTCTGTAGTTCCAAGTTGGCCTGAAATTCACAGCTATTCACCTATCTCTGCCTTCTGAGTGCTGGGATTAAAGGTATATGCCACCACAACAGTGAAAATCTGCAAATATTTTTGTTCTAGACACGTTATATATTTCCATTTCATAAAGAAAAATAGGGAATGGATATTTTTGTTGATGTTTATTTGTTTATTTGAAAGTGGCAGAGAGAGAGAAAGAGAGAGAGAGAGAGAGAGAATGGGTGCGCCAGGGCCTCCAGCCACTGCAAATGAACTCCAGACATGTGCACCCCCTTGTGCGTCTGGCTAACGTGGGTCCTGGGGAATTGAGCCTCGAACCGGGGTCCTTAGGCTTCACAGGCAAGCGCTTAACCACTAAACCATCTCTCCAGCCCAAGGGAATGGATATCTTTAAATATTATAAAATGGTTTCATTTTGTGAATTGTCTCTGAATTGTATGTTTTGTTCATTTGAAACATCTCCAATACGATAGGCATAGTTATCTGTAATCCTGTCCCAATTTATCCCACATGCTTTTTACACTGATTTCTCTGTGCAACAGCCATGCAAGACTACTTAACTACTATTCCAACCTAAAATACTGATGCACTCTACTGCCAACTCTACAATGTCTCCTTCTCTCATACACATCTAAAATTCCACTTCCTTCAAGACACATTCTTGGGTCTTTGTTACTCTGAAGTTAATGTCCTTATCTCCCTTTGTGTTATGAATGCCTAGGGATCAGTCTCTCTCTTCCATTATATCTGCATATTTGCTTTTGTGAGTATATGGTAAATCTAGTCTTTCTCACCTACTGCACTGACTAGGAACTGGACTCAGCCACCTCCTCAACTTCCTTAAATATTCATGCTCAATATAGGTATACTAATTTCAAACACTGGTTAATTTCAAATTAATTTAGAGTTTATTATCTTTGGAATTGATTTAATTCCCAAAATGGCTAAGTTATTAACTTACATAGCAAACATAACACATTCATTTTAATTTGACTTTTGCAAGTCCAATAATTTAAAAATGAGCATTATGTACTTGAAAATGAAAGTTTTGTAACTCTATTTCCTGGATATGCTAAACTTGGTGAAGCAAGTCTTTTTGGAGTGCCTACTCTTCTCAAAGGTTTAAGTTTGTGTACATCTATGCATTCTGCTCGTGACTGTTCTCTGGTCATCTATATGCCAAAAGGTCTTAGAGACCTCACATGTATATAGCTTGACTCATGCAGGGTTGTAAAAAAATTTGAAGTAACATTTGGGGACGGAGAGGTGGTTTAGCAGTTAAGGCACTTGCCTGAAAAGCCAAAGGACCTCAATTCAATTCTCAAGGTGGCACATGAATCTGGAGTTGGTTTGCAGTGGATAAAAGCCCTGTCGCACCCTTTCTTTCTCTCTCTCTCTCACTTTCGTTCTCGCTCTGCCTCTTTCCCTCTCTCAAATAAATAAATAAAAGTAATTTTAAAAAATTTGAAGTAACATTTAAAAAATTGAGATATCTTACATCACATTTAGACTTCTACCTTTCTCAAAAAACCTCAAAGTCAGCCGGGCGTGGTGGTGCACGTGTTTAATCCCAGCACTCGGGAGGCACAGGTAGGAGGATTGCAAGAGTTCAAGGCTACCCTGAGACTACATAGTGAATTCCAGATCAGCCTGAGCTACTGTGAGACCCTACCATGGAAAACTGGGAAAAAAGAAAAAAACACCTCAAAGTATAGGACTTCTGGGCCCACATACCTGACAAGTTGCAGATATGGAGTGTATGCCTATAAACTCACTCTCTGACCCCCTCCTGTGTAGAATCTCTAGATTGCCTTGTGGCCCTTCTAAAGATATGGGCCTGGTCAACATAATTAAACCCTGGTTTGTTTAATTTTTCTCCTGAAATGTTGTTATTTTAAAAGCTAGACCTCGAATGTAATTATGAACATTATTTTCATTTTGTTTTGTTATATGGACTTTTAAATTTTCCCAGATGTATCCTCTTGTCAAAGGAATGGAAAGACATATTAATATATTCCCCTAGGTTAGAGAATCTGTAACTTCCAGGTAAAAGCGAATACCAGGAAGATCCAGGAAATCTCTGTGTGATAGAAAAATGAGGTACCTAACAAGCATGTGAGTCATCTGGTCACATCTTCCTGGGACCTGCAGACCTTAAAGAGGATTTGAGGCATTGGATGTGAGTATTGAGCTCCCTTCCTGCCTGAGGACCACTCTCCTGGTGGATTCAGTAGACATTGAGGAGACTCCTAAATTCTCAAAGGAGAAAATATGAGCAGCTTAAACCCATATGCATATATTGATATTCCTTTTGCCTTATAAGCCCAGCAAAATTTGATGAACACTGGGCAGAAAGAATTAAGAGCCTCAGGGTCAGGAAGTGTATCCTGAGGGATGGCCTCACAGTGGATGCAGGTGTGGTAAAGGACCACAAGAAAAGTAAGCTATTGGAAAATCACCAGTGTGCCATTTGTTCATTCAGTAATATTCACAATTAGTAATGAAAACACACAAGTACAGAGCACAAGGACCACCATTAACATAGTTAGAATTTGTTGTGACATTACTTTATCCACAAAATAATTAAAAATCCTAATCTGACATTGAAGAAAAAAAAGCAAGCATAGTTATGCTTTATACTTATATTGAAAATATCATTTCAGACAGTGATTCCATTTTTTAGAAACACTTTAATATGTTTTTTATTGGAATTATACCTTTACTTCCCAGGAAATGATAGCATTAGCATCAGAAAGAAATCTATGGCAAATATATGTTGCTTTCTAGGGCATCCCTGTTAAATTACAAATATTTAAAACTATTTGTCAAATTTGACCTATTATGCAATCTTTTCATTTTATCTGTGATTTTTAATCATCAGGAGGGATGATTATAATAAACCCATTGAGCTTGAAAAAAATCCATCAAATGATTAGAAGGTAGGGCTTGAACTATCTGCTGTTGTAAAGCTATCGAGTTAATATTTCATTACACTACATTAGAAGTTTATATCTGAACAATTCTTAAAATTAGTATGCATCCACACCAATATCATAACCAATTAGATGAAGCAGACATACTTGGGAATACTAATGTTCTGAAAGGTGTTTCTAATAGGTTTATAAAGGACTGTGTTTAGGTAACCTTCTAACCCTCCAATGTAGATAAGTGGGATCATTCATATAGAAGGGTAACTTGCTTCAAATCTGGGGTCTGAGCAGTGGCAGGAATGCATCCTTCCTCAGCCTCTCAGTCAGTTTCACCTCTATTAGTCTCATATTTGTTCACTTATGCTCATTCACATTCATCTTTGAACACTGAGACAAGATGTCTTGATCTGCTGAGCTAGAAAACACATCTCTAAGTCAATCTGTAAAATGCTCATTTATATCACCACCAAAGAACAACCTGACAAAGAAAATACTGCCATATGGGGTATGGGTGAACATAATTGTTACACTTGACAGAAGACACACATGCATATTTAGATGAACCTCAAAACCTTGTGCTCGAATGTGACTGCACTCTCTATACTCAGAAGTCCAGAAACAACCATTCATCAGACTGTCTTCTTAGGGAAATGCTTACATTTGCCAGATGAGATGGGAATGTAACATTCATAAAGCCTTCTACATTGTGATTAAGAAAGTCCATTTTCTAAATGTAATTGAACCTATACCTTATTCTATGACCTGGGATTATTTTTTGAATCTCTAAAGAGAAAGGATTTCTCTTATTTGAAGTTTTCAAGATGGCTCTCCTGACTAGGGTTTTTGAGTTTCAATCTTGGCTGTTCCTATTCATCATTTACATAGGAAACCCAAGTGTATAAATTTGGAGAAGTTACTATCTTTATACATGCTTTTTGAAAGAATGAAAATGACAGGTATTAGTGCATGTCAAAATGGTTCTATAAAATCCAGGGTCAGCAATAGTAAGATCTGTAATCTGAGAGGATTAAAAGGGGAAATAAAAATAATATGAAGAACAGCTTTCCAAAGCTGGTCTGTACTTGACCTTCTGAAAAGTCTATTAACAAGGATTAAAAAGTCTGTGAAGGCCGGGCGTGGTGGTGCAGGCCTTTAATCCCAGCACTGGGGAGGCAGAGCTAGGAGGATTGATGTCAGTTCAAGGCCACCCTGAGATTACATAGTGAATTCCAGGTCACCCTGGGATAGAGTGAGACCCTACCTTGAAAAACAACAAAAAAAAAACAAAACAAAACAAAACAACAAAAAAAAGTTTGTGAAGTAGCCAGGCTGTGGCGCCCCCATAGAGGCTGCAGCTCCCTCCAGCTGGGGCAGGAGGCCTCCCCTGGGCTGCAGCCCACAGCACGCTTCCCACTTCCTGGCCTCCAGAGCGGCTGTGAGCGTGGCGCAGGGAGTCCAGATGCCTGGAGATGAGGATTGGCGTCTGGATGGCAGGGGAACTGAGGAGCCCTCGTGTGGCGGGGGCCAGATGAGGCCAGGGGGCACTGTGGGCTATCCCCTTGCCAATCTGGGCATTAATTTTGGGGGTGAAATCCTGAAACCTCTGGATTAGGGTGAGTGGCTTGGCAGGAAGCAGGTCTGGATACTTCCACCGTATTTGTCTTCAGGAACAACCACGACTCCACAGTAGATGTTGATGCCCAAGAAGAACCGGAATGCCATTTATGAACTCCTTTTTAAGGAGGGGGTGATGGTAGCCAAGAAGGTTGTCCACATGTCCAAGCACCCTGAGCTGGCAGACAAGGGTGTACCCAACCTTCATGTCATGAAGGCCATGCAGTCTCTCAAGCCCCGAGGGTACATGAAGGATCAGTTTGCCTGGAGGCATTTCTGCTGATATGTTACCAACAAGGACATCCAGTATCACTGTGATTACCTCCATCTGCCTCCTGAGATAGTGCCTGCCACCCTGGGCCCCAGCCATCCTGAGCCTGGCCTGCCGCGGCCCAAAGTAGCTTGCAAGACTCACCAGAGGGGAAGCTGACAGAGACACCTATAGACAAGAGCACTGTGCCCCTGGTACTGACAAGAAAGTGGAGGGTGGTGCTGGGTCAGCAACTGAGTTCCAGTTTTGAGGTGGATTTGGTTGTGGATGTGATCAGCCACCTCAGTAAAGTTGAAGAGGATTGTTTTGTTTTGAATAAATTTGTAGCCAGGAAAAAAAAAAAAAAGTTTGTGAAGGGCTGGAGAGATGGCTTACCACTTAAGGCACTTGCCTGCTAAGCCTAAGGACCCATGTTCAACTCTCCAGATCCCACCTAAGCCAAATGGAAAAAGGTGAGGCAGGAGCAAGGTCTCACATGCCCACTAGGTGGCGTAAGCGTCTGGAGTTCAAATATAATGGCTGAGACCCTAGCACACCAATTTTCTCTCTCTCTTGGTCTCTCAGTAAAAAAAAAAAAAAAAAAAAAAAAAAAGACTTAGTAAAGATGGCTTAAAGTGCTCTTTGATGCAGTTCAGCTTAAGAGGTTTTCTGTTAGATCTGGAAATAGATTTCTTTATTATCCTGTCACTTGCCAAACAAGAATGGAAAACTTCATCTAGAAGCTGTGTAAAATCTCACAAACCACTACCAAACTCCAGGCACAGATGTCACCATCAATGGACAACAAATCCTCTTCCACACATGTGCATTTAGGGCCTAGGCAATGGTGAAAAGCACATGGCCTTTATCTGGGAAACTTCTGCGCTAAAGCTTTCACAAAGTCATAAATGCACAGATTGTAAGTCGAGAAGGAGTCGGCTCACTATAATCGGCTGATCAGGAAATCACAGCTGCACTGTCATTAGCTGCAGAAGGCTGAGGTCCTTACAACCATCCCTTCGGTCTTTTCTATCCTCAGCACAGGTGTTGTGTGTACTTTGTAGAAATACCATCTCTATGGGATAATTATAGCTCCAGGGAAACCAATCTGCACCCTGCCACTATTCTGACAACAGCAGAGATTCCAAATTGGCTAGTTTATCTTACAGGGTATATGTCTGTCAGAACACAGGAAGTTCAGTATTCGCTGCAGTAATTGGTGTCACTGGGAAATTAGGCAATATAATATCAACAAATGAGTTTTTAATGTCAATGACTCAGACATTTTCTACATACCTATACATTTACCCAATAAAAACACTGAATAAGCCACTGGAACATTTAAAAGTCCATTGTTGATAACAGACCAATGGTATTGCTCAGGGGCTTATCAGGTCCAAATCAGCTTTAGAGCTCGAGTCTTCTCTCCCACAATTAGTGTTTTTCCATTTAAGTCAAAGCCATGTGAGCTCATGAGTGAGTTTCTGTTCTAAATCCCTTCCATATCTCTTTTCATGAAAATACACTCACTCTTGCACACCTACACACTCCATTAAACCATGGAGGAAATGACAGAAATTACTTTAAATAAATCTTATCCTGGCAGAATACACAACTCAGAGACAAAACAAAAAGCACATTCTTATTTTTGAATGTGGCTGACAGAATGTCCTGTATACTGGCTAAGAAAGATTAGTTATGATCATTTATAAAGCACTACCATGTCTGCGATGATTACAAATAAAAACAGGTACAAATGCTGGAAGTGAAAGGCAAAAAAAAAAAAAAAAAAAAAAAAAACCTGCTTCTCTGAAAATACCTAAAATAATTAAAAGATTTAAAAGTAACTCGCAAAAAGTCCACTGACAGAGATGGAATACTCTTTACTCACATCTGTCATTTCCAAGGACAGCACAACAGAATGTGATTTATGCTGCTCTATTTTTATAAAGCACTGTCCTTATCCACAAAGCCTACATTTAAAACTTATTAGAAATGAAGAAGTCTTATTTCATTGGCTAAATGCCAATGAAGGGAAGAGAGAGCAAAGATGATCTGGTTAACTGGTAGATATCACAAGTCCTGAACCTTATGACTTTGATTTTATATTTTATCAGAAAATGGACCTCCCTAAATGTTTTTTTCAAGATATTTAATACTAATTATAGCTTTACTGACCAGACACAATATACCAATAAGGAAAGGGCTGGAACGGCACTGGCGGCTCAAGGTCTGCAGGTGACACCATCAGATCAATCTAACATAAATGGCAGAAAGCTCCTGATTTCTCTAATGTCCCTTGCCCAAAACTGAAGAAGGATGCATACTCTAAAGTCAATTTGAAACAGAAGGGTTCTCATCTAAGGTGTGCCACATAGTGCTCGGCTAGCAGGAAGGTCCATTATATGCAAAAATATTATCAGGTCTATGATTCCTGGTGTCTAGGAGAGAAAGAAATGTTTTATTAATGTAGGGGTTCCCTGAAATTTCAATAAAAACCAGGTCACAAACACTGCCAGGAACCATTTAGGGAATCTTTGGGGGAAATCACTTTGTCAACTCAATGCACAATAAAATTACACCTCTAAGAAACATACAGGTGGGTCATCCTTGTACCAGCCTGGTGAAGAATGCCATATTTCTAATGAGAAATGCAGAAAGTGTCACTACCCTCACCTACAATGCTGGGGAAAAGATGCTGCTAAAATAAAATAACGCAACATAAGGAAAAAGGAAGCTGGTATTCTTGGTCCAACAGTTCTCCTGGGGGGCTATGATCAAGCAGGGACTGTGTAATCCTCCCTCATTTGGCATGTGGCTCCCATTTTATTTCCTTTTGCCTCACAGAGAAAGAAATACAGAGAGGAGAAGAAAGAAAACAAAAAATAATTGCATGAATGTCTTCAGGCCAGGCCTGGAAGCATTCTTACTTTATTTCTATTCTCTTGCCTACCAAAAAAGTATATAGCCCCACTTCTATGGTGAAGGAACAGGGAAATGGAGTTTGGCTGTCCACAAAAGAAGTGAAATAACATGCAAGGGCACAGTGTTGTCTTAGCCATTATTGTGTTTCAGAAAGACCATGAAGGAAGATAGACACTGGGTAAAACAGGTTCTTTACTGTATTTTTCCCTTCAAAATTGTGGTTGTACTGACCAAAATATTTAAGTTTAACTAGTTAGGACTGAGACATCATGATTATTCTCAATCTATGTCAAAGAGTTCTTCCTTGTCTATCCAATAACATTTTACTAAAATCCATCTGCTTAACCCTTTGGGGCTTCAGAACTACCAATTTTTTATGTATTTCCTAATTGCATATGTCACTGCTTTTTTTTTTAACTTTTTGTTTGTTTATTTATTTATTTGAGAGCAACAGAGAGAAGGAGGGAGAGAGAGAGAGAGAGAGAGAGAGAGAGAGAGAGAGAATGGGCATGCCAGAGCTTCCAGCCTCTGTAAACGAACTCCAGACGTGTGCGCCCCCTTGTGCATCTGGCTAATGTGGGTCCTGGGGAAGTGAGCCTTGAACCGGGGTCCTTAGGCCTCACAGGCAAGCGCTTAACCGCTAAGCCATCTCTCCAGCCCATGTCACTGCTTTTGATATCATGTTCTCTGGGCCATTTCTTTACCCTTTCAGACATTTATTTTTTTAAATTCATATTATAATAAGTTGGGCATTTATATTTAAATACAATTCTTTTCAGGGCTGAATTTTTCACTACCAAATCCATATTCAAGTCCTAATCCTCAATAACTAAGGGTAAATGAGGTCATTAGCATGAGCCTGATCCAATCTGATGTGTTTTGTAAACTGAGATGGGACAATGAACATATAAGATAAAGGCCACGTGAGGACGCTGCTAAAAGGTGGCCATTCTGCACAAAGGAAAAAGGCCTCAGGAGAAACTCAAACCGCCAACACTTTAGTCTTAGACTTTTAACCTCCAAACTGATAAATTCTTCTTGAATAACTCAGTCTGTGGCTCTTTGTTATAGAAGTTAAGAAAATAAAAATCTTATGCCTTCTTGAAGCTTGGCTTTTAGGTTCAAATTTCTACTCAACACAGGCTCCCCAATTCATCCTGTGACTATAACCCCACTCTGCATTATCTGCTGTGCTGAGCACACCTACACAGGGTTCCTTCCCCATGGGGGAAAACCAGACAGGTTTGGACCAAATTAATTCTGAAGGCACTTTAGAATGCTCCCAGTCACTGTTACATTAGTAGTACAAGGTACATTGTGTCAAAGCTTTTGTCTGAAATGTGTAGGAATTTTAATAAAAATTTGCAAATGAATGAAATTGGTTTGAAATATTCTTTTTTTCTGCAAAAATAGCAGTAACTTCTAGCTAATTTCTTAATATGTGATGATCATCCCTTGATTCCTACAACTCATAGGGCATTGCTATGTATCCTGTCTGAGAGTAAACTTTGTTTCTCCTTTAGCAGGTTCAAGAAAAGTCAGCACCTTTAACACCTCACCTAGTATATATTCCAATTTCTCCCAAGCATTTGTGCCATTTAAAATTAAAATTATTAAGGACCTTCCCAAGACTACAACTGACTAGGAAAGAAGACAGGTTTCCTCCCACAGTTAAAAATGCCTCCTCTCAACTTCTGTACTATCAGATTATTTCGTCACCTTAACCTATTCCTTCAAAGTAAAATCTTTACAAAAATAATATTTAAAATTAATATGATCTGAGGTTTGAGACCACCCAGTTTTCATTTCTGGCTGAACTCCAATTCAGTCATCCACATACACTACATAGACTACTGCCTCCAGGAAGCTTGCCCTTCTTTGTTTTCCTGGCTTCACATCATCTTCTGCTAGCACAAGGCATGCTCAAGATCCCGTGTCTGCAGAAGCACTTATGACCCAGTCCCTCCAACTCTCAGATTGCTTCCTCTCCTAAAAGGTAGGGGCTGCAACTCTGTTTGCAAAGCAACCTCTGCAAATGAATGCTCAATTAAACATTGATTTTGACCCATAAATTTATATATTATTATTACTACAAACCTGCCTACAGTTTTAGTTTAAAATTTATTCACCTTTAGCCAAATATTTCAACATCCTAAAAGAATATAAGCTAAATAGAAATGTATTAAACATCCTTTAGACCATATTATAAAATATTTGCTGTAGTTAACACAGTAGTTTTTTTTTATTTCTGCATATATAACTGACTTATTGTAGTTTTTTATTTCTGCATACATAACTGACTTACTTAACTGTCTAACTCTCCTTATAGAGTAACATTTCTCTACACTGATCTGTAGCCATGTGGACACCAAGCTGACAAGAGAGTGCCCGAACACAAAGCCTGCATCCAAAGGGAATGCTGCGGCAGGTCTACCACGGAGAATAGTTCCCGACTTTAAGCTGTCCTGAAATGGGATTCCTGTTCCTCAGGCTTTCAGAAGTCTCTCTTTGGTTCTCTCACAACTTCCTTATGTGCTTCTTCTGCTCTAGCTGGTTCTCCTGCTAAGGGACAAGGTACCCATTGAAGCGCAAATGACCCAGTACAGTCATGAGGACAGTCATGCTACACAAAGAGAAGCCCAATTTCTATTCTAATTGCCCTTACAATTCAGACAAGAGAAAGACTGTTGTTTGTTGAAAATAGCTTAATTACTTCAATAGATGCATTATTTAAGAGAGGCAGAGTCGAGCCGGGCGTGGTGGCGCACGCCTTTAATCCCAGCACTCGGGAGGCAGAGGTAGGAGGATCGCAGTGAGTTCGAGGCCACCCTGAGACTCCACAGTGAATTCCAGGTCAGCCTGGGCTACAGTGAAACCCTACCTTGAAAAACCAAAAAAAAAAAAAAAGAGGCAGAGTGAATTCTGAAAAGACATGGTGGATTGCTTCTTAAAACGTGCCAAACTCGAAGGGAACCTTTTGGAGATAACTTCACTTTAACTGTGTTTCAGCCCTTTGACTTGTTCATCTCAAGCTCTTACCTGTATTGGCTGTGAAAGCAGTACTGCCTGGGAAGTTTACATGAGTAATAATGTCTCTTGGCTTTATTTATTTGTCTTAGTTAACACACAGTTTTAGGTATCATTATCACCTTTTCAAACACAATTTGTTTTGGTTGATTCTCTTCCTATCTCATTACTCTGACATTACTGTTCCCCTTGGGTCTTCCCTTCTTAAATTTTTAAAAATTTTGTTTTGATTTTCCGAGGTAGGGTCTCCCTCTTGCTCAGGCTGACCTGGAATTCAATACATAGTCTCAGGCTGGCCTAGAACTCATGGAGATCCTCCTGCCTCTGCTTCCTGAGTGCTGGGATTAAAGGCATGCACCATCATGCCCAGCTTCCCTTCTTTTTATATGTCATATATGTCCTTTTGCCCTTTCTTCATTCCCTCTTTCATCAAAGTCTCTTATTACCTGCTCTTGGTCACTTTTTGGCATTTTAAATTTTACCTACATTTATGCTCTCTCTCTACACCAACACACACACACACAGAGCAAGCTAGAGTCTGCATGTGAGAAAGAATATGATGTTTTGGGATTTCTGAGTTTGGGTTCCCAAATTCAATTTTACTGAAATATCATTGTTTTTGACTAAGTAAAATTCCACTGTGGCTGGGTGTGATGGTGCACGCCTTTAATCCCATCACTTGGGAGGCAGAGGTAGGAGGATTGCTATGAATTTGAGGCCACCCTGAGACTGTGTAGTGAATTCCAGGTCAGCCTGGACTAGAGTGGGACCCTAATGAACAGTGTACATTCCAGATGTTCAAGTTACAGTAAACACACACACATACCCCAAAGGAGGAAAGCTAGGGCAGAGTTTAGGAAAAGTTGTCTGTTTAACCAGAGTAGATCTCCAAAAATCTACTTATTTTGGTTTTGGGGTTTTTTCCTCATGTTGAAAAAATGACAGAACTTGTTCTCTTTCTGTTCTGAGATGTCTCTACAGTGATAACAAAAGCCCAAGAGTAGGACCAGCTAAGAAATTTGCAGGGCTCAGTGTCACATGAAAAAGAGGGATTCCTTTGCTCAGAAACAATTAGGAGTTTCAAGCATTACAACAAACTCAGGACCCTTCTGAGCCCAAGACCTTGTTGTAAGTCCACAGGTACTTCCCCATGGGGTTTTTCACTTCCTGGTTAAACTGGGGCTTCAAAGGCAAAACAACTCTTTAGTTGCTCTGATTCATAACAGTGAATCAGAAGTAATTTCTGACAGCATTGGAGACAAACTCTGAAATAAGCTACTGAAATACAGCTCATGTTTCAAGGCCCTTATAGAATCTTCTCTGATTACCTCAAAATAAATTTCTCCTTTGAACAATACCCAAACTCACTGCCTGTTTATATAAAGAGCACTGGTTACATCAAAACATGTGTTACATCTATAAAATGGCACTGGTGACATAATAACATGTATTATAGGTTTTTACATTTCTTATTTCCTCTTTCAGGAAATTTCTACAACAATATGAGGAACATTTTAATCACTCATTTTTCTCCTATAATATCCACAGCCATACTTTTTATGTACTAGATCAGGAGTGTCAACCTTCTGACACTCTAACATGACACTGTCATCTAAATATGTATTGAGCCATATTTATCCTGGGCTGCATGTGTCCTGTGAACTGCAGAATGAGCATACCTGCTTTAGATACTTAATTATTACTAACGTACTTCATCTGTGTTTGACCCGTGTAAATTCATCTTGCTGAATAGGAATAGAGTTGACTTTTTATTAAAATAATTAAATCTGTTGGCAAGTATAACTGAGTCCACAGTTCTCAACTGAGAGGAAAAGAAAATACCAGGATGACAAGCTGCTTTCTCATCACAATGTCCCCTTTCACCTGTCAATTACTTGCATTCCACCATATGAAAGATCTCTTTAAATCTCAAGGATTTCTTAGGGTAGCTACGAGTCCCTTAGAAAAATGGAAATGGTCTCAATCTGAAACTATATTAACTAAAGGACTTCTACAGAAGATTCTAAAATTGTACTCTTGCAATTGCATGTGGTTACTTCTTGAGGTACTTGTTAAAATATTCAAATTTCACTGTCCAATCCAAGACCTACTGATAACTTAGTCTCTTGGTATTCTGTATTTAGCTATCTTGAGAAGCTCTGTTACTACTTCCATATGCTTGTATGAAAAGCATGTATGCTAGTTATAGTTCAAGACAATCATCAAAAGAGCATATTTAAGGATACAATCTCACTGGTTAATGATGCTCTCAAATACCGTTTGTATATCTCTCTATTATCAATAATAATGTATAGAATGATTATGATAAACAAAAATTAAGACAGTCTAAAATTTCTACTAAGAATACTCAAGCAAATATCTTAAGTTTTACTCTACTCTGATAGTTTACTATCCTTAGACTCTCAAAAGACTGCTTGCCTTAATGATAACATATATTAAAAAAAAAACACAAGTAGTTAACATGACCATTTCAAGTATAACTAGCATTTTTTTTTACCTTATGCAATAACTACTTGGGCTTATCATTCTGCTCATTGGCCTAATATCACCTTTTACCCATCTTTCTGCCAGAGTACCCTAACACAATGCTTGAAGACCAAAATTTGCCTTATTTGAATACCTTTCAACTATGGACATAGCACCTCCAATTACATGTTATTGTGATTTGTCATTTGAATGGAAGATGCCTGCCCATAGGATCATGTGTTTCAACACTTCAACCCCAATTGATGGTGCTGTTTAAGAAGGTGATGGGTGGGACCTTTAGGAGGTGGAGCCTTGCTGAAGGAAATGCGTTACTGTGAGCATGCTTGAGGTTAAACTGGACCCAAATTCCTATTCATTCCCTGCTTCCTGTCAATGTGACAATGTGACCATCTTCTGCCTGCTCTTCATGCTATGCCATCCATAGAATGAAACTTCACCTTTAAATGGTATGCTAACCTAAAATACTCTCCTTACTTAAGCTGTTTCAGGTCAGGTATTTGTCCAGAGCAATAAGTAACTGATACATACATACACACTCCCCACACCCCTCCACATATATTTGCTGAAGGAATGAAATACTGGGTTCAGAATTTTAATTTATCCTACTTGTGGATATTCTCTGACATTGGGTTGAAGGGAAGTATTCATGAGGGCAAGAGGTTGATATAGGATGAAGAACTATAAAAATAACAGACAGGGTTTCTCCACTCCCTTTCTCTGTCCCTCCCACCTTACTTCTTCCCTTCTGTGCTCTATGTAGCAAGGTCTCACTATTTAGCCCAGGATGGCCTTACAATTCTCCTGCCTCAGCCTCTTTAGAGATGAAATCACAATTATATACCACCACACCCAGCTCAGAAATAGATGTTAATGTATGTTGCAGTCAAGTTCGACTTGCTGGTAGAAATCACCCAACCAAGATCAGCTTGTGGGGGAAAAAAAGTGGTTTATTTTGGCTTACAAGCTCAAGGGGGAAGCTCCATAATGGCAGGGAAAACAATGGCATGAGCAGAGGGTGGAAATCACCCCCGGGCCAACATAAGATGGACAGTAGCAATAGAAATCTGTGCCAAACACTGGCATGGTGAAACTGGCTATAACACCCATAAACCCGCCCCCAAGAACACACTGCCTCCAGGAAGCGTTAATTCCCAAATCTCCGTCAGCTGAGAAAAAAGTATTCAGAACACCTAAGTTTATGGGGGACACCTGAATCAAACAACATTCCACCCCGACCCCCATAAATTGATATCCATACATGATGTAAAATACAACACATTCAGTCCAACTTTAAAAGTCCCCATAGTTTTTATCAATCCCAACAATGTTCAAACATCCCCATAGTCCAAGATCTTTTTTTTAAATATATTTTATTTATTTATTCATTTGAAAGTGACAGACAGACAGAGAGAGAGAGAGAGAGAGACAGATAGAGAGACAGAAAGGGCACGCCAGGGCTTCCAGCCACTGCAAACGAACTCCAGATGCGTGCGCCCCCTTGTGCATCTGGCTAACATGGGTCCTGGGGAATCGAGCCTCAAACTGGGGTCCTTAGGCATCACAGGCAAGCGCTTAACCGCTAAGCCATCTCTCCAGCCCAGTCCAAGATCTTTTAACTGAGCCATAATACCAAAAAAAATCCCCCCAAACCCCATAATGGCACAGAATAAACATTCACACTGCAAAAGATGGCACTGGGCATAGCAAAGAAATATTCAACCAATACAAGATTTAAAACAACTACGGCAAACATCAAACTCTATAGCGTCAAGTCGAACAACTCTAGCCAGTGACAAATCTCCAAGTTCAATAATTTTGACCAGCAACAAGTTTCTCGTATTCCAATTCCACCCCTCCATCTAGGCTACTCACAGTCCTGTAAAACTTCATTGGGGCCGGCAGCTACTTAGCAGCCGTCTCATGGTCCCGGCATCTCCACTGGGTCTCCACTGCAATCCACGGTTCATCTTCATGGCTCCATGGGGGTCTCCATGCAGGCAAACAGCAAACCTGCTTCACACTGCCCATGGCTATTTCCAAAACACAAGACCATGTTGCAAACTCAATGACCCTTTCTTTCCTGCATTTCTTATACTCCACAATACCAGGTAGGGTGCCAATTTGTTGATCCAGGGGGGAACAAAGCAGACTTTGAAGAACAGGACTCCTTGAGCACTCAGGCTCCTCCAAAGAGTCTACATTCTTCCTGCTGCCCCAGTGAAGGTCAGCTAGCCTAATCTCAAAGGTTGTAAACTCTCAATTGCAGCTGAATGGAAAGCAGTTCACCCAAAGATTTTTCTTTCTGTCCCTCTTGCTCACTCCTGTTCATTTCTATACATAGCAACCGTGCACAACTTCTCAGGACACAGGAATAACAGCAAGCTTCTCACACAAACTGCTAGCCCAGTCCAAGCAAAGCTCTTTCTCACCCTCATAAGCTAAACCTCACAGTCCATAGTTCTTACTGCATTTAGGTCTTTCAACTCTGGCCAGAATAGTCCATCAAGCTGCACTTACAGCACTGCAAGGCATCTCTTAGGTCAAGGTTTCAAATCCTTCCACATTCCTCTTAAAAATCAGCTCCAAAAGGCCAAAGTCACAAAGTCAGGTGTCTAACAGCAATCCCATTCCTAGGCACCACTTCACTGTTGCAGTCAGGTTCGCATTGCTTGTAGAAATCACCCAACCAAGAGCAGCTTGTGGCGAAAAAAAAATAAAAAAAGGTTGACTTTGGCTTACAGGCTCAAGGGGGAAGCTCCATGATGGCAGGAAAAATGATAGCATGAGCAGAGGAAGGACATCATCGCCTGGCCCACATAAGGTGGACAATAGTAACAGGAGTGTGTGCCAAACACTGGCATGGTAAAACTGGCTGTAACACCCATAAGCCTGGCCCAACAACACACTGCCTCCATGAAGCGTTAATTCCCAAATCTCCATCAGCTGAGGATCTCACATTCAGAACACCTAAGTTTATGGGGGACACCTGAATCAAACTACCACAATGTATTGGGTTGAAAATTAACTGACTATTTTGGACTTTATTTCCTTTGAAGGGGTTCTAAATGGATTTGAAACCTCAAACTTCAAACCCTCAGAGAAACTCATTCCTACAAATCTAAACCAGGAATTACACTCAGAACACATATAGCTAGAGCTCACCCTCTGAGAACTACTGAAGACCAGGCTTCTCTGTGGGGGTCTAACTCTAAGAATACTCCCACAAAGAGAGTATAGTTTTTAAAAAATATTTTTATTTATTTGCAAGGAGAAAGAGAGGGGGAGAGAGAATGGGCACACCAGGGCAAACAAATTCCAGATGCATGTGCCACTTTGTGCGTCTGCTTTATGTATGTATTGGGGAATCAAACACAGGACACTAAGCTTTGAAATAAAGCACCTTAAGTACTGAGCCATCTCTGCAACCCTAGTGTTTAATATTAAAATATCAAAACTTTCTTCCACATAAAACAGTAGTATTAATATGGTAAACATAAGAACCAAAATGCAGTATGATGGCTGTGATCTTTCAGAAAGATTGAGTTTCTCAGCTTAGACTAGTGGGAACAAAACCACTACAGAGATGCTCACCTAACTGATGAACCTTAGATAGAAGGTGACAGAGACAAGGGAAACTGGGATGGAAGCTTTCTGGTGAAAAGGTTCCATACAGACAGACATCAGAAATATTAATTTTGGGATGATCACACAATGAAAAGTGAAAATTTCTTCAAGTTATTTCTAGAATTAGATTTTGATTTTTCTCTTAAACCTATCAGTCAAGTATAATCACAAAGTTTACACATAAAGACCTGTACTTGAGGGAACTAGAATTCCAATAATTTATGACTTCTGAATTTAAAACTGAATCCTGGGAACACACACACACAGAGAGAGAGAGAAAAGAAAAAACAATGGAAACCAGCTTTGTGTATATAAAGCTTAAAAGGGAAAAAAAGGTGGTAAGTCAGAGCTAAGGATGACCCAGGTACAACTTCCTCCCCTGAATACTTTGAAATTTCTTATAATAAGAACTTTTACAAGGCTATACATCACAACAAAGGACATAAAGATAATTACATTTCCTTGACAGCACTGTTAAGCAATAAATTTATCAAAATATAAATAAAGTCAATTATAATCAATGTCATGGGCCTCTATTACATGTTTATGCAAAGTTACTGTTCCTTCAAATTAACCAAGAAGGCTTTCCCTAGGATATAATGACACTAATTCTAATTAAAGCTGAGCCATGGCAAAGTTTAAGTTATTTCTCCTTGGACTCCTTTACTTGCACTGCTGTGCTTATTTTACATAGTTCTCAGCATCATGTTTGACATACAAAAAGAATCCTTGAATGTTAGCTAGTATTAATCTTTTATTTGGTGGGGGGTTCGAGGTAGGATTTTCCTCTAGCCCAGGCTGACCTGGCATTCACTATGTAGTCTCAGGGTGGCCTTGAACTCATGGTAATCCTCCTACCTCTGACTCCCAAGTGCTGGGATTTAAGGCATGAGCCACTATACTGGCTGCTATTATTAATCTTTATATAATAATTATCCTCATTCCTCTCACCCATTTAATACTTAAATTTTACATTACATGCTGAAATTTATTTTATAGATTCTCTGTGTATTATATAAACGGAAAAGATTTTTGATTACTCACGATTTCACATTAGGTAATACATATTAATATTTATCAGTTGGGCTGAAGGGATGGCTTAGCAGTTAAGGTATTTTTCTGCAAAGCCTAAGAACCCAGGTTTGACACCCCTGTACCCACGTAAGCCAGATGCATCGGTGGGGGGTGTGTGTGCATGCATCTGGAGTTCATTTGCATGACTGGATGCCTTGGCATGCTCATTCTCTCTCGCTATCTGCCTCTCTCTCAAAATGGAAATATATATGTATATAAATATATATGTATATATATGTCAGTTATTTTTCTTGTTGCTGCAAGAATTACCTGACTAAAGTAACTTAAAGAAGGAAGGATTTATTTTAATAACTTTTTTGTTTATTTCTATTTATTTGACAGTGACAGAAAGAGAGAGAGAGAGACTGAGAGAGAAAGAGAATGGGTGCGCCAGGACTTCCAGCCACTGCAAACGAACTCCAGATGCATACACTCCCTTGTGCATCTGGCTAATGTGGGTCCTGGGGAATCAGGCCTCAAACCTGGGTCCTCAGGCTTCACAGGCAAGTGCTTAACCACTAAGCCATCTCTCCAGCCCAAGAAGGATTTATTTTGACATAGAGTTCAAAGTTACAGTCCATGGTGTCTGGAACATAAAGAAGCTTGTAATATTCAGTCCACAGTCAGGCAGGAAGCAGAAAGCAATGAATATTGGTGTTCAGCTAGCTTTATCCTTTTTTATACAGTATAAGACTCCACCCCATGGAATGGGGCTACTCACATTTAGGGTGGGTCTTCCCACCTCAGTTAACCTAATAAAGAAAATTCCACACAGACAAGCCTAGAGGATTGTTTCCATGGAGACTCTAAACCCTATCAAATTGACAACTGAGATTAATCATTGCAATATGACAGAATCATATTTGATATGAAATATAACATATACCATTACATTTTACTTTCATATAAATATCACCTTCTACTTATTTACTACATAATGATTTTGAGCCTCCCATATTTAAAGCTCCATAACATATCCATCTATATTCTGAAAAAAAAAATCTTATTTTAAGGCTAAACTTGAAAGTCTTTTTTAATATTTTATTTTTATATTTAATTTTAAATTTTTATTAAGAATATACTTCATATGGATATATTATGTGTTGGTACCCTTTTTCCCTCCTCCTTGCACCACTCGTCAGTGGGGTTGTGGGTTATGCATTGTAAGAACAGCAGTCTGTTATTGGGGAAGGCAGTGCCTTTGGGCATTATATCCCAACTTGTGGCTCTTACAAACTTTCTTCCCCCTCACCTGCAAAATTCTGCTTTGCTGATTTCTTTCTCTGTATATTTGTCCTTTATATATAGAAAGGCTACTGATTTTTGCGTGTTGATTTTATATTCTGCCACTTTGCTGAAGGAATTAATCACCTTTAGAAATTTTAAGATAGAGACTTTTAGGTCACTTATGTATATAAATATGTCATCTGCAAACATTCCAATTTGTATCCCTTTTATTTCTCTGGTCTTATTGCTTGGGCTAGGACTTCTAGTACTGTGTTGAAGAACAGTGATAAGAGTAGGCACCCCTGTATTTTTCCCAATCTCAGTGGGAACTCCTTGAGTCTTTCTGCATTAAGTACTATTTGGGTTTTCAATGCTTTATATATAGCCTTTATTGTGTTGATATCTAAACTGACCATGCCTAGTCTCTCCAGCATTTTGGTCATGAAGTGATGTTGTATTTTGTCAAAGGCCTCTGCATCTATTGAAATGATCATGTGGTTCTTGTTATTATTTATATGATGTACTATGTTGACTAATTTCCATATGTTGAACTATCCTTGTGATAAATCCTGCTTGATCAAAGTGAGTAGTGCTTTTGATGTGTTGTTGAGTTCAGTTTGCAATAATTTTGTTCAGGATCTTTGCATCTAAGTTCATCAGGGATATAGGCCTATAGTTTTTCTGTTGTATCTCTGTCTGGTTTTGGTATTAGGGTGATGCTAGCTTCAAAAATGAAGTTGGGGAGGATTCCTTGTTCTTCAATTATGCAAAACACCTTGAGAAAAATTGGTTTCATTTCTTCAATGAAAGGTTTGATAGAATTTGGCCAAGAAGCCATCTGGTCCTATACTTTTCTTTTGGGTGAGGTTTTTGATTACCTTTTCAATCTATATGGGTATGATAGGTTTGCCTTGGAGATTATTCTACTCTGAGTTTAGTTTTGGTAGATGCTATGTGTCTAGGTATTCACACATTTCTTCCAGATTTTCCAGTTTTGTGGAGTAGAGGTTTTGGAAGTAACTCCTAATGATTCTTCCAATTTCATTGATATGTATTGTGACTGCTCCCTTTTCATTTTTGATTTTGTTGAGACTTTATTTTATTTGATCAAATTGGCCATGGGTTTATCAATCGAGTTTATTTTTTCAAAGAACCAGCTCTTCATTTCATCAATTTTCTTAATTGTTTCTTAGTTTCCAGTTAATTAATCTCTGCTCTGATCTTGATTATTTGTTTCTGTCTGAAGCTCTTAGGATTGGATTCTTCTTGTTTTTCCAAGACCTTTAGGTGTATGCTGAGGTTATTAATTTGGGAATCTCTCCATCTGTGTTATGAAAGCATTTAGTGTAATAAATTTTCCCCTTAGGACTGCCTTTATTATGTCCCATAAGTTTTGGTAAGTTGTGTTTTAATTGTCATTCAATTCTATAAATTTACAATTTCTTTCTTGATTTCTTCCACTATACTTCATTGTTTCAATGTGTATTGTTCAGTCTCTAGGAGCTGGTGGAGTTCCTTATGTATCTCTTGTTAATTTATAGCTTTAATGCATTGTGATCTGATATGATGCAAGAAGTTACATCAAATTACCTGAAGGTATGGAGGCTTACTTTATGGCATAATACATATTTTGGAGAAGGTTCCATGGGCTGTTGAGAAGGATGTGTATTCTATAGGGTTGGAGTGGAAAGTTCTGTAGGTGTCCATTAGGTCTAGTTGATCTATGGTGTTGTTAAGCTCTATTATTTCCGTGTTGATTTTCTGCTGGGATGAACTGTCTATTGATGATAGTAGAATATTTAAATACCCATTATGATGGTGTTGGTGGTTATTTCTGTTTTGTTGTCAAGTAGGTTTTGTTAAATAAACTATGGTGCACCTTTGTTTGGTGCATATAGATTTATGATTGTGATATCCTCATGTTGAATCATTCCCTTGATGAATAAGGAATGGCCTTCTTTGTCTTTTCTGATTAATTTTGGTTTGAAGTCTATTTTATCAGCCATTAATATAGTGACATCTGCTTGTTTGTTATTTCAATCTGCTTGTAATATCATTTTCCATTTTTTCACCTTGAGAAAAATTCTCTGGGTTTAGTGGTAGACTGGGTTTCTTGAAGACAGCAGATAGAAGTGTTCATTTCTCTGATCCACTCTGCAGTGCCTTTTGATGGGTGAATTAAGGCCATTAATGTTTAGAGTAATAACTCTGAGATTTGATTTAATCCCTGCCATGTTGGTGTGATTTATAGGGTTTGGTGCTTTCTTGGACTTGTACTATTTTGAGCCTTCTCTAGTTTTGGTTATTGTCATTTGTTTCTCACAGGCTCTTGATATTGGTTGGTTGGCTCTTCTGTATGGAGTATTTCCTGAAGTATACTCTGCAGGTCTGACTTTGTGTTCATATAATCATAGAGCTGTGGAAGCTGGGAAGTTTTCCTTTCACCACCTATTATGGAGGATACATTCACTGAGTATAGTAGGTTGGGTTGGAAGCCATAGGTTTTTAGACTTAAAAGTGCTCCATTCCAGGCCATTCTGGCTTTGCAGGTTTCCAATGAGAAATATAAGTTAATCCTGATGGGATGCCTTTGTATGGAGTTAGTGAGTTATTTCTCTCTTGCTGCTTTTAGCACTGTTTGTCTTCCTTGTTAAGAGTTTTAACTATGATGTTCTTTGGACAGTCTCTTCTTTGGTCCTGTCTGATGTCGTGTGAGCTTCTTACTTGGATGGGGCTTTCTTTTGTCAGACTGGTAATTTTTTCTTCAATAACTTTGTTGAATATGTTCTCTGTGCCTCTGGCCTGGATTTCTTTCCCTTCTGGTATACTCATAACCAGATGTTTGGTCATTTTAGAGTATCCCACAGTTCCCTCATATTCTGTTTGCATGAGTTTTTGAACTTAGCAAAGTTTTTGGACTCCCAATCAATTTCTTCTGTCTTGTCTTCCAGCTTAAAGGTTCTGTCTTCCACATGAGTGACTCTGTTATTGAGGGGTTCCAGAGAGGTTTATAAAAGCTCTATTTGATTTTTGTTTTCTGTTGTGTTATTTTGCCTTGTTTCTGTCTCTTTTTTGAGGTACAATTTCAGTTTGAGGTCTGATTTTCTTGATGTTTCCTGGAATTCATTCTTGCATTCAATCATGTCTTCAATAAGCTTAACCAGTTAGTTATTGAAATTCTCTATTTGTTAACTCACCTTCAATTCATTTATATCTCTTTTGAGGCTTCTCTAGTTTTCTTCAATTAAGTTAAGCCTAGTAACAACAGCTGAGAGCTCTGAGGGATGATTCTGCTCAATTTCATTTATGTGATTATTGGTTTACTGATCCCTATGCTCCCAGTTCAATGATTCTTTTGATCAGGGTCCCACAGCTTGTTGTGTTTTCACTTTGGGATTCAATTTCTGTTGTTTTCTGTATGATTTCATTGGAGGCTTCTATTGTGGGACTAGGCATCCTTGGTGGAGATCTCTGTTTTCTGACTTTGTTGTTGTTGTTGTTATTGTTATTGTTATTATTATTATTATTATTATTATTTTGCACTGTGGTCTACCATCTCAGGGAAAAGTCTTTTATTGAAGAAGAAGTAAGTATTTGTCCTTGTAGGACCTTCAGTGAGTATTCTGTTTTAAATGTGCACTAGATTGGTGTAGTATGGGGTTATAACCATAGATGTACTGATTGTGGAATCTGCAAGTACATCAAATGTACCTGGGAAACTGGGAGGTGGGGAACTGGGAGCTCAAGACTACTCATTCCACTTATGTACACTCTTCAACACAAGGGGACAAGGGGTTGGGGAACCACAAGCCAGGAAGCTGGGGAGCCAGAGGCAAGAGGCCACCTTCCACAGTGGCCCATGCACCCTCTGGCTCAGAAGAACAGAGATTTGGCTACCTAGGGCTGGTCATTCAGGAAACCAGAGCAAAAGGCCCGTTTCTACAGCCCACACACAGGGACCGGGCCATCCTAAGTCAGCAGCAAGGGTACAGAGACCAGGGGACTAGGATGCTGGGAATAAACAGGGAACTCTGGCCTACTCACTCTTGACATGTACCTTCAGGAGCAGGGGATTCAAGAGTTGGGGATCCAGGGCCCATTCAATCAAGAAGATGGATCAAAGGGCCTGATTCAGCAGCATGTATGCGGGGTACAGGCAGCCCCAAGGCAGCAGCAGGGGAACTGGGAACAGGGAACTGGGTGGTGGAGAACAAACCGAAGGCTCTGGCCTACTCACTTTGCACATGCACCCTCTGTAGCAGGGGAACCAGGAGTTGGAGACCCTAGGGCCATTCAATGAGGAACTTGAAAATCTTAATGACCTAATTTTGCATCAGTGGGATCTGAAATTCTATTTCAATTAAAAAAAAATTACACCTGTCCAAGAAGGAGATATGCATTTGAACGTTCTATGCTATAAAAATAAATCTTCTCTAGGTGAAACCTAAGGTAAAAAGAAAAAAGATTTTTCTTTGATATTTATCTATTGGAAAGAACTATGTGTCTAAAATCTAACACCCACACAGTCAAGTGAAAGGATCTGCAGCACAGGTAAGCCAGGCCAAAATATTTGTTGAGGGATCATATTAATCTTTATGATACTATACCAAAAAATTTTGATGGGAAACAGACAATGTAAGATGAATCAAAGGTTAAACTGATCATGCCAAGATGATCAAACACCATAATGTCAATAACACATAGAATTACTATTTCATCCTCTATGGTAAAACAGGTGAGATACCAAGCATATGGTTGTTGTATGCTAGATAAGCAAACTTACAAAAGCTTTTTCCATACATGAAGTGCATACTCACTACATACCTTGTCCACTACTGTCCATGTAGTACTAGATACACTGTATATTTAGAGCCTTGTAAACACTGGCTTATTACTCAGTTGTACCAAGCCTGGTTCTAAGGATTGAGAATACAACAAGGAAGATAGGTTTGTGGAGTTTTATGGACTTACACCTATATTTCACAAAAAGGACACTGAAATACCACAGTTAACTTCACAAAGTCTTGTCTAACTTCATTCAATCAAGGAATCACCATATATATCTGTATACCCTACCTCACCAAGGTGGCTTAACTTTCCAAAAAGCACATGATACCAAGTCTGCCAATCTATACAATGATCAGAACTCTAGAACACTTCTGGCAAGAATGCCAATTTCTACAACAATTTTCAGAAATCTATTTACATTAATTACTAAAGCTAAACACACACATACACACACACATATATATATATATGTATATACATAGATATAGTATATAAAAATATGTTTTATATGAACATCATATAAATTCTGTAAATATGTACATTACTCTGGATATATGTGTGTATATGTATGTATGTTTACAAATGTATTAGAAACATCTGTATATGTTCAAAGAATGTTCAGAGCGCTCTAACAGCATAGACCTAGCAAGTCCATTGATGGTGAAAGTGACAGTGCATTCTAGCCACACAGAAATATTACCATGCTACAGTTACATTCAACAACTGGATTGGATTTCACAAGCATAAGTCAAAGGGGTTGGATTCTAAACAATACTTATTTTGCCATCCTGTATAAACAAATGGGAAAATAGGCAAAACTTTGAGGAAGTAATGAAAGTAATGATAGAGAAAAGGAATAAGGGGAGAGCCTTGGGCTTGGGGTAATAGCTAGGAGCGATTTGTGATTCAGGTGATGAATTCAGAGGTGAGCTCAGTTCTGAATCACTTATTGCCCTGGCTTTATATGATTTGTGGCCCTATGTAAAAATTAACCTTAAAGCAAATAGACCACTTCAAACAGTTATACTGCTAGAAATAACAAGAAAACATAACATGGTGACATAATTTAAATAAAGTTATAGGAGAAGCCCAGAGTGAACTGATGTCTAAACTGAGGACTAACAAATGAGAGGTATTAGCTCAAGGTGGACAGGGGACCCTTAAGATGGGAAAGGTGGCCAATGAAGCTTAAGTAAAGTGACACCAAGGGAGAATGCACCAACAAAACCTAAATCAAATTTGTAGATGAGTGTCAGAAATAAAAGGCCTTTGAAATAGGTTAACTCCATTTTGCCAGATACATGGGAATTTATCCAAGGATTTTGGCAGTAGAATAACAAGATGAAATTTACAAGTGAAAATGATCACTTTGGTTCCTTATAATGTGCAATGCAAGGACCAGGCCAACTTATACACAGTGGTACCAGTCCATGACAAGATGAATACCAAACAGCTTAAGCACTTAGAATCATTTGTGCTAATTTCACTGTGAAAATTTAAGTGAATGCAATGAGATTAGAGCTGTTGCTACCTTTCCTTACTGTATTTCCTTTTTTTAAAACTTTTTCTTATTTACTAGTAACACATTTTTATTACAGCAGCCTATAATTGATTAAAATAAAATGTATTTCAAGTATCTTTCAAACAAGAAGTCTGGGGAGCTCTGGTATAGAGACAGCTTTGGCAGAGCTCAGAGCTAACTGCTAGCAACCATGTCAGAGTTAACGCAGCAGCATAGGAAGGACAAGATGAGGGCTTTGCTTCTGGTAAAACTAAAAATAAAAATCTTCACTAGTGGACCGCCTATCTGCGCTGCAAATCCCGGGGAAAGAAAGGCAAGATATTAAGGGTTCATTGGGGCTTTTAGGGGAGAGAAATCTCCAATAGATTCTCAGTTGGAGGGCACAGAGGTCGGGGAAACAGGGAATCACGGACCCCCTCGCGGGCGGGTAGCCCACCCCTCCCCCCACATAACCGCCTTGTCCACACAAGACGCTGTTGCCGCCTGTGCTGCCATTGCTGCCGCCGCGCACCGATCCCTGGGTGTGGAAGCTTCGACTACTCCTCACACTCGTCCACTGGCCCACTTACTGAGTGAGCCCAGTCCCACAGCAATTTCCACACAAGCTCAGACTGTGTCTTTCGCTTGCGCCAGCTCAGGTGTCATCAACTAACTGTCTGCCACGCCAGCCGGCCGCCACTGTCCTGTGGCAGGGGAGCACAGACTGCTTCGGGTCCCAGTGTTCCCAGCCAGAGTTTGGGGTGCTTCAGTGCTTGGTGTCTCAGTGTCACTCCTAGCTCAAATGCAGGCAGCTTTGGCACATTGCCCCTTGACAATTCAGGCAACTATGGTGCCCCTGCCATACAGTAGATAGGAGGCTTTGGCAAGTGACAGCCAAAGACTAGGCTGCTTGGCACCTGTCTTAGGCTGCCTCAGATTCCCATTGTGCTTGAGCCCAGGCTGATATGCCCACCTACATGCCCATACACTGTCATGGGCAGACCACAGTACAAAAGAAATAACATGAAAAATCAAATGCAAGAAAATCCACTTAGATCACCCAGTCCCACAATGAATATATCTAACCACAACATAGAAGAACCATTAGGATCATAAAACCAAATTGAAGCTATGTGCAACGCAACCCTGACCAACCTACTGGTACAACTTCCAGGAAAGCAACAAAGGACCGATAACCCTGTGGATGCTGCCATCACTAGATTAGACCTAATAGATATGAAAATGGAAGGAGTTCAAAGACAGTTAAGAGATATGAGGGAGAGAGAAAAAAAAAGACGACCTTAAAAATCAGCTGGCCATGCTCAAAGAAGACATAAAGAAATGCAAGGATGAATTCCAAGAATCATCAAGAAAATCAGAAAATGATGTGAAAAGGGAGCTTGACAGAGGGATGGAAGTTATACATCGAAAATTACTAGAAAATGCAAACTTAACTGAACAAGTCCAAAACTCTCAAGAATAGAGTCAGCCAAGTGGAGGATAGAGACTCTGATCTGGAAGACAAGATGGAAGAAACAGTTAGAGAGTTCAAAAATTTCAGTAAGTTCAAAAGCTCCTGTGAACAGAACATTAGGGAATTGTGGGATACACTTAAACATCCTAATATCAGGGTCATTGGAACACCAGAAGGAGAAGAAATTCAGACCAAAAGCATGGAGAACATATTTAACAAAATAATTGAAGAAAACTTCCCCAGTTTCTTAAAAGAAAGGCCCATCAAGATACAAGAAGCCAATAGAACTCCAAACAGACTGGACCAAAGGAGAAACTCACCAAGACATATTATCATTAAGACTCTAAACATTGACACCAAAGAGAAAATCCTAAAAGCAGCTGGGAAAAACATCACACCACCTTCAAAGGTAACCCCATCAAAATTATTTCAGACTTCTCAATTGAAACCCTGAAAGCGAGAAGGGCCTGGAATGAAACAATGCAAAGTCTAAGAACTTCTGGCTTCCAACCAAAACTACGCTACCCAGCAAAAGTATCCCTCATAATAGATGGTGAAAGAAAAACATTCCACGACAAAACTCAGCTTTACAATTATATGAACACTAAACCAAACCTACAGAGAGTATTTCAGGAAATTCTCCACAGAGAAGAAACAAATAATCAAACTCAATTGCCTACAAGAAGCAGATCACAACAACCAAACTCAGAGTAGGCACAAAAAATTTCAAAGTCCATGAAAACACCAACCCAAATTTACCATCACAATATGGCAGGGATCAAATCAAATCTCACAGTCATTACCCTAAATATTAATGGCCTTAATTCATCCATCAAGAGACACAAGCTAACAGGATGGTCAAAATTTAGACCCCTCACTCTGTTGCCTTCAAGAAACCCACCTCACCACTAAAGACATACCTCCTCAGGGGGAAAGGGTGGAAAACAATATTCCAAGCAAATGAGATAAGAAACAAGGAGGCGTAGCTATATTAATATCGGATAAAATAGACTTCAAACCAAAAATAATCAAAAAAGACAAAGAAGGCCACTTCCTACTTATCAAGGGAACGATCCATCAAGAGGATATTACAATCATAAATGTGTATGCATCAAACACAGGGGCACCACAGATCATAAAACAAAACCTACTTGACAATAAAACAGAAATAACCACCAACACCATCATAGCTGGGAACTTCAATACACCATTATCAGTAATAGACAGATCATCCAAACAGAAACTCAACAGGGAAGTAAGAGAGCTCAACAAAACCATAGATCACTTAGACCTAACAGACATCTACAGAACTTTCCAGCCCAAATCCACAAACTACACATTCTTCTCAGCATCCCATGGATCATTCTCTAAAATAGACCATATACTGGGTCACAAAGACTGCCTCCACATATTTAGGGAGACTGACATAATTCCCTGCATAATATCAGATCACAATGCTATATTGCTAGAAATCAACAAGAAAAGACCCACCAAGAATCCCAATAGCACCTTGAAACTGAACAGCACACTTTTAAACAAAAAATGGATAGTGGATGAAATAAAAAATGAAATTGCAAAATTTCAGGAATTGAATGACAATGAGAACACATCACACCAAAATTATGGGACACAATGAAGGTGGTCCTCAGGGGAAACTTCATAGTACTCAATGCCTTCATAAAAAAGACAGAAAGGTCCCAAATCAATAACCTAACCATCCACCTAAAGGCACTGGAAAAACAAGAAAACATCAAACCCAAAGAGCTCCAGAAGGAAAGAAATAATTAAAACCAGAGCAGAAATCAATGAATTGGAAACCAAGGAAACAATTAAGACAACTGACAAAACCAAGAGCTGTTTCTTTGAAAAAATTGACAAACCCCTGGCCAATCTGATCAAGCAAAATATGGGAGAAGCTTCAAATTAACAAAATTCAAAATGAAAAAGGAGAGATCACAACAGACATAAGTGAAATTGGGAGAATCATGAGGACTTATTTCAAAAACCTCGACTCCACAAAACTGGATAATGTGGAGGAGATGGATAAATTCCTGGACGCATACCATCTACCACAGCTAAACACAGAGCAGATTAATCACGTAAATCAACCCATCACACTCATGGAGATTGAAAAAGTAATAAAAAGTCCTTCCAAAAAAGAAGAGTCCAGGACCAGATGGCTTCTCAGCTGAATTCTATCAAACCTTTATGGAAGAAATCAAACCAATCTTCCTCAAACTGTGCCACACAATTGGTAAACAAGGAAAGCTACCCAACTCCTTTTATGAAGCTAGCATCACCCTAATTCCAAAACCAGGCAGAGATGCCACAAGAAAAGAAAACTACCGGCGTACTTCCCTGATGAATTTAGATGCAAAGATCTTGAACAAAATCCTCACAAACTGAATCCAACGACACATCAAAAGCATTATCCACCTTGACCAAGTGGGATTCACCCCAGGAACACAGGGGTGGTTCAACATACGGAAATCTGTCAATGTAATACACCACATAAAGAAGGTTAAATATAAAAACGACATGATCATTTTGATAGATGCAGAAAAGGCCTTTGACAAGATACAGCATCACTTCATGATCAAAACATTGGAGAGGATTGGCATGGTTGGTTCATATCTTAACTTAATGAAGGCAATATACAACGCTTGAAGGCCCAACTAATACTTAATGGAGAGAGACTGGAGGAATTCCAATTAAGAACAGGAACAAGACAGGGTTGTCCACTCTCACTTCTGCTTTTCAATATAGTACTGGAAGTCCCAGCTCAAGCAATAATACAGGAGAAGGAAATAAAAGGGATACAATTTGGAAAGGAAGAAGTTAAGTTAGCTTTATTCACTGATGACATCATTGTATATGTAAGAGACCCGAGAGACTCCATCCCAAAACTCCTGAAAGTTATTAATTCCTATAACAAAGTAGCAGGATACAAAATCAATGCACAAAAATCAGTAGCCTTTCTATATGCAAATGACAAAGGTGCAGAAAAAGGAATAAGGGACATAGTCCCATTTTCAATAGCAACAAAAAAATTAAATACCTTGGAATAATGGTAACCAAGGAAGTGAAAGATCTATACAATGAAAACATAAAAACACTCAAAGAAATTGAGGAGGACTTGAGTAAATGGAAAGATCTCCCATGTTCCTGGATAGGCAGAATTAACATTGTGAAGACGACAATCCTATCAAAGGCAATATACAGATTTAATGCAATTCCAATTAAAATCCCTACAGTGTTCTTCACTGAGATAGAAAAAAATGATCTTAAACTTCATATGGAAAGGCAGAAGGCCTCACATATCCAAACATATCCTCAGCAAAAGAAATACCTCTGGAGGCATCACCATACCTAATCTAAAGCTATATTACAAAGCCATAGTAATAAAAACAGCATGGTACTGGCATAAAAACAGGAGTATAGACCAATAGAATAGACTTGAGGACACAGACTTTGGGTCAAGCAACTATAGCTACTTGATATTTGATAAAGGCCCGAACAATATGGGCTGGAAAAATAGACAGCATCTTCAACAAATGGTGCTAGACAAACTGGATAACCATATGCAGGAAACTGAAACTTGACCCACACATTTCACCATGCACTACACTCAAGTCCAAATGGATCAAAGACCTCAATATAAGACCAGAAACACGAATACTACTGGAAGAAAATTTAGGAAGTACTTTCCATGATATAGCAATGGAAAAAAACTTCCTGGACAAAACCCCAGTAGCTCATGATTTTAAACCGTCACTGAACCAATGGGATCACATGAAGCTGAAGAGGTTCTTTACAGACAAGGATACAATAAGCAAAGCCAATAGATTACCCACAAAATGGGAGAAAATATTTGAGGGTTATCCAACTGATGGAGGCCTAATCTCTAGAATCTACAAAGAACTCAAAAATCTAAACAGTAAGAAGTCAAACACCCCACTCACAAAATGGGGCAAAGGGCTGAATAGGCAGTTCACAGAGGAAGAAATACAAATGGCAAACATACACTTAGGAAAATGTTCATCATCCCTAATCATTAGGGAAATGCATCTTAAAACATCAATGAGATTCCACCTTACCCCAGTAAGGACAGCAAACATCAAAAAATCAAATAAAAATAAATGCTGGCGAGGATGTGGAGAAGTAGGAACATTCATCCACTGCTGGTGGGAATGTAGGATGGTACAACCACTTTGGAAAGCAATATGGAGACTTCTGAAAAATCTGAGTACAGACATACCAACAGACCCAGTTATTCCCTTACTGGGCATCTACCCTAAAACCTTCAAACCACAGGCTAAAGAGATTTGCTCAACCATGTTTTTAGCGGCTCAATTTGTAATGGCTAAGAGCTGGAATCAACCCAGATGTCCATCACTAGAAGAATGGATAACTAATATGTGTTATATCTACACAATGGAATTCTATACAGCAGTAAGAAAAAATGACACAATGAAATTTGAGGAAAAATGGTTGAACCTGGAACAGATCATTCTCAGTGAACTTACCCAATCACAGAAAAAAAAATCGCCACATAGTCTCACTCATCTACAGCACCTAACCTGAATCTACCCAAGATACCTTACATATCTAACAAGCATCTCATGGACTAGACACTAGTAAGGGGAGGGAGGAGAGGGCATCAAAGGGGTGGGAAACACAAATCTAGACCCAAACGGCAATGGTACCATAAAATTCTACTTACTATAAGACAGACCAAATGGCTGATCCTTCACCAGGCCCTTGCAGAGAACACCTGAACCACAAGACACTGGAGAGGGTAGGATCACGACTAACCTTAATCTTCTACATCTTCCCTTCCTCCTTCTCCCTCTCCTTCTCCCTCTCTCTTCTCTCTAACTCTTGTATATTAGTTATCTTTTTCCTCATTTTCTTAGTGGGCACTGACCTGTAACTCCCAGAACCAGCATGGGTCTATCATCCACAATGAGCTTTTGATCAGAGAGACCTACAAGGTTTCCTAAAAGAATGACAGATTTCTGTCAGAGTACTTGATGACCCACCAAAGGTTAGTGGTAAGACCCTACTGCTGAAGACACCTTATGTGGTTGACATGCAAAATAGTGGCATGGCTGGAAGTTGGAAGAGAGTCAATCCCCAGTCAGCGCGTCTAGTGCCAGAAGGTGCTACTTGGGCGACTAGGGAAAAATGACCAATATCTGTCCAAGCAACATGGCTCAGGAAAATTTTTCGGAAGAGGGGGTGGAAAGAATGTCAGAGCCACATGTTGCGTCATGATATGCAGAGACATTTATCTTACCCATAACTGTGGGCTAACTACAGAATGCATGACCCATATACCTCAACAAGGAGGGGCCAAGGGGAGGGGCTAGGTCATGGATGAGCCTAATAATGGTACCAAACTGACTGTATTTGCTGAATACAAAACTAACTAATAAAGAATAAAAGAAAAGAAAAGAAAAGAAAAGAAAAGAAAAGAAAAGAAAAAGTAAAGGTTATCTCATTTGTCCTGGTGGTAACTTACTGTCCATTGGAGAATCTGCTTCTCTTTTTCAGATAGATGTAGATCCTAAGGAGAGAGCCACCCCATCATACCTCAAAAGGGCCCCGGCTGAAACTAAGAAAAATTGGCGAAACAAGCAAGGGGGCTGTTTTCCTGATGAACTGGATACCAGCACAAGGGGGAAGGAGATTAACACAGAGAAAAATCAACTCCTACCAAATCAGAGAGCCAGAGCCTCAGAGGGCCCCTACACCTCATCACTGAAGCAGACCAAAAATGAACCCAACATGGCTCAGGAAAATTTTTCGGAAGAGTGGGTGATAAGAATGTCAGAGCCACATGTTGGGTCATGATATGCAGAGACATTTATCTTACCCATAACTGTGGGCTAACTCCAGAATGCATGACCCATATACCTCAACAAGGAGGGGCTAAGGGGAGGGGGTATGTCACAGATGAGCCTAATAATGGTACCAAACTGACTGTATTTGCTGAATACAAAACTAATTAATAAAAAAAATGATTTGAAAAAAAAATAAAAATAATGGCAAAAAATGTCAAAAAAAACTTCACTAGCAGTTCAATTTGTGAACACATTAAACAAAGTTTGAGGGTAAACAATATGATTCAAATGTTCTTGGACTTCCAATTCCCACATGTTATTGTTAGAGACCCTCCAAAGCCTACAGTAAAAAAAAAAAAAAAAATGGACATCCAGCCCTCATGACCTCTCTGTAGGCAGCTAACCATCAAACATTTTGTATACTCATTTTCTTTCTGACTCCTGATTATGACAAATTTAAGTGTTCTTTTTGAATGCATACCCTCAATATCTTCCTAAAACAATGATTTTAAAGACTATTAATATGAAACACTGTGTTGCAGTTAGGTTCATATTTCTGGCAGAAATCGCCCAACCAATAGCTGCTTTTGGGAAAGGAAGGATTTATTTTGGTTTAGAAGACTCTAGGGGAAGCTCCGTGATGTCAGGGGAAAACGATGGCATGAGCAAAGGGTGCACATCACCTCCTGGCCAACATAAGGTGGAGAATAGCAACCACAGAATGTGCCAAACTCTGGAAAGGCAAAACTGGCTATAACACCCATAAGCCTGCCCCCAACAATACATTGCTTCCAGGAGGCATTAATTCCCAAATCTCCATCAGCTGGGAACCTAGCACTCAGAACACCTAAGTTTGTGAGGGACACCTAAATCAAGCCACCACATACTGTAACATAGAATTCAACAAAGAAAGTAAGAAAAATGGCCCAAGTTCTTTATGGTAATGGATTGCATTATTAAGTTAAGATGAGTATATTATTCAAAACAGAAGACAATAAACTGTATTGAAACTCCTGACAAGGTCACTAGCCTGTCACTACATGCTGGCAAGATCCCATCAGGCTCCTGGCCCTTATGGCCTCACATATGGACTTCTGTGCACGTCCAGTATTTCCTGCAGCTTAAGTATTTGTGCTCTTTAAATTGTTACAGTGATATGCCAGCAAAATCACTGCTAAAATTATCACTGACTCCATGTTGGGCTTGTAGCATAAGAACTTGACTCCTTAGCTAAACATACAGTTTTATTTTTCCAAGTCTGATTTCAACTGGCATAGCTTTCATATAGGTAGAATTAAGAGATGGTCAAGGATGTATACCCAGGAACTTTCAGTTTGTGACTCTGACAAATTATTTGATCTCTGAGCCTCATTTTTTTTTATCTGTAAAGCCAGGAAACTATCATGGTACCCATAGTACCAACTGCATAAAGCTGTTAAGATACAATGAGTCAACACCTATAGAGGAGTATTAAGGGCTTAATCAACAATGAAGTTATTATGTTTTATAATGCTGATCAGCTAAAATGACTGCCCAGCAAAAGGTATAAGCCCTGCCTCCTCCTTTGATCCCTGGCAGTCTTCCCTCATCATTTCCTATTGTCTCATCTGTCATTTTCCAGTAAAGGCTTTTCAAGTACTAGTTTATTCACAAAGCTTCAGGCCATTCAGCACAGTCTTTTAGATATTTCTTCTGGCCAATCACTTGTTATGTGATCACTTTTTTCAACTCTTGTTGTTTTATATACATCATGATAAAAAGCTCTTGAAATCTGCACACTCACGAATAGATCTTTTTGCAACAAAATCCCATTGACATTTGAACACATTTGACAAACACATTTTTGTGAAACATTTAGTCATTATATACATTTTTGTTAACAAATGATTTCTTTTCTGAAGTGATTTATTGTATTTGTTTCCTTCTCATTAATATGATCAATTATATGAGTAAAATATCAAATTTTCAAATTTTATATAATTTTACATTAAAAACATTGAAGATAAAAATTCAAAATTACACATTTTCTATCCAGTGGTAATTCTAAAGCATATTATCAAAACTACTTCATGTTAATTAAGTGAATACAATCAATTGCCCATGTACTCTTAGATGTTAAAGATTTATTTCTGTGCCATTTACAGCAATGAAAAAATTATTTGTTTAAAATGTATGTAGACACATGAATACCTATTCTTTGGCACATTCTTTATTTGAAAAGACTAATGAGTCATACAAAAGCTGCAGGTTACTCAAAGTAATTCATTCTTTAGCTACTTTAGATAGAAGAGGGAAATGTTGGAATAAGAATATCAGCCAAAAAGCCTGATGTACAAACAACTTTTATAGGGTTAACAAAATCAGGAAGAAAATCCTTTCAACACATGTCAGTTGCCCTCTGATTCCCTTTAAATGCTTTCTCAAGACAGAACTAAGGCCAAGGATTTTAGAAAAGAATAGCAGAATTTCTACTCACATCTCTTTATAAAAACTGTAAAATCTACTAGCAATCAGCAACCTTTCAAAACTAAATAAGAAAGATTGGTTTGTGTGGGGAGGTAGTACTAGGGCCTCTTGTTGCTGAAAATGAACACTAGATGCTTGAGCCACTTTTTTGTTCCTGGGTTACATGGGCAGCTGGGAATTAAACCCAGGCTGGCAGGCTTTGCAAGCAAGCTCCTTTAACTACTGAACCATATTCCTAGACCTCAAGAAAAGTTTTTGTTTATGCTAGATTGTCTGTTAAGTCACACTGCATTCCTACCCATAGGGGTTATACACAGACAACTCCTAGTTTTACAAACTGTATCCTGTGGATGTTTGTGATGGATACACTGAAGAAAACTGATAGCAACAGTGAGTGAAGTGGTCAGTTTCTTCATGGCTATAACAACTAGATGAAGACAATCTTGACTCAAGACCCTAAACAGTATCCATTCAGGAATCATGTACAGACATTCAGAGAAACAGTATTAGTGATTATATAATCCAGAGCATTATTTTTCCAAAAATACAATAGAATTAAGGATACCTTCCTAATTTCTATTTATACTTTTACAAGTATAATGGAAACTAATCCACCAACAAAAGTAACCATCATTGTTGGTAACAACCAATAACATCTCTGCCTAACAATGCAATGTCAAAAGGAGATGGCAGGAGGTAGTAACTCCACCATCACAGACCAATCCCCGCTACATAACAGTGATGACTTTGTCACCTCCATATAGGACAGTACAGCTACCACAGACACAACACCATCCACCAACTATTCCCTATGGGAGCAAAATGCCACTGCCCTTTTCCATTCTCTAAAAAATGCACATAGACATGATAAATATACTAAATCAAGAATTATAAATGCATTATATAAATAATTTCAAATTTTGCACATACTAATCACACAGTGAAAAAGAAGTATTTCCTTATGAAACATAGTCTGGAGCACTGATCTAATACTTTTTTGAAGTTGTAAAATTAAGTGATGTAAGTGTCCTTGAAATTCATGGAAAGAATGCATTAAGGTACAAATATTCATTAACACATCTGAAAACTTTATGTACTTTATATATTTATTTCAATATCTACTAGTTGATAAAGATTTATCATTGAGTTTAACATCTTCTAGTAAGGAATACAAAAGGTAACAGCTTCATAGCTGGTTAGATATATATCCTGTTAAGGACCACATCAAGGTAGAACATACCTAAATATTTCTTCCATGGGTCATGCATATGTGTTTTTTATCTTACCTCAATGATTTTGTCATGAATCTCCAGGCCATCTGCTCTGTCTGCAGGTCCATTTTCTAAAATTTTTGAAACATAAATTCCAGTTGCTGATTGTTCCTGATTATTCTACAAAAAAATGGTAACCATCAGCAGAAAGAAACCTACAAGCAAGCTAAATTTTATAAAGAAAAATTTTCTGTATGTATTATTAAAAAGCCTTAAACATAGAAGGATTCCATTCATTGGACATCTGGTATAGAATTACCTCACTTAACCCTGACTACTCACTAATCAGGATGGTAGCTTTAATGAACATGTCCAGGGTTTCAGACAGATAATCTATTTACTTCGATTTAACCCCAAATGAAAAGCTATAGGGAAGAGCATATGCAAGATGAGACCAACTACCCTCATAGTCACTGTAAAACATCTCACTTCAAGTTGAAATGTTGACAAAGTTATAAAAGAAAATACAGGTATATTTATTCTTTATTATATAATAGCTCTGAGATACAGCCATGGCTTTGAAAATGTAACTTATATTCATGCTGGAAAAATACGGAACCCTAGGTTTAACCATGTCTCTTCTTCAAGGGTTCGGTGTTCAAATTTAAAATTCAACTCACAGAAGCCCACCCAAAGCTAATCGTCACATTTCCAGCCAAAGCTAATCACCACACGTTTTGAAGTGCCTAATGTTTAGGTAAATTTCAAATACACAATCATTTGATACAATAGGCAAAATGTTTATCAGCCTATAGTAATGTATTATCTTTTTAAAAAATATTTTTTTCATTTGCAAGGACAGAAACAGAATGAATGAGTGCACCAGGGCCTCTTGCCACTACAAACAATTTCCAGATGCATTTGCCACTTTGTACATCTGGATTTACATGGGTACTTGGGTATTGGAGCAAGGCTGTCAGGTTTTGCAAGCAAGTGCCTTTAACTGCTAAGCCATCTCTCCAGACCCATAATTTACTTACTTAATGACTTATTTAAATATCAGTGGATTTGTGACAGGTTAAGTAAAATTTACCTCAAAAATCTCTCCTTAATTAGCTTGTCTTAACATGAATTTTAAAAGGCTATTAAAAAGGTTCAATGTCATCTAGATGCCAACTTCTTAACTAGCATTTATAAACATAATCCTTAAAGAAAAAGAGAACAAAAGTGACTTGATGAGAAACCCTGGATCTTTTCGCAGTAAGTGGTGACTCTTTCAGGAACTGGTGCAAGGCAGTGCTCAGCTATTCCTTTCCCTAGTTGCATATGAGACACTGGAGAAAACTGGGAGTTACCATCCTGACCACCTGACCAACAGCCCCACAACAGTTGCCTTTCACAGCAGAGTATTTTAGAGCAGCTCAATGAGAAGTAAAAAACACAATTTTCTTTAATAAGCCTCACCATCTTTACTAGTTGGGAAGAAAAGGTCTAGTGGAAATGGGGGTAGAGAACAAAGGGAGGTAATATGAGGGGATTATAATCACATATATTACATAAATGTATGAAATTTATCAGTGAAAATGTCCTTTCAAACAAAAGAAAATTTTGAGAAGAAAATAAAAGGTAATACTTAAAATTAATCTTCACCACCCTATCCAGTCATAGTGAAGAGGAAAATAATGTAAGATGTTCTAGATATAAATGAATTGCAATAAGAGTGTGTAAATTCATAATATGCATTTGAAAACAGTAAGTATCAACATAGGGTTTATTCAATCAATTGAATAAAATAATTTATTTTGAAAGCCAAAAATATTTGAGATAAGCTTTCTTTAATATGAAATTTCCTATGTAATTATGAGTATTTTCTTTCTTATTTGAATTTATTTCAACTGTTCAGACAGCATACATCATTAACCTCCCAGTCTGTTTTACCATTTGAAACCTGAACAATTATGGAAATCGCCTACACATTATTGTGAAATATGTTTGAAAAATCTTCCTATGGCACTGCAAAAGTCAGACAGATAAAATATATTCTTACATACATTTGTGACTGTAGCTAGGAGAACTAAATTTGTTAGCTGTTGCTTTACTTTTTCTTCAAAAATAAAATCTGGATATGAACTAAAATATTTGCATTAAGGAATCTATTACTTGACCACATGCATGGTTTGAAAGACTAAGTAACTTGTTTGACTGATTCAAAGTCTACAAATAGAAACTGCCTTCCCCTATGATTATGATTGTATAACCAGAGTGAAACATGCACGAACAAGGTGAATTACCTGATTTGGTCGACCTCCTATAATATTGAATCCCATGGTATCTTGTTCTCTTTCTAACACAATAGTGAATGACTTCTGTTCTCCATCCTAAGTAAAAAGGGGAAAGATGACTAAGCAAATAATGTAAGACAAAAATACTATGACAATCTTTTTACTGTATGTAAATTCTGAAAAGGGGGAGAATCTTAAAGTAAGGATGCTTGAATTGAGAAGAAAGTCAACTTCTTCCTTAACAAACTTTGAATGGCAGCAACTGTGCATGTGGGAGGAAGGGGATTTTCAAATATGACTAAATGTCTCAGCCTCTTACACAGGCAGCTTTCATCAGAATGTAGCATCTGACTCTGAGTTCACCTTCATCCGAAACAGATTTCTGGGCTTAACCATGTGGGAATCCTTGTTTAAATCCTTGCATGACACATAAGTAAAATAAATTGTCAGTGGATCTTAGAAACAGTCTATGTAAATGTTTCACTTTGGAAAGTGATAGTTTTTTTTTTTAATACTGAGCAGTAAATTTCCTTCAGCAATACTATTCAGATTCCTGCTGTCATTCAGGATGTTAGGCTATAGCATTCCTGTTTTTAAACAATATCCCTATTTCATTTTAATTCTTTGGATAAACATAAAGAGGGCTGTGCTACATAAAGTAATATATATATATATATATATATATATATATATATATATATACGCACACACACACACACACACACTCAATCACAAGTGAAGCAGTGCAGGGCAAGTTGGATCTTACATTCAGTTAGAGACACTAAGTCATATAAGGAAGTTAAATATTTGGGAATTACTCCTCATCATTCCCATGCCTACTTCCATTCACCTCTTTCCCAGGAGCTGTTTTCAGGCAGGACACAGAGCATCCCCTACTGGTAGTGGGGGGAAAAAATTTCTGAGGAGCAGCCAGCAGGTTTTGAAAATTATTCAGCACTCTGCAGAAGTTGGACTGGTGACACAAAGCATATTTCTGAGCGTGTCTCTGGGGTTCTCCTATTTGAAGCCTCTCCCGTACTTAAACAGACTAGAGACAGCATGCAGTATATAGTCTATTTTTTCCCAGTTTTCATTGTCCATACCCGTTGTAATAACGTTCACAACAGAATACCTCATACAATGAACACACCAATCTTAACGATTAGACAGGGTGCTTATCCTTTCTTTTTCAGGTTTGGGGCAGAAAGGTCTAAACTCTTAGCCAAGCTGGAGGCCGAGGTAAGCTGTCAGGCCCAAGAGGGAAGCTCTCTGGCTGCTCCTCACCAGGAGTTCAGAAGAACGAAGAGGGCTCCCAGAATGGATCACAAGTTCACTGAAACCCCTGCTCACCATGGCAGCGACCAGCAAAGTCAAACCCTGTGCAAACGACCGAAAAGCAGTACCAGCTTTATAAACAAGCCTGTCCCATGGGGCGGTGAGGGGGGAGCGCCTTAATTCCGCCCAGAAGCCAGCAGCCTAGGAGCGCATTCCACCAAGTAGTGAGACAACCATATCTGGAGACTTGCTGTGCCACCCAGGCAGCCCGCTGACTGTGTGCTCTGGGACCAGGTCCCCAAGTCACGTATGCGTGTGTACACCACACCAATAGATACCGTGCTGGGAATGATTATTAGGGCAAGTCAAAGTTGTGAGGAAATCCCATTCCTTAACCTCCGCACCCCTTGAGTTTGTTCTGGTCACCCCCATCCTTTAGGGTCCCTGAACTGAGCAAAGATAGTCGACTGTTATGAACACTTTGCAAGACAAGGTCATTCACAGCTAATGATGATGTCTCCTTCTTTCTCTGTCAAATAAATATACATAAAATAAAATAGTAATAAAAAAAGATGGGCAGCGATGGTGGCCAGGGGAGTGGAAGATGGGAAACCAGAGCCTGGATGGGAAAACTAATTTTCCCAGTTCCTGCTTCTTCTGGGGAAAGTTGGAATGAATTCCACTGAACTCTATCCAAACTTCCTGAGACAACTGAAAGAGAGCATCAGAGATTAGGGTAGAGGAAGGTGGCCTGGGAGGGCAGATGGCACTTCCCACAGGAATCCCGAAGGGTCAGCCACAGTATCATCTTCCCAGCCCCAAAGACCCTCGGAGATCCCCAGCCCCTCAGCGCTTACCTGGCCAAGGCCGCCGGGGTGCCCGGCGACCGCGCGCACGCGAGCCATGTACTGGGCGAGCTTGTGTGGGAGCCCGCGCGCCCTCAGCCGCACCTCGCGCCGCAGCGCCCCGAGCTGCGCCAGCCACGTCTTCTCGCGCCGCCGCCGGGCGAGCACGCGAGGCCCGGGCAGCCCTGGGCGGCAGTCGCGGTGGGGGCCCCGTGGCCCTGCGTACGTGTCCCCAGCCGGCAGGGCCTCGGCGGCCTTCCGCAGCCCGCCCCCGCCGTCCCCGCGGAAGGCTCCGGGCTCGAAGTGCTCCGCCAGCGCGCAGCGGGACGCCCGGCTTCAGGACCGGGATGCGCCGGTGCCGCGACCGCGCGGGGCTCCGCTGTAGGCGGGCGGCACACGACGTGCCTGCGCGCCGTGCCCACCCGCGCCCCCAGCACACGGCCGGCCGCACTGCAGAGCCCGCACCACAGCTTCCGCGAAGCTCTCCAAAACAAAGCCCTGGCTAGGGGTGGGGAAGAGGGAACCCAAAGGGGGAGCCCCGCTTCCTCCAGTCCCTAGACTCCCCAGGGCTCCGCCTGGGCAGCGGTCTTCCTGTGGCTGGCACTGTTCACTGGGGTGGAGATGAGTGGGAGGTGTGAGCTCAGTTTGTTTGGCTTGAAGTTTTCAGCTAGGTCCACTGATGTGGCCTTATTGAGGCCAATAGAAGTCACCTGAAGTTCGCTGCTCTGCAATTCATGCTTTCACGTTTTCTTCCTCTGACATCTGAGGCTGGTTTACAGTGCTGCTTTCCCTGAGCAAAGAATTTCAAACCACCTGGCTGCCTCTGCTGGACTGGTGAAGAGCGCGTGCTTTGAAATCCACCAGAAGCCGCCTTCTTCCAGGAATCAGAATCCCCACCCGTGGATTTCAAGAACGTCCTCAATTCAAAAAAAAAAATGTTTGAAATAAATACACTTCTGTTTCTTTCATATCAGCTAACTACAAAGTCACCAACGAAGCTTAGGAAATCAACCCACAGGGCCCAACTTCTCAAATCAAGATACACAAATCAGGTGAGTATAGATGCCCTGGTCCAGCCCTGGCTTGAAGGAGGGTCCTCCAAGAGAGGTGTGAAAGGGAGCAGCGCAATAAGGACTCAAAGTCAAGTTCTGGTGCAAGCTGACAGGCTAATGCTGAAGGCAGCTGAGGTTTTCCATCTCTCTTTCTCTCTCTCTCTCTCTCTCTCTCTCTGCTTCTCTGTTTCTTTTTGTTTTTTTTTCCTTTTTCTCTTTTTTTTTTGTCTTTTTCTCTGTACTCTGTTTTTCCCTGCTTCTATGCTTCTATGCTCCCACAGCTCTTAGCCTCAGTCTTTTATTTTCTGATCATGTCATGCAAGAGCAAACTTCAAGAAAGGTACAGTTACACAGAATTCATAGAAACTTTTTGTTTTTCCTTTACTTCAAACCATCCCATAATTATTCACCTCAAGTAAAGCCGTCAGGCCCCTATAATAATGATTAACTGTTTTCACATTTTCCCCATGTATGTGTGGTCAAGCACTTGTGATTTCTTGAACTTTTGCTTTCAATTACTATATTAAAGGTGAAAGACAAAACAACCACAATTGGGGGTTCCCATCATTAATCACTGATCCAATAGATCCATTTATCCCTCAATCATTTATTTTGAATTTTCCTTTTCATGTCTCTCCAATACTTAGACTTTGGTCCCCCCCAATTGAACCCTTTCTGACTTCGGTTGTTTTTCTGTAAGGATTCTTGGTAAAGAGTCATAGTTTGCTGCAATTGCCACCATTTAGAAAAATTAGTCATAGAACAATTTTTACATTGTTCCATGAGGTTCATTGTTTCCTTGTAAGTGTACTGTACTCCATGCCTGACTTTAATTAAGCCCTTTAAGGAAAACAATTATCTCCAACCTGTTTTCTTATTTTTTCAATTCTATGCCAGAGCCTCTTTCAGATACATTGACCAACACTTCACTAACACCAATTTTTACTGGAAAAGTAAACTTACAGAGTGGGACACCAAGTGAAAGACGGAGAAAGACAAACGTTATACAGAAAACCACAGATTTCTGTAGCCTAGAGAGCCAAAGATTTTTCTATAGAAGGGCCACATTGGACTTCAAGGAAGAGACAGCTGGTCTGGAACTGTGTCATTCAGCTCTTCAGTGCTCGATTCCTTGTGATCCTGAAATGGCATGCTGGCCGTCTCCAGCATATAGAGGTGGTAATCCTTTAATGAACTATAAGGATGGGGCCTAAAGGCCAGGGGTTCACCTTAGTTCACATGGTCTTGGTGGGGGTTGCCATGAACAGCCATACAGAGCGAGGAAACCAGGATTCTGTGGCTGTGCTCGACTCCAAGAGCAATTGCCGTGACCTGCATTTTCCACTTCCACAAACATTTGATGGGAACAGGAATTAGAGCATTTGGGCACCTGGAAAGGGAAATTAAATGGAAAGATTATGAAAGAAAGCAGTGGAATGACATAAAAATAAGATCATAATGGATGCTTCCCTTTATTTCTCCCTCCCAGTTTGACTAGGCCTGCCCAGTCTTACTCCAGGATAACTTCAAACATGTTGTAGAGGGTCCCTCAAGCAACACCCATCCACCCTCTCCATGGTTTCCTTCATTATCTTCTGGCACCTGGATGCATGCATGTCACTTAGTGCCATTATCCAGGAGCTATGCCAAATGCTTTGGGATGGGGCTCGTAAATTAATCATTGAGATTCCTCCCTGCCAATTGAGTGGTGCCCCTGTTAAGCTGTGAAAAATGTTCATTGGAACTCATGGAAAGCCTCCAGACTTGGTCTTCCAAATCATTACAACTACATGAAGAACTACCAAAGTTAATAGCCTCTAATAAGAACCTTCTGAGCCATCTCAACACAGGTGAGATTTGTAGAATAGCTGAATAGCCAGTGAGAATCCTAGAGTGGTGTGCAAGATACAGAACACTTTCTAAAACATTTTGTCTAATTTTAAGAATATTTTGTTTATTTATTTGAGAAATACACAAACAGAAAGAGGCACAGCGAAAGAGACAGCGTGCATGCCAAGGTCTCCTGCATGAACTATTTTGTGCATTTGACTTTAGGTGGGTATTGGGAAATCAAACTCTGGTCATCAGGCTTTGCAAACAAGGGACTTTAACCACTGAGCCATGTCTCCAGCCTCCAGTATTGTGTAATTTATACATGTATATATATGATCAAGCAATGTTGGCTACTACGTTTTCAGCTTCCCCTTTTGTATTTGCCTATATTTATGCAAACAGGCAATCATTAAATTACTGAATAAATAACATTAATATCAGGAACTTATTTTTTGACTTCCACAGACAGGGAATGTATAATATTATAAAATTTATTCAAATAAATCTGAGCCAGAGAGATCTATTTCATCTTTTTTAGCATATAAAATCCTATGACTTACTCTTCTGACTTTATAGCTATCTTTGTATTTTTATGCTTTACAGTAAACACAGTGAAATGCAGAACATTTTAAAAGTGAGAACAAGAAGACATGGGCTCTAAAAATGTTCTATTTTTGATGTACCATGAAAATGAGATGCAGTTATTGGTACAACACACACACACACACACACACACACACACACACGGCATTCATATCATTCCCCTGGTCCACCCATAGATTTACCATTTCAAAAGTAGCACACACCACAAGATTCCAAGATGCCTAATGTTTTGATTGTTAATGAGAGGGAAGATGTGAAAACCCTTGTCGGCAGAGAGCAGTTAACAAATACAAACATATTTGGGAAGCCATGAAAACAGCAAGCCAAAAGGAGTTCAGTGAAAACATTTTGCACAAGAAATGTGAGTGTGAGCATTTGCATAAGAATGAAGGAGACAAAAATGGCAAAAGCTAAGGGGTACACCTCCATAGGCCTCCTAGACTCATGGATCTTCCTTCTTTATGCAAACATTGTAGCATAATCAGTGTGTGGTGAGATTAGTTGAGTGAGACTAGTCAGAGTTCACACCCCAGTATGTAAAAGACTTCTAGATATCAGGAGAATTATAAAATTATAATATCACAAAAAGTTGGGCTGGAAAGATGGCTCAGCGGTTGAGCACTTGCCTGTGAAGCCTGAGGGCCCTGGTTCTAGGCTCACTTCCCCAGGACCCACGTTAGCCAGATGCACAAGGGGGTGCACGTGTCTGGAGTTCGTTTGCAGTGGCTGGAGGCCCTGGCACACCCGTTCTCTCTCTCTCTCTCTCTCTCTCTCTCTCTCTCTCTCTCTCTCTCTCTGTCGCTCTCACATAAGTAAATAAATAAATAAAATAAAAAGTGTTCTGAGCTGGGAATATGGACCTCAATTAAAAAGAATTATCTGTGGTGAACAAAATAAGTACTTGGAAAGAGTTTGAAACGCACACACACACACTGTGTACACAAGCACACACACTGTGCACACATACTTCAGTAAAACAGACAGGAATATTGAAATGTCTTGGCAGATGGGACATCTTAGCATTTTATGTCCTAAGCTTAGACATAGGGTTATGTTTTCATTGATCAATATTTTTATCTTTTAATAGTTGATACATAGTGAAAATTGTATGCTGAATGGTAACATTGGGGTGATGATGCAAAGGAAATCACTGTTTCCTGCTAGGGCAAGTCGGCCTCTGATTGTATGGCTGCTTGTGTTCAAGACCACTTGTGTTTTATTACTAGCTAGGATACACATATGAGAGAGAATGTGCAGTTTTGGGGATTTCTGAGTTTGGGATACCTCACTTACTGTATTTTTCCCCAGATATATCCTTTTCCTAAAAAAAATCATAATTTCATGTTTCCTTATTGCTGAGTAAAAAATTCCACTGGGTCTATATACTACATCTTCATTACCATCCATCCATTTGTTGATGGGCATCTAGTCTGGTTCCATTTACTTGATGCTGTGAAGAGAGCTGCAATAAACATGGTTGTACAAGGATCTCTGTGGTAGAATATGGAGTCCTCAGGGTATATACTCAGGAGTGCTATGGCTGGGTCATAAGGCAGTTCTATTTATATTTTTTTTGAGAAATCTCCATACTTATTTCCGTATTGTCTACACTAGTTTGTACTCCCAGCAGCAATGAATAAGAGTTCCTTTGGGGCTGGAGAGATGGCTTAATGGTTAAAGTGCTTGCCTGCAAAGCCCAAGGACCCAGGTTCAACTCCCCAGTACTCACGTAAGCTAGACACACAAGGGGCACATGCATCTGGAGTTCATTTGCAGTGGCTGGAGGCCTTGGTTTGCACTCTCTTTCCCTCTTTTTCTCTCTCCCTCCCTTCCTCCTTCCCTCCCTTCTTCTCAATCTCTGCCTCTCTCTCACACCCTCAAATAAATTTAAAAAATGAAAAACTAAAATAAAACTAAGAGTTCCTCTTGTCCCTCACCCTCACAAGCATGTGTTGTCAGTTTTCTCCATGACAGCCATTCTGACTGGGGTAGGATTGCATTTCAACCAGGTTTTAATCACATTATCCTCATGACTAAGGGAATTGAACACTTTAAAAATACCAGTTGTCTATTTGTCATAACACTTCTAAAATTTTCTATTTATTATAGGAACGTTCTCAAAAAGGAAATGTAATCCTTTATATTTATTTTCTCTGATTCTGATTATTTACTACGAATTAATATTACCCTTTCATCTTTGCTTTTCTCAAAGTGTCCTAGGTTGAAGCTGTACCATTATAGAATTACTGTAATACTTGAGGCAAAATACTCTATTACTTTAGATCAACATAGAATACATTTATCTTTGTTCATAGTTGTTCTTTTCTTGATTATTTTGTGTCATAATCTTAGATCAAATTTGTATAAGTAATATAAATGAATGTGTTCATAAAACACCTGAAAATAAGTCACCTTTGTGCTATTTAAGAATTCCCACCTTGGTAAGAATAGTAAAAATGCTGAAGTTGAGTTAGTTAAAATCTCATTTCAATAAGGTGTCTATTTTAAGAAGACAAGGCTGACTATGCTATCAGATAAAAGTTTGGGATATATAGTTTACTGTTAGAAAAACTTAGAATGAGTTATTCCCAGGGAACATAGAGCAGTATCAATCCTTTTAATCCCTGTCTACTGACATGTAATCCATGAGCAGTTATTCACTATTATTCTTGTTTCTCTGCTATCTTTGGCAAAATGAAGACTTAGAAGGGGCATCATGACAGCACAAAAAGCCATTTTTAAAAGGAATGCAGTCATATAAACAAAACCATTATGCACTCTCAGTGCAATAACTGATTTATAATAATTGTGTAGTCCTGCGATAATGAATTATCAGACAAAGAAAAATGAGAAATTTGAAGAAAATAAAGTTAAAGTGAGGCATTAAATTTAAAAATGTGGCAACTTGCAATTAGAATTTTGACTGATTTTTCTAAGTTACTGAGGCATTACTTAGGGTAAGATTACCATTGTATTTAAGAACTGTTCTAAAAATGTGGTTTATAGAGGAAAATATAGTAAAGTTTGTGCTTAGCTGACCTTGAATTCATGCTGTATCATTATAGATCACAGTCAATTGACACAGAAGGATGGTATGAAAGCCAACGCAGATCCAGTATGAAATTTACCTTACTATGTGACAGTCACAGCACTATGTCTTTATGCATACAATCTCATTATGCATATATCTCATTATGCAACTTTTCTGGTAACCACTTGAGTTGACAACCTTATTGTCTCCACACCTGGACTCAGTTTGCATAAATAGGAAATGGCAGACTTTGAGGTTAGAGGAAGGTCTGCTTCTCCAAAAACTCCCACTCCTAAAAGCTTTACCTAAGCAGCTGGTAAAGTGCATGCATAGCATGCACTAGGCCTGGGAGTTGATTCCTAGCATAATATAAACTGAGCATAGATATACACCCTGTAACCCTAGCTCTCAATAGGTGGGGGCAAACAGTAAAACTTCAAGGTCATTCTCAGCTACTCGGTGAGCTTGAGGACAGCATGGGCTACATAAGACCCTGTCTCAAAATATAAGGAAAAAGAAAGAAAAACTAAACCTAATTAGCTAACAAAAAAACCCTGCATGTTTCACCATAATGTCCCTTGGTATTCAGCATAATTTTAGAAAAAGCTATATTACCAAATATAAATTATGAAATGACAATATAATTGCGTAGTTGGTCCTTATAGCATTTTACTTGTGTTTTTTTTTTTGACTTAACAATGGTACAAAATGATACACATTCAGCAGAGGTTATATCAGAATTTAATCATTTCCTGGGCTACTGATACTCAATAACATACTCCCCTGTGATGCTAGGCAGTGAAAGTAGTCATGCTTTCACAACAGTGAGCCACTGATCCCTGCAATACTCAGGGCATATGTGGAGATGAGTGTCTGCTCAGGGTATTAAGTGCATTGTAAGGTTGTGATATTTATACTTCTGATGAGTTCATCAAGACATGATACCTCGTGAGTTAAAGAAAATCTGAATTCAAATACCTTAAAGATATCTGCTTTTTTTATCCTTTGATGGAGGAAATTTAGAGTCACATTTATTAAAGTTGTATGAGTAACTAATGTGAATAAGAATATCAAAGTCCGGGCTGGAGGGATGGCTTAGCAGTTAATGTGTTTGCCTGCAAAGCTAAAGGACTCAGGTTTGATTCCCTGGGGCCCACCTTAAGTTAGCTAGATGCACAAGGGGGTGAATGTGTCTGGAGTTCGTTTGCAGTGGCTGGAGGCCCTGGCATGCCCATTCTCATTCATTCTCTCTCTCTCTCCCTCCCTCCCTCTTTTTTTCTATCAAATAAATAACTAAATAAAAACAAAATATTAAAGATTCCTCTCAAAAGAAAATATCAAAGTCAGTAATTGTTCTATGCAATACTAATATGGGTATTTTATGAATTGTTTTGCCCCCCATAAGGTACTCAAGTGGGCCAATTTCTCCATACCTCCATTGCCTTACTACAGAATGCTCTGTCTGTGGGGTTTGTCTGTAGGCATCTGGCCTACAGAGCAGTGACCCAAACCAGGAAATACTGACAGGAAGAAGTTTATATTTACAGAAGTCTTTCTCATATGAAAGCTCACACAAGCTGGATTATTCTGACCTACTGGGTGTAGTACTCTTCCCCCATCCTCTAGAAATGGATATAAACTCCAATCTCAGGGAAAGAAGGAGGCACATAAGCCCACTGAGTAAAAACAATCATGACAACTGCCTACTATTTCAGGTTACTGCCTATTCTCCTTTTGTAGTCATTTTAAATATATATATATATATATTTGTTTATTTGCAAGTAGAGAGTGACAGAGAGACAGAGAAAGATACAATGGGCATATCAGAGCCTATAGACACTGCAAATAAACTCCAGATGCATCTGTCACTTTGTGCATCAAACTTTATATAGGCACTGGTGAATCAAACCAAGTTTCTAGGCTTTGCAGGCAAGTACCTTAACCACTAAGCCATCTCTCCAGTCCTTGCTATCATTTTGATTGTTTGCTATTTGTCTTTCTTTGGGGGGTTGAGGTAGGGTTTCACTCTAGCCCAGGCTAACCTGGAATTCACTATGTAGTCTCAGTGTGGCCTCAAACTCGTGATGATCGCCCTACCTCTGCCTCCCAAGAGCTGGGATTAATTTGTCTTTTTTTCTCAATTTTTTGGCATACTGTTTTTGTCTTAGTTGTTCCTTTGCATTTTGATGTTGATATTTTGTTTTTCTTTTTTGCTTGTTTCAACATCTTATAGTTTTGTCTGTATACTTGCTTGTTTTTATCAACAATTTCAATTTTGGACATTGTTAGGCTGCTGTATTTAAACATCCATCTTGCCAAAATAGACCTGTATGGCTATCTTTTAAAAAAATATTTTTAAAATAGTTATTTATTTATTTATTTAAGAGAGAAAGAGGCAGAGAGGGAGGACAGACAATGGTCACACTAGAACCTCTAACCACTGCAAAGAAACTGTAGACACATGTGCCACTTTGTGCATCTTGCTTATGTGGGTACTGAACAATCAATGCTGGGTTTTTAGGCTTATCAGGCAAGTGCCTTAACCATGAACCCATCTCTGCAGCCCAGCTGCCATTTTTTTACACATACAAAAATGTACTTCTCTACATTTCTTTATCTACAGTAGTCTCCATCCTACCTCATACACCGCAAACCCATATACTTACCTCCTCATCAAAACTTCACTTCTCTTTTCTCCTCTCTCCATCTCTTCCTCAGCTCACCGCTAACATACTAACTTAGGTAGTTTGTGTCCACAAAGACTTCACAGAAATTTCTTTTTTTTCTTAATTTTTATTAACATTTTCCATGATTATAAAAAATATCCCATGGTGCTACCCTCCCTCCCCCAACTTTCCCCTTTGAAATTCCATTCTCCATCATATCCCCTCCCCATCTCAATCAGTCTCTCTTTCCTTTTGATGTCATGATCTTTTCCTCCTCTTATGATGGTCTTGTGTAGGTAGTGTCAGGCACTATGAGGTCATGGATATCCAGGCCATTTTATGTCTGGAGGGAGGACGTTGTAAGGAGTCCTACCCTTCCTTCGGCTCTTACCTTCTTTCTGCCACCTCTTCCGCATTAGACCCTGAGCCTTGGAAGGTGTGATCGAGATGTTACTCAGTACTCCAGTCACTTCTTTCCAGCACTATGATACCTTCTGAGTCATCCCAAGGTCACTGCCATCTGAAAAGAGAAGATTCTCTACCCAAAGTGAGAGTAACGTTAATATAAGGGTATAAATATTAAGAAAAGTACTTACTGGGCAGTTTGATAAGCATAGTATATACATTTTTCCAGACATCAGTAGATGTTACACCCCTAGGGCTCGTGACTACCCCTGTTTTAAGTTTTCAGTATCAGTGATGTATCCCCCCCCATGGAGCGGGCCTCCAGTCCAATTGGAGGGCAGTTGGTTTCCACCATGACAGACGTGCCATTATTGCACCCGTTGGCTCATTTGGCCTGGCTGGCCAATTATAAGGCTTGCAGTGTCCACTGTTGAGAATCTTCACTGATGATATCTCTCTCCCATTGAACTAAATGTAGAATGGCTTCTTCCAGCTTTCCCTCAGCTGGTCTACATGGAGGAGGTTATCAGCTCAGTTCCAGCAGAATTTCTCAGTGGCCTTGCCACCCAAGTATGTGGAGTCTTCAGCAATACACAGAAATTTCTTAAAGGAGAAGCAATACAAATATCTCAGTGCCAACTTTACCTGACTATGAAGTAGTCAGGGTATCTCAGGATGGCATTAGTATCACAGTCATGGCATCACTGAGATGGGCACCAACTGAAGATGAACTTGCCAATGCTCATCGGATCATCAAGGAGGATCTTCATCCAGCCTGAACCTAGAGAGAAGCTGGGGTCATGAGTGTTACCAAGTTACTTCAGTATACCCAAATGCCACATGTAGGGATGCACCCTATTACTTTGCTGTGGAACTTACCCCAGGGAATCACTCTGAGCTGGCTCTGAATGACAACAGGATCTACCAAGGCTTGTGGAACCCCACTTCAGCTACACAAAAAGTAAACATCGATTTCCATACAATGGCAGTGCAGACTAAGGAAACTACAACTCTGTGTACAAAATGCTTCAAAAGAGGCAGTAACAAAAGACCTATATGTAACCCCAGGACTTACCAAGTGCACAGAGCAGTGGAAACTGGGGATTAATGCTGGGATTTTGGTACTGAATATTCTCTTCCTAGTTGTTATATTAGCTATTAAGAAAAGCAAGCTTCCTAAGAAGCGAAAAAATACTGTGGGAAAGACACAGTAGATGACCCACAAGGTGACTGTGATGGACTGAAATGATGTTGACAAAAGCACACTCTCTGCATGTACAAGAGCCTCTTTCCATCACCCACATGGCATGTCTAGTCCGAGGTATGCGAACCACAGCACTAGCACAGTTCAGTCATCTATGTTCCTTGCTCTCTCTGTAACAGGGTGGAATACCTTTCCCAGACTGCAAAGATTCTACCCAGCCATTAGTGTGATCAGCTTATGATAGCACACTAATTTTAAGAAGACATTAGACAGCTATGGGTTCAAGTGAAATAGGATGGTTTCTTTGAATGTCAGTCTGCATCTTGGTATGTAGCTTAAACAATTCAGAATAGGTCTGGAGAGATTGCTTAGTGGTTAGGCACTTGTCTATGAAGCCTAAGGACCTGGTTCGAGGCTCAATTCCCCAGGACCCACATTAGCCAGATGCACAAGAAGGTGCATGCATCTACAGTTCGTTTGCAGTGTCTGGAGGTTCTGGCACGCCCATTCTCTCTCTCTTCTCTCTGCTCTCTCTCTCTGCACTCTCTCTCTCTCTCTCTCTCTCTCTGTGTGTGTGTGTGTGTGTGCCTCTTTCCCTTTCTTGCTCTCTCAAATAAATAAATAAAATTTTAAAAACTCAGAATAGAACAACAACAAAAAACAGTGTGGAAATAGCACATGATCATTCTAGAGTAATTTACCAGCTTGTAAAAAGATGATCCTTCGTGGATTATGTTAATGCCAACTGCATACATGGCTATCAGAGACCAAGCCATTATATTGCAATCCAAGGTCCTATTCTCAGAAGTGTACATAATTCTGGAGTGTAGTCTGACAAGAACAATTATATTGTGATGGTTATACTATTTTAGCTGAGTTAAATGCTGTGATACTGAAGTTTGTGATGACAGTGTAGAAATGGAACCACATGTTGAACATGTGGTTGAGACATTTACCCTAGAAAGGAGGAACTATAGTGATATCCATGAAGCTAAACAGTTCCATTTTATTGGCTGGCCTGACCATGAGCATCTCACCATGCTATAGCACTTCTTTTCTCTCTCCAGAGTTTAGTTACCCATGTTCCCAATGCTGGGTCCAGAATGCACTGTACTAACTGCTCTGGAGGCAAGGACTGTTACTTTGTGATTGACATCATGCTGGGCATGGCTGGAACAGTGGACATCATTTGGAACCTTGGGCCATAAGTACCCTTGAAGACTATGAGCTGAGCTTATGGAGCCATTCTTGTAGCTGGAGCTATGGGCTACCCAACCTCTTAAATCTTAGAAGATTTCATCGTGAGTCCCAGATGACATACATAAAGCTGCAGAATTTGGTGTTTGCCTTGCTGGATTTTGGTCTTGCTGTGGTTCTGTCCTTGCTGTGCTTCTATTTTCTCCCTTTAGAAGAAAATGTTTGTTTTGTGCAATTATGTATGGGAAGTATGTTACTTGGTTTCTGATATTACAGGGGATCCCAGTTAAGAGATTGTTTTGAGTCTTAGAACAGATTTTGGATTTTGGACTTTTGAACAGCATTAAGACTTAAAGAATACAGGAACTTTTCAAAGTAGACTAGATACACTCTGCATCATTGGATTCCTGTGAAGATACAAAGGCTAGGGGTAGAATGCTGTGGCATTGAATATAAAATCCCCCCCCCCCCCCGCAGCTCATGTGTTTTAACCCTTGAGCCCAGGTTATGGTTCTCTTTGGGAAAGGTGCCGAACTTTTAGGAGGTGGAGTCTTGCTGGAGGAAGTGGGTCACTGGGGGGTGGACTTGAGGTTCTATAGCACATCACCGCTTCTCTGGTCCCTGATGTGATAATTTCTATGTCATTTTCCTCCTGCCTTGCAATCCCCATTATGAAGCATCTCCTTTTACTGTCAATGAAAACAAACTCTTTCCTTGTTTCTGGTCAGGTATTTGTTCACAGTAATGAGAAAGTGACTAATACAAGAAGGGACCTTTGAAACATCCCCTTACCTAGGTGAGTCATCAAATGAGACCCGGGTTCTGGTAACACATTGGTTGCACCTCTGTGAAAGACCTGAAGAAGATGCTTCAGTTGGGGTGTGCCAATGCATTTGATGCACAGAAACTGAAATGATAAATGAATGACATTTTTGACTGCTAAGTTTTAGAGTAATGCAATTGTAAGGAATTGAGGATAGCAAATGAGAAGGTCAAGTATTTAAGCCAGATGTAGTGGCTCATGACTGCAATATCATCAATTGGGAGGCTGAGACAAGTGGATTACTGTGAATTCTAGATCAGTCTGGGCTACATAGTGAGTTCTAGGCTAGCTGTACAGACTGATTCACTTCTATGGATAGAAGCAGGGGGCTACATAAGAATGGAAAATTAACACTGTCCTGAAGCAGGTTGGTAAATTTGGAAGTGAATAATGGAGTTTGTTCTCTGACTAAAATAATGAACATTTTCAAATCAGAGAAGGGAGACAGGACAAGAATATACTAATTTGAAGGAAAATAAATGTTCATTTGAAATATTAGTGCTGGCAAACTGAGAAGAAGATTTCCTGGAAAAGATCAGATGGCCTTCCAAACATTAATGAGGAACTCAGCCCTAGAAAATCACCCTATAATGAAGAGCTTGTAGGAGAAATTTCTTCTCTTACAATCCTAGAGACCAGAAATCAACATCAAGGTATTTATAATGACATGATCTCCCTGAAGCTCTAAGGGAGAGTCTGTCCTTGTCTCTTCCAACTCTGGGTAATTTCTAACTTTTGCAGGTAGGGGCTGCCTCTATCTACCACCTGCCTCTGTTGTCACAAGTTCCTGCCATCTCCTCATAGTGTGCTGTTGGGCAGGGTACTTCACCTCCTAGGACCTTAGATTGCCATCTGTAGCACCAAGCATTTTGGAAAGGATATTAGATGAGTGAATATATGCAAAATATCTAATTGTTATTTCTATGTATTCATGACTAATGATTTATGGCAAGTGGTGAGGACACTATTCTTAATGAAAATGAAACTATGGAGGTACCATGTTGCAAAAAGTCTTTACTTTTAATGGTTTATCTGAATTTCTCATATTCTTTGATAATGTGGATACCTTGACATAGCCACAATAAAACGTTTCCAAGGGGGTGGAAGGATGGTTTAGTGGTTTAGGTGTTTGCCTGCAAACCCAAAGGACCCAGGTCCGAATCCCCAGGACCCATGTTAGCCAGATGCACAAGAGGGCACACATGTCTGGAGTTCCTTTGCAGTGGCTGGAGGCCCTAGCATGCACATTCTCTCTCTCTCTCTCTTTCTCCCTCTTTTCTGTCAAATAAATAAATAACAACATTTTCAAGGAGATATCATCATATTGAAAAGGTTTAAATTTTGCATATTTTTTAATTTTAAAAACATTATTATAAAGTATTATTCTTCCCTGCCTGACAACTAACTTGTGAATGATGATGCATTTGTCTTGTAATCAGAACACTAACAAGAGAACTTTCCATATGCATCACAAACATGTAGAAAGACATTTGTAAGTAGGCACAGTATTTCATAAAAATAATTATCTCAAACTAAATCTTATACCATAGAAGCTTTACCATACAGTTTACCAGTAAGGAAAAGCTAGTATATCAGTTACTTTACTGGTTGCTGTGACCAACTACCTAACAAGAAGCAGCGTAAGGAATGAAAGGGTTTATTCTGCCTTATAGTTTTGAGGGGATACATTCCATCACAGTGAGGAAGGCATGGCTGCATGAGGAGGAGGAGGCCAGCTGTTCACACTTTATACACAGCCTGTAGAGCCTGACTAGAAACAACAAAGGACCACCCATTAGTGACTCCCTTCCTCCAGCAAGACTCCATCTCATAAAGCTTCAACAACTTTCCCAAATAATGCCACCAGTTGTGGACCAAATATTCTTACACATAGGCTGACAGGGAACATTTTACATTAAAATAAACACAGTGATATTTTTTAAATCCAGGGTTTATGAAAAGAGAAAATATATTTGCATATTGACAAAAGTTACATGCTGGCAGTGGTGGTGGTGGTGGTTGTGCACACCTTTAATCCCAGCACTTGGGGCGCAGAGGTAGAAGGACTGTTGTGAGTTCAAGGTCACCCTGAGACAACTACATGGTGAATTGAAGATCAGCCTGTGCTAGAGAGGGAGACCCTGACTCAAAAAAAAAAAAAAAAAAAAAAAAAAAAAAAAAAAAAAAAGAGAGAGAGAGAGAGAGAGAGAAGAAAAAGAATGAAAAAACATGTTAGCAGCAATCACAATTACATGAAATTGAATTCTTATAGTTGATATGTAAGATCTCTCACAATGGAAGTGGTATAGGATTTGTGATGGAATCCATTGGAAACCCCTATAATTATCTCCATTTTTTTAGGAAGTCACCACAGGTGAAAGTGATTAAGTATTTGAGCCAAATCACACAACTTTCCTAACTAGCAACTTGGGATCTCATCCCTGGTTTGTCTGCCTCCATGACCCTTCTTCCTGCCATGCCATTCCCTGGGCTCTTAACATTCCAAGTCCATTGTTTTATCACATTTTTCACTGCTTATCAAAATCTAAAGAACAGCCTGGCATTGTGGTGCATACCTTTAATCTCAGCACTTGGGAGGCAGAGATGGGAGGCTCTCCATGAGTTCGAGGCCACCTTGAGACTTCATAGGGAATTCCAGGTCAGCCTTGGCTAGGGTGAGATCCTATCTTGAAGAAACAGCAAACAAAAATTTACAGAAGTAAAACAGAAAGCAGTAAAGTTACAGCTGAGAATAACAGTGATAGGGTACTGTGGGAGGGAAGGGTGGACCCAGGTGAAATGTTAGGAGGGAAACTTGAAGGCCCTACGAACCCCTCTTAGGACAGAAATAGCAGGAACCTGTGTCCGGCTTTTCCTATAGGATTTGCACTTATTAAATCTTTAAGCCCTGGGCCAACTGAAAGAAGTAGGCATTATTACTAACCCCATCTTGCACATGGATAAGATTACTCCATCACCTGGCATAAAGCCAATGTTCTGACACAGAAAGGTGACCTACCTCGTTAGATTCTGTCAACAAAAGAGAGCTGACACCCAAGCAAGGGCTCAAGTAGACTGGGAGAGTGAGGGCTTCACTATTAAAGACTTGCTCTATGTACCTCACAATTTATAAACAACACATCCCAGAAAAGACCTACTTTTTATTTAAGATGCAAAAAGTAGATAAGAACTTAAGAATTTTTATCAAACAACTAATTGTACAATTTCTTGCAAAGTATTACATTGTTAATAAAAACAAATTTTTGTACTGAATATTGAAGCCATTATTTTATTAACCATAAAAGTAAATATCATTGTAGTAAAACTTTGGAAAACTAATTTGCATATAACACACATTGTCAAAGATTTCTCAAATATCCACAGCAAACTTTTCAGCTGCACTACACTGAAATTTTCATTTACTGACATTCTATGGAAAATGATTGCTGTTTATACTCTATAAGAAAATTGTACTTATGAGTTTTAAGAAACTATAGGAATTTTTAAAAAAGCCTTTAGTGCCAGCCAACATCACTAATAGGCAGAAAGGAGAAACATGCAATATATATGAGAAAAATGAAAATACAAAGAAATCCAAAGTGTACTGAAATTTACACAGTGCTTTTTTCCTTACTTTGAAATGAAATTGAAATATCATTATCTTAGGAGGCAAGTAAATGAATCTAAGCCAAGTATCCCACCAACTTACAAATATAACCATAATAGGATCACTTCCTGACCAAGAAACAAGATGTCATTCCAAAACTGGGGGAAATTATTCCAATTGTCTTTTTAAAAATATTTATTATAGACAGAAAGATAGATAGATAGATAGAGAGAGAGAGAGAGAGAGAGAGAGAGAGAGAGAGAGAGAATGGGCATGCCAGGGCCTCCAGTTCCTGCAAATAAAGTCCAGACACATGTGCCACCTTGTGCATCTGTCTTACTTGGGACCTGGAGACTCAAATCTGGGTCCTTAGGCTTCACAGGCAAGTGCCATAACTACTAAGCAATCTCTCCAGACCCACAACTCTTTTTCTTTCTTTCATTCTTTCTTTCTTTCTTTCTTTCTTTCTTTCTTTCTTTCTTTCTTTCTTTCTCTCTTTCTTTCTTATTTATTTATTTATATTATTAGATATGGACATATTTTGTATGTAAACATCACATGTTGGTACCATCCTTTCCCTCCTCCCTGCCCCTTCTCTAAAGAGGCCTTCCTCACTGGGGATGCAGGTCAACCCCATGGGGATTGTGGGTCATGCATTATGGGGGCATCAGTCAGGTATGGGGGAGAGGCAATGTCTCTGTAGAAAATATCACAACTTGTGGCTCTAACAATCTTTCCAACCCCTCTTCTGAAAAATTCCCTGAGCCATGCTGGGAGCATTTTAAGTCTATTGCAGTGATGGCCACTTAGGAGCTAGATTTCTGGTTTAGTAGATGATGAGTGTCCTCAATATCTTTCTTCATCACCCTTGTGCTGGTATCAGCTTAACTAAGAGAGCAGCGCTCTTGCTCATTTCCTCAATTCTTCTGAAGTTTCAGCTGGAACTGGGGTGGAATGCCCTGGGTCGTTTATCTCCTCAAGTCCAGTTCCCTCCTGAAAAAGAGAAGCAGATTCTCCAATGCAGAGTGAAGTCAGTGTCAGTTAAATGGGAAAACCATTATTAATTTAGAGAGAATTAAAAAGGTTTAGACACTTTTATAGTCTAAGGTTAGTGGGAGCTTGACAATGGAAAGCAGAATCATTATCTGGATATGATTCTGACTTGTTTCCCAGTTCCAGATATGGCTTCCTTTCCACTGAGCAGATCTGTTAGCCAATCCAAGAGCATTTACTTACCCACCAAGGCTGTGTGCCACTATTGTACTTGTGTGAGCATCACGTCAGGTTGTTTGCTTCTGAGTCGCTTAGACTTTGAGTTGCTTGGACAGATGTTGGCCACTTTCCCCTGGTTACTTATGTAGTACCTTCCAGCACTACATGGGCTAATTATCTAAGGACTGGCTCTCCTCCAGATTCCAGTTAGTTCTCTCAATGGTCCATTATGACTGCATTTGAGGTCTTCAGCAGTAGGATCTTACCATTAACCTCTGGTGGGTAAATCAAGTGCTCTGACAGAAGTCTGTTTTCTTTGTTTTGGGAGATCTAGTAGGTCTCTCTGATCATTAGCTCATTGTGGATGTAGACCACATCCTGGTACAGGGAATTACAGGCCAGAACCAAGGGAAAAGAAAAAAGAAAAATCCAGACAGAAAGAGAAAGAGGAGAAATTTGAGGTTAGGTTTTTTCTCACTGTCTCTAGGGCCCTTCGATTTAGGTGCTCCCTCTAAGGTTCATTTGAGTGTTCCACCTTTTAGTCTGATTTCCAGGATATAGGATTCTATGGTACCAGTACAATTTGGGTTTAGATTTTTTGTGTCCCCCCACCCACCCACCCACCCTTTCCCTTCTCCTAAGCCCTACCCTCCCTATTGTTCAAGCCTTAAGATGCTATTCAGTTATGTCAGCAACTTGGGCTGATCCAGGTTAGGAATTGCAGATGAGTGAGATCATGTGATGATTGTTTTTCTGTGATTGTGTGAGTTCACTTAAAATGATCTGTTCCAGGCTGGAGAGATGGCTTAGCAGTTAAATAGTTCCTGGTGAAGCCTAAAGACCCCGGTTTGAGGCTTGATTACCCAGTACCCATGTAAGCCAGATGCACAAGTTGGCACATGCATCTGGAGCTTGTTTGCAGTGGATGGAGGCCCTGGTGCTCCCATTCTCTCTCTCTCTCTCTCTCTCTCTCTTCTCTCTCTCTCTCTCCCTCTCTCTCCCTCTCTCCCTCTTTCTCTCTCCAAAAATAAACAAAAATTAATAAAAAGATCTGTTCCAAGTGTGACCATTTTTTTCTGCAAATTTCAATGTGTCACTTTTTCTTACTGCTGAGTAGAGTTCCATCATGTAGATATACCTCATCTTGGTTATCTACTCATCCAATGATGGGCACCTGGGTTGATTCCAGTTTTTAGCTGTTATGAATTGAGCAGCCATAAACATGGTTGAGCAAATATTTCTGAACTGAGATGTGGATCTTTTAGGGTAAATGCCCAGTAAGGGAGTAACAGATTTTGCAGGTAACTCTATATTCATCCTTTTCAGGAGTCTCCAAATTGATTTCCACAGTGGTTGTATGAACTTACATTCCCACCAACAGTACATGAAGGTTCCTATTTCTCCACAGCCTCACCAACATTTGTTTTCATTTGATTTTTTACTGTTTGCTATCCTTACTGGTGCAAGGTGGAATCTCATAGTTGTTTTAATTTGCATTAATGGTTAGGGATGTTGAACATTATCTTAAGTGTATGTTAGCTATTTGTAATTCTTCCTCTGAGAACTCCCTATTTAGTTCTCTGCCCCACTTTTTGAGTGGGTTATTTGATTATTGTTTAGTTTTTTTGAGTTCTGTGTAGATTCTAGATACTAGGCTTCTGTCAGTGGACTAGCTGGCAAAGATATTTTCCAAGTCAGTGGGTAATCTATGGGCTCTGCTTCTGGTATGTTTGCCTGTGAAAAAGCTTTTTAGCTTCACAGGATCCCGTTAGTTGAGTGCTTGTTTAATTTCCTTGGCTACTGGGGTTTGTTCACAAAGTCTTTTCCCAGTCCTATATTGTGGAGAGTGCTTCCTATTTTTTCTTCCAGTAGTTGAAGAGTTTCAGGTCTTATATTGACGTCTTTAATCCATTTGGATTTGCTTTTTGTGTATGGCGAAATGAGTGGTTCTAATTTCATTTTTCTACATATGGTCATCCAATTTGTCCAACGGCATTTGTTGAAGATGCTGTCTTTTCTCCAGTCTACTTTATTGGCACCTTTGTCAAAAGATCAAGCTGCTGTAGTTGCTTGCCTAAAGTCTGAGTCTTCAATTCTGTTCCATTGGTCTATGTTTCTGTTTTTATTCCAGAACCATTCTTTTTTGTCACTATGGCTTTGTAATATAGCTTTAGATCAGATATGGTGATACCACCAGAGGTGTTTCTTTTGCTGAGGATTTATTTGGATATCCGAGGCTTTCTGCCATTGCGTATGAATTTTGAGATCACTTTTTCAGTCTCAGTGAAGAATGATGCTGGTATTTGTATTGGTATTGTGCTAAATTGGTACATTACTTTTTGTAGAATTGCCCTTTTCACAATATTAATTCTACCTATCCAGGAACATGGGAGGTCCTTCCCTCTTCTTAAGCCCTCCTCTATTTCATTCTATCCTGGAGCATGGGAGGTCTTTCCATCTTCTCAAGTCCTCCTCAATTTCTTTCTTGAGTTTTTTTTAATGTTTTCATTATATATGTCTTTCACATCTTTGGTTAGTGTTATTCCAAAGTATTTAAATTTTTTGTTGCTATTGAAAATGGGATAGCCTCACTGATTTTGTTCTCTGTTTATTTGTCCTTTGCATATAGAAAACCTACTAATTTATGTGCATTGATTTTGTATCCTGCCACTTTGCTGAAGGAATTTATCACCTTCAGAAGTTTTGGGATGGAGACTTTGGGTCACTTGTATATAGATTCATGTCATCTGCAAATAGGGCTAACTTGACTTCTTCCTTTCCAATTTGAATCCCTTTTATTTAATTCTCCTGTCTTATTGCTTGGGCTAGTACTTCTACTACTATGTTGAAGAGCAGTGGGGAGAGTGGAAACCCTTGTCTTGTTCCTGATTTCAATGGGAACTCCTTGAGTTTTTCTCCATTAAGAATTATTTGCATTTTAGGAGCTTCATATATAGGCTTTATTGTGTTGAGATATAAACCCTCCATGCCTATTATTTCCAGTGTTTTCATCATGAAGTGGTGGTGTATTTTGTCAAAAGCCTTCTATGCATCAATTGAGATGATCATGCATTTCTTATGGTTCAGTTTATTTATGTTGTGTATTACATTGACTGATTTTCATAGGTTAAACCATTCCTGCATCCCTGGGATAAAGCCTACTTGATCAATATGGGTAATTCTTTTGATGTGTTGTTGAATTTGGTTTGCAAGGATTTTGTTCATGATATTTGCAACTAAGTTCATTAGGTAAATAGGCCTATAATTTTCTTTCCTTGTTGTATCTCTGTGTGGTTTTAGTATTTGGGTGATGCTATCTTCATAAAAAGTAGTCAGGGAGGATTCCCTGGTCTCTGATTATGCAGAATAGTTTGAGAAAAATTGTTGTCAGTTCTTCTATGAAGGCTTGATATAATTTAGCTGAGAATCCATCTGGTCCTGGACTTCTCTTTCTGGGGAGGTATTTTTGATTACCTTTTCAGTCTCCATAGATGTGATAGGTTTGTTTAGGAGATTAATCTGCTCTGAGTTTAGATTTGGTAGGTGGTATGTGTCTAGAAATTCATCCATTTTTTTCAGATTACATAATTGCGTGGAGTAGAGGTTTTGGAATTATGCCTTCATGATTCTTCCAATTTCATTGATGTATATTGTGATCTCTCATTTTTCATTTCTGATTTTGTTAACTCGAGACTTCTCTTTGTTGTGCTTGATATCTTTGGCCAGGGATTTGTCAATCTTGTTTATTTTTTCAAAGAACCAGCTCTTTGTTGCATCAATTTTCTTAAAAGTTTTCTTAGTTTCCAATTCACTAATTTCTGCTCTGATTTTAGTTATTTCAGTCCATCTCTTTGGATTGGATACTTCTCGTTTTTCCATCACCTTTAGGTGGACAGTCAGGTTATTGATTTGGGTTCTTTCTGTCATTGTAATGAAGGCATTTAAGGCTATGAAGTTTCCCCTCATGGCTGCTTTCATTGAGTCCCATAACTTTTGGTAGGTTGTGTTTTCATTATCACTCAAATCTAGGAATTTTGCAGTTTCTTTTTTTATTTCTTCCACAACCCATTCATTGTTTAAAATTGAATTTTTGAATGCATGCTTTATGGCCTAATATATGGTCACTTTTAGAGAAGGTTCTGTGGGCTGCTGAGAAGAATGTGTGTTCTGTAGTGTTGGGGTAGAAAGTTCTTTAGATATGTTAGGTCTAGTTGATCTATAATGTTGTTAAGCTCTATTATTTCCCTGTTGATTTTATGCTTGGATAATCTGTCTATTGATCATAGTGGAGTATTGAAGTCTCCAACTATGATGGTGTTGGTGTTTATTTCTGTTTTATTGTTGAGCAGATTTTATAAACTGTTTTGCCCCTGTGTTTGAGGCATATATATGTATGATGGTGATGTACTCATGTTGGATCATTCCCTTCATGAGTAAGTAGTGGCTTTCTTCATCCTTTTTATTACTTTGGTTTGAAGTCAATTTTATCAGATATTAATATAGCAACACTTGCTTGTTTTTTATTTCCATTTGCTTGGAATATCAATCATTTCCAACCTTTCACCCTGAGGAGGTGTCTATCTTTAGTGGTGAGGAGGGTTTCTTGATGACAACAGACAGAAAGATCCAGTTTTTTTATCTATCCTGATAGCCTGTGTCTTTTGATAGGTGAGTAAGATCATTAATATTTAAAGTTAGTACTGTGAGGTTTGAATTAATCCCTGGCTATGATGAGGTATTTTATGGGGTTTGGTGATTACTTGTGTTATGTACTGTTTTGAGTCTGGTCTATTTTATCTATTTAATTTTTTAAAATATTTTTTTGTTCATTTTTATTTATTTATTTGAGAGTGACAGACAGAGAGAAAGAGGCAGACAGAGAGAGAGAGAGAGAGAGAGAGAGAGAGAGAGAGAGAGAGAATGGGCGCACCAGGGCTTCCAGCCACTGCAAACGGGACTCCAGATGCGTGCGCCCCTTTGTGCATCTGGCTAACGTGGGTACTGGGGAATTGAGCCTCGAACCGGTGTCCTTAGGCTTCACAGGCAAACGCTTAACCGCTAAGCCATCTCTTGAGCCCAAGCCTGGTCTATTTTAGTTATTGTAATCTTCTTGTTGGCTCCTGAGATTGGTTGTTTGACTGTTCTGTGTGGAGTATTCCCTCAAGTATTCTCTGTAGGTTTGACTTTGTGTTCATGTACAGTTGGATTTTTTCATGAAAAGTTTTTCTTTCACCATCTATTATGAGGGATATTTTTGCTGGGTAAAGTAGCTTGGGTTGGAAGCCATAGTTTTTCAGACTTTGAAATGTTCTATTCCAGGTCCTTCTGGCTTTCAGGGTTTCCATTGAGAACTCTGATGTTATTCTAATGGGATTGCCTTTGTATGTTGTGAATTGTTTTCTCTTGCTGCTTTTAACACCCTCTCTTTGTTTTCAATGTTAAGGGTTTCAACTATGATGGGTCTTGGAGAATTTCTTCTTCCGTCCTGCTTGTTTTATGTTCTGTGGGCTTCTTGTATTTGGATGGACCTCTCTTTTGCAAGATTCAGAAAGTTTTCTTCAATAATTTTGTTGAGTATATTTTCTATGCCTCTGGTCTGGATTTTCTCTCCTTCTGGTATACCCATGATCTAGATGTTTGGTTGTTTTAGAGTGTCCCACAGTTCCCTCACATTCTGCTCACTTGATTTTTTGAACTTAGCAAAATTTTTGGCCTCCTGATCAATTTCTTCTTTCTTATCTTTCAGGTCAGAGGTTCTGTCTTCCACATGAGTAACTCTGTTGATTGGCCGTATAGAGGTTTTCATGAATTCTATTTGATTTTTGTTTTCTCTTATGTTGTTTTGTACAATGTTCATCTCTTTTTTGAGGTATGATTTCAATTCTAATTTTGGTTTTCTTGATGCTTCTTGTAGTTTATTCTTGTATTTTTTTTTTTTTTTTTTGATCAGGGTCTCATTGGTTGTTGTGTTTTCATTTTGGGCTTCAATTTCTGTTGATTTCTCTATGAGTACATTGGAGGCTTCCATAATATGAGTAGGCATCCTTGGTGGAAATCTCTCAGTTTTCTGACTTTCATTGGCTTTTTTTTTTTTTTTTCATAGTTGTCTACCCATTTTAGGAAGACTCTTTATTTTATTGAGGAGGAAGCAAGTTTGTGTCTTTTGGCCCATTTACCCTGTGAGTCAAGTGAACAAGTGTGTTGATACTTAGTGGCCTGTAAAGATACCAGAGAAAAAGGCCTGATTCCACAGATCACATGGGACTCAGGCCTCTCTGAGCAAGACATAATGGGACCTACCAGGACTAGGGGTCTAGGAAGAGTAAGGGAACAGGGATCTGGCCTACTTTGTGCTGAGTCCTCCAGAACATATACCAGTATAGGCTAACCTACACTGGAGAGGTGGGAGGAGCCCACATACAGGGGTCTGGTCTATTCACTCTAGAGGGTCATGGCTGCCCACACTCTGGTGTGCAAGGAACTCATACCTGAGTAGTGGGAGGGGACCAGAAATGGTTCTGGCCTACTCACTCCGGCCCACTCGCCCTCCCATGCACTTACTGCACAAAAAACTCAGACCCAGGAGGAGGTGGGAGGAGCCCAGATATGACTCAGGCCTACTCACTCCAGACCACCATGCCTGCCCACACACTGATCATGCAAGGACCTCAGACCCAGCTGGTGAGAGAGGACGAGAAATGGGTCCTGCCTACTCACTTCAGACTGCTCCATCCTCCAACTGTCTTCTTAAAAAGCAAAATGCAAACAGAAAAGAAAGTAAAACATTCATAAATATATCACAGAGAAAAGTATCCATTTGACCTTATTTTCCCTTATTTTTCCTTCATGTAAGCAAAAGTCAAGATAGGAATAAAAAGCAAGCAAGTAAAAGAGGCTTAGGGAACAACCACATTTGACATATGACTTCTGAAATTAAAAAATTATGTGGATCATGTTACTAATCATAAACAATCCTGATAATGCAATGAGAATACTGGCTCTTCCAGTTCTTATAGGACTTTAGTCCACATTCATATTCAAGTTTCTTATATTTTGGCACTTCAGAGACATCAGCTCCTCAAAGGGCAGGTCTCAGATAGATCTTCATGTGAATTACCAAAAGTTACAGTCTAGAATTTAAAACTTGGTCAGCTAATTTTAGTATTAATCTTTTTTAAAAATATTTAAGCTATTCTGCTTTTTTTCCTTTTACTTTTGAAAGGCTCAACACCAAGAATGATTGCCATTCCATTTCTTAGATATCTTGTCAAAGTTGAAATTATGCACAAAATAGCTGCTTTTTCAGTTAGTTATACCTGACAATGTCCAGAGTCCCTATTATTTCACAAAGTTTCATTTTTCTGTAAATAGAACCTGGTAATTGGAATCTCCCATCCTCTTAAACATTTTTTTCACCAAGTTTTCCTCAGATGTGTTTGATCAGAAATAGCCATGTTTCTTGCTAGTATTTTTGCTATAGATTTATGTAAGCTAAATAGGACAGAAAAATTCAGAAAAGTAAGCTAGAGTATGAGGCTGAATTTCAAGAAACCTGTCTCCTGCAATCATCTGGCCAGCCATTCTCAGACTCTACAGAAACTGAATTGGAATTAGGAAGCAAATCAGGGTCATGTGTTTCCAGTTATTTATTTATTTATTTATTTATTTGATCTATCCAGGATAATCTTGACATAAAAATCATTTCTTTCATGACATATGTTTTTACCTAATTCAATCCATCCTCAAAGAGCCTGCATTCAGGCAGAGGTCTTTGTCCAGTTTTGTTCTTTTCTCTAGGTCTACGCCTAGAATAATACCCAGAACATGTTACATGCTCTGCAAATATTTGGAAAATTAAGGAAGATAATTCATAAATAAGTACACAGGAGAACAATCAGTTTTCCATCTTCATATGACAGGAATAAGTAGGCAAGATTTGGACCATTGATATAAAATCTCTTCCTCCTCTTTCTCTTCCAGTTCTTCAGCTCTGCTATCTCCCCTCGTTCGGCATCTCTCCTGCTATTGGTTTTAAGCATAGGGGAGCAGAGGGTCAAGATAGTGCCACACTCTAAGTTGGAGCAAAACAAGGATGGAATCCTACCTATTCCAAATATTTCCATCTCACACCTAATGTCCATAGATATTTTTTCATCCTCTAATTTATCTGCCTTCTGTAATTTCTATTACTATAACAAACACCCTCATTGACACCTTGTTAACAGTGTACTTTATTACCTGCTACAGTTTGTTGAAACTTTAAGGGGATAAATCTCTGAAACTGCCTGAATTTTTTTATTATTTTATTTTTTAATATTTTTATTTATTTATTTGGGAGAGAGAGGGAGAGAGAGAATTGGCACACCAGGGCCTCCAGCCACTGCAGACAAACTCCAGATGCATGTGCCACCTTGTGCATCTAGCTTATGTGGGTCCTGGGGAACTGAACCTAGGTCCTCTGGCTTTGCAGGCAAGCACCTTAAGTTCTAATCCATCTCTCCAGCCCTGCCTGAATATTAAAATACATAAAAAATCATGTGTAATAAAACACTCAAGCACAAAAACTTCTGGTTTTGGTGTAATTATCCTTTGGTCTGTCATCTGTGCCTTATCTGGGGTGAAGAGGTGTGTTTGCATCATCCTAAAGGAGAAATGCTTCATGTGACACTTGGCACCTGTTGCATTCAGGTTCACATTGCTGGTAGAAATCACCCAACCAAGAACAGCTATTGGGGAAAAAGGGTTTATTTTGGCTTACAGAGTTGAGGGGATGCTCCATGATGACAGGGGTAAACAATGGCATGAGTAGAGAGTGGACATCACCCCCTGGCCAACATAAGGTAGACAATTGCAACAGGAGAGTGTCCCCAACACTGGCAAGTGGAAACTAGCTATAAATACCCATAAGTCCATCCCCAACAATACACCATCTCCAAGAGGCATTAATTCACAAATCTCCATCAGCTGGGAACCTAGCATTCAGAATACCTAAATTTATGGGGGGCACCTGAATCAAACCACCATATTGGTTTTGGCCCAGTAATTTCTTTCTGTGATCAAGCTTACAGCACCTTAACCATCACAGCACCCATCACAGCATGCGGGGCATGCCAGAACCAAAGTCAAATTTGAAAGGAGTGATTGCAAAGTCATGGCTATGAGTAACCAGACATACAAGCAAGGCTGAAGGTGGAGTATTTCTGAGGGAAATCCCAACATGGTTATCCCTCCCTATGTAAATGCAGTGATGTACCTTCTGGTAAAAGTGGTGATGGCATGGATCTTGCTAAGGGCAGTTAGAGATGTAATTAAGGCTGTGCCATCAGGGAGAAGTGTCTGTGGCAGGAATTCCAGGATGTTCTTTTTCCTGTATGTGGTGTGGAGTGACATTCATGCTTATGAGTGGGGTCCACTGCGTGACTGCAGAGATGTCTTGAAACTATTAAATGATTAGATGATGTTTTGAAGTCCTAGAGTATGGCATGTAAGGGACTAGAGTATTGGCAAGCTACCACAGATGTAGCCTGTCCATCATTATGGGTTATAAAGAGTGCAGCTGAGACAAAGAGGGCTGCACAGAGAGAACATGGCTGTGTAAAGGAGGAAGTGGAAAGGGAGAGGAACACACAGCTAACATCTACTGTGTTAGCCTCTGATTTGGAAGGTATATTAGATGAAAGAGAAGATGAGATAGAGATGCTGTCTTACTGTCTCAAAAGTTGAATAAAACACAAATTAGATCAATTTGAAAAACCCTTTATGGGAATCAAAAACTTGGAACCCGTGGGAGAAGTAAAATCATAAGGATGGAGAGAATGAGGTAAAAGGATGTGGTAGTTTGACTCAGGTGTCCCCCATAAACTTAGATGTTCTGAATGCTAGGTTCCAGATGATGGAGATTTGGGAGTTAACACCTCCTGTAGGCAGTGTATTGTTGGGGGTGGGCTTATGTGTATTATAGTCAGTTTCCCCTTGCCAGTGTTTGGCACACTCTCCTTGTTGTCCACCTCAGTTGGCCAAGAGGTAATGTCCACCCTCCGCTCATGCCATCATTTTCCCTTGCCATCATGGAGCTTCCCTTTGGGTCTGCAAGCCAAAACAACCCCGCCCCCCTCCACACACAAGCTGCTCTTGGTCAGGTGATTTCTGCCAGCATTGCAAACCTGACTGCAACACTAAAGTTGGTACTGGGAAGTGAGATTGCTGCTAGACACCTGACTGTGTGGTTTTGGCGTTTTGAAGCTTACTGTCAAGTTGAATGTGGAGGGATTTGAAGCCTTGGCCTAAGAAACACCTTCCAGTGTTGTAAGTACAGCTTGGTGGACAGTTCTGGTAAGAATTGAAAGACCTGAATGCAATAAAAACTATATACTGTGAGGTTTGGCTTATGAGGTGAAAAGGAGCTTAGTCTGAACTGGACTAGAAGCATTTTGTGTGAGAGGCTTGCTGCTATGCCTGTGTCCTGAGAATTTGTGCAGGATTACACTGTGTAGAAATGGACTGTTGTGAGTAGAGTGATATGGCACAGGAGAAATGAAATCTTTGGATTAAACTGTTTCCCATTCCGCTGCAATTGAGAGATTACAACCATTGAGGTTTATCCAGCTAAAGAAGTATACTGTTCTTCAAAGTCTGCTTTATTCCTCCCTGGGTTAATAAGTTGGCACCCCACCTGGTATTATGGAGAATAAGAAGTGCAGGAATGAGAGGGTCATCGAATTTGCAACATGATCTTCTGTTTTGGAAATGGCCATGGGCAGTTTGTAGCAGGTCTCCTGGACTGCCTGCATGGAGACCCAATGGAGCCATGAGGATGGACCGTGGTTTGCAGTGGAGACCCAGTGGAGATGCTGGGACCAAAATATGGATGCTAAGGAAAACTGTTGGTCCCACATGAATTCACAGTCCCACAGGACTGTGAGTAGGTGAGCTGGAGGGGCAGATTAGAACTCCAGAGACTTGTTGCAATTAGAATTATCAGGCTTGGATACTTGTCACTGGCCAGAGCTGTTGTGTAGAGCTGGGGTCCCTAGGAATAAAATTGGAAATGATGTTCTTCTGGAAGGCTTTAAGGCCTGAATAATAGTTCTCAGATACTGTGAATGAAGGATACAAGTGAAGAGTACTAAGCTTGTCCCAGGGGTGGGCAATTATGCCCCTAGAATGAGTCATGCAATTTGTCCTGCAAAAAGGCATGCCTGGAAATTGCTCACCCAGTCTGAGGACATCACAGTGGCCAGAGGTGTCCCCAATGGAGTAAGGATAGCCAAAGCTTTAGTCTCAAGCCAGCCCAGGGGCATGGAGGAATCAAACCCAAATGGCAGGTGCAACCACAGGGGAGGAAGTAGCCTCTATCCCCCTTAGTTCTGGTTGTGACAAGCACCTTGAGTGGACCCCACTGAGCCCATCCGGGGTGGAGAGATGCAAAGCATCCTTATGGAAGTACCACAGACTCCTGAGACAAACTGGTGCTTGACCAACTTGTGCTTCTTGGAATATATGGTGATGGGACTTCAGAGCTCCTTCTGCTCTCTATAAAAAAAAAATAAAATAAAAAGGTTTATAGTAAGTGCTAATATGTGGGTATCTTGCCTGTTAAGAAATGTATCTGAGAAGACAGTATAGACCACAATGAAAGGAAGAAAACTGGCATGGTTAGAAAGGCCATGAGGTTGATTGACCCTTCCCCCCCCCCACATTTCTTTTATACAATCTCCTCCCCTGACCTCACTTAGGCCTTTCCCCTCCTTGTAATCTGTTCTTCTAATTGCATATACACAATACTGTTCCCTCAAGACCTTCCCTCTCCTCCCTCCCTTAAAGCCTTTTTCTAGCTTATGGGCTTCTGCTACTGATTTTTGGTTCTAGATCACACATAGGTCTATACATTTGTATCTAGGATCTACATATGAGAGAGAAAATGTGATATTTGGCTTTCTGGGCCTGGGTTACCTCACTTAGTATAATCCTTTCCAGATCAATCCATTTCCCTGCAAATTTCAGAATTTCATTTTTCTTTACCACTGAATAGAACTCCATTGTGTAGATGTACCACATCTTTACTATCCATTCATCTGTGGATGGACATCTAGGCTGGTTCCATTTCCTTGCTATTGTGAATAGAGCATCAATAAACATGGTTGTGCAAGTATCTCTGAGGTAGTGAGAAGAGTCATTAGGATATATGCCTAGAAGTGCTATAGCGGGACCATATGGCAAATCTATTTTTAGCTGTCTCAAGAACCTCCACACTGATTTCCACAATGCTGTACCCAATTACATTCCCACCAACATTGCAGAAGTGTTCCCCTTTTACCGCATTCTCGCCAACATTTATTGTCATTTGTTTTTTTGATTGTAGCCATTCTGACGGGAGAGATAGAATCTTAAGGTAGTTTTAATTTGCATTTCTCTGATGGCTAAGGACATAGAACACTTTTTTAGATGTTTATATGCCATCTGTATTCTTCTGATAAGAACTCTGTATTTAGTTCCATAGCCTTTTTTTTTAATTGGGTTGTTTGATTTCTTATTGTTCTGTTTTTGAGTTCTTTGTATATTTTGAATATTAATCCTCTGTCAGATTCAAGATATTCTGAATAAAACATATGAAATCTACTTTCTTGAATAATGGCACACCCAGAAGCCATAGATTGTTACTAGAAAATTTTCAGTGCCAGGATGAGATACCTTCCAGTGAGTTGTTGGCCAGGAATGTCCCTGTTGCCTCCAAAACATTATAGGCTATTGCCAAGGCCCTTTGTTTCCCATGAGAAAGAGATGGTAAGACCCCATTGCTGAAGACATCACATGCCTGAGTGGCAGAGTCACTGAGAAATCAAGCTGGTGCTGAGCAGAAAACCTTCTCCCTGTAGCCTAGCCAACCAAAAGTTGGAAAAAGCTGCACTGTATTCAGCCTTATGGGAGACAGAAGTCATCAGCAGTGAAAACAGTGGACACTGTAAGCCTCAAGTTTGGCCAGATAGGCCAAATGACTGAATGAGTACAATAGTGGCATGTCTGTTCTGGGGGAAACCAACTGCTCTCTAATTGGACTGAAAGCCCACTCTATGGGAGGGAATACATGCCTGGTACTGAAAACCTAATCAAAAGCCTATGGCAGGGGAGGTCATGAGCCTTAGTGGTATAAAGCCTGCTCTTGTGCATCTGGATTTACATGGGTACTGTGAAATCAAACTCAGGCCATCAGGATTTGCAAGCAAGTGCCTTTAACTGATGAGCAATCTCCCTATACAAACCCTACACAACTCTTCTCACTGATTGATTTTAAATTGTTTAAAACACTGAAAAACAGTCCTTCTTTCTTAGATGCTCTTGAGTTATCTCTATTCCAATGTAATATTAGTCATTCAACATTACATAACCCAATTTTGTATTACCACAGAGACAGAAACTTATTATTTAATCTGTGCATTAGAATATCAATATCAATTATTATTCTGTAATTGGGGGAGTGAAAATTATTATTTCTATGGAAGCAATGTTTCAATAGTATACTGGAGGTAGGAATAAATGTGATGAAAGAAGTAAAACCAGATTGGCACCTATTGAAGTATGCATTATTTTGCTGTAAGTTAGTGAATCTCATTTTCTTTTCATCTATAAATTTGTAAGTACTTGCTACATTGATTGCTACTTAGTAGATATTAAACATATAACTGTCTATTTTTTAATACAGTATGAGTAGAAGCCATGAAGTCCAAATTTTCTCCAAATATATCCATTTCAGAAAAGGGAAACAAAAATAAGTTAAGTTCATAGCTCTTTGGTTTGACAATACTGGTACTCTCAGAATCCCCATGTGGAGACATGATATCCATGGAGACATAAATATTTGACTCATATCCAAATACTTAGGCATTAGATGAAGCTTCAAATAGCTAAACTAACAGTGGATCATAAAAGCAAATTAAAAGTTAATGGTGTATTAGGAATCTACACATGTGTGCATATAATACACTTATCCAACTAAAACATAGAGATATTTAAAGCTTTAAATGATATTTTAATGTTATCCTTATGACACATGTTTTGTGGCAACAAGTAACTATAATTATCTTCTCCCAGCTCCTATGGAAAAACAAATGACTTGCTATATAAAATACAGGTTATCAGCAATACTGCTAATTGATGGTATAGCTGCCAAATTCCCAGTGAGATCCTGACAAAGAATATGATCTAATGCTGCTCCATGACATTTCATCAATCACAGACCAAACAACAACCAGCAGTCAGTATTTTCTTTGGGTCAGTAATACAACTTAATTGTGGCAGTTAACATAATTAAAGGCTAGCAACCAGATTAAAAATTCTTAGTTTGTAATTTTTTCCTAAAATTGAATATGAATTAAATGTTATTTGAGTTGGATCAAAACTATGGGTGAAGCCCCATCAATTTAATACAGCATCTATCATTGACTATTTAATGGGTACATGCCTTTGCCCAGTGAAGGACACCCAGCAGGGCATAATAATAGAGGTCTTAATCTCTGATTTTCATACACTAACAATATGATTGGTTAAAAACAATGTGAAGATTTAACATGCAAAGCATAAGTTCAATTGGTGAAAAAACTTTAGGAGATTAGAAGGTAAGACATGAATTGTCATGGTCAGAAAATGACAGGTAATGGCAGAAGGTGAACTGAGAGAGGAAGTCTCAGTTGAAGGCATGTCATGGGTTATTCATGAACTTCTTCAATGCACACTAAACTGAACTGGCATGGATAAAGGTCCCTGATTATAAGTGACACGAAAGTGAAAAGTGGTGAACAATGATCAGGTCATCTTGTATTTTGCAGTCCTTAAAATTCACTGATAACTAAAATTTCAGAAAGCTGGAGCAACTTGAATGAAGGTCAGTAGCAGAGAACCAAGACCAAAGTCATGAACAATGAAGGAAAATTATTCACTTTTTTACAATGTAGAAAACAAGTAATTGATATCAAGTCAGCCTGAGTGTGATAAGAAAGCAATATCAGAGTGTTAAAAATGAAGTTGTTCCACTGTTTGAGACAGGGGAACAAAGAACAAATTGAGTAAATCTGTTGAATCAGACGGAATAAGGAATAAAGGAACAGAAATTCTTACCTGGAGAAAGAGAAGGGGAAGGGAAGGGAAGGGTGAGGAGGGAGAGAATGCTGTCTAGCATATCTGGAAATCCTGATGCACTCAGCAATCTGATTCTTTTGAAAAAAAAAAGTGCTCTGAAAATATCACTGCTTCAGTGCTATTTATTAAATGGTAATTGAACAATTCTCAAAAGCAAGTGATCTTTTTCTCCCATGGTAAGGTCAAAGTCTATGTTCGCTGTGACACAGCACTCTAGCACCTCAGCATTTCATGGCTGGTAAGGAACATTATCATGAGATGATGCCAAGAGAAAGACAACTGATCTAGTTTGTCACAACACAGGGTTTGGTGTTAAAGAGAGATTATAGTGTCATAGTAACCTCCCATTCTCGCCACTAACCTGTGATCAATTTACTCACTGATATTCACCACTGACTCATGTATACTTACTTGAAAAAAAATAGAATATGATAAAAACATTTCAAGGAAAATTATGCTTTAATTTCAGTAAAATATGGGAAGTCATTCAATAATAAGGAAAGATATTAAAACAAATAATCCTATTTTCTTTCCTTGTAGAAATCTAGTCATAGGGTCATCAAAGGGACAGCTCTTCGGGAAGCTTGCCTGCATTATAAACTACTTAACTAGATTTGTGTTAAGCTCTTTATATGACTTCTTATGCCTCAGTTTCCTCATCAGGTGCATAGCAAGGGTGGCTGCATTACAGAATAATTAGGAGTGTCAACTTATTAAAATTTTTAATTAGGGATGGACACAAATTACAATTTAAAAGTACTATTTATTTTTCAATTTTTTTTAGCTCTAGTTTCCTGAATGATTTTAGGAGGTTGGGATATCATTTCTGCCAGGTTCTCATAAACAAAAGGTATTGTTAAATTCATTTGGGGCTGCCATGTGGTCCTCAAATATACTTTCATCTTCAACATTTGGTCCTGCCCTGATTGACAATGGGGAGCACATGCATAGCACATCATTTTCACAGAATAAAAGACCAGAAAGGTGACCTTGTTTTTTTCTCATGCTGCGCTCTTGGAAGATTGTTATGTCTGAAAATGTAGATGACTGGTCATATATTGACATATTGGAATACTTACTTATTAAGCTTCCTCACAAATACTAGACCTACAGAAGTTAGAATTGGGAAAATCTGTGCTTTGGTATCCTAAAAGTTGATCCACTGCACACCAGAACTTTAGAACCCCTGACGGACTTTTTGTTTTTGAGTATTTGTGTGCTTGCTTTTAACCCTTCTCCTTATATCCTCTTAACTACACATTCATGTCCACTCTCTATGCTTTCCTTCTGTGTTGTTCAAGGTTATAGGTAGAAAGAAAGTAGAGTGCTTCATTTAGCAAATAATTTTGTATTACATTTGATATCACAAATTGTGCATTGTAGATGATCAACTTCATTAACCAGATCACAAGCACATCTATATGGTAAACAGAATGAAGAGTATAACAAAAATAGTAATTAAAGAGATATAAATATTGCATAAAATGGTGCCAAATCCCTCATATTGATTATACCACTGTATTTGCCATGGTATCCTTAAGAGAGAAAATAGGCTGGAGAGATAGCTCAGCAGTTAAGGTGCTTGCCTGCAAAGCCTAATGACCCAGGCTCAATTCCCTAGAGCTCAGTAAATCCAGATGCACAAAGTAGACCATATGTCTGGAGTTCATTTGCAGCAACTAGAGGCCCAGGCTGCCCGTCTCCCATTCTTTCCCTCTCTTCCTTCCCTCCCTCTCAAAAAAAAAAAAAAAAACCAAAAAACAAAAAAGAAAACTGGTATTTAGGTGAAGAGACTTAGACATGAAGAGACAAAAGACATTCATCCTTCCTTAGGACAGCAACCAAGTTGAATGAGTACTAAAAATTGTACCCTTTTCAATTGTATTTAAAAAAATTTTTTTGTTCATTTTTATTTATGAGCGACAGACAGAGAGAGAAAGAGGGAGAGAGAGAGAGAGGGAGAGAATGGGCGTGCCAGGGCCCCCAGCCACTGCAAACGAACTCCAGACGCGTGCACCTTCTTGTGCATCTGGCTAATGTGGGTCCTGGAGAATGGAGCCTCGAACCGAGGTAGGTCCTTAGGCTTCACAGGCAAGTGCTTAACCGCTAAGCCATCTCTCCAGCCCTCAATTGTAATTTTTTAACTTAAAAATAGTAGGTTATATTCTTCTGTCCCCTTGTTCCAGCCCATGCCACCCTGAGGCCCCGCCCCCATGGTATCATGGTATTTACTGTGGGGCATGAAGGCCTCAGTTAGTCTCTGTGGGGTAGTGGGGAACTGTGTCTCAGGGTATTCCTACCCACTGTGTGGCTCCTACAATCTTTCCACCCCCTCTTCCTCAGTGTCCCCTGAGCTATGGAAGGTCTGTTTATAGTAATCTGATTTAGAGTTGAGCTCTTTGTAGCCTCTGGATTTCTGCTTTGATAGGTTTTGATTGATTACCATGCCTGACACCATCACCTTAGAGCTGGTTGTCAAGCTAGTGGTAAGAGCAATATTCATATTGCACTTCCTCTGCAACAATTCTTAGGCACCTGCAGATGCGGTAGTAGAGGTGGTGCATCTCATCATGGGCACTCAGTCAGCTATTCTCTTGTTCTATTGAAGGTCCTTGGATCTCCTCCATTTTCTCTGCCACCTCTAAGATAAAATAGATTCTCCAACCAAGAGTGAAAGTATCTTAGGTTAAAGGGGATATGGAAAGCTATTTGAGAGATTTGTTGGTTTGTAGGCCCCCACTCCAGAGGGGCTTATTCTGACTTGGTTTCCAGTACCAGATTTGAGTACTCTCCCACAGAACAGGCCTTATGTACAATCAGAGAACAGTTGGTTACCTGTAGAGGCTGCATGACACTATTGTACAAGTGTGTACTTGTTTGGCTGGTGGACTTCATAGTCTGCAGCATTCCCTGCCTATTCATGCTGTTGGTGACCATTGCCTTCCAGTGGCTCCCATAAGGCTCTCCAATGCTATAAGGGCTAGCCAAGGAGGAGCCTAGTTTCCCTTTAGATACCAGCATGGTGTTGCGAAGTCCTTTCGTGTCTTTAGCAATAGTGTCTTACTTTTAAGCTCTGGCAAGTAATCATGTGTTTTGGCAATGGCCCACATTGTTTTGGGCACCTCATGGGTCTCGTTGGCCAACAGCTCACTGTGGGGAACAACTGAATTCTGGGCCTGGGATTACCTGCAAGAGTCCATGGTTTTAAGGTTAAGCTTTTTCCACCTTCTGTCTGAGCTGTCACTCTTCCCCTTTTATTGGTGGCTATATCTTGTAGGATGAAGGGTTTTGTGGAAGTGTTTCCTGTTTTCTTATCTTTTACATAACTCCCTCCCCACCCACTTTACCCTCTATTTTTCCAAGCCTCTCCTGTCCCTAATATTTTGCCCTTCCCCCAACCCATTAGGTAATTCCTCCTCTTCTTTCTCCCTATTTCTTCTGTCTACTGGTCTCATTCTAATTTTCCCCAATTTCTGGTCTTCTTCACTCATCTCCATGATCACTATTAGTCAGCTGAGCAACACATGCAATTATCTTATCAGGCTGTCCGTTGACATGATTTTCCCCTTGGCCCTCCATGTTGGGTATACTGGTTCATCATTGTGGTTGTTATTCCAATTCTACTAATGTCTCTGCATTCATGACCCAAATGTCTCACATTTTCCACCCCTTTGCAAATTTTGTAGTTGGTCATTTAGGTAGCTGAGAGTTATTTTGGCCTTGAATAGTTCTGTGGGTGGCTCTCTCCTTAGGGTCTACATCTATCTGAAAAAGAGAAGCAGATTCTCCAACGGAGAGTAAGTTAGCACCAGGACAAATGAGATAACCCTTACTTTTTTTTTTTTTTTATAGAGAATTTAATAGGTGTAGGCCCTCTTGTAGCCCACAATTGATAGTAGCTTGATACTGGAGAGTGGGCTTATGTTTGGATATGGTTCTGACTTGTTTCCCAGCTCCAGCTATGGGTCTCATACCAGTGAGGGGATCAGTTAGCCAAATTGAGAGCAGTTGGTTCCCCACCATGGCTGTGTGCCACCACTGCACTTGTGTGGGCATCACAATAAGTTATTTGCTGCTAAGTAGGTTAGACCATGCGTTGCTTCGATAGATATTGGTCAATTTCCCCCAGTCGCCCATGTAGCACCTTCTGGCACTTGACGCGCTGACTGTCTGGGGACTGACTCTCTTCCAACTTCCAGCCATGCCATTCTAATTTGCATGTCAATCACATAAGGTGTCTTCAGCAGTAGGGTCTTACCACTAACCTTTGGTGGGTCATCAAGTACTCTGACAGAAATCTGTCTGTCTTTTAGGAAACCTTGTAGGTCTCACTGATCAAAAGCTCATTGTGGATGATAGCCCCATGCTGGTTCTGGGAGTTACAGGTCAGTGCCCACTAAGAAAATGAGGAAAAAGATAACTAATATACAAGAGTTAGAGATAAGAGAGAGAGAGACAGGGAGAGGGGAAGTGAGGGAGGGAAGATGTAGGAGACTAAGGTTAGTCTTAATCTTACCCTCTCCAGTGTCTTGTGGTTCAGGTGTTCCCTGTAAGGGCCTGGTGAAGGATCAGCCATTTGGGGTCTCATTCTAATTTCATGCCCATATTTCTGGTGCTTGCTACCATTTACACTCATCTCCAAATGATCACTATTAGGACCTGCAGATGAGAGAGCACATGCAGCGATTATCTTTCTGGGCCTGTGTGGCCTTGCTTAACATGATTTTTTTTCCAGTTCCCTCCATTTTTCTGCAAACTTGGTTGCTTCATTTTGGTTGCTGATTCCAATTCTTACCTATTGTGAATAGAACAGCAGTGAAAATGATGGAGCACATTTTTTTTTTTTGTTATGTTGTAGAATCTTTAGGCTATTTGCCCATAAGAGGTATATTTGGCCTTAAGGGTAGTTCTATTTTCAGCTCTTTGAGGAGTTTCCATGCTGATTTCTATAGTGGCTGTACAAGCTGCACACCCAGCAGCAGTAGATGAGGGTTCCTCTTTCCCCACAGCCCCACCAGTATGTGCTATCATTTGATTTTTTGATTGTTGCCATTATGACTGGAGTGAGATGGTATTTCATAGTCATTTTAATTTGTATTTCTCTGATAGAGATTTTGAATACCTCTTTAAGTGTTTAATGACCATTTGTATTTCTTCATTTGAGAACTCTGTTCAATTCCCTGCCCCAGTTTTTCCATTTATTTGTTTTTTATTATTGGCAACTTCTAGGCTTACAGAAAATAAACCATCATATTTCTTTCCCCTCCCTCATTTTCCCCTTCACAAATCAGCTCTCCATCATATCCCCCAATCCATTAATCTCTCTTTTATTTTGAAATCATTGTCTTTTTCTTTTATTATGAGGGTCTTGTGAAGGTATTGCTAGACACTGTGAGGTCATGGATATTGAGGCCAATTTCTGTCTGTCTGCCCCATTTTTTGAGTGGGGTGCTTGATATCTTATTGTTTACACTTTTCAGTGCTTTGATGTATAATCTATAATGTATTAGATGTTAAATATTCATTGGAGGTATTGCTAGTTAAAACCTTTTCCCATTGAGTAGGTTGTATATTGACTCTGTTGATGATTTGCTTATCTGTACAAAAGGTTTTGTTGTTGTTGTTATTATTGTTTTATTTTCCTGAGGTCCTAGTTGTTCAGTGTTTGCCTAATTCCCTGGGCTACTTGAGTCCTATTCAGAAAGTCTTTCCCCATCCTCTATCTTGTTGAATACTCCCTAATTTTCTTCTAGTTGATTTAGTTTCAGGTCTTATATTGAGATCCTTGATACATTTGGAGTTGGTTTTTGAGCAAGGTGAGAAAATGTGGTTCAGCTTCAATCTTTTACATGTGGTTGTCCAGTTTCTCCAGCAGTATTAGCTAAAGATGTTATCTTTGCTCCAGTGAGCACTTTTGGCCCCTTTGTCAAAGATCAGGTAGCTGTGGTTACTCAAACTCATACCTGGACCTTTAGTTCTATCCCACTGATCTATGTGTCTGTTTTAATGCCAGCACCATGCTTCTATTACTATGGCCTTACAGTATAACTTGGAATCAGGTATGGTGATACAACTAGAAGTGCTACTTTGGCTCAGTACATTTTTGGCTATCTAAGGCCTCTTGTGCTTCCATATGAATTTTGAGATTCTTTTTTCTAACTCTGTGAAGAATGTTTCTGGAATTTTTATTGCATTGAATCTGTATAATGCTTTTGAAAGGATGGTCATTTAAAATATATTAATTATTTCAATCCATGAGCATGGAAATCATTCCATCTTCTCATGTCTTCCTCCAGTTCTTTCTTCAATGAATTATGTTTTCATTGTATAGGTCTTTTACTTCCTTAATTAGGGAAATTTTGTGTATATGGCTATTATAAATGGGACAGCTTGCTGGGCATGGTGGTGCATGCCTTTAATCCCAGAACTTGGGAGGTAAAGGTAGGAGGATCAGCATGAGTTCAAGGCCACCATGAGACTACAGAGTGAATTCAAGGTCACCCTGAGCTAGAGTGCAACCCCTACCTCGAAAAACAAACAAACAAAAAAGTCACAGCTTCCTTAATTTCTTTTTCTATTTTGTGGTCATTGATATATATGAAGGCTAGTGATTTTTGTGTGCTGATTTTATATCCTATTTTGCTTAAAGCATTTATCACTTCTAGGAGGTTTTTACTGGAATTTTTTCGATCTCTTAAGTATAGAATCATGTTATCTGTGAATAGGGCTAGTTTGAATTCCTCATTTCCAATTTGTATCCCATTTATGTCTTTCTCTTGTCTTATTGCTTGAGCTAAGTCTTCAAGTTCTATGTTGAAAAGCAGTGGAGAGTGTGCGCACGCCTGCCTAGTTCCTGACCTTAATGTCAATGCTTTTAGTTTTTTCACTTTCAGTATCATACAGGCTTTATATCTGTTGTATATTGCCTTTATTATGTGGAGGTATGGTCCCTGCATCCTTATCTTCTGTAGTGTTTTAATCATGAATGGTTGTTGAATTTTGTTGAAGGCCTTTTCCTGCCTCTATTGAGAAGAACATGGGTTTCCGGACTTTGATTCTCTTTATGTGATGTATTACATTTATCCATTTCCTTATGCTGAACCAACCCTGTATCCGTGGGTGAAACCTACTTGATTGAGGTAGAGGATATTTTTGATGTGTTCTTGAATTCAGTTTGCAAGAATTTTATTGAGAATTTTTGCATCTAAATTCATCAGGGATATCTGTAGTTCTCTTGTTGTGTCTGGTTCTGGTTTTGCTATTAGTGCAATGCTGGCTTCAAAAAATGAATTGGGGAGCATTCCTTCCTTTCAATTTTGTGGAATAAATTTTAAAAATTGGCTTTAGTTTTTGAAGTTTTGGTAGAATTCAGAAGTGAAACCATCTGGACCTAGGTTTTATTTTTTTGCTGGAATGCTTTTAATTACAGCTACAATCTCCTTTGATGTTATATCTATTTGGGTAGGTTATCTTTTCTCGTTTAGATTTGTTATGTGGTATGAGTTCAGGAATTTATTTATTTTTCCAGGTTTTCTAATTTTGTTGAGTGTAGATCTTTGAAATATGCCCTGAAGATTCTCCCAATTTCACTGGGGTCTATTGTAATATCTCCCTTTTTGTTTTTAATCTTGTTGATTTGAGTCTTCTTTTTTCCCCCTCTTTTGATCAAATTAGCTAGGGGTTTATCAATCTTGTTTATTTTTTCAAAGAACCAGCTCTTTGTTTCAACAACTTTTTAACTTTTTTATTTCCAATTCATTGATTTCTGCTCTGATCTTGATGATTTCTCCTGGTACAATTGGGTTTGGGTTGTTCATGTTTGTCCAATGCCTTCAGCTGGATAGCTAAGTTATTGACTTGAGCTCTTTCTGTTTTTGTAATGTAGAGGCATTTGGTTCTATAAATTTCCCCCTGAAGTCTTCCTTCATTGTATCCCATGAGTTTTAGTATGTTGTATTTTTATTATCACTCAACTTCATAAACTTTTAAATTTCCTTTTTTTTTTTCATTTCTTTGGCTACCCATGCATTGTTTAATAGTGAATTTTTCAACCTCAAGGTGTTGGTAGATTTTCTGCTGTTCCCTTGTTGTTAACCTCTAGTTTTATTGCATTGAGCTCTGATGTAATGCATATAATTATGTTGATGTTCCTGAATGTGTTGAAACATGTTTTATGCCTCAATATATGATCTGTTTTATAGAAGATTCCATGAGCTGCTGAGAAGAATGAACATTTTGTGGAATTAGGGTGGAGTGTTCTGTAGATGTCTGTTAAGTCCAATTGATCTATCATATTGTTTAGCTCCCTTATTTCATGTTTAATTTTCTATTTAGATGATCTGTCTAATAGTGATTGTAGTATATTAAAGTCTCCTATTATAACTGTGTTGAGAGTTATTTCTTCTTTACTGTCTAACAGAATTTGCTTTATAAAATTTTATGCTTCTGTGTTTGATTTTTATGCATTTATGGTTGTAATTTCCCCTTATTATATTGTTCCTTTGATGAGTATGAAGTAGCATTCTTTATCTCTTCTGATTATTTTTGGTTTGAAGTCTATCTTCTTGTCTGATAGTGGTATAGCCATCCCTGCTTGTTTCTTATTTCCATTAGCTTGGAATAACTTTTTCTATCCTTCTACCCTAAGATGTTGTCTATCTTTATCAGTAAGGTGGATTTCTTATACACAGCAAGTGAATGGGTCCATTTTTCTGGTCTAACTTTTTACCCTGTGTCTTTTGATATTTAGAGTTATAACCATGAGATACAAGATAATCCCTGTCGATTTGGAGGTTTTGTGGAATTTTGTGTTTTATTGGGCTTTATGTGTTTTCATGTCTATTGTACTCATGGCATTTTTTTCTTCTTGTAGACTCCTGAGTGTGATTGTTTGTCTCTACAATTCAGATTATTCTATGCAATAGTCTCTCAAGTATTGGCTTAGTGCTCTTTTAATTGTAAAGCTGGCTTTTATTATGGAAAGTTTTTCTTGCACCTTCAATTATGAGGGATGGTTTTGCTGGCTATAGTATTTTGGGTTGACAGACATGCTCTTTTGCGAAATGTTCCATTCCAATCCTTTCTGGTTTTTACTTTCCACTGAAAAATCAGATGTAATTCTGATGGGTTTATCTCTATATGTAACAAATTGTTTTGCTCTTGCAGGTTTTAGAACCTTTTGTTTGCCTTTAGTGTTGAGAGTTTTGATTATAATGTGTTCTGATTACCTCTTATACTTTGATGGGGCTTGGGAAATTTTATTTGATAATTTTATTAAAAATGTTATCCATGACTTTAGCTGTATTTCTTCCCCTTCTTATATGCCAGTGATGTGAATATTTGGTCTCTTTAAAGTATCTGACACTTCCCTCATATTCTGTTCACATGGTTATTATTATTTTTATTTATCATTGTGTTTGGATTACTGAACTAAGTTCTCTGTCTTGTCTTCAAGTTCTGATAGTCTATCCTCTATATGGTCTACTCTGTTGTTAAGACTTTTAGGGGAATTTCAATTTCATTTCTTGATTAGACTTGCTTGTTGTTTGTTGGAGTTCATTTGTGCATTTGAGTATATCTTTGTTGAGTTTATTCCACTGCCCATTGAGATCATTTTTTTTTTTTTGTATCCTCCATTTCCTTTATCCTTCTGTCAAGATTTTTTGGATTCTCTTCCATTTTTTCAGACTTATATTGAAATGTTTTGGCTGACTTGTTTCCCTTTCCTTCAGCTATGCTTTGAATGCATTCTTGAATATTTTTGTTGATTTTCTTCATTCTGCTTCAAATTCTTTTGTAAATTGTTTATTTTAGTTCTCAACTACTTCTTTCATCCTTTCATTCATGACTTCAGTAACTTTGTTGAATATATGTGTCTTAGCTTCATTCTGGGGTTCTATGGCTGAAAATTCCTGTAGGTTTCCAATGGAGGCTTCTATTATATGGCTGGTTGTCCTTCATGGGATCTTTTGGCTTGGTATTTTGCATTCTTAGTTTTGTGTTTGAGTTTTGCCATCTTGAGGTAGTTGTCTTGAGTTTTTGGCAATGCAGCAATTAGTATCTCTTGTTGAATATTGGTTGATTGCCTTGTTTGGGTTTGGTCAAGGTAGGAGTGGGAAGGCGGTATATTCAACATGCTAAGTGCTATTGAGTGTAAGCTGGGTCTCTCTTACGTATTTATTCTTCTGAAAATTCTAGTTGGGGCTTTGAATGCCTAGCCAACTCAGTGATCAGGCAGGTTTTTGCTTTCACTCTGGTATTTACTTCCTGGACCTTGGTGGTAGACTTGGTTGGGGCTACCAATGGCACACAGGGAAAGGAGATAGGGGAAATCCCACTTTGTGGATTGGATCTCAGTCACAGTATAGTGTAGGATCAATGATTATAGGCAGCTACCAGCTTGTGAACCTGCCCCAACACATCTGTGAGGATCCAGCACTTCCCTATGTGCTCTATATCATCTATGAATTAGGATAGTTTGATTTCCACATTTACAATTTGTATTTCTTTTATTTATTTACTTTGTAGGCTTGTCCTAACTAAGACTTCAAGCATTATAATACATAGAAGTGGAGATAGTAGAAATTTATGGCTTATTGCTAATCTTAGTGAAAATGCCTCTAGTATTTCACTATTTAGCATGATGTTGGGTATAAGTTTGTCATATATAGACTATATAATGGGGAGATATAGCCCCTTCATTCCTAGTCTTTCCACGGTTTTTATCATTAAGGAATGGGTTTGGTTTCCTGATGCTTACTCTTTTAGCTTTTTGTATATTCTAAATATTAATTCTCTGTCAGATATATAGATGACAAGGATTTTCACCCATTCTGTATGACTCCTTTTGGCTTGGTTGATGACTGGTTTTCTTTTCTGTGCAATAGCCTTTTATTTTCATGAAGTCTTATATAGTGTTTGCCTTATTTCCTGTGCTACTGGGGTCCTATTCAGAAAGTCCTTCAGTATATATCTACATGTGAAATGTTCTCCCTACTTTTGCCTCTCGTTGTTTCAGGTTTACATGAAGGTCTTTGATCCTTTTGAAGTTGTTGTTTGTGCAAGGAGAGAGATAACGGTGTAGTTCACTCTTCTACAGGTATATATTCAGTTTACCGAGCACTGCCTGTTTACAATGCCTTTTCTTCAATGTGTACTTTTGACCTTTTTATTTATTTATTTATTTCCTTTGTCTTTTTTTAAATTAGTTTTGAACTCAGTGAATACAGTCAATTTGGTACCATTGTTAGGCTCATCCATGTCCTAACCTCTCCCCGTGTCCCCTCCTTGTTGAGGTATATGGGTCATGCATTCTGGAAGTAGTCCACAGTTATGGATAGGATAACTGTCTCTGCATATGATGACCCAACATGTGGCTCTCACATTCTTTACACCCCCTCTTCCACAAAATTTTCCTGAGCTATGTTGGGTTCATTTTTGGTCTGCTTCAGTGATGAGGTGTTGGGGGCCTCTGGGTCTCTGCATCTCTGATTGGGTAGGAGTTGATTTTTCTCTGTGTTGATCTCCTTCACCCTTGTGCTGGTACCCAGTTCACCAAGAAAACAGCACCCTTGCTTGTTTCACCAATTGTTCTTAGTTTTAGCCAGGGCCATTTTGAGGTATGGTGGGTGGCTCTCTCCTTAGGATCTGCGTCTATCTGAAAAAGAGAAGCAGATTCTCCAATGGAGAGTAAGGTAGCACCAGACAAATGAGATAACCCTTACTTTTTAATAGAGAATTTAACAGGTTTAGGCCCTCTTGTAGCCCACGGTTGGTGATAGCTTGATAATGGAGAGTGGGCTTATGTTTGGCTATGGTTCTGACTTGTTTCCCAGATCCAGCTAAGGGTCCCGTACCATTGAGGGCATCAGTTAGCTAAATCAAGAGTAGTTGGTTTCCCACCATGACTGTTCGTCACTCTTGTACTTGTGTGATCATCATGACAGTTTATTTGTTGCTAAGTAGGTTAGACCATGAGTTGCTTGGACAGATATTGGTCATTTTCCCCCAGTCATAAATGTAGCACCTTCTGGCACTAGACGTGCTGACTGTCTCGGGACTGACTCTCTTCCAGCTTCCAGAAATGCCATTTCATTTTATGTGTCAACTGCATAAGGTGCCTTCAGCAGTAGGGTCTTATCACTAACCTTTGGTGGGTCACCGAGAACTCTGACAGAAATCTGTCTTTCTTTTAGGAAATCATGTAGGTCTCTCTGATCAAATGCTCACTGTGGATGATAGCCACATGCTGGTACTGGGAGTTACAGGTCAGTGCCCACTAAGAAAAAGAAGAAAAAGATAACTAATATAAAAGAGATAGAGAGAAGGGGGGGGAGAGAAGCTGTAGAAGATTACGGTCAGTCTTCATCATACCCTCTCCAGTGTCTTGTGGCTCACGTGTTCCCTCTAAGGGCCTGGTGAAGGTTCAGCCATTATGTCTGCCTTTTAGTATGTAGAATTTTATGGCACCATTGCTGTTTGGGTCTAGATTTGTGTTTCCCACACCCTCCCTTGCCCTTCCCTCCCTCCCCACCCATCCTATTGTCTCCTCCACGAGTTGCTTGCTGGGTATGTAAGACATCTTGGGTAGATTCAGGTTAGGTGCTGTAGATCAGTGAGACTGTGTGGCAATTTTCTTTGTATGATTGGGTATGTTCACTGAGAATTATCTGTTCCAGGTTCAACCATTTTTCCTCAAATTTCATTGTGTCATTTTTTCTTACTGCTGTATAGAATTCCATTATGTAGATATACTACATCTTAGTTATCCATTCTTCTAGTGATGGACATCTGGGTTGATTCTAGCTCTTAGCTATTACAAATTGAGCCACTACAAACATGGTTGGGCAAATCTCTCTGGCCTGTGGTTTAACAGTTTTAGGGTAGATGACCAGTAAGGGAATAACTGGGTCTGTTGGTGTCTCTATAGACAGCTTTTTCAGGAGTCTCCAGATTGCTTTCCAAAGTGGTTGTACCACCTTACATTCCCACCAACAGTGGATGAGTGTTCCTAATTCTCCACATCCTCGCCAGCATTTATTTTCACTTGATTTTTTTGATGTTTGCTATCTTTACTGGGGTAAGGTGGAATCTCATAGTTGTTTTAATTTGCATATCCCTGATGATTAGGGATGATGAACATTTTCTTAAGTGTGTGTTTGCCATTGGTATTTCTTCCTCTGTGAACTGCCTGTTCAGCTCTTTGCTCCATTTTGTAAGTGGCTTGCTTGACATTTTACTGTTTAGGTTTTTGAGTTCTTTGTAGATTCTAGAGATTAAGCCTCTGTCAGTTGGATAGCCAGCAAATATTTTCTTCCATTCTGTGGGTAATCTATTTGCTTTGCTTATTGTATCCCCAGTATGAGGAAGGGAATGACTCGTGGAGAATGATTAGGATTATTAAAGAAACTAAATAAAGTAGTATCTGGTATACATTCTGCTGTGCCCAACATTGCTGTCTAGAAGAAATAATTAATTCAAGCAATGAGCTTTTAAAATGTTTCTTGTGGGTTGTTTCCCTTTAGCTGATAAATTATAGGATCAACTGGTTTTTCCTTAAAAGAGAGGAGAGTAGACCTTCAGAGATCCTACACATTCTTTCCAAAATATTTTATTTCATTATACAGAGAATATAATGCTGGATAGGTGCAGTTGTGCATGCCTGTAGCCTCAGCTTATCCAGAGGATAAGGCAGGAGGATTTCTTGAGTCCAGGAGTTCTAGGCTATAGTGCGCTATGCCCATCAGGTGCATGCACTGAGTTAAGGATCAATATGGTGGTCTCCTGGGAGAATAAAATACTAAGCTGTGAGCATCTTATAGATTTAAAAAAGCATTTGAGGGCTGGAGAGATGGCTTAGCAGGTAAGGTGCTTTCCTGCAAAGCCTAAGGAGTCATGTTCAACTTTCTAGGTCCCACATAAGTTAGACACACAAAGTGATGCAAGCACACAAGGTCACACATGTGTACAAGGGGTCACACATATCTGGAGTTCAATTGCAGTGGCTGGAGGCCCTGGTGTGTCAATTCTCTCTTTCTCTCTCACTTTTGCTCTCTTGCGTAAAAAAAAAAAGAGGCCAGTCTGTTGGGCTTGCCTCAAAAATTTTTTTAAAAATTATTCAAAAGATGGACAAGTACACCTATAGGAGCAAGGTTGAGAAATCTGTTTGCACAGGATCAAGGACCTAAACATAGCTGTGGCATTCTTAGAAACATGCAGTTTTGTGAGGTACTGATAATACTCAGCCCAACAAGGTGATTGAGAAAAATCCTATAATTGTTTATGCCTATAAACATTAAAAGATGCTTACAGATTTGAAAATGATAACCCATATGAGTGGAAAAAGATACTCCCAGAAGTGGTGATGTAATTAAGTGAAAATTACAATGCTAATGGTCAGCATACTACATAATTTTTTTTTTTCTAAAGATACACGAACACATGTCTACTCAGCCCAGACAAGGCTCAGGTGACAAAAAAGTAACAATTGTACCGAAACTCAGTTTTGGTGAACCAGTGAGTTTACTGGGGTTATTTAAAGAGCCCAAGTGAAAGGTTACTTATAGGAGTGTGGATAATTAAAAGGCAGCATCTTTGCAAAGTACCACCCCATCCTGGATGGTGGCCTCATGGAAGCTCTATCTCATGGAATTCCTCTTCTGGCTAATCTTTCCTTTTCTACATTCTCTACCTTCTCCTAAGATCATATGCAATTGACAGAGGAGGAGGAAAAAATTGCTAGAATCCCCCATGAGAATCTTGTGACTTTCCTCTCCTCCAACTAGGAGGGAGTGTCAATATTTCCATTGCCATATATATACCTGGCTATCATTATATGGTTCTGCTCTAAAGTTGTCTTGGCTACCAAGCCAAATCATTCTGTTCTCACAGATGGCATAATGTTATGACTGGAAGCAAAATGCTATATAACATAGCAGTTAGACAGGAAGGTTCCTGAGGTTCTGCCAATCATTAAGACTTTTGCCACTGCTGTTTGTTCCATGCCAGATGAAATGAAAAGACCTGATCAGTGGACACTACATCATTCAGTTTCAGGAAATGGAGAAATCAGGCTAGGACTGATCCCTCTTGTTGGCTAGTTTTCAATTTGTTATCAGCTGATCTATTTAGATATGGATAAATACCACTAGCAGGCCTGGAAAGATGTTCCTATTGATGCAATAGTTGTGTGATTTTTATAGATGTGACCAAATCCTTTCCGATTTGATTTAAAGTCTGCTTCACAGGAGGGCAGACTCATATTTGGTAGTATAAGAAAAAAAAATCCTGTGACTGGGAAGGTCATAAATCTTAGTGAGGATGCTACTATGGTCATTTTCTTTAAAACAAAAGTATATTGATGTTGGACAAATAGAATAATCATATGTAGAAAAATTAAATTAGACCCACTCATCTCCCCATACACAAAAATCAAGTCCAAATGGATTTAAGACCTGAAACTCTTCTACTGGGACAAAAAATAGGAGAAACTCTCCATGCTATAAGAGTGGGGAAAGACTTCCTGAACAAAACCCCAATAGCCCAGGAAATTGAATATTCACTCAACCAATGGGATCTCATGAAGCTAAAAGTCTTTTGCAGAGACGAACATACCATAAGTAGAGCCAATAGATTACCCACTGAATAGGAAAAGATCTTTGCCAGCCATGCCACTAACAGAAGCCTAATATCTAGAATTTACAAAGAACTCAAAAAACTAAAACATAAAAACTCAAACAACCCATTCCAAAAATGGGGCAGAGAACTGAATAGGGAGTTCTCAGAGGAAGAAACAAATGGCTAACACACACTTAAGAAAATGTTCAAGATGCCTACCATCTGGGAAACGCAAATTAAAACAACCATGAGATTCCACCTTACTCCATTAAGGATGGCAATCATTAAGAAATCTAACAACAAATGTTGGTGAAGATATCGGGAAAGGGGAACCATTGTCCACTGTTGGTGGGAATATAATCTTTTTCAACCACTATAGAAATCAATATGGAGATTCCTGAAATGGATGAAAATAGGCTACTAACAGACCCAGTTATTCCTTTCCTGGGCTTTTATCTTAAATGCTCTATGCATCAATACAGAAATACTTGCCCAACCATGTTTATAGCTGTTTAATTCATTATAGCTAAGAAATGGAATCAACCCATATAGCTATCATTGTTATCATGAATGGATAACAAAGTTATGGTACATTTACACAATAAAATTCTACTCAGCAGTAAGAAAAAATAATACAATGAAATTTGTTGAAAAATGGATAGACTTGGGAGAGATCATACTCAGCAAACTCACACAATCACAGAAAGACAAATGTCACATGGTGTCATGTATTTGAGGTTCCTAACCTGGACCTGCTCAAGTTGCTGTCATACCGGATAGGCAATTCATGGCCCAGACAATAGGGATGGAAGGGCTTAGAGGGAAGACTAGGGGAGGGGGAAAAACAAGCACAAAACTAAATTGAAGATGAGCTGCTGCCATAGAAACCTTTGTCTCTGGAGAGAGACTAAGAGATATAACCCTCAAAAGGTGTAAGGGGGAGCACCTGAAATGTAGGGCCCTGGAGATTGTGGGATGAAACCTAAGCTTAAAAGGGAATTTGTTTTCTGTCTCTGGCTAGTAACTTCACTACCAGAGATTACTTGCTACCTACATTGAGCTGTTGATAAGAGAGACCTGAGAGGTCCCCAGTCAAGACAGCTTTCTGAGCCAGATGTGGTGGTGCACGCCTTTAAGCCCAGTGCTTGGGAGGCAGAGGTGGGATGATTGCAGTGAGTTCCAGGCCAGCTTGAGACTACATAGTGAATTCCAGGTCATCCTGGGCCAGAGTGAGACCATACCTTGAAAAAACAAAAAACAAACAAACAAAAAAAAGCTTTCTGTCAAAGCACCTGATTACCTGCCTGAGGCAAAAGCTAACACTCTATTGCTAAAGACACCATATGCTGCTTACACAGAGCATGGAGAGAGCTGGATGGCATCTTGAAGAAAGCCAGTCCCCAAACAGTTAGCCTGGCTAGTGCTAGAAAGCACTACATGAGCTACTAGGGGAAAGTGGCCAACAATGGTCTGAGTATCCAGAGGTCTAAGCCACTCAAAAGCAAAAACAGTATATAGATGGCAGTACAATAGCAGCCTCAGTGAGTAACCAATAGCTTTCTTATTGGCTAAGAGATGTGTTCAGTGTAAAGTAACCCATATCTGGAATTGGGAACCAGATCATAATCCTATGGAGACAAAGATTATGCTCTCCAGTGTCAAGCTCTCATTAGAGTTTGGCTAAAAGAGGGATTACATACATCAAGTTATCCCTAAATTAACAATGCTTATCTCATTTAAACTATGCTGACTTCACTCTCCATTGGTGAACTTGTTCTTCTTTTTCAGAACATAGCAAGACCAGCAGAGATAAACTACCCTTCACATTTCAGCCAACCCAAAGGTGAATCCACAGATGAATTGGGGAGATGAGCAAGAGTGCTGCTTCCATGCTGGACCTGATAATCAGTGTCAGGGTGTAGGAAATAGACCCTGAGGATACTCAACACTTACCAAAGCAGACATCCAGAGGCTCCTAAGAGCTCATCATTGAAGTGGACTTAAAACTCACCCACCTGGCTCAGGGAATTTTGCAGAAGAGGGGGTGGAAAAGATTGTAAGAGCCACAGGTTGAGACATCATGCCCAGAGGCATTCACTCTACACACACACACACACACACACACACACACACACACACAAAACTGACTATTGCTCCCAAAATGAATAAACCATAACCCCATAGGGAATATCTGAAACTCCACTGAGGAGCAATCCCAATTGAATAGGGACAGAGATGAGGGTACCAATTCATGAGTTATCCATACAAAATATGTTGTGAATAATAATTATTATTTAAAAAGCAAAAAAATGCATTTACTTATTTATTATTACATATTTACTTGATGAGAGAGAAAAAGACAGAGAGAATTGGTGTGCCAGGGCTTCCAGCTGTTACAAACAAACTCTGATAGTATGTGCCACTTTGTGCATCTGGCTTATGTGTGTGCTGGGGGAATCAAACCTGGGTCCTTTGGCTCTGTAGGCAGGCACCTTAAGTGCTAGGCCATCTCTCCAGCCCCTACTGTTATTTTCTTAATGGATATGATATACCTGTCAACTTGCCTTCTAAACATTTAGATTTATACTCATTCATTTTGATGCTATTGCCCTTCATTGGGAAAACTTGTTGCAGAGGGCAACATGTAGTGTGGGTAATCATAATTTGTCAATATATTGAGAATATGTGACTATTGTTGTGGTATAATGGCCCACTGCTCAGCCCTAAATGGAAGGAAATAATTGGACATCCATACAATCCCTTCTAAAGCTTAGAGAATATGGCCAAAAATGAAGATAGAAAAATGTCACAGTTGGAGTAAGGAGTAGAGTATGTTAGAAGTCTGTACTCTAAGCATGATATGATTTTATAGTTTTGATATCAGAATATCTGTTATTTCATGAGGTAGAGTATGATGTCTCACTCTGTCCTCAGGATACATTAGTGGTTAACAATTGCTGGAGATGGGGTGGGGCTCTTCTCCAGTGGTGTAACTGCCTGTAAGTTGTTCATGCTCCTTTGAGTAAGCACTAAGATGTGTTCTTACAATTGACTCCTTACCCAATGCTCCTGTAAGTATCCCCAGCTAAATTCATTGGTTTATCATGCTGGACTTGGTTGTAAACATTTTATTGGTCTATTGTCAGTGTCCTATCTGGGATGAATAAACATTTATTCACATTTCCCCAGGAAACATGTTACAAATGGAATCAGAAAACTCACAGTTGGCTGGATTTGCTGAACAGACTTCCACATGCATGGATTGAAAAGCATAGACCACCTTGCTTCATTTACTTATGAAAGGACTCTGACCAGAGATCCTTGATGTTATTACAAATGATAGGTTGGTGATTATATTGTTTGTCTGACAAAACAGGACATCTTCAAAAGTAAAAGAAGCAACTGGTGTAAACCAAGACTCTCAAGACCAATGGGGAGTGCTGTTTTCCTGTCCTGATCTTGCATGTCCATTTCAAGGCCTTAGGAGATCAACCGCTCACGGCATATTTGTCAGTCAATGCTGCTGGTAAATCCCAGTGCCAGAATTGCATTCTGCTCTCCCCCAACACAGTGAGCTATTGTCCATGATGCCCCCTAAACAATGGAGGTCATTTTATAAGCACTTGGTTAGCCACTATATCTGAATGTTAGGCCCTATTGCTGAAGACACCACATGGTGCAGTGATGGGATGAGAAATCATTCTGGAACTGAGATAGAAGCCAGCTCTCTGAAGGCTAGCTTACATAATACTGGAAAGTACTATGCCAGTTGTTAGGGGATAAAGGTCAACAATAGCATAAATAGGCTATATAATCAACTAGCCAGACATATAATATGTTCAGATTGGTGCTATACTGACACACAGCCTATGGAGATAATCATGAGAAGGCATTTGTACTTGGTATTCAGAACCGAGTCAGAAGCCTAAGGCTTGTAATGTCAACCCACAGCACATACTAAGCATTGTAAGCATCCTGAGGTATATATGCTTCAACTTTGATTGTCTTTTCTAATTTCCAGAAAAATAGATTATAAATGCTAACAGATATCTAATAAACCTAGCACCACTTTAATATGAAAGCTATTTCTTTAGGATTTTCACTTTTGTATTTTTTTCTTTATTTTATTTTAGAGAGAGTGTGAGAGAAAATTGGCATGCCAGGGCCTGAGCCACTATAATTCAAGTACTGATGCTTGCACCACCCAGTGGGCATGGTCGACCTTGCGTTTGCCTCGCCTTTGTACATCTGGCTATTGTAGGATCTGGAGAGTAGAACATGGGTCCTCAGGCATCTCAGGCAAGTGCCTTAATAGCTAAGCCATTGATCCAGCCCAGGATTCCTCCCCCACTTTTATTTTATTTTATTTTTTTACTGATATTGAATATTATTTGGTTTTCATCATATGGACATTGTTTTGATTTTTGCCTCACATAAATTTAACAACTTATGAAGAAGAACCATAGCATCGGTATTGGTTTCTCCTCAGTTTACCAAAAAGGAATAGAGAGAAACATTTCAGCATGTGCAAAAAAGCAGTGGCTCACAAATGTAGTTTATTTTTCATTTTGATAAAATATTGCATGGCTGCTAAGACTTGAATCCAAGTTTATTTTAAATCTTCAACAATGCTTTGATATCTCTCCCCCAGTTCAGGTGCCACACTCAAGATCCCCTTGACACTAACAAGATGAAAATGTTTCTTATAGCTCAGCAGTTTTAGTCAAAATGATGTTAATGTCATAAAACAAACTCATTGGGCCCTAGTCAAATCATACTGCACACTCGATGTGAAGAGAAATACAGCATGTTAGACTATTATAGGAAAATATTCTACAAAATTTTGTTTTCATATTATCTAAGTGACTTCTGATCTATCTATATTTTCTACATATATAGTTTCTATAAGAAAGACATGCATATGTTCTTTCTGGTAGTTTATAATTCCATGTCAAACATGAATGTTTTTGCATAAAAAGAATTAGTGCTTTTGTAACTTTTCTGTTAAAACAATATCATCTATTTTCAAATTAAAACCTATCATTAACATATGTAGTTTCAAGAAGCAATCAGGTGGGATTTTTTCTTCCCTAATAAATGTTTTCTATTTATTCTTGCTTTGAACACAAAGTACAGGTTAGGTATTCTGTACCCTAATAGCAGGCACTGAGATGGACTGGCTCCAGGCCCTTAGTTACTAGTGTGGGCTGTTACATAGAAGATGGTTGGAACATGGTGCTAATGTAGGGAATGACACTGACAAGGTGACATTGCGATGCTTTCCTGTGGTTACAAAGTATCCTCTTATTCCATGGGTTTAGAAGCAGGGGATGGAGAACATATCTTCCTAGGCATCTGAAATACCCTTGGTGTGAATTTTCAACTCAGAGGAACCTAGTTTGGTTCTACATTATTTTTATAAAATAGAATGCTAAGATGTCTGCAGTGGCATGGGTGAAGCTAATATCTGCAGGCTTCCTAACTACTGAGGCAATCTAGGGTGAAATCTTTTAAACTCATCAAAGAAATATTTTCACTTCAGGTTCATGAACACAAACCTGAGGTGAGCATTCAACCGGGTCAGGTAGTTTCTTTTGGATCTCTGAGATCAGTTTCTCAAGATGGTGGATATAGGAGAAACAAGCTTAGTCCTTTCATCTCTCTTTGTCTTCCAATTACATGATATGGTCTCTTCCTCTTTCACATACTCCTACCACCATGTGTTATGCCATTATGTGATACCACCAAGCAGGTCCTACCCAAGTTGAGCTGATGTCACTGTTACACACTTGAACTTCAGCAACTTTCTTTTTAAATACCCAGAGATATTTTGTCACAGTAATGAAAATGGACTAAGATATGGCATTATTTGTGTTAGTTGTTACTATAGCTGGGATATACTTGTAAATTGTACATGTCCTTATCAAAAGACCAACGGATTAGCTATGCAATTTTAATTGGTCCATCTTCCTAAATATTGCTTGTTAAAGCCATTAATCTTGTCATAAATGTTGCATATCCAAAGTTGAGCAGAGTAGACAAGCTTAATTAATGTAATTTCTTTACATGTGACAAATCAAGCAGACAGGAAGCAAAATAAGTTCTATATAAATTTGGTAGCAGTGGATAGAACAGATGTACCAAGGAAGGGAATAAAAGAAGGCCAGAAAAAGGAACTTTTCACCTTATGTACAAAAAATATTTGACAGGGGTGGTTTTAGAGTAGACTTTCTGGGCAGAGTAATAACTTCAACTTAGTAGGATAGAAAAGGGACATGATAGGAGCCTGGAAGTAATTTTCTGCTAGTAAGTCTCTTTTAGTGTCTACCAAAAACATTTTTAAAGGTAAGAAAAATGATGTTTTTTTTTTGAGGTAAGGTCTCACTCTAGCTGAGGCTGACCTGGAATTCACTATGTAGTCTCAGGGTGGCCTCGAACTCATGGCGATACTCCTACCTCTGCCTCCTGAGTGCTGGAATTTAAGGCGTGCGCCACCATGCCCGGCTAGAAAAATGATATTTTGTATGCAATAAGCATGTGAACAAATATAAATTGAGACTCATGAGTCACTGTTTATTTGTTCTTCATCATGAGAATTCTTCTAAATTATCAAGTTTTCATTACCCTGAAACATGTTCTCATATTTGCTGAAAGAGATTTTTTCCAAATACCATGAAGCAAACAACCTGTACTTTTTATGACAAAAAAGGTTAGAATAAAAAAAATAGTGCTATTAAAACAAAGAAAAGAATAAATCAAAAATAAAAATCAAGCAAAAGGACAAAGAATGTGAGCCACAAGAATGCTTGGCTTGCTTTTGTGGTGTTGACATTACAGTCAAGGAAGCCTCAAGCTCTCTCTGTTTAAATCATGACACTTTATAGATATGAACCTGAATGATTTATGTCACTTCTCTAAACTTTGTATCTGAAAAATCAGTTTTTTGAAATTATTTGAGAAAAATTATAGAAAGCCTGTATGAATTACATCTTCTGAGTTGTGAGAATCTCAATAAAAGTTAACCTAATGTGTTTTTTGTTTGTTTGTTTGTTTTAAAGAAAAGAGCTGGGGAGATATCTCAGTTGGTAAAGTGTTTGCCATATAAGAATGAGGACCTGAGTCCAATCACCAGAATCTACATTAAGGTGTGATGGCATATTCTTTTTATCCCAGTGCTGTGGAAGTGTGATAGACAGTTCCCTGGAGCTCATTATCCAGCAGGAATAGCCTACTTGGCAAATTCCAGACTAATGGGAGACCCTGTCTCACTGAGGAGTAACACTAAAGGTTGTTCTCTGGCCTCCATATACACACGCACACACACAAACGCACGCACGTATGCACATGTACACACACACACATACATAAACCCATCTCTATACACCAACCAAAAACATATTGACTGTTTGAGAATTCCAAGCAGATTTTGATCCACAGGTCCAACATATTGTATAGGCTTTTCTGTGGGGCTAATTATTAGCTAGTCTTTTCCAATATAAATAGAGGAGGGCTGTGGGCAGCATATAATTGATATTGAATTAAGATCCTCTCTCTTATATTTGAGAAAACAGTGCTGACCTCGATGTAGATTATATATCTGCTATATATTAGTGACTGAGTAGAACTACAGGTTGAGAATACTCATTTATACAACTCTGGAAATCAGTAGAGCACAAAATTTGCCAATCTCATGTGGAAAACATGGCCATAGAAAAGACAGTTCCCTAGGTGGATGCAATCATAGTATTTTCCATTTTTTCAAGTGCCTTATGTATGAGAAAAGTAGCTTGCAAGAGAAGATATATATCAAAGCAGATAGAAATTGTATGCTGTCTTTCTTCACCTTTATTCTTTTTCCTCTTCCCTGTATTCTTCAAAGTGTTCTCTGACTAAGTGAAATATATATTTCCTTAGGAATCTGGTTAATTCTCCATCTCTATGGCAAAATTTTTGGATGAAACTTGTAGATGATTCTACTTAAGAAATGAAGTCCTATCATCTTAGTATCAAGCAAGCAGAGATTGAATTGCAGACACCAAATGAGTCATGGTAATAAATATAACCTTCCTTATATAAATCAGTATATCATTTAACAATATTCCTGTTGTAATGCAGCAGCTAGGGAGAAAACATTCAATTAATGTACTACCTCTAAAACTATGTAGAGATTATTGGGCCAAAAGACAAAGATAAATGAAATGGAGGTTTTCTTGTTCTTTTCACTATTGGTTCCATGAAGATTTGGCTTGGAGTTTGACAACATCTTATAAAGGATTAGTTTGAGAACTTGAACTGATCAGTGAGCTCTTCATTGCATCCATAAAATGAACTTTTTAGCATTGTGATATGGAACTATACAATGGTATGAAACTTTTTCTTGCAATGTACCTTCTCACATGGCTTATCAACATGTATTTATAACTATTAGCCCATTAACATTCACAGTCTCTTTGAGGTCAGGTTTTTTCTCTTAATTTTCCTTTATTCTTCTTCAATAAGGTCTACATTTCTTCCCAGACTTGGAGTAAATTGTTTTCATTATTTTTAAGACTTTATTTTTTTAAAATTATACACTCTTAAAGCAAACCTGGCAAGAGAATAGGGTGTTCAATGTACAGTTATCTTTTAGATGTAAGGATGGATATTTTGAGTAATTATCAAGGGGTTTCTTGAGATATTTAAAAATAATAGTGGATACTAATAAGCATAAAGGATTCTAATCAGAGATGTTGATGTGTGCTTGGGTGAGGAATCAGTGGGGGGAGATATGGACATGTGTATAGATAACTAGTTAAGAATGTTGATTTCTCCATCTGTATTTCCTCCTCAGTAAGAGAGCTATAAGCAGTCACAGTGTGAAACTTCAATATTGAGGATATGCTAGTAGAACATGACATAATAGAAGCTTTATTCTTATAAAAATTTTATTAAATTATGAATTTTATTGTATGAACAAATAGCATGTTGATTGTATTCCAATTGGTCTATACTTATATCCTCTCCCTTGCCCCCATTCCACTGAGGGCCATCATCAGTGGGGTTGTGAATGTGTGTAGGAGGAAATGCCTCAGTATAGTTCTTTCCACCCTGTGGTGTTTATAATCTTTCTGACCCCATTGTTCACAAAATTTTCTGAGCCTTGGAAGATGTATTATAAGTCTACTTTCATGTTGAGCTCTTTGCAACCTCTGTATTTCTGCTTTGATGAGTTTTGAGTGTTCCCAGTAACTGTTTCCATCTCCCTGGAGTAGTTTTCAGGCTAGGCATTAAAACAGCACTCATGTTTAATTCATAACTTGCTCTATAATGTCTTCTGGGCTCTGACAGATGTGACAGAGGTAGTTGGTCTAGTGCCATCATTTCTTGACATATTAGTGGATCTTGGTTCTTCCTGTTTTTTTTTTTTGTTGTCATCTGTTAAAAAAATAATAACCAGCCAAACAAACAAAATAACAGGTTCTTCAAGCAAAACTGAGAGCAGTGTGGATTAAACACAGAGACTTTTTTTTTTTTTTTTTTTTTTTTTTTTTTGGTTTTCCATGGTAAGGTCTCATCTAGCTCAGGCTGAACTGGAATTCACTATGTAGTCTCAGGTGGCCTCAAACTCATGGTGATTGTCCTACCTCTGCCGCCCTAGTGCTGGGATTAAAGGCATGTGCCACCATGCCCAGCTAAACACAGAGACCTTTTGATGAGTATAGCCACTCTTATTTGCCAAAGATCAGTGGAAGCCTCTCTCTGCAATCTATGACATTCTTATTGATAAAATTCTGAGTTGTTACTCGGGAGTAAGAATGGGTTCTCTCTTCCTGAGTTGACCTCATATCCAATCAGAGAGCCATTAATTACCTGCATAGGCTGTGTGCCTCTGACCCCTCATTATTTCTACTTTCTCCTAGCTCAATTCCAGTCCCATGTCAATACTCCTGATGGCTTACTGCCACTTACATGCAACCCAAGCTGTTGCAAATTAGGAACTACATATGAGAGAGGACATGTGGCATTTGTCCTTCTGAGCTTGTCAGCCAAGAATTAAAGTCAGGAACTGAGTAACATCCCTATTTTAGACAGGCTATTCCCAAACTTGTTGAACAGAAATTGAGTTGTAGAAGTCAGGCAAGTCAGGGTGCCTCCCAGGAAAAAAATTATGAGGTACAATATTATAAAATGGAGATATTATCAATCTGATAATGTAGTACAAAGAAAGATGAAAAATGACAATAATTGAGAAGCAGATGATATATACAAGATAAACAATTTGCATCTCACTGGGAGCTGTAAACTGTCAAGCTAGCTGCCATATTTTTAATCCTGTGCGAGTATGGGCACATCTGTGAGGGTGTTCTTTATCCACAAGATGAGTGACTGTCCTCCATGAACCAAAATTCTACTCTGATTCCAACATGGACTGGCAAGTGCTACTGAGCAAGTTAATTCCCTTATTTCTGTTTCCACATTTGCAAATGGGAGCAATACTTCCTTTGAGAACCTCCCATGGTCACCATAAGTAAGCAGGTGCATGCTCATGGAGCCCTTTATATACTAGAAAGCCATGTGAGTTATTATTGTTAAGGATGAGTAAAGCAGATAATTCTTCAGATAATTCTTGTGACTTCTAAGAAAATCATCATCAGCTATCATCATCTGGAAACACATACAGAAGATCAGCTGCATTATCTTGTTATTTGAGCTCTGCACACTTGAGATTATCCATTGTGTTTTTTAATTTTCTGTAGATCCCACTGCAAATATCTTACTTTTACTCTACTAACCTGGTAAAATATTTAACTTTAGTTTTAATCAGATACATATTGAACATTATTTATACTCAAGCTGTTTCCCACTAATGCTCGTCCTTGATCAGAAAATTCTTTGATTTCCTTTTTCACTTTATTTTAATGCCTTACATATTTTACATATCTCATTTAGTGAATCAGAGAACATTCACTGAGTACCTAATCAAAAGGTAGAGAAAGGGCACAGGAGATTGTTCATTGGTTGAAGGTGCTTGCTTGAAAAGCCTGCATGACCAACTTTGATTCCCCAGAACCTCTATAAAGCCAGATGCACAAAGTGGTGCATGCAACTGGAGTTTGTTGGCAGTGGCAAGAGGCCCTGGTGTACCCATTCTTTCTCTGTCTTTCTGTCTCTGCCTCTTTGTGCTTAGAAATAAGTAAATAAAAGTAGCTTTTTAAAAAGCTAGACATACGGCCCATAGAGAGCTTCCCCATTTGTCTCAGAAAGATGGATGGAATTCTGATGTAAAGCTCAGCATGCTATCTTTCCCACAGGTATTCTTTTGAAGTTAAGGAAGAGCAAAGGAGAGTCACCTCCTCAGCTAGATAAAAAGAAGGGCCCAGAAGGAGCAGGAATCTGAGGTAAGGCGTGAATTTCTGAGAAAGGCAGAGAAATACCTCATACAATATACTAAGAGGTCAGAAATGAGAGGCAGTGCTCAACTCAACTGACGAGGGTAACTTGAAGGCAATGAAATCTGTTTCTAATGGTAGATTTTTACTGATTTACTGGCAACCATATCTTTACAAGTATATCTTAACATATTTAAATATTTGTATCAGGCTTGACATGCTAAATTTGTGCCAACCACTGCCAAATGCAAATTCAGAAAGAAACAGAAGTTGCTAGTGCACAGACTAGCATGGGAGAGGTCACTCCATAACATAAAAAAATAGTTTTCAAAATATTGGCCATTTGAAATTATTGCCTTTTCCTGGAATCTTCTCTACATTTTAGAGCACTCCTGGGGAATCCTGGAAGAAGCAAGCTGATTGTAAAACACCCTCTGCTATTTCAATCAGAACAAGACCATTTAGAAATCATACACATTGACCTTTGCAGGAAATGGCTTTCTGAAGAAAAGTTTCTATGACAAACAAAATAAAACCATAATGGACCACTATTGGGCATAAGAGAATTATTTCTTATAGTAGAATAAAAGATGGATGTGATAGCATTTTAAAAAATCTACAAAGATGAAAGAGCAAAGGTAACATTATTAAAATCAGTAATCAATGGGCCTTATTAACACTGTCAGAGTATTTATATTCATATTAGTCTCATAGTGACATTTCATGGTATATTTCCAAAGAGGCAATTGAAAGTTACACATATGTTTTAGATCTAATAGTCAAAGATTTTAGTGGAAAATGTGATAGAGATTTTTTATATCAAAATAAATTTTACAGCTCATTTATCACTTTTCATAATTATTTCCTTAAGTAATAGCTCAACATCCAAATATTGCTTTCAAAAGTAGCAGAGTAAAGATTATGAAGTAGGAATAGTAAACAGAGAAGAGACAAGCTATAGAAGAGAAGAAATCATCTACAGGACCAGAAGCAAATGTGTTTAAAGCCCTATTTTACCACCTAAAGTGTCAAATGCCTTCTCTGAACCTCTTTTCTTTATCTGTGTAATAATGAGTCAGACAAAAGGTTTTAGTACAGGGTGTCAGGGACTTTTAAAATATAATATTTGTTTTTGTGCAGGGCCCTATGGTACATTTAGTGTCAGTCTTTCCATCTTTCAGATGAGGAAACTGGAGCCTAGGGAAAGTAAGTACCTCGTCCAACATTATGGCTTTGTTGCTAACAGATATGCTTTTGAGATTTAGTCTGACTCCAAAGTTGTGCTTTCAACTGATAAGTTATATTCTCTTTCTCTAGGGACACTGGAGACCATGGAGGCTTTGCTCATTGCCCACAGGTCTGTTGCCTATCGAATATCTCAGTATATAGATGTTTATTTGTATTGACTTATGTCAAGTACTCTCCTTAGCAATGAAATAGATCTGGTTATAAAAGCAGTAAAAAGAATGTAATGATGGGCTGGAGAGATGGCTTAGCGGTTAAGCGCTTGCCTGTGAAGCTTAAGGACCCCAGTTTGAGGCTTGATTCCCCAGGACCCATGTTAGCCAGATGCACAAGGGGGTGCATGCATCTGGAGTTTGCTTGCAGTGGCTGGAGGCCCTGGTGCGCCCATTCTCTCTCTCTCTCTCTCTCTGTCTGCCTCTTTCTCTCTCTGTTGCTCTCAAATAAATAAATAAAAATTAGAAAAAAAGAATATAATGATGCTTATGTTATAGCAATACAGGCAAAAATAAACAATAAAATATGTCAGGTAATGATAAGTGATGTGAACATAAGAAACAGGAAAAGAATATGAGGAAAACAAGAGTCACTCCAATTTAAATGGCTTTTCATAAAAGGCTTTCCTGACAGGATGAGATCTGACTAGATGGAGAAAGAAAATGAGTGAATACTCTGGCACAATGATGACGAGTACATAAAATAGATAAGTAAAATTCCATGACAGTGCCTCTGTGATGAATAAACAGGACTTTCTTCTTAAGATAAAACAGTTGGGTCTTGGTAGAAGTTTTGGTGTTAAGCTTTGTCATTCAAACACATTAAAAACAAAACAATAAAAATACATATCATCAAAAGTCCCTACATGCTTTGAGCCCTCAAATTTAGAAAAGCAAATATACTTTGAACTGATATAAGAAGTATAGGCTATGAGTGTGTGTGTGTGTGTGTGTGTGTGTGTGTGTGTATGTGTTGATGGTTGTGTGTCTGTGAGATAAATAAAATGGGTATATGAAATAAAAAATAGTTAAAGTTTGTAGGAACATTCAAAATTTTACGTAGAAAGTTCTGACATATCTTAGAGCATTTCAGATCATAGACATTGTAGTGCACTAATAAATAGTGTTCCTGTCAGGTCAGAATTCAGAACATTTGTATATAGATGGGAGATGAGTATTTGATTGCTTCTGGATTTCAACCAGCTTAATTAAGTCTATATATATCATACAGCTCACACAGATCAATAAATCATGGCTTTAATGCATATGCCCATGTTTTAATGGTGCCATGACTATCATAACTGTGCCAAGAAAGTAAAGCTTCCTTTGAAAAACTGATGCACATTATCATTTTATAGGACCAGCTGGAGACAAAATATGGAGCTGTAATGGCTATGAACTTCATTTTATGATGTATAACTGTAATTATAACATGAAAGTATCTAATTTGCCCAAGTCTATGCAATCAATGCATTTAGCATGACTTTACTTCATGCTTTTGGTATTACAGTAAACTTTATATAAATACCAAGCAAAAATATTATATAGAATTTGGGCTAAGGGCTTATAAAATTATAATGACTTTGAGTTTCTTGGCATGGGCAGGTGACTGAGTTAGGTGGTTGTTAATTACTCTAAGAAGTTAGATAAACTTTGCAGTCACTTGTTGACATTAATGTCCATCATATTTAACTTAAATATGTAGTTGAAATATAATGCACAGGTATTTGAATGTGGTATTTGATATATATAAGTGTGCTTTTGTTTCTGTAACTATGACAAAAGTCTGTGTTGGAGAATATAATTAGAGAAACTCTAATACTATAGGCTGCTTACTATTCCAGGGCTTGATGATCTGGCTTCCCTGTTGGACAATCCTATAGGGGGTGGGGTAGCTTTGGGCAGACTACACATCCAAGCACCTTTTCCCTCAATTCTTCAAGCTTGCCCTTTTGTTCACCCAACATGACATTTTTTGAATCATCATGTATATGCTGGAACCTAAGCAGTTTCTCTCCTCTAACATACTCTCAGATTGTTTCCAAAGAAAGTCATGCCCTGAGTTTAATGGCATTCCATGTTTTAGTCATGTAGTAAATCTCAGTCAGACTTTATGTTCTTTAAAACATGTGAGTTTCATGTTATAAAATTGGAAAGATTTGTGTGACTGACCCTTGTTGTGGTGACTTACCTCCATTCTTCATCTCTCCTCAAAATTTCTTCATATAATTTAGGCCTAAATGTTTTAAAAGAGGTGGTAATGACTATGCCTGTAAATAGTATTCTTTCTTTTTATTTTATTTATTTGAGAGTGATAGACACAGAGAGAAAAGGAGAGAGAGAGAGAGAGAGAGAGAGAGAGAGAGAATCGGTGCCCCAGGGCCTCCAGCCACTGCAAATGAACTCCAGATGCGTGCGCCCCCTTGTGCATCTGGCTAACGTGGGACCTGGGGAATCGAGCCTTGAACCGGGGTCCTTAGGCTTCACAGGCAAGCGCTTAACCGCTAAGCCATCTCTCCAGCATGTTTTTTTTTTTAAATATATTTTAATTATTTTACTTATGTGAAAGAAAGAGGCAGAGAGAGAGAGAGAGAGAGAGAGAGAAAGAATGGGCATTCCAGGGCCTCCAGCCACTGCAAATGAACTCCAGACACATGGGCCCCCTTGTACATCTGGCTTACATGGGTTCTGGAGAGTTGAATAGGGATCCTTTGGCTTTGCAGGCAAATACCTTAACTGCTAAGCCATCTCTGCAGCCCTTAGCAGGTTTTTTTTTTTCAACAACACAAGAAGCTTTGTAGTCTTGCTCATGTAAAATACATACTCAATATATATTTTAAGTAGCCAGTTGAATTTATAAGAATTTCGTATTTCAGTAACCAAGTAACATTAAAAATATAGTGGCTTATCTCCTGTGCAAGATAAGGATAACAGTATTGTTACTATGGGAACAACTTTTGATCAAAAATATTGTTAAGACCCAGACTTTTCCATGAGCATAACATTCTGTGTTCACACCCTTTTTAGGTGTGGTATTACTTCTCATTCCTTATAGAATCTAAATACTAAATATAAATAATACTTACATATATACATATATGTATACATACATATATATGTGTGTATATATATATATATATTTCGCACTAAAATGGACATATAGTTTCATTTTCTGGAATTTTCATTTCTGATTTTATCACATTCCCTGAAGACCATGAATTCTTTTAAATCATGTCTTGCCTTCTGCAGAAACTTACTGGACATCCTATCATGGAACTTCATGACATTATTTTTTTTTTAATTTTTTTCTTTATTAGTTAGTTTTGTATTCAGCAAATATAGTCAGTTTGGTACCATTATTAGGCTCATCCGTGACCTACCCCCTCCCCTTAGCCCCTCCTTGTTGAGGTATACGGGTCATGCATTCTGGAGTTAGCCCACAGTTATGGGTAAGCTAAATGTCTCTGCATATCATGACCCAACATGTGGCTCTGACATTCTTTCCGCCCCCTCTTCCGCAAAATTTCCCTGAGCTGTGTTGGGTTCATTTTTGGTCTGCTTCAGTGATGAGGTGTTGGAGGCCTCTGAGGCTCTGGCTCTCTGATTTGGTAGGAGTTGATTTTTCTCTGTGTTGATCTCCTTCCCCCTTGTGCTGGTATCCGGTTCATCAGGAAAACAGCACCCTTGCTTGTTTCGCCAATTTTTCTTAGTTTCAGCCGGGGCCCTTTAGAGGTATGATGGGGTGGCTCTCTCCTTAGGATCTATATCTATCTGAAAAAGAGAAGCAGATTCTCCAACGGAGAGTAAGTTAGCACCAGGACAAATGAGATAACCCTTACTTTATTTTTATACAGAATTTAATAGGTGTAGGCCCTCTTGTAGCCCACAATTGATGGTAGCTTGATATTGGCGAGTGGGTTTATGTTTGGATATAGTTCTGACTTGTTTCCCAGCTCTAGCTATGGGTCCCATACCAGTGAGGGGATCAGTTAGCCAAATTGAGAGCAGTTATTTATCAATGTAAACAGACTTCTTTTCCTTTGTGGTGGTGGATTAAGCCTTCAAAATTTGATTCTTAAAGTTTAATTTTCTCCATTGAAAGTCACTGTTATTTATAGAGATAGGCCTAAATCCTATTGGGTTTTGTCATTTATGTGAATGTTAGGCAGGGATGCTTTGGTGCACTTTTAGATTTTGAATTTCTTTCCAGATTTATTTTCATTCAGTTACTACACCATTCAGGTTTTGTTTTGTACAGGAGAAGCAAACATCTTCTCTAATTGTGCTCAGTTAGAATCTATTTGGGTCATCTTGAATTATCAACTATACTGGCAAAATATAATCAACAATAAACTGTGATGAAATCAGAAAGAGAAATAGTCACACAAGTGCAAACAACAGCAGAGACATCAAGATGACTTGCTTTAGGTGAATAGGCTAAAAATAAACAAGAGGAAAACAAATTTCAATAGGAAAAATGAGGCACTTTGGAGACCATATGCCCTGGCTGAGAACGCACTCCACAAATGAAAGGAAAGTTCTGACCAGAGATTAATGGGAAATAATTGTAGACTTTCTGAGTTAGGACTTTGAAATCATGGAAGTGGAAGTATTTAGACTTGTGAGCTGTTACAGGAGGCAGGTGTAGGATCTTTAGCAAGGACATGGCATGGATTGCAATGGAGAGATGGTGTGGTCATAATCTCATAATCAGTAGAGGATTGTTCTTTCTGTCGTCCAGGTAACAGTTATACTGAGGAATCAGTTCTCTACACAGAAAAGAATTGGAAAAGTCATGAAAACAAAATAAAGCAATGGCACTTCAAGCTAAAAGTGACATTAAGATGTCTGTAACTAGTCAGACAAGCGTGCCACCTTTTCACAGCTGTGCCAGACTGGCCATTGCCTCTTGTCATCATTTGGCCACAGCATTACTTTTTCAGGAATGCACAATAAGAGTATATGCTATTAACATATGGGTTTTTTATCCTTATGACTTTGAGAAAAGGTAACCTTTATCTTATAGATGGGACCAGGAAAAAGTGATTTTTCCAATTACATAAACTAGAATAAGACACATACCATTTGATACTAATTTTGGTCTTTGAGGTCTTTAATAAACACATTTTTAAAACTGTTGGTAAGCCAAAGGAAGCATTAAGATATGGAGCTTAGCTATAATTATACCTGGTAATTGCTTTTGTGATAGTAGCTATTCCTATGTGAATATGAAATGAAACTTGGTTTAATTTTCATCCTTCTCATCTTTCCTAAATTGAAATTCTGATATTTATACTCTACATTGTTTCCTGTTTATTGATAGAAAATTCATGTATTTCCTCTTTGGTTTTATGCCCAGAGTAAAACGGAATTGAAGAGATTCTCAGGAGTATAGAATGTGGGTGAGCATGAGTTATTTGCACACAGATTATTTTCCTGGAGGGATGGCTAGTTTAATTTACATTTTTGTTTATGTTTTTTTTTTTCAGTATTCCACACGCTCTTCAGCTGGCTGCCTAGAGAATATAATGATATTTAACTTGCTTTTTTTTTTTTTGAAAGGGGACAGGGTCATTTTAAGACAAGACAAATCTAAATTTGGAATAGACTCAGATGTCTAATTCTTAGTGTTTTGTGGGGTGGCACTCAGTTGTTCACCAGAGTATCTTTGGTATGTGCCAGAGCACCCCAATGAGGGAAAATAAAACTTTTCTGAGGATTACTCACATGTGCATGTGCTTGACAATGCTGCGGATAAGCAAAATGTAACGAAAAGAAAAAATGGATCTGTGGGGAAACTAATGAATGTTTTAATAGATTTTTTTTTGAAAGAGAGAGAGAGAAAGCAAGAAAGAGAGAATTGTGTACCAGGACCTCCAGCCACTGTAATCAAACTCCAGACACCTGTGCCACCTTGTATCCCTGCACAACTCTGTGCATGTGTCACCTTGTGTGTCTGTCTTATGTGGGATATGGGCAGTTGAGCATGGGTCCTTAAGCTTTGTAGTCAACTGCCTCAACCTCTAAGCCATCTCTCCAGGCCATGTTTCAATAGTTTTGAATATAAAACTTGATCATTATTAATCACCAACAGGGGGTGCATTTTCCTGGTACCTAACTTCAATTTTTTAAAAAGTGTAATGCTTCTATTTAAGAAACTGTGTAGGGCACTGGAAAATTACTGTCCTGAGGTCTCTTGTAGCATGGGGAATGGAAAGTTAGCAGGAATGGATACCACCACATGGCAGGCAGGGGGCAGGCAGGCAGCTTTGTATTGGATACTACTAAGAAGAGTTAGAATTTATTATGGTTTGTTACTTGTATGTTAACCATTGTGAGAGCTCTTCCTTTAACATGTGTTATTATTTTTCTTTTCAGGCTTTTATTCCTTTCCCTACTCCCCACCATCACTGAATTACAGTAGTAAGGTGTCCTTCTAAGCATGTCTCCATCAGAAGCTTCACCAAGTTTGTAGGTGGGAAAATCGTGCCTCACAGCTGCAATATGGATCTGAACATCGCTTGCTTCAAGCTCCTGAGCTCTCACTGAGTTTACACTGCAAGCCATAGAGTCTCCCTTTTTAAAATTATTTTTATTAATTATGGACTTTACAGTATGAACAAATTGCATGTTGGTCATAGTCCCATTGGGGGGGAGGGATGTGGCAGAGTGAGAATGGGTTCACCAGAGCCTCCAGACATTAGAATCGAACTCTAGACACATGTACATCTGGCTTATGTGGGTACTGGGGAATTGTAACTGATTCTTTGGACTTTGTAGCAAGCACCTTAACTGCTAAGCCAATTCTCTGGCCTAGTTCACTTAAATTTAATAATAAGTCTTTCTAGGTGATAGAGAACAGTCTGTTATTTAAAAAAAATATTTTGTATTTTTTAATATCTTGGATGAACTTTTACACAGGTTTTTTTTATAATTAAGTAAATGCATATATGTTGTTGTGTTTAGTGATATTAAAATACAGGCTATAAAATTCTTTTTTTCTTTTTTTTGGTTTTTTGAGGTAGGGTCTCACTCTAGCCCAGGCTGACCTGGAATTCACTATGGAGTCTCAGGGTGGCCTCGAAGTCACGGCAATCCTCCTACCTCTGCCTCCCGAGTGCTGGGATTAAAGGCGTGCGCCACCACGCCTGGCAAGGCTATAAAATTATTTCCTGTTGATGTTAACAAATACTGCAGAATAAGGTAATGTCTAGTAGCACCTCTGCAGTAGAACCCAGCTCCAAGCCACTCTCAGCACTAGACATGTCTATGTTTACCTTGTCAAAGGTGGAAACCTGACAAACACCCTATCTAAAGTATTAACATGCTCTGTTTGAGCAACTGAAAAGACCAAAAAACATAGTACTTTAAAGAAGGAAGCTAGGTTATCCAGTAATGGGATGCTTGATGCCAAGAAAAAGATAACAGCCAGTTGTAAAAACATCAGTTGGTTTGTGCATTTAGAATGACTTAATCTAATTTAAGTTCTTTTCCTACTTTTTTCTTGTTTTTTATTCTTTTCATTTATTTTTTCCACTACCTTCCACTCTTCTTCCCTCCTTTCCTTTCCTTTCCTTTCCTTTCCTTTCTTCCTTTCCTTTCCTTTCCTTTCCTTCTTTCTTTAATTTCTTTCTTTCTTTCTCTTTCGTGTTTCTGGTTTTGAGACCTAGAGTAGCTGAGTTGCTTCAGGTAGTTTTAGTGTTTTCATTTTATTATTATTACCAAGGGATTAAGGGTCCTCTGTTTAAATGAATAGGTCATAGATTACAGCTCTGATGTCCAAAATGGTAACCACTAGTCTTATGAGGATATTAAGCCATATATTAACTATCATTAACTAAAACTTATAATTTGGTGTCTCTTCACACTGGCTACATTTAAATACCTCAATGGCCACACTGGGTAGAATAGGTAAAGGAAAGTTATGTCTTTTCAGAAAATCCTAGCAGACAGTGCATATGAACAAATTTGCTCTGTTAAAGTTGCTTTTCTAAAGATATTTTATTTATTTATTTTAGAGAGAGAGTGAGTGAGAGAGAGAGAGAGAGAGAGAGAGAGAAAGAGAGAGAGAAAGATGCTGATAGAGAAAGAGAATGGGCACACCAGGGCCACTAGTCACTGCAAACACATTCCAGACACATGTGCCAACTTGTGCATCTGACTTTGCATGGGTATTAGGGAACTGAACCTGGGTCCTTTGGCTTTGCAGGCAAGAGCCTTAACCTCTTATGCCATTGCTCCAGCCCACCTTTTAAATATATATAATATTTCTTTAGATCTACTTTCCTAGGTCAGTTTTTAATTTTCAAAAGAAACAAGGTATCTTGTTCATATAATTTAACTTGTTTAAGACTTGGAGGTAAATATTAGGGAAAACCTCTAATGCTTAGTATTAAAATTGATTTCAAAGTATAATCTCACTGTCCACAAAACACTGTCTCAATTCTTACAAGGCTTTGTAATAACCTCAAGTCTTAGTCTTTTAGCCAATGACAATAGCAACAGAGTTTATATAATCAGCCTAATGACAATGGGTTATTACAGTTACAATTTGGATTAAGCAGAAACTTTTTCAATTTTTTAGGTTTTTATGAGGCATTGTACAAATCTCCAATAACTATGTGTTTGACACATTGTAAATTTATTTTCCAGTGATAGAATTAATTTTCCTATTTGTGGGAACTTAAGTGATATCTACATCAGCTACGTTTAAGTTCCATGGGACATGACTTTTCCCATCAGCAAGCAAGGATCTGAGTGAATAATGACACTTAGCCCAACAATCTCATGGATTAATTTAAGATACCTCTTGCTTAGTAAGCAAAATGGCAAAGCCCTAGGTATTAGAATTAATTGAATTTCCTTTACCTAAGAAAATCAATCCCTCTCTTCAATTGGGAATAAGCATTTGTATTAACTCTGTTGACACTTCCTTAATACCAGTGATTTATGTTAATTACTTTTCTAAAATAATAGCATTTGTGGTTTCTAGTGCCACACACAAATCATAATCACCAGCATTTAAAATGGATTACTATGTGAAGTTGGAATTGTTTCTGAACAGTCTGTGAGCTCATGGTGAAACTGATATAATAATCATGCCTTTCACATATTAGTCCAGAAGGGTTCCCTCTCCTGAGTCATTTCATGTATTCAGTTTCATAACATTTTTCACATATATTTGTTCACAAACAAATCATATTATTAAGCCAAAAGAATAAAGACATAATTTAATTTCTATGCTGTGCAAATAAAAACATGGCTCCAAAATTTCTGGAGTCAAGAATTATTTATTATTTATTTATATATTGAGAGTAGATCACAGTGTAGTCCAGGCTGACCTGGAACTCACTCTGTAGTTTGAGGCTGGCCTTGAACTCACAGTGATCCTCCTACCTCTGCCTCTAGAGTGCTGGGATTAAAGGTGTGTGCAACCATGACCAGCTAAGAATTTTTTTACTTGACTCAATGTTTGTTTATAGACACATACAAGACTACAAAACCAACAAACAAATAATATATAAAAATAAAAACAGAATCAAATTATATTTAAAAAATCAATCAGTAAAACTATTATGTTGAATGATTATTGGTCTTATTTTTTAGATTGCAAAGTCATATTACAATTTTCATTTAAATTAACTTTTAAAATTTTTTAATAATTAAAACCTGGATAAATGCTGCATTTGTAAGACTATGACATTACTCCTAAAATAGTTTAGTTCTGACAGAAAAAATGCCCAGATGACTTTAAACATGAACACTCCATATGCTACCTTCCCAGAGATATCATGGAAAGAGAAGCATGAAGTCAGTGTTGGGCAGGATATTTGCTGATACACATGAACTATTTAATACAATTCTAGAGACTTGAGAGGATTCTGTGTCACAGAAATTTTGGGATCCGCACGGATTAAGAGTGACCTAATAGAAGGTGTTTCTGTTTATTGTTAGTTCCAACAGGAATAAAGGAGAAAGGTAAGGAAAGATCCAGTGATACAAAAGGAATGCCCCCCCCCACCCTCTGTTGACACCTACTGTGAGATCCCTAGCCTCTTAAATTCTCTGAGAGCCCAGGTAGTTCTCTTCAGTGAATAGGAGAATCTGCAGGTGTGCTGACACCACTTACCACTGCTTTCAAGAGAACAGATTTTGATCTTACCTGTATTTGTCTTTCATTCATGAGTCAGCAGATTTGTATGTTTGACAACCTCAAATTAAAAATTACTTGCATAAGCGAAAACACCATTTTAACACAGTGAAAAGTAAAATAATAGACTGAAAAATATATGTAATAAAATATTACAATTAATAGAGCAGAAAATCAGAGACTTCTGAGAGCTCTACCCTAAGCAGACTTCTAACCAGCCCTCAGAGGCTCAGAGAACATTATGTAGCTAGAATTACTTGATAATCTAACCCCATCCCTCACTACTGACTATAGTATGCACTTAACATGTCATAAAAGGAGTGTCTCAGGGCAAAAGGAGCTTGCATTTATTTGTGGGAACCATGCTTTCTCCATGTGGACCTGGTGAGAACTTTGATTATGTTGTCTTGGCTACTTAACTAGTAGTATTTGTTCCTTGCTACCAGGCTTATAATGAGATGTTTCTAAAAATAAACTTAAACTTTAGGTAAATTGAAAGCACAGTTATTTTTTTTGGGCAACAGTAAGATGTTTATTTCTTTATAATTTGTACTCATTCATAAAAAGGACAAACCACAGTCCTATACTACTCCATTGAAAATGATAAAAAATAACTAAAAAAGCAATTGAAGATTTTTTTCAGTATCAAATAAAACTACTATTACCTTTCCTGAAGTACAAAGAAGCAACAGATGTGTCTATATCTATATAAAGTTTAATTAAGGATCTTGCATCTTAAAGCATATGATACGTTGTTAATTTGACAACAGTTCAAAACTGATGGTCGCACATCTAATTTGTACCATTGTATGAGGAAATGAAAAGCTTAAGTTATCAGTGTATGAGAGACTTTAGTCTACTTTATCTGTCACATGTCAAAGTCTGTTTTCTTCTTATCTTTCAGAACCACTTCATGCGCAGTTTAGTCAGTTTTGGTCTTTAAATCATATGTTAAAAAATAAAAGGCAGGCATGCATTTGGCAAAAGATGTAGTTATTGTTGATTATATAAAAAATTCCCAACATGGGTCACATTGCAAAAGGAAAACCCCAAAACGTAACATTGAAAACACAAATATTTGTACAGAAAGCTTACAGAGTATTCATTTCCCTAAAATATGAAGTCATCTTGTTTCTTTTTCAAATAGTTAAATATTTTATGAAATCTGGCAATGATCTCAAGTGTTGAAACACTTCCACCAGGAATTCATCATCCACTTCACTGATTTTAAAAGTTTTCATTTTTATAACAAAGTGTTAAATGTAAATTAATGTAATATTCATTGGTATTTTCATAATGAAGACTTTAAACATTTACACATAGATATATAGTACAAAAATTATACAAATTAAAGATAGGGGTAAAATATTAATAGATCTATTTTTGCTTCCTGTAAATATTTTTTTATGAACCTATAAGGTATCCTTTCTAAAAAGATAAATTCTATCTCTAATTAGCTGGCAAGGTTGTGCTAATACAGTAGGATTATACCTCTTGAAACATTGCACTATTTCACAAGCCAGCTAATTCTTTATTACCCGAGTTCCTTCACATCCACACTCAGACACATTTTCATGCACACCATTAGAGATGAAGAAATGTGCATCTTCTTTTTCATAACTTATAAATTCCTCATCACCAATAAAAGGAGACACCATTGGACAGATACATTATTTGTCTCCTTTGGCCATCTTGTATTGCATATTCTTCATAGTACCATTAACAATATATTGATTTGGTATTTTTAGCCTGTTTTCAGTATTGCCTTGAAATGGGAAATGAGCTTTAAAGGTTTTTTTTTTATATATATAAAGGAATTCTGTAGCTTTTTCAACCTACGCATGATTTCTTGATTCCATACCTTCTATAAAGAAAGAATATTCTTAGGCATGAAGTACAGAAAAAGATATTAGAACATTATTATGTAATTCTGATATTCATTTTACTGTTATTTACTTCTAGCTGTATAAAGACTATCATATCTCAAAAAATGGAAGCACTCTAATTCTCAAAACTCATCATTCCACATATGAATAAATACAGAAAAAATTATGAACTCTAGATGAGGGATGTGGGCCATAAGGTTTGATATTGATGGTTAAAACAACTTCAGAGAATACAAAAGTTAAAAAAAAAAACTCAATGGCATGTTAACTGACCATTAGTAATCTAATTGAAAAGCATTATTGATTCTGAAAATCAAATAAGTGGAAAATTATTTCCAAAGTAAGAATATTGATATTAAGTTCTAGAATTTGGTTTTCAGTATTCAAAACCTTTAGATTTACTCAGTAAAGTGAGTTACTTGGTAATGTGGTTTATGTCAAAATGTTTCTGTTATATTCTATTTCATTGTTTAGGAAAACTTAAAATGTTATGAATGATAGGGGCCATTAAAAATATGCTAGACCCCAAACAGAAGATAATACAAGAGACTTATTACTCTTACATTTACCACATACAATCAACATTTCAACCTCTATAATGTTTCACAACTTGTTATTACATGTAAAGCACCTGGGTACGGTGATTTTACTTTCACTCTACAGCCTATAGTATTGAATTGAACACTGAAATGTCCCATTGAATTAAATCATGCAACTGTCACAGAATCAGGTTAAGTGTTTTATAAGGCATATTGGAACAAGTTAAAAATCATTTTATAACCATTTGAAAGTTATTCTTTTGGATGAAGGGGTTCCTGGATGCCTCAGTCACACTGTGTTGTAAATGAGTTGGAGAGTTTGTTAAAGTAAAATTTGTTTGGTTTGGATGGAGCTGCAGGAAATAGAGGGGATTGCAGTCATCCCAGGATGAAGGGCCTCCTCTGAGCTGGCCTGGGAACAGCAGATGTCACACCATATTCAGAATTCCGAGTAGAAAAAGATGCCAAGGGTGGGCAGCAACAAGCTGAGGAGACTTGAAGACAGTGTGGACACACCTATGAATAAACCAGAAATAGGCATATCATTCCATTGATAAATCACTATGGCTCAAGTTCACTCAGTTTGCTCTGGAGAAGCATAGACTCACTCTGTAGTGGAGTCCCAGGCTGGCCTCAGACTCCTGGCAATCCTCCTACCTCAACCTCCCTAGTGCTGGGGTTAAAGGCGTGTGCCAGCATGCCTGGTTAAGGACTAAAAACCTAATGTTTCCTTTTACAAAAATGGTTTTCTTATTCTTAATGATGTAAAAAAATAAAAGTATATGATGGATGACTATATCTGTGAGATTATGCTTACTACTTATACAGTGTTTATACTAGCCATTTAAAATAGTAAGACTACAAAGGTCAATGCCTTCTATTGCTCCTAGGATCCAGCAGTCCTAAATTCCAACCAGAAGGCAATAGGCCAAGAAGAATCCATAAATAAGGAAACACAAATGCCACCATCTGCACTAGTTCACAGGTTTTTTCATACCTGCAGGTTTATTTTGATACTTCAGCTTTTCCACATATTTTAAGAGATAAGTCTCAACCTGCATGTAGTTTTATTCCAAGAAGATGACAGATGCTGAACCTCATTTACATATGGCAAACATTTAGTTTCCAATGTTTGACCTAATTTAAGTGATCTACCCTGAAGTCCTTTGAAGACTTAAAAAACAATAAAATACTAATAGTGCTAATAAAATTAGAGTTGTATTAGACATATTGCATGATTTCCAATCTCAGTTATTTAAAGAAATTTATGTATGCACACAAAGATTTATGAAGGCATTTACAATATTTATCTTTTTCAAATTTAGTTAGTAAATGGCCCTCAGAGATTATACTGCACACATTGGTTACTTTTCTTGTCACTATGATCAAGTACCTGACAAGGAGCAAATTAAAGAGGAGGTATACTGTTGCTTGTAGTTTGAGGGACACAGTCAGCAGAGCAAGTAGTTCTCTGTGGTGCTGGGGCATATGGCAGCTGCTTGCTCATTTTTTTTTTTTTTTTTTTTTGAGGTAGGGTCTTACTCTAGCCCAGGCTGACCTAGAATTCACTATGTAGTCTCAGGATGCTCTCGAATTTACAGCGATCCTCCTACTTCTGCCTCCCGAGTACTAGGATTAAAGGCGTGCGCTATCATGCCCCGCCTTTGCTCACAGAGCCTGGACAGGAAGCTGGGCCTAGCTTTATACCTCAAGGCCCAACTCACAATGATCCACTTCCTCCAGTGAGACTTCCCAAAGGTTTCACAGCCTCCCAATGTCACTAGCTGAGGAGCAAGTGTTCAAAAAGCATATGGAAACATTTCAAATTCTACTACTGTGAAATTAAAATCAAATGATATAATATGCTATGAGCCTACGTGAGTTGAGTTTATGCCTTGTCTTGGGTGTCACCCATTAAGGACTATTGTTGTGGTCCTGTGGTCTTATGGGGTTATTGCTGCTCACTCTAGAATCCCTGAGGATATGTTATAAAGTGGGCCTAAGCAGACATAGGCTTTTTTTTTTTTTTCTTCTCATTTTCCACTCTGTTTAGGAAATTCTATAAACTCTGCTGGAATGAGTGAAAGGCTAAAATGTATAGTTCACAGTTTGCAAAGACAATAGGCTTTTGCCATTTTTTGGAAGTTTATTTCATAAATTTGAAACCTTCATTATAATTAGCTATTATATTAAAAACTATCTAAAGAAGCTCATTCTTTTAATATTTCTCATATATTTAGGAAGAGTTAGATCATGTAGGAATCAAAATGACATCTAAGTTCCCTATAAGGTGGAAGATAATTGTGCCTTATCTGCTTGCACATGTCCCCCCATTGCTCCATTAGCTTCATTTGATAGTGCACCAGAAACACAATGGAAAGCATTAGAAAAAGGTCAAATATTAGATAAAGATAAAGATAAAGATGAAGATTAAAGATAAAGTACAATAGTGAGGACTGTCCAAAGGACAAAATAGCAAAAACAATATAAATTGTCCTTGGTAGCTGCTTGAGCCTCAATAATGCAGATGTTGTGTAACATTTACCAGAGACTAGACAACACTAACCCTGACCAGGGTAGCTGGCATTCACCATTCCACCACAAAAAAAAAAAAAAAAAAAATCTTCCTTTCCCCTATCACTTTCTGTCTCTGAGACACACATACACACACAGGCACACCACATTAATATCACAGTCTGAATATCTGGTATGGATTATTAACCTGATTTTATTGATTTGAAAACCCAGGGAAAGTAACTTACTAAAGGCCAACTACCTGTTGAGGACATAGAGAATTACACCTCAAGGTCATCAAGCTCTTTCAACCTCTGCTACTCAGTCTCTAGAGATCACTTCAGACAGGGGTTAACTTTAACAATGCATGAGAACACTGCAGCCGCACTTGACTGTCAGTACGAGCGTATAGAAAGAAAACAAATTCAGTAAGGAAAATGCAGCAGCCACCTACATGGACTAAATATTGTTCTTTAACTCTTACAGGTTTTGTTAATCTTCTACTTTTCTTCATATTTTAAAATATATGCCATAACCCACATGTATTTTCATTCTGATAAGCTAACCCATAATAAGCTTCAAACACACAGTTAAACATTTAATTTTCAATGTGCAACTGCATGAACATGATCTATCATGAAACCTTTTGCCTCAGAATGACTTGCAGGGTCTCTACAACACTCGTGCTTTGACCACAGATGACATCAGGGATGGGTACATGTTTCTGGTTGCCTGAATATGTGGCTTGGCAGAGGATAAACTGTGGCTGCACAAAGTAGTTCAGACAGTCACAGATGCCATTTTGAAGTTTTGGTGTTAGTATGAAAACCAAATACAATTCCATAGTTTGTGGCTTCAACATCAGGATATTTGGCTTATTTAAAATAAATGTCTCACGTTTATATGTGTTATATTTAATTTCTCTAATGGCTCAAGTTTATGAAATTGTGGTCTGCATCTCCATTTCTCCTCCACATCTCATGAAGAAATTATAGACACAGCTGGATTACTCTTTTGTCATAATAAATATGAAATTTGTATATTCTAGAAAAGTTCTTCAATATGAATTAGTGTTATATCTAAAAAACATACATTACTGCTATTCAGAATAACCCTAGCACTCAGATGGTACATACTAAATATATATTTTGCTTTTCATATATCTACTGAATAGTAACTATGAACAAATTCTCAATATTGTAAATCATTTTTCATTATTTTCATAAATCATTTACATATAAGAAAATATGTAAAACTAATTGAGACTACTGTTTTTTTCCTCTGGGTGTTTTTGATTTTTTTCTTACTTAAAATACTAGATTTATTATGACCTTCAGAAAGGATTACTGTTTCAGACAGATACATATTAGGAACACTAGGTCAGTTAAGTGTTACTAAAAAACAAGTCATCTTTTTGATAGAGAACTATTCTGTTTTTTTTTTTGTAATAATGCTATAATTTTATTTTCTACATGATTACAATAGACAAAGAGTATGCTTGAAGAGAGAAGTGGGGAAATATGCTGAGTTAACACTGTGATTTGAGAAATACATGAACCAAAAAAAAATGTGAGAGATTGTTTTAAGTTCTTCACATCAAGAAACAGAGCAAAGCAGTGACTAATAGAGCTCCTAGCACCTATAAAGGGGAGAAGGATGGTTCCCACTGAGTTACAACCTCACCCTGCCTATACTTTGTAAACATAGTCATATATCATTTTGTCACACTTTCAGAAAAATATGTCTTTTTTTTTAGATATTTTATTTTATTTTTCTTTCTTTTTTTCTTTATTAGTTAGTTTTGTATTCAGGAAATACAGTCAGTTTGGTACAATTGTTAGGCTCATCCGTGACCTACCCCCTCCCCTTGGCCCCTCCTTGTTGAGGTATACGGGTCATGCATTGTGGAGTTAGCCCACAGTTATGTGTAAGATAAATGTCTCTGCCTATCATGACCCAACATGTGGCTCTGAGCCATATTGGGTTCATTTTTGGTCTGCTTCAGTGATGAGGTGTTGGGGACCCCTGAGGCTCTGGCTCTCTGATTTGGTAGGAGTTGATTTTTCTCTGTGTTGATCTCCTTCCCCCTTGTGCTGGTATCCGGTTCATCAGGAAACAGCACCCTTGCTTGTTTCGCCAATTTTTCTTAGTTTCAGCCGGGGCCCTTTAGAGGTATGATGGGGTGGCTCTCTCCTTAGGATCTACATCTATCTGAAAAAGAGAAGCAGATTCTCCAATGGACAGTAAGTTACCACCAGGACAAAAGAGATAACCCTTACTTTTTTTTATAGAGAATTTAAAAGGTGTAGGCCCTCTTGTAGCCCATGATTGATGGTAGCTTGATATTGGCGAGGGGGCTCATGTTTGGATATGGTTCTGACTTGTTTCCCAGCTCCAGCTATGGGTCCTGTACCACTGAGGAGATCAGTTAGCCAAATTAAGAGCAGTTGGTTCCCCACCATGGCTGTGTGCCACCACTGCACTTGTGTGGGCATCACAACAAGTTATTTGCTGCTAAGTAGGCTAGACCATGAGTTGTTTGGACAGATATTGGTCATTTTCCCTCAGTTGCCCATGTAGCACCTTCTGGCACTAGAAGCACTGACTGTCTGGGGACAGACTATCTTTCAACTTCCAGCCATGCCATTCTATTTTGCATGTCAACCACATAAGGTGTCTTCAGCAGTAGGGTCTTACCACTAACCTTTGGTGGGTCATCAAGTACTCTGACAGAAATCTGTCTGTCTTTTAGGAAACCTTGTAGGTCTCTCTGATCAAAAGCTCATTGTGGATGATAGCCCCATGCTGGTTCTGGGAGTTACAGGTCAGTGCCCACTAAGAAAATGAGGAAAAAGATAACTAATATACAAGAGTTAGAGAGAAGAGAGAGGGAGAAGGAGAGGGAGAAGGAGGGAGGGAAGATGTAGAAGATTAAGGTTAGTCATGATCCTACCCTTTCCAGTGTCTTGTGGTTCAGGTGTTCTCTGTAAGGGCCTGGTGAAGGATCAGCCATTTGGTCTGCCATTTAGTAAGTAGAATTTTATGGTACCATTGCCATTTGGGTCTAGATTTGTGTTTCCCACCCCTTTGATGCCCTCCCCTCCCTCCCCTTCCTAGTGTCTAGTCCACAAGATGCTTGCTGTATATGTAAGGTATCTTGGGTAGATTCAGGTTAGGTGCTGTAGGTGAGTGAGACTATGTGGCGATTTTTTTTTCTGTGATTGGGTAAGTTCACTGAGAATGATCGGTTCCAGGTTCAACCATTTTTCCTCAAATTTCACTATGTCATTTTTTCTTACTGCTGTATAGAATTCCATTGTGTAGATATACCACATGTTAGTTATCCATTCTTCTAATGATGGACATGTGGGTTGATTCCAGCTCTTAGCTATTACAAATTGAGCTGCTACAAACATGGTTGAGCAAATCTCTCTAGCCTGTGGTTTGAAGGTTTTAGGGTAGATGCCCAGTAAGGGAATAACAGGGTCTGTTGGTATCTCTGTACTCAGCTTTTTCAGAAGTATCCATATTGCTTTCCAAAGTGGTTTTACCATCCTAAATTCCCACCAACAGTGGATGAGTGTTCCTACTTCTCCACATCCTCGCCAGCTTTTCTTTTTCTTTTTTTTTTTTCTTTATTAGGTAGTTTTGTATTCAGCAAATACAGTCAGTTTGGTACCATTATTGGGCTCATCCGTGACCTATCCCCTACTCTCGGGCCCTCTTTGTTGAGGTATATGGGTCATGAATTGTGGAGTTAGCCCACAGTTATGGGTAAGATAAATGTCTCTGCATATCATGACCCAACATGTGGCTCTGACATACTTTCCGCCCCCTCTTCCACAAAATTTCCCTACTTTCATTTGATTTTTTTGATGTTTGCTATCCCTATTGGGGTAAGGTGGAATCTCATAGTTGTTTTAATTTGCATTTCTCTGATAATTGGGGATGATGAACATTTTCTTAAGTGTATGTTTGCATTCGTATTTCTTCCTCTGTGAACTGCCTGTTCAGCTCTTTGCCCCATTTTGTGAGTGGGGTGCTTGACTTCTTACCGTTTAGATTTTTGATTTCTTTGTAGATTCTAGAGATTAGGCCTCTATCAGATGGATAACCTGCAAATATTTTCTCCCATTCTGTGGGTAATCTATTGGCTTTGCGTACTGTATGCTTGTCTGTGAAGAAACTCTTCAGCTTCATGTGATCCCATTGGTTGAGTGACTGTTTAAGATCGTGAGCTACTGGGGTTTTGTTCAGGAAGTCTTTTTCCATTCCTATATCGTGGAAAGTACTTCCTAAATTTTCTTACAGTAGTGTTGGAGTTTCCGGTCTTATATTAAGGTCTTTGATCCATTTGGACTTGAGTGTAGTGCATGGTGAAATGTGTGGGTCAAGTTTCAGTTTCCTGCATATGGTTATCCAGTTTGTCCAGCACCATTTGTTGAAGATGCTGTCTTTTTCCCAGCCTATATTGTTCGGGCCTTTATCGAATATCAAGCAGCTATAGTTGCTTGACCCAAAGTCCGGGTCCTCAAGAATATTCCATTGGTCTATACTCCTGTTTTTATGCCAGTGCCATGCTGTTTTTATTACTGTGGCTTTGTAATATAGCTTTAGATTAGGTATGGTGATGTCTCCAGAGGTATTTCTTTTGCTGAGGATATGTTTGGAAATGCAAGGCCTTCTGCCTTTCTATATAAAATTTGAGATCATTTTTTCTATCTCTGTGAAGAACACTGTAGGGATTTTAATTGGAATTGCATTAAATCTGTATATGGCCTTTGGTAGGATTGTCATCTTCACAATGTTAATTCTGCCTATCCAGGAACATGGGAGGTCTTTCCATTTTCTCAAGTCCTCCTCAATTTGTTTTTTGAGTGTTTTTATGTTTTCTTTGTATAGATCTTTCACTTCCTTGGTTAGCATTAATCCAAGGTATTTTTTTTGTCGTTGTTGCTATTGAAAATGGGATTATGTCCCTTATTTCTTTCTCTGCACCTTTGTCATTTGCATATAGAAAGGCTACTGATTTTTGTGCATTGATCTTGTATCCTGCTACTTTGCTATAGGAGTTAATCACCTTCAGGAGTTTTGGGATGGAGTCTCTTGGGTCTCTTACATATACAATGATGTCATCAGCGAATAAAGCTAACTTAACTTCGTCCTTTCCAAATTCTATCACTTTTATTTCCTTCTCCTGTATTATTGCTTGAGCGAGGCCTTCCAGTACTATATTGAAAAGCAGAGGTGAGAGTGGACAACCCTGTCTTGTTCCTGATCTTAATGGGAATTCCTCCAGTCTCTCTCCATTAAGTATTATTTGGGCCTTTGGAGTTTGTATATTGCCTTTATTAGGTTAAGATATGAACCAACAATTCCAATTACCTCCAATGTTTTGATCATGAAGTGATGTTGTATCTTGTCAAAGGCGTTTTCTGCATCTATCAAAATGATCACGTGGTTTTTATGTTTAACCTTGTTTATGTGGTGTATTACATTGACAGATTTCCGTGTGTTGAACCACCCCTGTGTTCCTGGGATGAATCCCACTTGGTCAAGGTGGGTAATGCTTTTGATGTGTTGTTGGATTTGGTTTGCAAGGATTTTGTTTAGGATCTTTGCATCTAAATTCATCAGGGAAATAGGCCGGTAGTTTTATTTTCTTGTGGCATCTCTGCCTGGTTTTGGAATAAGTGTGATGCTAGCTTCACAAAAGGAGTTGGGTAGCTTTCCCTGTTCACCAATTGTGTGGCACAGTTTGAGGAAGATTGGTTTGAGTTCTTCCATGAAGGTTTGATAGAATTCAGTTGAGAAACCATCTGGTCCTGGAGTCTTCTTTTTTGGGAGGCTTTTCATTACTTTTTCAATCTCCATGAGTGTAATGGGTTGATTGAGGTGATTAATCTGCTCTGTGTTTAGCTTTGGCAGGTGGTATGCATCCAAGAATTTATCCATCTCCTCCACATTATCCAGTTTTGTGGAGTCCAGGTTTTTGAAATAAGTCCTGATGATTCTCCCAGTTTCACTTATGTCTGTTGTGATCTCTCCTTTTTCATTTTGAATTTTGTTAATTTGAAGCTTCTCCCTTTTTTGCTTGATCAGATTGGCCAGGGGTTTGTCAAACTTCCTTTTTTTTTCAAGGAACCAGCTCTTTATTTTGTCAATTGTCTTAATTCTTTCCTTGGTTTCCAATTCATTGATTTCTGCTCTGATTTTAAATATTTCTTTCCTTCTGGAGCTCTTTGGGTTGGATTTTTCTTGTTTTTCCAGTGCCTTTAGGTGGACTGTTAGGTTACTGATTTGGGACCTTTCTGTCTTTTTTATGAAGGCATTGAGTGCTATGAATTTTCCCCTGAGGACCACCTTCATTGTGTCCCATAAGTTTTGGTACGATGTGTTCTCATTTTCATTCAATTCCAGAAATTTTGCAATTTCATTTTTTATTTCATCCACTATCCATTTATTGTTTGAACGTGTGCTGTTCAGTTTTAAGGTGCTGTTGGGAATCTTGGTGGGTCTTTTGTTGTTGATTTCTTGCAATATAGCATTGTGATCTGATATCATGCAGGGAATTATGTCAATCTTCCTAAATATGTGGAGGCAGTCTTTGTGACCCAGTATATGGTCTATTTTAGATAATGTTCCATGGGCTGCTGAGAAGAATGTGTAATCTGTGGATTTGGGATGGAAAGTTCTGTAGATGTCTATTAGGTCTAAGTGATCTATGGTTTTGTTGAGCTCTCTTACTTCCCTGTTGAATTTCTGTTTGGATGATCTGTCTATTACTGATAACCGTGTATAGAAGTCTCCAGCTATGATGGTGTTGGTGGTTATTTCCTTTTTATTGTCAAGTAGGTTTTGTTTAATGAACTGTGGTGCCCCTGTGTTTGGTGCATACAGATTTATGATTGTAATATTCTCTTGATGGATCGCTCCCTTCATAAGTAGCAAGTGGCCTTCTTTGTCTTTTTTTATTATTTTTGGTTTGAAGTCTATTTTATCTGATATTAATATAGCTACGCCTGCTTGTTTCTTATTCCCATTTGCTTGGAATGTTGTTTTCCACCCTTTCAACCTGAGGAGGTGTCTGTCTTTAGTGGTGAGGTGGGTTTCTTGAAGGGAATAGATTGAGGGGTCTAATTTTTTGATCCATCCTGTTAGCTTGTGTCTCTTGATGGGTGAATTAAGGCCATTAATATTGAGGGTAATGACTGTGAGATTTGATTTGATCCCTGCCATATTGTGATGGTAAATGTGGGTTGGTGTTTTCATGGACTTTGAAATTTTTTGTGCCTACTCTCAGTTTGGTTGTTGTGATCTGCTTCTTGTAGGCAATTGAGTTTGATTATTTGTTTCTTCTCTGTGGAGAATTTCCTGAAATACTCTCTTTACGTTTGGTTTCGTGTTCATATAATTGTAAAGCTGAATTTTGTCATGGAATGTTTTTCTTTCACCATCTATTATAACGGATACTTTTGCTGGGTAGAGTAATTTGGGTTGGAAGCCATAGGTTCTTAGACTTTGCATTGTTTCATTCCAGGCCCTTCTAGCTTTCAGGGTTTTCACTGAGAAGTCTGAAGTAATTCTGATGGGGTTACCTTTGAAGGTGGTGTGCTGTTTTTCCCTAGCTGCTTTTAGGATTTTCTCTTTTGTGTCAATGTTTAGAGTCTTAATGATAATATGTCTTGGAGAGTTTCTCCCTTGGTCCAGTCTCTTTGGAGTTCTATTGGCTTCTTGTATCTTGTTGGGCCTTTCTTTTAAGAGAGTGGAAAAGTTTTCTTCAATTATTTTGTGAAGTATGTTCTCCATGCCTTTGTCTGAATTTCTCCTCCTTCTGGTATTCCAATGATCCTGATATTAGGACGTTTAAGTGTATCCCACAATTCCATAATGTTCTGTTCACAGGAACTTTTGAACTTACTGAAATTTTTGAACTCTCGAACTGTTTCTTCCAACTCGTCTTCCAGATCAGAGTTTCTATCCTTCACTTGGCTGACTCTATTCTTGAGAGCTTCTACAGAATTTTGGACTTGTTCAATTAAGTTTGCATTGTCTACTACTTTTCTATGTATAATGTCCATCCCTCTGTCAAGCTCCCTTTTCACATCATTTTCTGATTTTCTTGATGATTCTTGGAATTCATCCTTACATTACTTTATGTCTTCTTTTAGCATGGCCAGCTGATTTTTAAGGTCTTCTTTTTTTTCACTCTCCCCCAAATCTCTTAACTCTCTTTGAACTCCTTCTAATTTCTTATGTATTAGTTCTAGTTTAGTGATGGCAGCATCCACATGATTATCGGTCCTTTGTTGCTTTCCCGAAAGTTCTACCAGTAGGTTGGTCAGGGTTGCATTGCTCATAGGTTCAATTTGGTGTTCTGATCCTAATGGTTCTTCTATGTTTTGATTAGGTGTATTCATTGTGGGACTGGGTGATCTAACTGGATTTTCTTGCAGTTGATTTTTCATGTTATTTCTTTTGCGCTATGGTCTGCCCTTGTCAGTGTATGGGCACGTAGGTGGGTGTATCAGCCTGGGCTCAAGCACAATGGGAATCTGAGGCAGCCTGGGGCAGTTGCCAAGCAGCCTGGTCTTTGGCTGTCAGTTGCCAAATCCATCTATCTACTGCCTGGCAGGGGCACCAAAGTTGCCTGAGTTCTCAAGTGGTAATGTGCCAAAGCTGCCTGCATTCAAGCTATGAGTGACCCTGAGGCACCAAACACTGAAGCAGCCCAAACTATGGCTGGGAACACTGGGACCCGGAAGCAGTCTGTGTTCCCCTGCCTCAGGACAATGGCAGACTGCCGACATGGCCGACAGGTAGGGGATGGCAGCTGAGCTGGCACAAGCGAGAGACACAGTCTGAGCTTGTGTGGCAGTTGTTGTGGGACTGGGCTCACTCAGTAAGTGGGCGAGTGGATGAGTGTGTGGAGCAGTCTAAGTTTCCGCACACAGGGATCGATTGGCGCGCTGGCACGCAGCAGCAGCAGTGGAGATGGGCTCCATTGGCAGCTGCGGCACTTTGGACATGGTGGTTATTTGGGGGGAGGTGTGCGCCACCCACCTGTGAGGGGATCCATGATTCTCTGTTTTCCCTGCCTCTGTGCCCTCCCAGATTTCTCTCCCCTGAAAGCCCCAACGATCCCTTAATATCTTGCCTTTCTTTCCCCTGGATTTGCAGCGCAGCTAGGCACTTGCCATCTTGGCTGGAAGCCTCTGTTTTGTTTTTTGTTTTATAAAATCTACATTCTGATTGGTTCAATCCAGGTTGCTGCTGCTAGACTATTAAACATGAAACCATCATACTTAGAATTTTCTTTTGTAGTTTCACTCTTTATATTCAGAATTGATGAAACAACTGACACCTCCTCTGGACTATGAACATCTTCCAAAGAGAAACTATGTGTGGGCTAGTTTGATTGTATGGCCCCATAGGCTCTGGCATTTTTACTTAAACTTCTTACTTAAGTCCCTAGTAGGAAAATCCCTGCTTAGATAACTGGGGGCAGGCAGATCTTCAGTCCTACTAGGTGTGTTGTGTTAAGAGCAATTTGGGCTCTACTGGTTGACAGTCAGCATTCAAACTGTCTAAACCTTAGCAGGGAGGTATAGAATAAAGTATAAAATTTACAAACCTCCCAAACAGAAAGGTTTTATTTCCCTGAAAACTGGCATGCAATTCACTGAGTTTAATATTAAATTTTTTTAGGTGATATACCATAGTTATTCTCTTACCAATTTCCCAAGTGTTTATTAAAAATAAGCTGTTACAAGAATAGACTTTAACATTATTACTATAAGAATAAAGTTTGCTAGTTTATGAATATGTTTAGTAGTTTGACTCAACCCACAGTGTATATGCTATAAAGGACATTACTTTGTACCCTACAAAATGTACAATTATTGTCAATAAAAAATAAAAGAATATATTGATAGGGGATTATAATCAAAAAGTTCATAAAAGGCCTGCAAAATGTTGGGTCCATCAACATATCATGGATTATGGAGGAGGACAAAAATAATGACATCTAAGAGAGGGACTGGTTGGAAAGAAGAAGGGGTTCAGCAGAAAGGGGAAAGGATGAACAAAAGAAGGTAATGGGAGGGGCTTATAATAACAATATATTATGTACATGTGTAAAAATTATCAACAATCATTTAAAAAGTGAAGGAAAAAATTAAAAAGCACACAGCCATGATGGGAATCCAACTGCTCTTGATTTGGCTAACTGATGCCCTCAGTGGTATGGGACCCATAGCTGGAGCTGGGAAACAAGTCAGAACCATATCCAAACATAAGCCCGCTCACCATTATAAAGCTACCACCAATCGTGGGCGACAAGAGAGCCTACACCTATTAAACTCTCTATAAAAAAGTAAGGGTTATCTCATTTGTTTGGTGCTAATTTACTCACCATTGGAGAATCTGCTTCTCTTTTTCAGATAGATATAGATCCTAAGGAGAGAGCCAGCCCATCATACCTCAAAAGGGCCCCAGGCTGAAACTAAGAACAATTGGCAAAACAAGCAAGTGTGTTGTTTTCTTGGTGAACCAGGTACCAGCACAAGGGTGAAGGAGATCAACCCAGAGAAAAATCAATTCCTACCAAATCAGAGATCCAGAGACCCAGAGGCCCCCAACACCTCATCACTGAAGCAGACCAAAAATGAACCCAATATGGCTAAGGGAAATTTGTAGAAGAGGGGCCGGAAAGAATGTCAGAGCCACATGTTGGGTCATGATATGCAGAGACATTTATCTTACCTGTAACTGTGGGCTAACTCCACAATGCATGACCCATATACCTCAACAAGGAGGGGCCAAGGGAAGGGGGTAGGACATGCATGAGCCTAACAATGGTACCAAATTGACTGTATCCGCTGAGTACAAAACTAATTAGTAAAAAAAGTTAAATTAAAAAATGTTTTAAAATAAAGACACTATACTCTCTTCTATAAAAATAAATAAATAAATAAAAGAGGGACTGGTTGGAAAGAAGAAGGGGTTCAGCAGAAAGGGGAAAGGATGAACAAAAGAAGGTAATGGGAGGGGCTTATAATCAAATATATTATGTACATGTGTAAAAATTATCAACAATCATTTAAAAAGAAAAGAAAAATATTAAAAGGCAAAAAGGAATAACAACATATTTTTAAAAATAATTAAATGAAATAAAGTAAAACAGTGAAAATAGAACAATGAAAGGTGATATATTTTTAGAAAGTACTTGTATTTGTTTTAAAGAGTTTTCCCACATGGCTTTATAGTTTAAATCAATTATTAGAAGTATTTTTTCTGATTTTGAAAAAAATGAAGTAATTGACATTAACTCTGTTTTTAAGCATTTCTAGAAAAGAAAACACGAGACATTGGAACTTAAAATGAATTTGAGGTTTTGGTACAGTGGGATTTTTTTATATTTGACATTTTTTCTTGTAGCCTTGGGATCAATATTTCATTCTAGTATCTATTTGTATATTTTGATATTAAGGATTTATTTCTCTATAGATCTTTGATTCAGCAAATACTGATCTGTGTAGGAAGAAAAACCTTAAGACCTACTCCTAGTTCTGTCCGTAGCTAGTTATATAATTTTGGAGAAAGAAGAACTATTTGGGCTCTAAACACAGTTCCTACATGCTGTGATCATTGGCTGCCTTACTTTTCAGGATGTGGATTCTCCTTCTGTAAAATGATAGGGTTCCATTTTAAGGCTTAAGGGTCCTACCATGGCTATGAGGCTATGATTATAAGCAACCCATAATATATTTAAGAATAACTATTAGTGAGCCATAAATTTTTAAACATATTTGTTATAGTTTTTCTCATTTATAATAATCAAAATTGATATAAATTTATATGTATCTATATCAAGGCTTGATCATATAAGTGTCGGTGGCTTTGGTGGGATTTTTCCAGAGTGGAAGCCATTAACACATTTTGTTGTTACTACTTGTTCAACAATTATGAACCAGGAGTCATGCATCATAACTGTTTATAGTTTTGGCAGTGGTGGTTTGTTGGCAGAGTATGTTGCAGTGGTATTTGTTCCCCACTCCTGACTCTGGTGCTTCCCTGCTACAGTCTGTCATAGTACATTTCCTTTGAGAAAGGACTGAGAGTCAGTGACCAGTAGCAGAATTACTACTAGTTGTTTGCTAGGAAATGTAAACACCATTTGCTTCTGGCTGGCAAGCATACACTCAACAAAACTCAACTCTGATTATGCAAGGTGAAACTACGTATGGAGACTTTTAAAACTGGCTTACTACTTTAAGAAAGCAAGGTGACTTTTTCACAGGAATGTAAAAATTGTGGGGAGAGAGATAGTTATTGATTAGATTATAGTAGAGATTATGTGGGCGCAATTGTAGGCAGTTTAGTAAGAGAAACAGGTCCTCCAAGAGAAGTAAATATTGATTTGGCAAGTATGCGACAACAAGGCAATTCCAGTCTAGGGACTGAAATTCTAAGAAAACTCCTACTCATCAGATGGCTTCTGACTTACCAGGATGCTGGCTGGCCACTGGCCTTTGCTCATTGGTCTACCCACTTAGTGGTCCCTCAACTTTCCTAGAATTTTGGCCAGCTCCTTTTGAGCCTGAACAATTTCACTTTTCCCCTTCACCAATCAGAGCCCCTCGCATAGGTTTAAACTGACCTCTCATGTCTGCACTTGTTCAATGCCTGAGTTCCACATGAGTCACCACCCAAAAATTCCATACCAGTATGAGTCATTGCGATCCTGAGTACCAGCTGGGAGCTCTTGGTTTTTGTTTGTGTTTTAAAAAATAATTTATTTATTTGAGAAAGGATGAGAAAGAGAGAGAGAGAGGAGAGAGGAGAGAGAGAGAGAGAATGGGCATGCCAAGGCCTCCAGTCACTGCAAATGAACTCTGAACATATGTACGACCTTATGCATGTGGCTTACGTGGGCACTGGGGAATCAAACCTGAATCCTTAGGCTTTGTAGCCAAGTGCCTTAACCACTAAGCAATCTCTCCAGCCCTGGAAGCTCTATTTGAGTCTGCTTCCCTCCTCTCTGCGAAGCTTTGTTCTACCTCTTCTTTTAAGAAATCTTGAGCTGGGAGTGGTGGCTCACGCCTTTAATCCCAGCACTCAGGAGGCAGAAGTAGGAGGATCTCTGTGAGTTCAAGGACACCCTGAGACTACATAGTGAATTTCAGGTCAGGCTGGGCTAGAGCAAGACCCTCCCTACTTCGAAAAACGAAAACTAATTTTAAAAAATGTGGGGGAGGAGGAGAAAATAAAAATGAAATCTTGCCTGCATACCCTTCTTTGAAGGCCTCCTGTTTGCCATTTCATGTGACTGAGAAAAAAAGAACCCAAGAACTGACATGGATTATTAGGAAGGTAGCATTTCTCCTGTAGGCTCTGATGCACCCATTCTCTCTCTCTCCCTCCCTCTCTTTCTAGCTCTTTATTTTTTTCTTTCAAATAAATAAAAATAAAAATGTACACAGTATAAACAATATTAATTATTAATTTGATACATTTGGTCCATTTACAAAAAGTTTTGATCTTGCATGTATTTACTAAGACTACATGGAGCCTTACATGGAGACCCAGTACTCATGGTTTAGGTCTTATTCTATGGAATGCACAGCATAAATACAATGGATTTCATGAGTTTGTTTTTTTTTAAGTATTTTATTTATTTATTTGCATGCAGAGAAAAAGAGAGAGAGAGAGAGAGAGAGAGAGAGAGAGAAAATGGGTGCACCATGGCCCCTAACCACTGCAAACTCTAGATACATGGGATACTTTATGGGAAAGTGCCTTAACTGCTAAGCCTTATTTCCAGCCCCTTGAGTTTGTTCGCTCACAGCTTATACAAAGTCTTTAGTATGGATATTGACTTTCTGTTTGTGATTTCTTCACCCATATCCAGAGCATATTTTTAGACAGCCTGTACCTTTGACACTGGAACTAGCTATTTGACAGAACATTCTTCCCAGCAGAAGCCTTGACGTTATAGAATATATCCAACCACCACCATGATCGGTTTTTCTTAACCTCAATTAAAGTTAGATGGCATGGGGACTAAACATGTCATTCTACTTAATACCATGATCACAAAAACAAATATATATATATATATATATTCCCACTGCCTCTACCTTGCCTTCTTTCAACTAGTTTTGAGGCACAAACCAACATGCTCTTCTGAGCCAAGTCGGTGGTTCCTCCTTAGAGTCACGGTTGAAGGTTCACCTAAGCACATCTACAGTTAAGATTTCCTGGACATATTCAAGAGCTACAGCAATTTATGCTGTAACATTACCTCCTGAAGGAATGAAGAAGGCCCTTAAGACTCAGGAAAAAAAAAATAAACAAACAAAAATACTCCACAGAATGTTCAGGTCTTAGGAAGCTCTTGAAATTTACAAGACTCCCACACTTCTCCTTAAAGTTATAAAAGCAGTAACAAGTGCTGGATATGGGAGACTCAAATCCAAAGCTACCTGCCTGCAAATCTTTTCAGGAGCTCCAGGGTATAACCTTTAATAACTTTTTAAATTTGTACTATTTTTTATTAGCAACTTCTGTAATTATAGACAATAACCCATGGTAATTCCCCCCCTCACTTTCCCCTTTGCAGCTCCAATTATCACCAAGCTGACATGGGTTTTTCCACCATGCAGCTGCCCCATAGTCATTCACACCCCTATAAGTAACCCCTCACCCATGCTCTGTGAGTAAGCCCCATAAACTCACTGACCAGTCAACTTTGGCTTTGGTGTAATCTTTACTTTGCTCTGTCTCCAGTACCCAATCTTGGGTCAATAGACATTTCCTCAAGTCTTTCTAGAAAAAGTCAAATAGCAAAGGCCTATTGGATTTCCTGAGAGATGCAGGAAGACTGTTTCCCCATATGAGGTCTTCTTCCTCATCTGTTTTTTTCTGTTTTGGAGTATTTACTGGTGTTTTGGATGGGAGTCCTAAATAAAGAGAAAGATGTTCTTTTTCAAGAGAAAGATCCTAACTGGTCACAAAACAATTTTCCTTAAACTTATAAGTATATATAAACAAAAGAAATCCAAACTAAGGAAAATAGATCATTTGTCTTCCCGCAAAGCCCACTGAATTCTTCTTAGTTCTTTGACAGAAATTTAAGTAGATGATAATTTGCTGGTCTAAACACCTAGCTATGCTAAAGGTCATGGTCTGGCCAATGTATTTACGTAGGTGGGGCAGTTGACTCCTTCCTAAGGCCTGCCCTGCCATGAAGCTGGAGTTATGACAGCTCTGTCATAGAAACTCTGTTTTGTGTGTGTATTCTTTAAATTACTGGTTACTGGTAAATGTAATACTTATAAGACACACATGTACTTGCTACTTATTGTGCCAGTGACTATGGATGAATTCTTTCCTCATGCTAGGCAATGTTGCCTGTCCACTTTGCTTAGAATAGTAGCTTTTTCAAGAAGAGAACTGACTCAGAAAATTCTCTGTCCATCAGTATAGTACTACAGGCCCCAATTGGATTTACTTAGTTTCATATCACTCACGTGTGAGTCCTTAGTTAGAAGCAGTCGTTCAATGGGCTGGAGAGATGGTGTGGAGCTCAAAGTACTTGTCTACAAAGCCAAAGGATCCAGGTTTGATTTCCAGGACACGTGTAAGCCAGATGCACATGGTGGTGCATGTATCTGAAGTTTGTTTGCAGTGGCTGGAGGCCCTGGAATGCCCATTCTCTCTGTCTCTCCCTTTCCCCCTTCCTCTGTCTCTCTCTAATAAATAAATAAATAAGCAGTTATTCAAGTGATTGTCCTACTTGGAAGTGATTTTGAGCTTATATGTCTAGTGTATAGTTACAGATTAAATTAAATCTTATATTTTACCTTTGCTTTCCTTCATAAAATGAGTGCTTCATCCAGAAATGGTGAAAATTTAAAAGCTTAAATAGTGATAACATGAGAACACATTTCATTACAATGATTTAACTTATTCATAAGTTTCTGAACAGCTTATCTGTATTGTGTCTTTGATAAGTATCCTTGCAATGTATTGCTTTAGTTGTGCTAATATAGTAGTATGTACAGAATACTTTGAAACATTACTTTTTTCTTAACTGTTATATGTGCAACTGAGATATATATCCTCATCTTTAGTGACAGAAGAAGTATGGTTCACATTTACTCACCAAGAAAAAGGCAAAACTGTGAACTCAAATCCCATGACTGATTAATAAACATCTCTTATTGTTGACAGAGAATATAGTGATCCTATGCCCATAATGTAGTAAGGTGACAGATGGAAATTAATACATACTTCCATAGCCACAAAAGACAAGAATCCTATTTCTCCTAGCTTTCAAGTGGTGATTCGGTGACATGACTACCTCAGCCACTCTCTTTGGGCAAAGTAGGCAAGACATCCTATTTGATCTTTCTTGATCCATCCTTATTTTTGGAGCTATGAAAATGTAAAGTAATACATTGCAAGTGTCTTCTGTCAGGCAAAGGGATTCTCTGGTGCCTCAACTTTCCCTATGCATGTTCTTAAAAGAAACTCCACTGAATCCCTGCAACGATTATAAGGATAATAACCAGCTGAATGCCCCTCTCATATTTCAATGTGAGAAATCATCTCTTAGTTGTTTTCATGAAAAAATAGACAAGTGTAAGGAGCTACTGGCTAGAACTGAACATTATCTGACCTAAGGTATGCCTAAAAAGCATGTGAAAGCCATGATTCCTGGCCACATGTATCCTGGCACAGGTATGTGAATGCAGCCCAACACATTTGTAGATAATATCATGTTGCAATGTCAAAATGTTGGGAAGTCCTGGAAGGCATTGGGCCTAGCTTCTCATCCAGACTGTATAAATTAATTTTAGTTACTTCATATAATATTATATATACACACCACACACACACGCACACACACACACACACACACACACACATATATATGAAGAGTTTCCTTGTTTCTTCTTATATATTCTTGAGAATTTCTTCTCTTTTGAAAAGGCTAATTCTTAATCATAGTTTCATGGTACTAGACTCTGAAATACTGTTTTCAAATATTTTTAGGTTTAAAAGCAGTTTAGCTTTGATCACTTCTGAAGGGATTTATAGAGTTAACACATTAGTTACTCCTTCCACCACCAGGAGTTCTATGAAATTAAGGAACCGTTATGTTTATATCAAAAAAGTCAATCCACACTTAGCAAATGAGGACCAAGGATCTTTTTCAACAGTATTATTTTATGAGTCTTTTATTTTTTTTTCATTTATATATTTTTCAGAGTAATTGCCCTTTTTGTCCCCAGAACTTTACATCTTATTTTCTTAAGAACTCCTGAATACAGACTTTATACAAAGGGACTTCTAGTATTAATATTTTAAAAGAAATTCATCACAGAGTTTTAGGGGACTAAAGGTAGATGAGATTCATCACTGATGTAGTCCTCCCTCATGAGTCTCTCTGCCTCTTATCTGTCTTGCCTGGTTTTCCCAGGTTGTGTTTCTCCAGTTTGTCACAGGACTTCTCTCTATATACTACCCTCATTCCAGTCATTACTCTCAGAAAATTGGCCCAGTATTATACATTACTTAGCTTTGTTCATAATGTTACCATATGCCCTTCTGATTGTGAAAACAGTAAGAATGTTCACCAATAGATGTTACTAAAAAGAGAGAAGCTAATAAAAACAAATCTTTGATGTTCAAAAGAATTCATCTCCTATTAAAGCCTGTTATTGACAAAATGTTCCTTCAATGTAAAGTTATAGTTAATCCTTTATGATACATTAATACATATTCCATTAATTAATAGAACAATTTAAAACAATAAAACATAAATCTCTTAAGCTAGAGGAAGATATTTTATCATCTTTGAACATAAATTTATAAAAAAATATTTTTATTTATTTGTTAGAAAGAAGCAGAGAGTGTGTATAAGAAAGAAAGAGAGAGACAGAGAATGAGCATGCTAGAGCCTTTAGCCACTACAAATGAACTCCAGACACATGTGCCATTCTGTGCATCTGGCTATGTGGGTACTGGGGAATTGAACCTGGGTCCTTAGGCTTCACAGACAAGCACCTTAAGTGATAAACCATTTCTCCAGCACTAATAATAAATTTTGTAAGATGCAAAAACATATTTTGCTAGACAATATTTCAGACACAGTTGGTCAAATACCAGTGGAGTTATAAGCTTGGAAACAAAAGCTTCAACAGAGGTGGTTGATACTTGGAATAATGCCTGACGTTTATCTTTAGGTTTGCAAAACTGCACTTTACCCAACAAAAATTGCTGAGGATAAGCCACAAAAGAGATTGAACATTGACTACACAGCATATCTGTATAGAAAATATAGTAAAATGATGGAGGCACAATGCTTTTATATGAATATACACAATGAGAATTCATCAAGTGTGCAAAAATAGTTTCCATGACTTTGCAGTCTTTAAGTCACATAAGAATATTTAGGGTCATCTAACAACCAAAAATTGAATATTTTAATTAAATAACAATTGCTTAGATAACATAAACCATTATTCAGTATGAAGCACATTCTTCATGCGCTACCATGATACACTTTAGTGATAACTGCTAAAAGATAAATAAAATAGCCAAGTAGCTGCAGGCACTGCTATAAGTGTCTTGGTGCATATTATCTATAGGTTAAATATGAAGACTGGAAATTTTTCAATTTTATAGTGAGGAAAGTTTAACCATTACTTTCTCTACTAAAGCAGAGACTCTAATCATACTCTCAGGGAAAAGATTAGAGATTGGCACAAATCCTTTCTTATTTTATAGAGAAATGCTAAAAATGAGATGTGTCCTAGGATATACTTATAATACTGTGATTGTCAGTAACTGTATCATCCTCTTTTTTTCCTCCTACTAACAATGCACTAACTCATACCAAAAATCACTATTCATTATATGACTCTCAAATGTCAGTAAAATAAGCATTTTTCTAAAAAGGATAATATAGATATGTTAAGTACTGTGTAGTTCAAAATAATATCATAATTTAATATATATTATGTATAATATAATAATTTAAAATTCATACTCATTTCATGGTAATTTCCCCCCTTTGAGCAAAGGGGCCAAGTTTATAAAATTTATATATACTTTTATGTTTCCTTTATGTAATTTCTGAAATGTTATTTCAAAACTTTTCCTTAATAATTCTTTATTTCTTAACTGAACCTGAAGCTCTATGCAAGTTCAATACTTAAATAAACATGAGGGTATATTATTTTTTACTCATATTTCAATATGTTTACTTATTTAAATCTATTAAAACCAGTTAAGAGTTTTTGTTAAAGAGTATTAAATTCCAAAGGAGGAAAAACTACAAAATGACATGTTGCTTCATGGAGTAAAAAGATATAGTTAATGATCAAAATTATTACTTCAAAGTAATGGATAAAATCTTAGGAGTGCCTGGGTTCTCAGAAATAAACAATCTTCTAAAGGATCTATTCTGTGCTATTGGCAGGAAAAAAAAAAGTACTAGGTGTAATCATAAAGTAGAAAAATCTAAATAAATTTATCTGCACAATTTTTTCCTGTACACAAATATTCTTATCAATATTTGGATTTTTAAAAGGTCATTTACCATAGGTATATGAAAAAGAAAGGTGCTCTTTCATTTCTAATAGCTATTTTTAAAATACATCAGAAGATAAAGTTACCAAAAAACTGTAAACTTGGAAGAATGAGAATTATGATGATTATATTTTTCAAGTATGGTTACATGATTATTCTACCTGTGATCATTCTATATTAAATTGGCTTTCCTTATGTATAAGAGTTCTCCTTGAATTACAATCTTCTTGCAGTCTTAAAATCACATATGCTATGTGGTAGTTTGAATAAAATAGATGGCCCCCAATATATTCAGTTGTTTGTTTGTAGTTTGCATCTCTAGCCATCTGGCTGGAGGCAATGCCATTGTGTGGATCGTAAGGTGTGGTGGTGGGTTTGAGATTTCAATCTAGAGATATGCAAAGTCTGCCTAGCTGGAGTTCCTCAAGTGTGCTGTGGTTTTTGGCTTTTAGGCTTGTGCTTCTCTCTCTCTGCTTGGGCCTGTGAAGGCAGGCCAATTTCTTCTACCATTATGGAACTTCCCCTGGATCTGTAAGCTTCAATAAATCCCTTCCTCCATAACTGTGCCTGGTCTGGAAGTTCATCTCAGTGAACCTGAAGCTGTCTGCTACATGCTAGTTCTCTATTAGCTATGAAAATTATTTTACTAAACACAAGTGCTTTTTAATTGTGTTTAATTTCCTTCCTATATTCCTTTTGTTTTAAATATTTTCTCATTAGATTTTATTCTTTATAACTTTAAATAACAGTTTAAAATTAAACTTTTTCCAGCTTATAATGAACCACGAGACATTGACTGGAAATCTAATTTGCAGCACATAGAGTTGTTGAGGGTCAATACCAATGCCTAAAGTATCAATGATTTCACATCTTTTAGATGTTAGAAAGTAAAAGTAGTTTTTTAACTTTTGCTAGTATATTTTGATTCAATGTAAATTGAATCAAAATACTTTTGAGGTTATTTTGGGAATAAAATACAAAATTTACTTTCAAAGATATATACTCCCTCATTCTAAAAAGGATTTGAAATAGTTTAAAAGATAAAATATAAGAGAAAAAAATAAAGACTTTAGAGAAAAAAACAAATTTAAGAAAATGAGATGAGATAATACCAAAATTGCAGTATCAGTTAATAAAATTATTAATATTGTTTATATGGCTTTGAGGGTGTGTCAGGATACACAAACAAATGCAAGTAATATTCTAGGAAAGCACATGTTTTCCTGCGGCAGAGCACGGACATAGCACAAGGGCCAGACTGCTGACACAGGTGTCTAGGATAGCAATCTGGAAGCTAACACAGAACTTGAAATGCAATAAACTAAGAAAGCAGCTCTCCCTTCCTGATTGAATGGTCCTGGGTCCTCCAGGATCCCCTGCTCTGGAGGGTACCATGCACACAATGAGTAGGCCAAAGCTCCCAGTTCCTTCCCCACTTCCCAATTCCCTGGTCCCGGTTCCCCTGCTGCTGGCTGAGGGCTGCCTGGACCCTGCAAGCTTCCTGCTGAAGCAAGCACCTTGCTACACCTTCCTGATTGAATGGCTCCTGGGTCCCCACCCCCAGATCCCCTGATCCAGAGGAGGGTACATGTGCTGAGTGCGGAGGCCAGAGGTCCTAGCCCATTCCCCACATCCCTGTTCTCAGGTCCTGGTATACCTGCTCCTGTCTTGGGGAGGCCTGGTCCCTGCCTGTCTGCTGCAGAAGCAGGTCTTTTGCTTGGGTTTCCTGATTGACTGGCTCCTGGGTCCCCAAATCCTGATTCTCCTGAGCTAGAGTGTACACTAAACATTATGGGAGCTGACACATGCCTCTGACTCCCCAGCTTCCTAGCTCCTGGTTCCCCAGACCCTGGTCCCCTTGTGCTAAAGAATATGCACAAGTGAAGTGAATAGGGCCAGAGGTCCCCCAGTTCCTCACCTCTCAGTTCCCCAGGTAACTTTGATGTATTTGCAATCTCCACAATCTGTGCATCTACAGTTATAACCCCTTTGTATGCCAATTCAGTTCACATTTAAAACAGAACACTCATTGAAGATCATACAAGGACAAATACTTGCTTTTCCTTCAATAAAATATTTCCCCAAGATGGATAGACCGCAAGAGACCACAAGGCAAAAAGAAAACACAATGAAAGTCAGAAAACTGAGAGATCTTCACCAAGGATGCCTAGTCCCAGAATGGCCTCCAATGAAAACACAGAGAAAACAAAGAAATCGAATCCCAAAAGAAAACATAACAATCTATGTGACCCTGATCAGAAGAACTGCCAAACTGGAAGCAAACTATCAAAAAACCAGCAATCACATAAATGAAATTGAGCAGAATTATCTCTTAGAGTACTCAGCTTTTGTCACTAGGCTTAAATTAACTGAATAAAACCAGAGAAGCCTCAAAAGAGATATGAAGTTAAGTCAACAAATAAAGGATCTCAATAACCAGATTAAGCTTAATGAAGACATGATCAAATGCAAGAATGAATTCCAGGAATCATCAAGAAAAGCAGACCTCAAACTGAAATCGTACCTCCACAAAATTGGACAATCTGGAAGACATGAATTCCTAGCCACATACCAAAACTAAACTCAGTGTCGATTAATCTCCGAAACAAAACTTTCACATCCATCAAGACTGAAAATGTATTCAAAAACCTCCCCCAAAAGAAAAGTCCAGGACCAGATGGCTTCTCAGCTGAATTCTATCAAACCTGCATTGAAGAACTGAAATGACGTTTTCTAAAACTGTTTAACTGTTTTACATAATCAGAGAGCAGAGAATGCTCCCCAATTCCTTTTATGAAGCTAGCATCACTCTAATACCAAAACCAGAGAGAGATACAAGAAAAGAAAACTATAGGCCTATATTCATGATGAATTTAGATGCAAAGATTCTGAACAAAATCCTTATAAACCAAATTCAAAAACATATCAAAAGCATTATCGACTTTAATCAAGTAGGCTTCATCCCAGGGATGCAGGGATGGTTCAGCATATGGAAAATAGTTGATGTAATACACCACATAAATAAACTTATTCACAAGAACCACATGATCAACTTGATTGATGCAGATAATTCCTTTGACAAAATACAACACCACATCATGATCAAAACACTGGAGAGAATGGGCATGGAGGGTTTATAGCTCAATACAATACAGGCTATATATGAAGCTCCTAAAGTCCAAATAACACTTAATAGGAAAGACTTGAGGAGTTCCAACTGAGATCGGGAAAAAGATGGGTGCTCATTCTCACCACTGCTCATCAACACAGTATGAGAAATCCTAGCCCAAGAAGTAAGACAGGATAATGAAATAAAAGGAATACAAATCAGAAAGGAAGAATTCAAGTTAGGCTTATTTGCAGATGGAATGATCTCGTACATAAGTGACCTGAAAGTCTCCATCTCAAAACTTCTAAACATAATTAATTCCTTCAGTGAAATGGCAAGATAGAAAATCAACACATAAATACCATATAAATACATAAATACTGGTATAGCCTTTCTATATGCAAAAGACAATTATACAGAGAAAGAAATCAGTGGGGCTGTCCCATTTTCAATAGCAACAAAACATAAATACCTTGGAATAATACTAACCAAGTATGTGAATGACCTATATGATGAACAAAAAAAAAAAAAAACCTCAAGGAAGAAATCGAGGAGGACTTGAGAAGATGTAAAGACCTCCCATGCTCCTGGACAGATAGAACTAATACTGTGAAAATGGCAATTTTACCAAAAGCAATATACAGATTTAATGCAATACCAATAAAAATTATAGCATCATTCTTTATAGAGATAGAAAAAATAATCTCAAAATTCAAATGGAATGGCAGGAGGCCTCAGATATCAAACATATCCTCAGCAAAAGAAACACCTCTGGAGGTATCACCATACCCAATATGAAGCTATATTACAAAGTCATAGTAACAAAAATAGTATGATATTGGCCTAGAAACAGAAATATATGCCAATGGAACAGAATTGAATACCTGGCCCTTAGGTCAAGTAACTACAGCTACTTGATCATTAAGAAAAGGTGACAATAAGCTGGGTGTGGTGGCACATGCCTTTACTCCTAGCACTCGGGAGGCAGAGGTAGGAGGATCGCCGTGAGTTCGAGGCCACCCTGAGACTCCATAGTGAATTCCAGGTCAGCCTGGGCTAGAGTGAGACCCTTCCTCGAAAAAAAAAAGAAAAGAAAGAAAAGGTGACAATAACAGACTTGAGAAACAACAGTGTCTTTAACAAATTGTGATGGACAAATTGAATAACGCTAAGTAGAAAAATGAAACTAGACCACTCATCTCATCATGCACAAAATCAAGTCAAAATGGAATAAGATGTCAATAAAAGATCTGAAACTCTTCCACTATGGAGAAAAGCAATCAAAGGAACTCACCATGATATAGGAATGGGGAAAGACTTTCTGAACAAAACCCCAGCAGCCCAGGAAACTAAACAAGTATTCAACCAAAAGAATCTCATGAAGCTAAAAAGCTTTTGCACAGAAAAACATAACATAATCAGAGCCAATAGATTACACACAGCATGGGAGAAAAGTTTTGCCAGCTATGCAACTGACAAATGCCTGACATCTAGAATCTATAAAGAATGCAAATAACTAAACAATAAAAAAAAAATCAAGCAACCCACTCCAAAAATGGGACAGAGAACTAAATAGGGAGTTCTCAGAGGAAGAAGTTAAAATAACTAACACACACTGAAGAAAATATTCAACATCCTTAACCATTTGGGAAACCGAAATTAAAACAAGTATGAGTTTCCACCTTACTCCTGTAAGGATGGCAATCATTAAAAAATCAAACAACAACAAATGTTGGTGAGGCTGTAGGAAAAGAACTCATTTCCTGTTGGTGGGAATGTATAATTGTACAAATACTATGGGATTAGTATGGAAATTCCTGAAAACAATGAATATAGAGCTACCAACAAACCCAGTTATTCCCTTTCTTGGCATTTATCCTAAATGTCCCATGTTTCATTACAGAGATTTTTGCTCTACAATGTTTATAGCAGCTCAATTCAGAATAGCTAAGAACTGTAATCAACCCAGATGCCCATCATTGGCAGAATGTATAATGAAGTTGTGGTATTTTTACACAATGGAATTCTACTTGGCTATAAGAAAAACTATACAATGAAATTTGTCACAAAATGGACAGACTTGGAAGATATCATACTTACCAAACACACACAATTACAGAAAGACAAACATCACATGGTCTCACTCTTCTGCTGTTCCTAAGCTGGAGTGGCTGACATACCTGATAGGCAACTGAAGGCCAGACCATAGGGATGGGAGGGTGTGGGGGGAGGGGAAAGGGAGGATGGTGGGAAACAAACACAAATAATCCAAAATGAACTGGTACCATAGAAACCTTTATCTTTGAAGATAGGCTAAAATATACAACCCTCAACAGGAATAAGGGGGGCACCTGGAAAGAAGGGCCCTGGAGAGGGTGGGACAAAGCCTGAAATTCTTTTTGTCTCTGGCCTATAACTCCCAACACCAGAAATTTGTTGCTACCCACCATGAACTATTGATTGGACATATCTATGAGGTCCCCAAAACAAGACAGGATTCTGTCACAGCACTTGGTTACCTGCCTGAGGCAAAAGCTAAGGCCCTATTGCTGAAGATATCACATGCTGCCGACACAGAGTATGGAGAGACCTGTCTGGAATCCAGAAGAGAGCCTGTCACCACACAGAACCATCTAGTACTAAAAAGTACTACGTGAGCTACTGGCGGAAAGTAGCCAACAACGGTTTGAGCAACCAGAGGTCAAAGCTACTCAGAAGCAAACACCCTGACAGGATGTGCACACCAGTGCAATAGTGGCACACAGCCTCAGTGGGTAACCAATAACTTTTTAGATTGGCTAAGAGATCTGCTCAGTGTAAGGGAACCCATATGTGGAATTGGGAACCAGGTCAGGATCCTATGGAGACAAAGATTATACTCTCTAGTGTTAAGCTCTCACTAGCCTTTGCTAAAGGTGGAGCTACATATATCAAATTCTCCCTAAATGAATGATGGTTATCACAGTTAAAGTGTCCTGACTTCACTCTCCACTGGAGAATCTGTTTTTCTTTTTCTGAACGTAGTGAGACTGGAAGAGAGAAACTACCCCTCGCACTTCAGCCAAGCCACAGCTGAAACCACAAAGGAAGTGGGAAGATGAACATGAGTGATGCTTCAATGCTCAACTTGATAATCAGCACCAGAGTGTAGGAGACAGACCTGGAGGATATTCAATACTTACCAAAGCAGAGATTCAGAGGCTCCTAAGAGCTCATCACTAAAGTAGACTTACAACACACCACCAAGGATCAGGGAATTTTGTAGAAGAGGGGGTGAAAAACTATAAGAGCCACAGGTTGAAACATCATGCCCAGTGGCATTGCCACCCCCACCAAAACTGACTGCTGTTCCCCCATCATCCACAACCCCATGGGGAATACCTGCAACCCCACTGAGGAGGGTCCTCAGCAGAATGGGGGCAGGGACAAGGGAAAAGAGGGCACCAACACATGATGTATCCATACAAAATATGTTGTTAATAATAATAAATAAAGAAGAAATACTTTTAACATTAAACTATAAGAAAAGAAAGTATATGTGTCAGCACATAGTTTTCCCAGTTTTTTCTTTCAAATGAGGTACTCATTAAAGGGAAATTTCTACAGCCAATTTAGAGTGTGTGTGGAGAACAGGGCTCCCATGAACCACACTCCCATGACTACAATCTGTACTGCCTGTGGAGTGGATGCATTATTCAACTGTTGGATTGGTTCTGCCTTTGTGTGTGCTTGTGTGCTGAGGAGACTAGCTGTTCTAAAGTTTACACATAGGTCGTCTTTCTGTGCATCCATCCTTTAAGATATTACCCTTCACATTAAACAAATACATACAGGGACTTTTAACATCTCTTGCTGCATGCTCCCTGGGTTCAGCTCTGCCTCCAAGGATTTTCAGTTAAGGTTCTTCCACAAAAGGACAGAGAAAAAATACACCCTCAATGATCATGGAATACTACAGCATGATAGAAAATTTGCTGTGAGCTTCTTCGGGGAAAACAGTCTTTTATTTGTTATTTTTTAATGTCTTCAATTTAAAACAATACTAAATACCAAAATAAAGCTGACAACATAATTTTATGCAGGAACACAGCAAAGTGTTATAAAATACAGCTTATTTGAAGCTTTGATTGGTGGAATCATAAAATTAATTGCAGGTCAGAGCAGGGTGAAATAAAGAATCTGCACAAAGCATGCATTCTCAGTAAGATGAGCACAGTCCAAAATAAGTGAATTCTGATTTGTTTGTAGTGAGAAATCAGAAATATTACAATAGTACTGGATCCAGAGGGCCATGGTTCACCAACAGCTACACAGTGGTATTAAATCTCATGGGTGGCCACAGCTGCTCGGGAAAAAAATATGTGAATGGGTTTCTTAGGAAGGCAATGATAAAAAAGGAGGAACACTGGTCAGTAGTATTGTTTCTTCCAGTTGTGCTCTGGATGGAAGGAGTTGGCAAGGCTCTAAGGCTCTAAGGTCCATGAAGATTGACTTTAGTTCAGTTTAGTTTTAGTTTATTACTCTCAGCAATACTATAATTACTCATGAATTATTATTCATGTAAGATGTACACGCTTTATTTTCATAGTACAACTAAATAGTAGAATGTAATTAGGCCAAATAAAGCCTACAATGTATGCAATGTATGCATGTGTGTGTGTGTGTGTGTGTGTGTATATATATATATATATATATATATATATATATATATATATATATATATCATTAGATAAATCAAATGTTACAACATATTGGGAAATCTAATAAAGACCTCACAAAAACAAGCATATACCTCGTGATCTGGGAGTTGATGGTGGTTAATAAGGTTAGCAGATTTAAGGCAAAATACAAGTATGGCTATAATCCAAGTAAGATGGGAGGACTTTGAAAGTATTCACCCAGAGAAATGACTAGAATTAACCTAGTCTAAAATAACAACTGTGGTCATTCTGCTGAGAAAGAGTGTGGGTTATGAGCATAGTGGGAGTAGTGAGTAATATTTAGTCCAGTTTAGCCAAACATACTTGTAATCCCAGTGCTGTGGAAGTAGAGACACAGATCCCTGGTGTTCACTAGCCCTACCCAATTGGTAAGTTCCAAGCCAACTTTTGTGTCATTAAAAAAGGAGTGGATATTGCCGGGCGTGGTGGTGTACGCCTTTAATTCCAGCACTTGGGAGGCAGAGGTAGGAGGATTGCCATGAGTTTGAGGCCACCCTGAGACTCCATAGTGACTTCCAGGTCAGCCTTGGCTAGAGTGAGACCCTATCTTGAAAAACCAAAAATAAAATAAAATTAAAATTAAAAAAGGAGTGGATATTGGCAGAGGAATGATACCCAATGATGTCCTCTGACCTCCAGACACACACACACACGTGTACTTATATACACCCCAACACAAACACACAAAAAATAAATATATAAATAAATTAATAAGGGGAAATATTTGAAGAGGAGAAATGGACAGATCATTTACATGAATACCCAAATCACCAAAATAGTTGGAAATAATTAATTTGGTAAGATTCCTGATGTGGTCATTCTTCAATGAAGAAGTAACAGTGACCCAAGATTGGTGTAAAAACAAAACCTCAACAAGAAGAATTGGCTGGGAACGTTGATGATATGTACTCTAAGCAGGGATCTGGGGCAAGAGGGGCAGGGATATCATGACATAACAAGAAAAAAGGACACCCTACCCACCACTGGGCCCAGTGCCCATTGCTTTTGAATAGACCAGTGTCTCTGGTGACACAAGACAATGAAACATGATAAAGAAAATATTCAGTGAAAAGATTTATGAATTTGCTAGTAACTGACTGAGAAAAAGGGAGTTAGAAGGAAAACCTGGTTTAAAAAGGTGAGTGGGAAGATGGTAGGATTTAAATGTCACTGGAGATAAAGTCCCAAAGTTAGCACCTGAAGGTATTTTAATTTGAGTACCCTGAGCTCCGTAGATGACTATCATAAACAAGAATTCAGTGACAGAGGAGGGTAGGTCTGGGTGATGGGGAAGCAGGGGATCTGGAGTGACAACAGAAGGGGATATCTTAGAGGGAACACAAGAGTTCTACTTGCATATAAACACATACTGTGTCGGGATTTATTTAATAGACTTTGGATTTGATCAAGTTAGAATCATAAAGGGCAAACAGTGGTATATATGTATATATATGGCTGGTTTTAAAAATAGGTCAAGGAAACCTAGGACAGGGGTGAAGGATGAGGAAGTAAGCAGTGGTGTCAGTGGTTGGTCTGGATGGGGGAGATGGAAGAACTGTCCAATTGAGAGGGCATCTGAGAAAATCAGCTGGGATAGCGAATACATAGTCACAGAATGAATTTCTTTAATTGGTCGAAAAACACTGCAAGTAATAACCAAGATTTGCAGGAATTCTTAGCCTTTTTCATGCAATTTATAGCTTTTGTGGTTTGTGACTTGAGAAATACTTCAAATCGTATGATTCTTTTAAGTGCATAAGATAGAATTTAAAAGTTTATATTAAGATGAATTTATTTAAAAGTAAGGCAATCAAATATATATTTACCACCCCATTAAAATAGTGTGCTTATCATCACATTGAATGTCAAGATTTAGGAGTAAGTCTAATCAAATTTTTGTTATCAGTGACAGTAATTTGTTGCTTAAATTCATATTTGAATGGATTTGTTGGAATATTAACTTTCCACTGGAAATTCATAAACATTAGGGAGCTGCTTTCCCCCTTTAGGATTCAAGTGTCACTCATTCACATCCAGACTGTGCCCAGCTAGACTGTGATCATGAGTAGGTAAAAGATACAGGGCTGTCATCAGGAAAGACAAACAGAACAAATCAGCAGGGCTCAGCACTGAAAGGATCTAGGCATAAACATCAATATCCTAAGAATTCACAATATCTAGGCACATCTGAAGGCAGAGACATCCCCTGGGAGAGACTCCTCCATGATCTGCAATACTCCATAATCCCTGCTTCTCATGGCCATGTGATACAAGATTGGCAATTTTCCCTAGCGTCCGTTTAAGGACAAGAGATGAGAGACAAAAATGTAGTTCCTGGTATTGATGGATATAGAAGAAAGACAACTGACTGGAGTTCATGTTCTTAAAATAAGTTTGAAATTACTCTTGGTTTGGCTCCATAAACACTGCCCCGCATGTCATTTGCTGATGGCATTGCCTCCACTCTTTGAAGAATCTACCAAAGGACAGGGATCAGCTTTACTCAAATATGGTAAGTGCTGTAAGACCTAAAAATGTCTTCATAAACCACTGAATCTGGTCTCTAATGTGCTGTCAAACACACCAACTGATTTTACTAATACTGATTTATAGTTTAGGGTTTATAGTCCTTATTTAGCATTAATGGTTTCTAGTTACAGTTATGAGAAATATTCAGGGCTTTATTTTTCAAAATGACAAACTCATTTCTTCTGGTAATTATTTTTTATGTATGATACAGTTCAGAAGTTTCAAATCTCAAGAGAAAAAATTTAAGACCTAGTTTCCCTTTTCAGCACAACTAACTTCTCATTTTACTGCGATGGTTACAAAATTCAACACAGCCTTGAATATTTCTTGGGAAAAGGACTTTGAAGTAATGTTTTGATGGTTTTATATACATATATGTATATTATAATCAATTAAAGATTATCTGATTAATTCACATATCTATTGATCTTATTTCAGAATATATATATAAAGTACCATCCTATGATTGGAGACATAAATCTATCTAACTATTCCATTCTTGGGAACATAAAATATTTCCAATCCATTTGAGTAATAGAAAGCTATAGTCACATAATTCAGTATGTCAACATTCAGAGAAACATGCAAAATTGAACTTGTTGATAATTATAATTATACATGTAAAATATGTCATTGCATACAATTATTCTCATGAACAATTTATTAATGCAAAATATTATAGCCCATGAGGAGACTGGTCAAAACTTTACAACTAAATTCCTGCATTTCATATTCTACATGAGAAAGCCAGATTGCTACTTAGTGAAGCTGAGATTTTGCTCATAGTCACTGTTTAGAGAAATAAAGCCAATCTTTGAAAGCAGTTCCATCCCTTAACACCATTCATTTACTTTCTGAAAAATCTTAAGTCTTTAGTGTAATTAATCTTCAAAAATTCTCAATTTCTGTAATTTAAAGCTGTTTTTCCAAAGGACTGGAGATATAGGGGTGTCCCTTTCATTGCTATAACCATTTTAGTTACTTTGGTAATATTCTTCTCAGATTATACTCTCCTAGTATAACTGTATACCTTTAGTATATACCAGTAAATGTAGGTTCTATCCATTTGAAATATCTAGTCTAAAATAGAAAATATAACAAAAATTTACAATTTTGTCAGGAAAGTATGATTTAACATTTTTTTTAGATATTTTGCACACATAAACATTTAAATAGTTTTTAACACTGGTAGTAATAGACATACAATATTAAATATGCTATATAATATTCTTTAACAGTAGTTAGAGTGGATATATTATATTCTTATATCTCATGTATATTACATAAAATATTATATAAGGGTACTAGGATGTACATACTTTTTAAAGGATAAGCCTGTGTTTATTGATGCTTCATCCCCCTTTCTCTGTACTTTCATGAAGCTGTTCTACTTATTTACTCATTTACTTGCAAGGAGAGAGAGGGAGATAGATAGAGAGAGAGAGAGAGAGAGAGAAAGAGAGAGAGAATATAAGCACACCAGGTCCTCTAGCCACTGCAAACAAACTCCATGCTCCCCTTTTTGCATCTGGCTTTATGTGGGTACTGGGGAATTGAACTTTGGTCATTAGGCTTTGCAGGCAAGTGCCTTAACTGCTGGGCAATCTATCCTGTCATGAAGCTATTCTTTGATTTAATATCCTTCTTCTCGAGACTTCCGGTCAAGATGGCGACCGCCTAGCTGCGCTGCAAAACCCGGGGAAAGAAAGGCAAGATATTAAGGGTATATAGTGGCTTTTAGGGGAGAGAAATCTGGGAGGGCACAGAGGCGGGGGAACAGGGAATCGCCGATCCCCTTGCGGGCGGGTAGGTACCCCTCACCCCTAATATCCTTCTTCTCAACTTTGAGTATTATACAAAATTTTTTCCTCTGCTTTCTGATAATCCACTTACCTGCTTTTTGCTAGAATGTTCAGTTCTCAAGACAGTTTTTATCATCCTGAGATGAACTATAATTGTAATTAGCAAGAAATCATGGGAATACCATGATTAGCTCAAGCAGAAGATGGTTCTGCCTTAGGAAATGATTTGATCAGTCATTTCAGTAGATGAATCTGCTGATGAGTCTAAGCCTTTACAGAAGTGTTAAATCCCATTTCATACTTCTCATCAAATGACAAAAAGCACTATTGCTAGGCCTTTTTCTAAGAAAACCCTGTGTGAAACCACTCACTAGCATGATTAGCATAGTCATCACACTCAAGTGCATATTTTGATTGGACTTATACTACCTGACTGTCAATATTAGACTATCACCACAGGACTATCATCACTGGATTATCACCAATGGGCTATCATTACTGGACTATTGCCATGAGAGTATCACCTCAGGACTGTCACCACTGGGCTATTAACATTGGGCTATCACCACTTAAGCTTAGCTCCTTAAATGCTTTGTTTTAGATATTCACAAATATTTTCCTACTGCTCATGAGATATCTGTTTCCCTTTCAAAAGAGTAGCTGAAATTCTCTTTGAGGATATAATTATGTTGCCTTCTACCCTAGAATATCTTAAGGGCTTCACATCACACTTAGAATGCGACCCAAAACACTCTGCCAACACCTCCCATGGCACAGAGTCTGCCTGTCTCCTTGGGCCTTTGTTGGTCTACTCTCCTTGCATCTGTCTGTCTGTAGCCACACTTGTCTTGAACATCCAGACTTCTTTCAAGCTTAGGACTTTTGCATTGTCATGGAGACAATGCTTTTTCTTCCCTCCAGGTAATTGGATAGATCACCCCTCCCTTTATTGCCTGGTCTTCTGTAGAGGCAAGGTACCTACCACACTCACTGAAACCAGGTGCCCACACCCTCTTCCTTCCTTATCAGCTTTCCCTCACATCCTTTGCTCTATTACCTCAAGATAGCATCAACATGTAACAAAATGTCATATATTGTTAGGTCTGCTTATTGATTTTGCTACCTGGCTTTGGAATGAAAGTGAAAGGGATTTGTTTAAAGGAAACGACTTTTGCTTTGATGATTTTATAAAAGTTGGCTCTCTTAAAATTACTAGTGACCCTCTTCCAGGCTAAAATTTTCAGTTCAAAAAATTTTGTCAAAGTCCTAGTTTGTGACAAATAAATATACCTGTGCTTGGGGCAGGGTCTTACAGAGATAATAAATTAAAATTAGATCATCAAGATGGAACTTAATCTGGTATAACTGGTGTCATTATAAACAGAAAAACCTTCACACAGGGAATACCATATGAACACACTGGGATCAAACAGCCACCTTACCTTCCATGGAGAGAGACCTAAGAGGAAATTATTCCTGGGCTTCTAATAACTAAATAGCAACTAAACATTAAACTTAATCCCAACAGTAACAAAATTCTAAAGTCATATGTTTGCTTAACAAAGAATTTGAAAAGGAATTAATGCTAGATACAATTTAATGATACAATCCTGCCATTGGATAATTAACATTCAAGTATATGTAATATCTTTACCTTTTCATCATATAACTTTATTATCTGTAGGTAATTTTTGTCCTATGGTTTCAATGGTATAGTTAAAAATATATTTTCAGGGAATAGAATTAGTAGTTAGAAGTCTTTTGTTAATTTTATGGAGAATTTCTAAACAATCTATGTTTGGCAGGTTATTCTGGATTGTTTGATGGTGGGCAGGCATAGTGGTCTGATTCAGGTGTCCCCCATAAACTAAGGTGTTCTGGATGCTAGGTTTCCCAGCTGATGGCAATTGGAAATTAAAGCCTCCTGGAGGTGATGTATTTTTGGGGGTGGGTTTATGGGTGTTATATCCAGTTTCCCCATGCCAGTGTTTGGCACATTCTCCTGTTGCTATTGTCCACCTTACGTTGGCAAGGGGGTAATGTCCACCTTCTGCTATGCCATCATTTTCCTTGCCATCATGGAACTTCCCCCTTGAGCCTGTAAGCCAAAATAAACCTCTTTTTATTCCTTGTTAGCCCTGGTTACAAGGAGAGATAAAAGAGGGGTATCCCTTGGGTGATTTCTACCAGCAATGCAAACCTGACTACAACAGTTATGTTGGTACTGAGGAGTGGTGTCATTTGCTGCTGGATACCTGAGTGTGTGGCTTTGGCCTTGTGGAGCTGATTTTCAAGTGGAATGTGAAAGGATTTGAAACCTTTGGCCTAAGACATGCCTTGAAGTGCTGTAAGTACAGCCTGATAGAATATTCTGGTCAGAGTTGAAAGACATGAATGCAGTAAGAACCGTGGACTGTGAGGTTTGGCTTATGAAGGTAAGAAAGAGCTTTGCCTGGACTGGGCTAAGAGCAGTTTGTATGAGAGCTTGTTGTTATTCCCATGTCCTGAGAACTTGTGCAGCGTTGCTTTGGGTAGAAATGGACTGATGTGAGCAGATGGATATAGCACAGAAATAAAATGAAATCTTTGGGACAAAACTTTTGCCTGCTCAGCTGCAATTGTATGAGATTACAACCTTTGAGATTGGGTCAGATGACCTGCACTGGGGCAACAGGAAGAATGTAGACTCTTTTTTCTTTCTTTTTTTTTCTTTTTTTGGTTTTTCTTGGTAGGGTCTCACTCTAGCCCAGGGTGACCTATAATTCACTATGTAGTCTCAGAGTGGCCCCGAACTCATGGCAATTCTCCTACCTCTGCCTCCCAAGTGCTGGGAATAAAGGCATGTGCCACTATGCCTGGCTCGGATGTAGAATCTTTTGAAGGGGCCTGAGTGCTCAAGGAATGTCCTGTTCTTCAAAGTTTGCTTTATTCCCCTCTGGATTAACAAATTGGCATCCTTCCTGGTATTATGGAGTATAAAAATGCAGGAAAAAGAGGGTCATTGAATTTGCAACACGGTCTTGTGTTTTGGAAATAGTCATGGGCAGTATGAAGCAGGTTTGCTGGTTTCCCTGCATGGAGACCTGATGGAGCCATGAAGATGAACTGTGGATTGTAGTAGAGACCCAGTGAAGGTGCTGGGACCACACAGTGTTGGCTGCCAAGGAAAGCTGCTGGCCCTGGATGTTTTCCAGGACTGTGAGTAGCCTAGCTGGAGGGGGCGGAATTGGAATTTCAGAGACTTGTTGCTGGTTAGAATTATTAGACTTGGTGATTTGTCACTGGCTAGAAGTTGTTAGACTTGGAATTACAGAGTTTGATGTTTGCCCTGTTTAAATCTTATATTGGTTGAATGTTTCTTTGCTATGCCCAATTCCATCATTTGCAGTGTGAATGTTTATTCTGTGCCATTATAAGTTTTGGGGTTTTTTGTTTTGTTTGGTATTATGGCTCAGTTAAAAGACTTTGGACTATGGGGATGTATGAACATCACTGGAAATGATAAAAAACTATGGGGGAATTTTAAAGCTGGGTGAATGAATTGTATTTTACATCATATAATGGTTATCAGTTTATGGCAGCCAGGGGTGGAATACGGTAGTTTGATTCAGGTGTCCCCCATAAACTTAGTTGTTCTGGATGCTAGGTTCCCAGCTGATGGCAATTGGAAATTAAAGCCTCCTGGAAGTGGTGGATTGATGGGAGTGGCCTTATGGATGTTATAGCCTGTTTCCCCTTGCCAGTGTTTGGCACATTCTCCTGTTGCTATTTTCCACCTCATGTTGGCCAGGGGGTGATGTCCACCCTCTGCTCATGCCATCATTTTCCCTGTCATCATGGAGCTTCACCTTGAGCCTGTAAGCCAAAATAAATCTCTTTTTTTTTTTTCACAAGCTGTTCTTGGTTGGGTGATTTCTATCAGCAATATGAACCTGAGTGCAACAGCAGGCGATCCTACTTATTTTTGGGAAAAGGGTGCTGTTTTCTGGTGGAAATCTCACACCCTGTCTCTTTCAGCACACTTCTCTCTGTCTCTGTCTTGAGAGGAACTGCTACTTTTCCCAAACTCTGGCCATGTGAGGCATCAGAGGAAGAGTTGGAAGGCAGTAGTGTCCTACAGTGGTGTGGAGGCACCCTCAGCTGTGCCAGAGACTACCCAGGAGGAGACAGTCTGCTTATGTAACCCTACTAGTGCCATTTGCAGGTACCACCAGTGGGTATCCTTTCAACTGCAATTTCTTACTTTCTCAAAGCCAGCAGTCAGTTTTGAATCAAACCAAAGATCTGCTTTCTTTTTAAGATCACAACTCAATATTTGGTGAAAATATTTAGATGTGGCTCATGTCTCCTGACAGGACCCTCACTGATAAATAAGATAAAAAAAAGAACTTTGTAGCAATGTATAGCTTTATATCTTGAGCTCAATCTTTGTGGAAACTAGGTCAAGCATTGTAGAATTCATCAGAGACCTATAAGTCCAAAGGCTCAGACAGAAGCAGGACTTGAGGAGATAAATTACCTAGCACACTTCACCAGGGGCCCAGCTGAAACCACAGAAGAATTGGGGAAACCAGCAAGAGTGCTGCTTTCTCTGTGAACCTGATATCTACGCAAGGGTGAAGGAGATAGACACTGAGGACACTCAACACCTACAAAACCAGAGATGCAGAGGCTCCTAAGAGCCCATCACTGAAGTAGACTTAAAAGGCACCCAATATACCTCAGGGAATTTCACAGAGGAGGGGGGCAGAAAGATTGTTAGAACCACAAGTTGGGACATTATGCACAGAGATATTGCCTCTTCTCCATAACTTAAGGCTGCCCCCACAAGGCATGACCCACAACCCGCAATCCTCATGGGGATACCTGGCATCCCCAACTAGGAGGTTCCCTTTGGAGGGGGGCCAGGGATGAGGGAAATGATAGTACCAACAAGTGTTGTTTACATACTGAGTATGTCCATAACTAATAAAAATATGTGTGAATTGGATTACATCTCTCATTTCAGGAAAAAATGTCAGTATTTCCATTGAACTTAAAAGAAAGTGCAGAGTTCTGAGAATATCCTTCAAAGAAGGAGCAAGGAAAATTAGAAAGGGTAGAAAATGGTGAGAGTCTGAGTTATATTTATGGCCAAAGCATTCATCACTTTGCCCCTCTTTTCTTGTCATCCTCACCCCACAGGACTCTGCAAACTGAAAACATAGTAGTCACAGTGGTCTCCTTCCTGTTTCTGGACCACATCAGGGTTTTGCTGCCATCATCCATCCTGGGACACTCGTTATTTCGTCACATAATGATATACTTTATCTTTGAGTTCAGAATAAATTCCTTTCATAGGAAGGTTTAATTTGGTCATTTTACTCAAATCAGGTCAAACCTTTACTATTTTTTTACATCACAAACTGCTTTTTTCTTGTAATTTTTATTGTTGCATGTTTTTCCCTTCACTGGGCTGCAAATTTCTAGAGGGTTTGCTGCTACTATACCAGGTACAAAGCAAAATATGGCAGGAGTTCAGAAAGTGGTTATTGAACAAATCAATTTTCTGTAGAACAAAAATATTACAAAAATCTTCTGTGTTTAAGACAAGGCTTGAGCTTATTGAAGGGGAAAATGTTAATTGCATATTTTAACCCTAACCTATAACTCCATGGATTTAGGCAATTTAGACTGCACTTCAGAAGCCAAAATTATTTACAAGAAAACAAATCCTAGAAGATTGTTTTAAATCTTTCTTCCTATTGTAGTGTTTTCCACTGAGGAACTTTTCAACCAAATTATTTCTAAATTTACATAAATGAGCAAGATAAAATACTGAGCCTAGTGTGTGAACTTGCTAGTATCTGACAGAAATTTTAGGGAAGAAATAGGTTAGTTTAGAAGTAGAGGGGCTGTACTTCTAGAACCAGAGGAAAGTTCCTGAAGCACAGGTAAGCACTGGGGCTCCTGGGGCCAAACACACAGATCACTCACCTCTGTGATCCATCATCAAGGTGTGAATCACTTCTTGATGCCTAATTTAGTAGCTCACAAAATATTACTTCATCCAAATAATTTATCCTCCACTGTCATGCTTGTTAAAAAGTACTAGTATACAACATCTAGTTGTTGTTAAAAGCTTTGAGATGTTATTTATGATTGAGTGGTAATAGAGACTTCTATTTCAGAGTTAAATTAAATGTAAATTAATTTACAACCATGAAATATAGGCTGGATTCATCTATCTGAACTCTCAGATGTGCCACACTCAAAGCACAGTTAAAGCATATTTGCTTATTTGAACATGGGGTAGAGAGTGCATTACCTGAATAATTTCTGATTGGGCCTTAATCACACATAGAATTAATTATATTATGATGTGGGAATTCCAAGAAAGCCATTCAGCTGAAATATTATTGGCAAATAATATGCTATTTTCCAAATATTCAAACTTGTAATTTATTCACAACATTCTAATTCTTCAAATGATGGAGGATATTTTAAAAGTTACTGATTTAGGGATTGATTATTGCATTACATAGCATTGCATCATTAAGGAAAGCAGGAAAAGTGGATTTCAAATCACATGTCTATTACCTTCTTCCTCCACATACAGTGTCTCATACATGATTAGATGTTCAAGATAATTTTGGTTTTAGAAAATATTCATATGGTTGAGTGTCATAATACATTCCTATAATCTCAATACTTGAGTGATAGAGGAATGAAGATCCAGATTTTAAGGCCATTGCCAGCTACATAGTAAGTTCAAAGCCAACCTGGGCTATAGGAGACCCTGCCTAAAAATAACACACTAGTAATGTCCATATAAGATGCTGGCAAAAGTTATTATGTTAATATAATATTTTAACTTAGTAATGTATCTATTAAATCACACCCTCCTACCATCCTCTCATCTTTCTATACTGTGCTACTTTGGAACTGGAAAAGTAAGTCTGTCAGTGAAGGAGTTAAACATGAAAACATTCTACCTAGAAAGTGATTCCCCACTGAGTTCTCTTCCACTGAACTGAAGAGGGGAAAGCAAAGAGACAAAATGTGTTTTCCAGTTACCAAAAATAGTAGGTCGGATGTTTAGATTATATCATCCATGGCAACATCAGGATAAATTAAACATTTATTAGAAAACATAAAACCAACAAAATGGATATACAGTAACCTTAAATCAAATGGAAAAGTTGCCTTGTTCTTTCAAATCTATCCTAGACTTCACCACCATCTCTCGAGCCCAGACATCATCACCTATTAATCATTGTTTGGCAAGAATCTCATAATTCATCTCTTTATATGTCTTACTCCCCTACCATATGCATTTCTCAGAACCACCAATATGATTTTTATGTGAGAAAATCTAATCCTATTTCTCCCATCATAAAAAGTTTCAAATGGTATTTCCTACCTTTGGGAAGAAATCCAGGCTAAAATATCCTTAAAAGATATCTTTGCTTTGGCTAAAATAGGTACCATCTATTTAAAAGTAAAAATGAATTGTCCCATAACACCTCCTGACAGCCCATTGGTAGAATGAAGAAATTCAAAAGTGATTTCCTGAAAGTGTCATTGTGAAATGTAAAACTGTATATCAGTTATGATAAAAAGATTAAAGCAAAGGTAGCAATTTAAAAATGTATCACTTCCTAACGTTACCAATGCTGTTGCGGTTCTGTCCCTTGTATGATTCTATACAATGTGCTACCAAACAATCCTTCCCTTCCTAAACAGTGAAATTATGTGTAAAGCCTCAGGTGCGTCATTGCTGCAAAGTGAGGATATTTACACCACAGGTATAATAGACACTAACTAGAACTTTCTCCTATCCCTGGAAAATCAGTAGCTCAGCATTTGCCCACACATTGCTATATATCTATAGCCACTCTGATGACTGAGCAGTTTTAGCCACTGTTCTGAATGTCAGAAGTGAGGACCTGCTTTGCCCAAGGAGGGAATGAAGATCAAATATGGAAGTGTCTGTCATCAAAACTCAGAGCTTAGAAAATTTTGCAAAAGTAAAGTGATACTATTTTCATTTACCAAACAGAAATACAGTCATGTAAAAGGAGAAAAGCACGTATAAAATGATAAGATCACAAACACTTTTAAAGAAACTGGTGATAAAGATAACATTTGTCCTTATTTTTTAAATTTAGCATGTTGAAAGATTACTTCATAATAATGTGCTAAAATTTATTACTTACAACTTGAAAATTTGGTGTATATAAATTGTATACATTTATTTGAAAGAATGTAATGTATAAATTTAAAAGAAATTTACAAAATCTTGAATGATACATGGAATATTTATGAATCAACTGATAGAATTTGGATATGGCATGATATTTTTTAAAAGAAGCTAAGTAACATGATATATGAACATAGGAATGACTATAAATAAGCTGAAATTATTTAGAGGTATATGGAATGTGAATAATTTTCTTCTAACTCTTTTAAGCTTCTATTATTTATAAATTGGAGGGCACGGACACAATAATAATGTTTAAACTAAAAATAACAAAATGTATTTTTCCATTAATGTTGATTTTAAAAGGTGTATATGTGTTAGGGCATATCTAACAAAAATATAGCATATAGGGGAAGCTAGCATGTTTGTACTATATCCTCTGTCAGTGTGTTAAAGAATCCAATACTGGTTTAATATAAAATAACACTCCTCTACTTAACTATTAATCACTATTTTTCTAAATTAATAATTTGTCTTTTATTTAGCATTAAATAGTATTTTCATATTCTCTCATTAAAATTTTTATTCAACATACTGAAATTTAACTGGGTAGCAAACCCAAACTAGAAATCACTGCCTAAAATACATATTTCAAAATCACCAATACAGTGAGATATATAGTTGGTAGAAGAGAAATGGGCATGTTAAAACAAAAGCCAAGAGAAGTGAGGCACAGTGGTGCATGCCTTTAATCCCAGGATTTGAGAGGTTGAGGTAGGAGGATTGCCTTGAGATTGAGGCCAGTCTGAGGCTACAGAGTGAGTTGCAGGTCAGCCTGGGCTAGAAAGAGACCCTTACATTGAAAAATAAAAAAAAAATGTGGAGGCAAGATAGTCAAAAGAGAAATAATATAATCCTTTTATTTTGTTAACATATTAGCATGTATGTATAAGAAAACATAAATTAGAAGAGCATTTAAAGTTATCCAGTAGATTTCCTTTTAAAATAAAAAATTGAATATTATTAACTTTTAGGCCAATCAGTATACATGTCACTTTCAATGCCTTATTTTTTATTTTAAAGTATTTAGTGAACAAATATATATGAAAGGTAAATAGCATAATTACACACACATACAAACACATATCACAATCAAAATGGCACATCTATTTTCATGTATGTTATACACTAGAACTCAATATGACAACAGAAAAAGTTTAAGGTTTTCAACAACTAGTTCATAATTTATAAATGTGTGCTATGTAGCAATTTACTTTTATGACACATGGAATGACACAGCTGGTTTCAGGGTATCCTTGGTGCTTGAAATCTCCTCAGAAAAATTGTTGATGCTGTTCTGAATATCAATTCTAACTTTACTCTTGGGTAACTTACCTGGCAGAAAAATGTGCAATATTTTTTATATGTCTTAAGCAATGACTTACCTGAAATTTTGACTTGAGACACCACTCCATCTCCTCCATCACTGTGTGCTCGAACCTCAACAACATACTCCCCATCTCTGGGGATTGGGACTTCTATGGAGTGTGTATGGGTTGAATACAGTTTACCATCATGTTGTCCATCAGGTCTATAGAGTATCTATAAAGTTCAAAAAGATGAATAAAGTCACAACAATGCCCCAATACTAACATCAATATAAAGTATAATTATATCCATAAAATAACATTAAAACGGTGGGAAATATACTTTATTTTCAATCCACAGAAATTGAGTTCTGCTATTTCAGGGGGTGGGTTATATTACTTAATGTACAATAATCTTATACACTTTTTGATCTCGCTAAAACTAAATACATCCAAAGTATGTATCTTTGCTTTAAAAAAAAATGTTGATCTCCTTCCAGAAAACAGCACCCTTGCTTACCTCAACAAGGAGGGGCCAAGGGGAGGGGTAGGTCACGGATGAGCCTAATAATGGTACCAAACTGACTGTATTTGCTGAATACAAAACTAACTAATAAAGAAAAAAAGAAAAGAAAAAAATAAATAAAATGAAAGCTTGCTTAATACATGGATGTGATCTAAAAATATTCTCTGTCAATTTTAAGGGTTTTTTTGCACTATTTATAAAGTTTAGGGTCTGAGGCATTATTAAGAGTACATACTTTTAATTTACTATATTCTCGGTAACACTGACTTTGCAAAACAAAAGTGAATTCATGAATTCTCCTATTTAAGCACTGAATATTCTGCCATTTTATACTTTTTGTTTTGTTTTGTTTTTTGAGATAGGGTCTTGCTTTAGCTCAGACTGACCTGGAATTCTCCATGTAGTCTCAGGGTGGCCTCAAACTCACAGTAATTCTCCTACATCTGCCTCCTGAATGTTGGGATTAAAGGCATGCACCACCATGCCCGGCCATTTTTTTCTTAAAAGCCTATTCTATTAATCTTACCTGAGTTGGAATTTTCCTAAAAATCATTAAAAATTTTAATTTCAAAATTTATTATAATGCTATCTGTGTCTTTTGATTCTGCTGCACAAATAGAATTTAAAAAGCTAAATGGATTTAATTGAGACACATCAATTAACATACTTAATTTGTGTATTAATTAGCATAATTAATTTGTACACATTAATCAGTGTTTGTAGGAATGAGGCCTGTGTGGAGTGTAATCTGGTAATCTTGTATTTACCTTATATCCTGTCACTGTAGATTCATTTGATAGTGCAACAACGTGGTCCCAGGTGATTATGTAACGTGAACCAGACCTTACTGAGCTGATGATCCTTGGTGGTTGGCTAGGAGCTGTGGGAAGTAGTGATATGTAATAAGCAGTCACTATATGCCATCACAGTTCTGTGAGTTACATCTTTTCTCACCCTGCTCACTTAGGATTGGTTCTCCATCAGTCTCCTGAAACTGCAGCATCTCCATTTGGTCAATTCATATGCCACCATTTGTTTTTCAAACTTAACATCTTTGGAACTTTCCAAAATTGACCTTTTATCCTTTAATCTTTTGACCTTTTCTTTCTTTCTTTTTAAATTAGCTTTATTTTATTTTATTTTATTTATTTCTTGTTTTTTCGAGGTAGGGTCTCACTCTAGCCCAGGCCGACCTGGAATTCACTATGGAGTCTCAGGGTGGCCTCGAACTCATGGCGATCTTCCTACCTCTGCCTCCCGAGTGCTGGGATTAAAGGCATGAGCCACCACGCCTGACTTAAATTAGCTTTATTTGTGAACAGAGAGAAAGGAAAGAGAGAGAGAGAGAAAGAGAGAGAAAGGAAAGAGAGAGAGAGAGAGAGAATATGGATGCACCATGGCCTGTTGCCAGTACAAATTCCAGAGGTATGTGTCACTTTCTGCATCTGTCTTTATGCGATTACTAGGTAATTGCTCACACTTCATGCTAGACATCAATGGTTCTCTTCTGCAGTAAAAGCATATAAACTAATTAGACTTACATGCTTTTACTTCAGCCCATCACTGTCCATTTCTTACATAAAAGTAAAAAGAATGTTCTAGACACCATAATTTGATAATCACACAGAGAATCATTCTTATCCCTCACCACATCCTTTCTTCAAGGGTATCTTCTTCAAGATCTTCCAACTATTCAATTTGGCTCCCAACCATATTCTCAATTTCATAAAATTATTCTATTTCCCTGTTGATATGACCATATGTATTTAACAGTTTTTGATTGCTTAGCGGTCTGGCTTGTCTTCTCTGTTTCCTTACCATGTAAAACTGTTCTAGGCATATAACATTTCTAATAAATGAATTACTGGAACGAATAAGGGAAATAATGTTTCATTTCATAATTGTGAAACTGAGGTTTAAAGAGGCAAAGTGATTTATTTATTTATTTGAGAGCTACTGACATAGAGAGAAAGAGGCTGAGAGAATGAGGGGGAGAGAGAGAGGAGAGAGAGAGAGAGAGAGAGAATGGGTGCTCCAGGGCTTCCAGCCACTGCGAACGAACTCCAGACATGTGCGCCTGCTTGTGCATCTGGCTAACGTGGGTCCTGGGGAATCGAGCCTCGAACTGGGATCCTTAGGCTTCACAGACAAGTGCTTAACTGCTAAGCCATCTCTCCAGCCCGCAAAGTGTTTTTTTTACTGTCACACATTTAGTAAGTTGCAGAGTATATCTCAAACCCAAAGTCTGGCTGTACAACTAGGTTCTACCATCTTATTAGGCTATTAACTAACCCCAAGAGAATATCATACATTTACAAAACCTAATGCTAATCATGACCAAAAATGGTTATGAATATCTCTAGAGTCTGGCATACAAATTCTCCTATGTATAAATATATGTAATTGGTTAAGAAAGAGATGTCAAAGTGAAGCTGGAGAGATGAGAATTCCCACAAGATCTGTGCAGAATAAGTAGTCTTGCAGAATAAGCAGTCTTGTTATATAAACAAAGTGTTCAGTGACAATGCTGTAAGACTAAAGTTGCATTCATATTGCACAATGATGATTTATAAATCAAGCAGAAAAAAGTGAACAGAATTTTAATTTTCTTAGGTTGTCAACGCATTCATATAAAATTGTTGCAATTAGTGAACAAAGAAGGTATACAAGTTAATTGTCTAATGGAGAACAAGTTGAAGCAGAACCCTCCCAAAGGACAGTTCTTCAGTCTAGTAGTATAAGGAGGATTTAAATACATAAAGCCATCCTTCACATTTTTCATTATATACAATAACTAGCATTGTGCAAAATTAATTTGCAATTGTAAAAGACACTATTGGAAAGAAAAATAAAACAAATGTGCATAGGCAGCAAGGTAGAAAATTTTTCTCATAGGTGCCAAGAATCATGATAAAAACAAAGTGGTGGTTTTTGTTACATCTAAAATCAAAATTTGACACTCACGAGCTTTTCTGGTGAAAGTCTCGATCACATCACTGGAGGGTCCACAGCCTGCACTGTTGCAGGCTCCGACTTCAACAAAGTACTGGGTGTCGGGCAGAAGGTTCTCCAGCCTGGCTGAGTACTCCTGGCTGGTGACTTGAACTCGATGTGCAGCTGCTTCTTTGTCATGTGCAGCCCAGTACCGAATCTGCACACATCCAAGGTGAGAAATATTTTGTCATGATTCAGAAAATTTCTTGGTCAGGGGAGTGCAATGGATGAGAGGAGGGATGGGAGTAGTGTAAATCAAAACTAAAGGTGTTATAAATATACCATATGAAAATTTACTTCTGTAGCTAATTACATATATATAATCTTTAACAAATGTGAGAGTCTGTATAGAGGGGTGGGGTGAATAATGCTGTCCTCACAAACCACACATTGTTACAGAAAATTTCTTTTGCCAGGTGTAAGATATCTCCGAGAGAATTATTGATCAGAGGTTCTTGAGGCTCACAAAACAATCATGCTGTTGCCAAGGCTCTTGGTTGCCCACCAGAACTAGACAGTATGACTCTATTTCTGATGACACCATGAACTTAGGTGCAGGGCATAGAAATCAAGCTACAGCCTCCTCCCCCCTGCTAAGCTGTCACAGTGTTGGAAAGTGCTATGTAACCAGCCTTGGGGAAGAGAAAAGTCATAAATACCCTTAATCATCAGTGGACCCTATAAGCAACACAGCTGGCCAACCAGGCAAGATGTGCCCATTAGTGCAACAGTGGCAGGTCTGTTATAGGTAACCAACTGCTCTCTGATTAGATATGAGGTCCACTCCATGGGAGCAAATTCATGCCTGATACTGAAAATGTAGTGGAAAACTTATGGCTGGGAAGGTTATTAGCCCTAGAGGCAAAGCTACTACTGTTTCTTGGCAAAATAGATATATTATACCCTCTAAACATTTATGTCAGTGGCCATATATTAATGCTGGCCTCACTTTTGGATAGAGAAACTTCTCTTTTCAGATGTCAGTAACTACTGGTGAGACTCCTCATCAAAGTGCTGAAAAGTGACAGTGGAGTGTTCAGTGCTGACTGAAATGTCTCTATCTCAGAGACACTCAGAGACCACTGTGGAAGAGGTGGCAAAAGAATGTAAGATCCACAGGAAGTAAAGTTGGGCTTTAGAATGCTGTGTTCCACACATAAAGTGGAGGTTAAATTTATGACCTTTACAAGACCTGCATAATATGAGGCAAAATATTACATAAATCAAAGCAGAGAGGCCAGGCTTGGTGGTGCATGCCTTTGATCCCAGCACTTGGGAGTCAGAGGTAGGAGGATCACCATGAGTTGGAGACCACCCTGAGACTATATAGTGAATTTCAGGTCAACTTGGACTAGAGTGAGAGCCTACTTCAGAAAAACCAAAACCAAAACCAAAACAAAGCAGAGAGTCTGGTGGGAAGGAATCAGGGATTCAGTGGATGGGAGGTATTTCAATGTACTATATAATTTATGGTGTTTTATTTTCAAACTAGCCGAATCAGTTAGGAAAATTATCTAATATTAACATAGTTCTAAGTTTAGACATTTATATTGACACATTCAAAACCAGTATAAAATAAAACTCAATGACCCAAGTACACTTTGTAAAGGTAAGATTCAGGTTTCAACTGCAGAAATCTGAACAAGAGGAAGATGGTCTCCATCGTGGTAGACACAAACTAGATAACACATAAGACCTCTGCCCACTAAACAAAAGAGAAATTAACAGTTATGTTCTGGAGAATGCCAGGCACTGCATCAGGGTCAGTCATATACATTATCTTTACAACAAACTTATAATGTTAGAATTAACCCACCAAATGGCAATCAGAACAGGTATATTCTTGTATTCCTTAGAACTTCAAAAATTGAGGCAGGAACATTGTGTGTTCAGCACTATTCCAAGTTACATAGTAATACCTTATCTCCAAAAAGAAAAAAAAAAAAAATATTCTGATGCCCTTGAACTTCCTGGATTTCTACATGCATACATACTTACTGAGATGCATACCATGCTTTAAAACATCACTCCATAGTAACATTTCAAGGAGTTTTAGGCTGGATTAATACAATAAGGTTTCTCTAAGAATTATATATGAAAACAAGGAACAATAACATATATTTTCTGCCCTCTTACTCAAAATCTCATTGTCATTTATCAAACAGAAAGGGGAAAAAAACAGTACTATCCTTAATTTGCTCTTTGAAACTGCAGCCCAAGTGATGAATTTATTTACTTGTCTCTGGCAAAGGTCTATGGAGTCAGCCTCCATTATAATTCATGACTGACTGAAGTGTTGACTTAACTATTCCAGTAAAACCTGGTCTCACTAAGAGTTCCTGAGTGTGTCTCATAGTTCTTTCTTTGCTATTTTCAAATGTGAGAGTTGTAGGACCTTTTAATATGAACACATGGCCCTTATATAAAAGCCTCTAATGCAGAATACTTTGTGTGTATACTCTGTCTCTCTTCAAGGCATGCTACCTGTGACAAGTTTCATAGACTCCTAGAGTGAGAATTAATAAATTTATTACTAGGTATATTCACAATATGACATTATTCCTTGTATCTGAACTAGTTGTTAATTATGAAGTTAGGGTTAATTTCCAAGCAGAGATAAATTTGGACTTGGCAACTTGATCCTTATATTGTTCCTTATGTGCTGAAACACAAAATTGATTTGTGAGAAAATTATTTGGAAAAAGGGGCATAACTTGGTGTGTGAATCAGAGAACAAATGCCATGCTTCAGGTTAATCATTAAGTAGACCACAAAAGCGAATACTTGAGTTAGTATAAGTGGATTATCTCTACACTGAAAGGAAATACCTACATAAATAAAACAAGTTTCTAATTTATTTATTTTTAAAATAATTTTTATTATTTATTTATTTATTTATTTGGGAGAGCAGAGGGAGAGAATGTGCAAGCAAGGGCTTCCAGCCTTTGCAAACTAACTCCAGATGCATGTGTCACCTTGTGTATCTGGCTTACATGGGTACTGGGGAATCAAACCTGGGTCCTTAGGCTTCACAGGCATGTGCCTTAACCACTAAGCCATCTCTCCATCCCAAGTTCTTAATTTATTACTAGTCATCATGGATTCATTTTTATGCTAGAGAAACATCTACATTTACTTCTTTATAATGTGGCATTAACTGTATCAACTTGTTTCTAAGCTCGTCTTTGTCAAATGTTAACTCATTTAAAAAGTGCTTATTAAATGATGATGTCATTGTATCATTATTTTTCTCTGCATTCTTACTAGATTATAAACTGCATGAGAGCAAGTATATGGGTTTAAAGGTAGGGTCTCATTCTAGCTCAGGCTGACCTGGAATTCACTATGTAGTCTCAGGGTGGCCTCCAACTCACAGAGATCCTTAACTTCTGCCTCCTGAGTGCTGGGATTAAAGGCGTGTGCCACCACACCCAGCTTTTAAGTATATGTTATTTTTAAGCACTGTGTGTAGGACTGTGTTTGACATGTAGTATCATTTGTTCATTGCACAATTATTTATTGGATACCCACTTTATACCAGGTATGATACCAGATATTGAAGATGCTATAGAACTGAGTCAATGTGTCTATTGCCTTTAAAGCACTTATTTAAAAGAAAATAAGGGCTGGAAAGATGGCTTAGTAGTCAAGGCATTTGCCTGCAAAGCTAAAGGATCCGGGTTCAACTATCCAGGACCCACATAAGCCAGATGCACAAGGGGGCTCATGCATCTATAGTTCATTCATTTGCAGTGGCTGGAGGCCTTGTCCATGGCCATTCTCTCTCTCTCTAAAATAAAATATATTAAAAGTAAATAAAAGAATAAATTAAAATGTTTATATTCACACAAAATTATTAATATCATTGATAGAAATGTAAGCATTTAAATTTGCTTCAAGAAAATATAATCTTCATAAAAGTATTAGAAGTCTAAAAGAAAGGCCTTAGAAAAAGCCTAGCCCTTATGTTTAATAAGGAATTATTAGACTTACAATAAATTTCTAGAATATAATACTATGAATTTTGTAGAATAAAAACAGTTATATTGCTTCTTAATAAATATTGAGAAAGCTGTAAGACAAGTGGTCCTTTAACCTTATTTTCTCCAAAGAAGATCAGACTATGGTAATAGATACTCACAATGCTTACCATTTTTGGAAACTAGGTATGCATCATTTTACTATTTGCAAATTCTGTAAATTTTATATCAGATTTCTAAGTTATCTCCTAAATTATTAAGTTTACCTATTTTAAATGTAATCTATGTCAAATAACCATTCCTGTAATACTCTTTACAAAAACAAAAATAAATGTAGCATTTAAGTAAAAGCATGAGGCTAACACAAAAAACTTAATTTATGAAAAATATAATAATTTTATGAAGATATTTACAGCTATATTATCTTGATGTCAGACTAACACAATTATTACTTCATTTTATGACAATTAGCAATATAAGTCATTAAAATTTGTGTCTTTCATATTGTCTGAAGCCCCTCGCAGTTCTGTGTATTTTAGACACTGGCACAGAGACCAGCCAATTCTCAGCTGGCTTCAGATGAAGGTAACAAGGTGGTACTTCACCTGTGCCATTATCAAAAACTTTTCACCTTCATGCAGGGTTGTCTTTCACTGAAGCTTGCTCAGTTAGCACTGGAAGATGGTACCTGTGGGTCAACTTTAACCAATGGAGAAAAGAGAGGAGGAATGCATCTCTTCTTCTCCTATGCAGAGTAGTTATGAGACACATTTACCAAGTTCTTTAAGTCTCAAGGAATGAACTCTCAGCTGCCCACAGCAGCTGCCCTCAGGATACAGCATTTTCATATCTGGGCTCTCCTCCCTTTCTTAGTCTCTCAGGCTTTTCCTCCCATCTGCTCCCTAGGGTCATATTTAAATTAAATTAACCATCAATAATAAAAAGGTTCCTTTTACCACACCGTTGTGTCAGTCTTTGCTTTGGGAAGATGCATATTAAGACAAATGTCTTCTCCAAATTTAGCAAATTAAGTAGCACTTTAATGTCAATTTATGTCTACCCTCATAATTTATACTGTAAAAATGTCTGAGTAGACTCCTTGGGACTGTTAACCTTTTATGAGAATGGTTCAATCAATCATCTGAATTAATCCACAATTTAACTCCTAAAAGTTTTTAAATTCATTATTTTTGATAACCTGTTCTTCATATTTTATTTAATTAAGTGAATGTTTTACCTGTTGGGTAAACCAACTAAGTGTTATGAATTCTTGAACATGAGCCCAAAGTTACTAAAATGCTTTCATAAAGAGTTTTGGTGTTCTTCTTGTTTACCTACACTATAGAAAACCTCACTAGATGTTAAGACTGGAAGTAGGGAACTCTTTAATGAACAACAAGGTAAAATTGAGTGTCTTTAATCAATAACAAGGTAAAATTGAGTGACCTTACATTTTCTGAGATACATTTTAAAACCACAAAGGAAGAGACTAAATTGCTTGAAGTGCTCATTTTAAATATTGGGAAATTAATCTTGAATTAGGGTGAATCATGAAGAATGCAAATTATGAAATTTCCTTAATCAATAGATTTTATTCATATTTTAATCTGCTACTCTTTATAACTTAGATCTATCACACATTTTATGGAGGTGAAGAAGTGAAGTGATTGTCTTTTTTAAATCATTGGTGTCTCACATATTTTAAAAATATTTATATTATTTATTTGACAGAGAAAGAGGGAGAGAGAGAGATAGGGAGAAAGAAGGTGTGTGCCAGGGCCTCCAGCCACTGCAAACAAACTCCAGACGTGTGTGCCCCCTTGTGCATCTGGCTAAAGTGGGTCCTGGGGAATAGAACCTGGTTCCTTTGCTTTGCAGGCAAGTGTCTTAACCACTAAGGCATCTCTCCAGCCCCAATGTCGCACATATTTCAGGTTGAAACAATTATCATACTACAGTTAATCAGAATTCACCTCCATATAAGATAGGCACATTTTCTTATAGGATAAATAAATGACAATGTTTTTCTCTCTTAAGCTTTCATCTTCCTGCTCATTTATTCAAGGCACTGTGTGTGACTTAAAATTTTTAAAGAATGAATGGATAATAAGATTAATTCTATGATTTACTGGCAGAGTTTCATCATCTGGACAGACAAGACATAGATTACAATCTAGTTATGAAAAGTATCAGCAGACAAATTCATGTAAGAGAAGTCTCTCATTTTAAAATATGAGATAATACAAGCATCTGTAGTGTAGTGCTGTGTAGTCTCAGCACAAGGAACACAAGGGTTTAGTATAGTAAGGACTCAACAAATAGTTATATTTTAGTGTCATTAATATTACCATAATCTCTATCAAATGTTTAATTCAGAACAGGAAAAAGCTCAAGTGGGGATCATTTAATTCTTCCACAAAATCCAATGAAGTAATGGTGACTCTCAGCTTCATAGATGAGGAAACTGAGAAAGTTAATTACACATTCTCCACCACTTACAAAGTAACAGGCCTGTGATAGAGACTATGTCTGCTTAGTGACATAGTTCATGGCTCTGCTAAAGGTGATATTGCAAAAATGAAAATGAAAAATGAAGCCAACTTCCTCTTAAACACATTATTTACCTTTTTAATTAATTAATTTATTTATTTGAAAGGAGAGGAAAACAGAGAATGGGTGTTCCAGGGACTCTAGCCACTGCAAAGGAACTCCAGATATATGCACCACCATGTGCATCTGGCTTACATGGATCCTGTGGAGTTGAACCTGGGTCCTCTGGCTTTTCTGGAAAATCGCCTTAACCACTAAGCCATATCTCCAGCCCTTGAACACATTCTTTGAATTATCCTTTGAAAAAGTCTTATTTGCCAAAATCACATTTTGCTTTTAGAGAATAATAAAGATCTATCTCTCAATCCGAAAAGCTTATATACTAATTATTGTCTAAATGATTGGCATTACTACATAGCATTCCACCTCTTATTTCTTTTATATTCTGCTTGGAATGTAGTTAGAATATAGTTAGAAATTAAAGTCAATATATAATTTTGGCCATAGTCAAATATAATATGGTCTCTATCATGGACTTAATAAAGTAAAAATATATTTAATGTTTTGACAGTATGAGATGTTTTATATAGATGGTTTATATATTAAATTATGTTTTTAAAATTTTTTAGAGATGAATGATACAAAAGAGGAAAAAATCTTGCAATGCAAAATTTGATTTTTCAATAAATATTGATTTTTTTTAATAAATGTGTCTTATAGTTTTTTACGTGAGCTACTTTTTACTTTTTTAAATTGTGCCCTTTGCTGTATGAACATATTTCATATTGGTCATTTTCCCATCTGGTTATCTTCCTATATTCTTTCTTCCATTCAGTGTCCCCATTCCACTGAGGGCCCTCCTTAGTGGGGTAAATCACTGTGAGGTCAGGAATACATCAGTTAGTCTCAGAGGGGGTGAAGCCAATGCCTCAGAATACTCTTTCCCAACCCCTGAGGCTCTTGCAATCTTTCTACCTCTTTGGCCTTTTTTTTTTTTTTTTTTTTACTACAGTGATTTATGACATCTGATGAATCTCTTTCGTTAATATTTTTTAAACTTGCTTTAGTGAGTGTGGTTCTTCGGTTACTAAGTTGTGAATACTGTATGTTCTCTCCACCTGATCCTGCCCTTTCAATCTCCTCTTACCTTTTTCTTAGGTATAATTGAAAAAAAAATTTTAAAAGCCTTGCAAAGACATTTGGAGATCTATCCAAATCATTACTTGAAATGCACAAATATCTTGTTAGTCTATGTTAGTGTTTGCATGTTTGTGTTGCTTTTGTAGTCAGATCTCAGAAACATGTGCTTGAGTGAACCCTTGTGTAATGCTTGATTTGATGGCACTTCATGATGCCTGCTAGCACTTAGCAAATATCAGTTCAGTGCCAAGCAACTACTCAGAACCACTCTCCACTGTACTTGCTGTTCTTGCATCACTATAATGAAACAAAACTGATAGAAACAATTCAAGCATGAATTATTTATTTTGTCTCATGGTTCCAAATGGTTCAGTCTATGGTCATTTGGCCCCAATCATTAAATGGGACATTTGGAAAGGTGGAGCTTGTGAAGTAGGAAAACTATTCATTTTCCTGCTAACATCAGAAGGAAAGAGGAAAGGAGCAGGAGGGAGGAGAGAGAAAGAAAAAGGAGGATTATAACCTCAATGATTACCATCAGTGACCTATTTAATCCTCCATTCATTTAACTTCCTAACTTCCCTGTATAGTACCACCAGCCAGGGACTAATCATTTAAAACATGATCTTGTAGGGGCCATTTTATTTTCAACACAAAAAATTTATACTGAGAATAAAACAGATAAAAATCTTGTCCTTTTGGAATATTCCATTGGCAGATGAAGGGGCAAGACAGGAACTGAGAGGCAAGTGGGCAGCTCCAGCCCTTCTCCATTCAATGACTAAAACAAGGAGTCTTGGCTGTGGTATCAAACCTATTACTTTGAATTCAAAAACATGAGTTCTAGAACCTACTTGGACAGTCTTTGTTGCTGTGAGCAGAGGCATTTGGTCAATTCATTTCTGTACCTTGTTTGCTCATCTGTGAATTTTCCCCTTTCCCTATGGAATTTAATCTAAATTGTGTGAGTACTGTGTTAACATCCCAGCCACCTTTCTAGTGTCAGTTTTTCACTTCCAACCCACTTTGATTAAGAGGAAATGTTCTCTTCTTTCCACCTGACTAACTTTTACTGGTTAAGACAGCTGTATGAAAATGTTCTTTGGGACAGGTTGATTGCTGCAATTTTCTACTTTAATGAAAAACATAAGACACATATTTGGTCTATTTATAATAGTACCTCTCAATGTAATGTTTTAAAGGAGAAATAATATGATCATTTGAAAGATACTTACATAAATTACCAAACTAGGGCTGGAGAGATGGCATAGCAGTTAAGGCACTTGCCTGCAAAGCCAAAGGACCCAGCTTCAATTCCCCAGGACCCACTTAAGCTAGACCCACAACGTAGTGCATGTGTCTGGAGTTTGTTTGCAGTGGCTAGAGGCCCTGAACCACCAATTCTCTCTCTTTTTCTCAATTAAATAAATAATTAATACATAACTATAAATTGCCAAAATAATTTCCAACTTTTTAAGGTTCACCTGTATTTTATGACACTCTAACTTCAAAGATCACGCTTAGGTGCTCAGTGTTGCTTAGTGGTATAGCACTTGTATAATATGCCTGAAGCTCTCAGCTTGATCCCCATCATAGAAAGGGGGTTCTTGGCTAACCAAGAGTGTGACTTACTACCTTAGTGTTTATTATTCCAACACATAGGTCTCATTATGTCCCTCCTAGATAATCCAAATAGGAATCTCTGTTTTAATCAATATTTTGTTTTACGTTTTTTATTGAGAGACATTATTTTCAATTTTTTATTGAGTATACCACATTAATTTAACACACATACATGGTATGTAATCATCAGATTAGAATAATCTCCATCTTACAGTTCCAAACCACTAAACACAGAAAATACAATGTTACTTGCCACATTAATCAAAGGCACACAGGACTTTAAATGATGCACATATTTAGGTTTGGGGAGATGACTCAGTGGTTGAATGCTTACTACATTTAAACAAGAGGTTTTCTTGGGCAGAAAACCACTAAGTTCAAAGTCTAGAACCCAAGAAACATAGCTGGTTATGGCTATGGATGTCTTTAACCCTAGTCTGTGAGGAGCAGAGTCTGGGGACTTACTGGTATGGAGAGACAATACCTCTGGATTGAGGTAGAGACCCCTTCTAAAGGAAATAAGCATATGAGTAATGAGAAATGGACAACTGACATTCTCTTCTGGCCTCTACATGCATACACATAGAGTGCAAACATTTGCACATGTAAGTTTATACATCACACACAAAGCACGTATACCATACAATACACACATAAAAAAGATGCCCATATTTGAAGACTTGTGCTTGCATGTTTATGGGTAAATGCATTTAGTTTAGTAAAAATAATTGAACTTACCTGATAGCTTTCCACAATTTTTTCTAAAACATGCTTCCAATGAACAGATATCTCAGAAGATGATAAGACTTTGACACCAACTTCTGTTGGTGCTTCACTGGGAGCTGAAATTTAATGAGAACATCATATTTTAGCAAAAGATCAAATAAACTCAAATAAAATTTTCCTATATGAATGAATAAGTAGTTTTAAAATAAGTCATAATTCATTTATTTAGTTTTAGAAATATTTGTTTATTTCATTATCACTGGTGGTAAGTATACACACATAAATTAATATGGACATAAATTCATAATGCATGCCCTTTTCCAAATATAGAAAGATCCATGAAGTTCAATTATGTCTATGAGCAAAACTGGACTCATTCTTTATTACTCCCTACTGATACAAGTAAGAAAGCCTTTTGACATAAATTAAAATTAATTATGTTATCAGTTTTATCAAACAAAAAAAGAAATTTGGTATTTTTCCAGAAAAGTGTTCCTTATAATTAATTTTATTTTACTTGTTATTGGTATGAATTACCAATCCACAGCAATATTGCTTACAAAAGTTACCTTTTATGTTCAAACTAAGACTCTAAAAACATATGACCTTCAAAACAAGTTGTGACAGCAACTATTTCTTGAGCTCAGGAAAGCTTTTACATGCTTAATCTTCTAACTGGGCATAAAGTCAAATATGTATCAAAAAGGCTTCTGTTCAGAGGAGAAAAATTAATTTACATTCTTGTGATATTTACACAAAGAACAAGGAAACTTTAAAGGGAGAGTGATCAATTTTGTTGCCTTTCATTATAAAGTCATAATCCTATTTAATGTTAAAAAATGTTCTACATGTCATCAATGCTACCTTTCTAAATCAAAGTAAAGATGTAAAGCTCACAATTGATTATTTTTACCTACAGAAGAAATATTAACAACTTATACAAGTTTCAGTACATATAAGTTTAGTGACACTCATAAAATACTTAGGAAAGAAACTTAATTAAATTCAAATGATCAGGGCTAAATAGATGAAAAGCGTGACTTTTTGCCTGCAAGCTTACTTTATCAACAAATAAAACAGCATAAAAACGTATAATGGAAGAAAAAATAATTTGTAAGTGCTTTTAACTCTCATTTTCTCTGTGAGATATAGTCATGTTTTTTCAATTATTATAATTTAGTCATGGGTTGGAGAGATTGCTTAGTGGTTAAGGCTGTTGCCTGCAAAGCCAAAGGACCTAGATTGGATTCCCCAGAACCCACATAAACCCAATGCACATGGTGGCACATGCATCTGCAGTTAATTTGCACTGGCTAGAGGCCCTGGTGCATCTATTCTCTCTCTCTCTCTCTCTCTCTCTCTCCCTCTGTCTCTCTCTTTCTGTCTCTCTGTCTCTCTCTCTCATAAATAAACAAAAAATTAAATTAAAAAATAGAGTCACAATTCACATTCCTACTAAATATATATAGGCTTACAGCACATAAGATTTGTCATTGACTTCTCTTTCCTACTAAATAAATATAGGATTACAGCATATAAGATCTGTCATTGACTTCTCTATTGCCTTATTATATAGTTAAAAAATTACCTTGTATTCTGTTAAGGTACTTATTTGAGCTAAATACTCAGATAATAATTTTTTGTATATTTTTACATTTATTTTGTATGCTTACAGTATGCCACATGATATGATACTATATAGCAAAATGTCACATTTGTAATGAATATTCAGATCAAAAGAAAATATGAATGCAAATTACATTTCAAGAAACATGTATTTACTTGAGAAATATATATAGTATTATATTAATATATGGTGTATATATATATGGAGAGAGAGTGAGAGATAGAGAGAAAGAGAAAGGATAGCATACCAGGGGCTCTAGCCACTGTAAGTGAACTCCAGGTGCATGTGCCACTTTATGCATCCGGCTTTATGTGGGTACTGAGGCGTCAAACCCAGGCTTGACAGGCTTTCCTAACAAGCACCTTTAATGACTGAGCCATTTCTCTAGCCCGTAAATTACATTTTCAACAAAAACGGAACCAGTTAATATCATGACTGAAGAACATGTCATACTTTCTATGGACTTCTAAGGGAGAGCTCTACTTAATTTTGGAACAAAATATTGCCTGGCTTGGTGGTCCACACCTGTAACCCCAGCACTCAGAAGGCTCACACAGGAGGAATGCTTTGAGTTTTAAAACATCCTGGGCTACAGAGACAGACCTTGTCTCCATAAAATTATAACCTGCAACTTGTAAAGAGATAAATAGAATTTTTTTTTCTTGGTAGGTTGAAAGCAGCCCTCACAGAACTTTAGTTCTTGAACACTTCCATTTGGGTTTCCTCCTCATGTGTCAAGAGAAACCTGGCCAAAGGCAGACATGTTAGGACAAAAGGTAATGAAATCTCTATTTGTGTTTGTAGTTATTAATTACTAACATGGTATGCATGAGAGAGGAAGCCAGAAAGGGTTGCTTCATCTTTTTAAAATAGAATAAGGAGTCTATAGAGCTTCCTAGCTTAATGAGGAAATTATGGAAAATTATGTCATATATGTAATCTAAAGCTGGACACAGCTGTCATTTAGCATTCATATAGAGGCTTCCACGAACATACCCAATTTATTTAAATTGGTCAGATACATGAAGACCCAGCATGCCAGTGTTTCTGTCTCCTCCACACAAATGCCCTACTGGACACTTTTTCCTTTCAAAGAAACATGTTACTTGGCTCTCTGTGTTTTCATATAATTATGTCTATGTTCCCTTTCACAGTACTGCATTGTAATAAAAATGTTGCATAAATGCAGTTTCACAAGTTTTGAGTTAAAATTTGACACAGTTTTACAAATACTCTATATGGCATAGAATTTTAAATAGTAGACTTTATGAACACCCAGACTCCCTGAAGTTCAATTGGTATGAGGAGCAGAAACCACAAAATTTTGAACAAGAGGCCAGAACTAGGAGTCCACTGCCAATTCTTTTAATGAAGATTTTCTAACTACCATAGACAGGGTCTGAAGGATGAAAAAGACTTTTTTAGCAACACTAATCATTTACATAGAGAGGCTAATATTTTAAATTGGCTTAAAAAAAACTTGTTACTAAGTGTACATTATATAGACATCTTAGTAAATGACTTGTTTACTAAATGCATACTAACATAAACACTTTAGTTAAAAAGGTCTAAAAGGACAAATTATAAAAGATTCCCCCATCCAACCACCATTTACCTACCATCTTGTGCTGAGTTAATGACTGCTACAAGGCTGTATGGCCCATCTCCTTTGTTGTTGAAGGCCTTCACTTTTACTTGAAATGCAGTGGAAGGGCTCATAGTTTCATCTTTATGTACATACCGACCAGTATCTGGATTAGTAACTGTAACTTTTTTCCATTCTTCTCCATCAAATGGCTTAAATGCCACTATGTAACCAAAATTGTTGCCATAATGGTATTCTCTTGACAAAGGCTAGATAAAAATTGAAATAATAAAAGGATTTAGGGATTAAGTGAATGGAGAAGAATCCCATGAGAATTGATGTGTGTGTATGTTTGTGTGTGTGTATATATATGTAAAACATACTTAGTTCATACATTAGATGGTTGAAAATGAGCAGATACATACTCAACATGTGATAAGACCTTTGTTCAAGCATCAGCCTTGTTTTCTCAGTGAATGACAGAGGCTCCCACCCCAACTTTCCACTTCCATGTTTCCTCAGTCCATGGAATCTTCTATTTCAAGACTTGACTCTACCAAAGACCACCTCCCATTTTGTCTATTTCCTTTAAAGCTTCATGATTTAACACTAGATAACTCTCAAATTTATCTATGCCCCTGTCTTCCTCTACTCCTGAAAAATAAGTTGCTTTTCTTCTTTATTCTCAGTACCTAGAGCAAGGCTGAACTGATTATATATATGTATCAATAAACAATATATATATATATATATATATATATATATATATATATATATATATATATAGATTGATTGAGTATATTTCAAAGCTTAGCTTCAATGTAACCAAGGGAATAGTCAGAGGAATGAGCAGGTGCCAGAGAGGAAGGGGCTCACTGTTCTCATGTGCAATGCGTTGTCTCTGGGACCTGCTAACTGCTGTGCTGCTGCAAGGGCTCAGGTCCCTGAGATTGTCTAATGGTTTCTTCTGACATAATATGCCGATTATAAGTAATGAAGTTGGTGTTAGTGCTAATAATTTTGAGTTAAAGCTAGTTCTAGTGTTTGCTGTTTAGTCTTTGAAAGCAGTTAGGTAAGCTAAATTATATAGACACTTTTTTTCCAATCAAAGTCCAAAGTTAAGGTACTCCAGGGCAAAAAAACAAAACAAAACAAAACAAAACAAAAACATGAATTAAATATAAGAGTTGCTGGAAAATACAGTTAAAAAGGAAGATATAGAGGTCAAAGGGTAAAGGCTGTGCCGGATGCAATGTGCAGATATCCTAAAGTGTCAGGGTTGTAGAGAACAGAGCCCTAGGTTGCTAGATAATATGGCCCAACACTTTCTATAGTAGTTTAGACATTATTTTTATTGATTGTTCTCTATTTAGCAGTGGAGTTTGGAACATAACAGAATCAGTAATGTGCTTTCAAAGGTAATGATTTCCCTAGAAATGTTATTCCAAATGTTTGGAGATTTTTAAAATCTTGAATTACTTACAAGGCCCATTTTACTGGAAAATAGGCGCCCATAGGGTTGATGGAAATTTTTTCAAATGGAAGCATGTGCCCTAATTTTATAATACACACATTTAAGCTGTTACATTGACAATAGAACTTGAAGATACATAGATGTTCAGATGAACAAAAGGCATTTCCCTCTTGCTTACAGATCTGATTTAAAGATCTCACACAATATGGAATGACACAGTACAGAGCCAAGTCTAGTGTTACTAAACATTTCCCCACTAGATAAACCAATTGAATTCATGTGAAGAGTGACCTTGACATTTCTCCTGCACTCTGTGACATCCTCTGGAGCCTAAACTATACTTCTTGACTATATTTAAGAAGTGAGAACATGCTGCCAAGATAGATGTGAGGTGTCTGTTTTGAGTCATTTATGTTGTACTGGCCTTCTCCATCTACCTGTCCTTTCAAAGATCCCCATCTCCCATGACTGACCAATCATGATAGATTATACTAGTCATTAAAGTAAAATTTAATGAGGAACAATCTCTAATTTAAAAATAAATTTTGATATAAAGTTTATGAACTGATCTTTGAAGTATAAAATGTTTAGGGAAGAAGTTACAAATTATAATTGGGTTACTAGATGACAACCCCAGAATATCACTGAAATCAAATGGGTGAATTTTTTGTCTTTAGGCTAACAGATCCCTGAGCACTCAGTGACAGTTTTGCATAAGGAAGGACTGCCCACTGAACTAGTATGCCAGATGAAATCTGACTTCTGTTTAAGAAATGTAATTAATTTTTATTTGAAGATTGACTATTGCTTTATATTTCTTATGAAAGTGAGTGAGAAAGAGAGAAAGAATTGGCAGGCCAGGTCCTCTAGCCACTGAAATTGAACTTGAGATGCATGTGCCACCTTGCACTTGATTGCATTGTGCATCTGGCTTATGTGAGGTGTGGTGGTTTGATTCAGGTGTCCCCCATAAACTTAGGTGTTCTGAATGCTACATTCTCAACTGATGGAGATTTGGGAATTAACTCCTCCTGGAGGGAGTGTATTGTTGGGGCGGGCTTATGGGTGTTATAGCCAGTTTCCCCATGCCAGTGTTTGGCACACTCTCCTGTTTCTATGTTCCACCTGATGTTGGCCAGGGGGTGATGTTCACCCTCTGCTCACGTCATCATTTTCCCTGCCATCATGGAGCTTCCCCTTGAGCCTATAAACCAAAATAAACCTCTTCTCCCTACAAGCTGCAACATGGGGTCTGTAGCGTTGAACATGGGTCCTTACTCTTTGCAGGCAAGTGCCTTAACCATGAAGCCATCTCTATAGCCCACTTTTTATTTTTAGTTTAATTCAGGAAACAAAATGGATTGCAATTAAAAATATATAAAGCTTCTTATATGAACCATTTATTAATACTTACTGCCCATGTTATTGTCAGCTCTCTGTTGCTTCCACCCCCTCCTCCTACATCTGAAGGAGCCACATTTGGTGCTGAAAGAAACAGATACAGAGAACAATAAAGATAGAAGCTATAGAGGCTATGTTGCTTTTTGTGCATTATGTAACACAGAAACTATGAAGTTTTCTTTTAGTAAGAAATGCAGGCTACAGACAGAGCCCCTTCAGTCACAGTAAGAATGGCTCACAGTAATTGTGAGTGCGCTAGGACATGTAATAGTCTCCCTCCACAAAGAAGGGTAAAGTGAATTTGCCTCCACAATGTTTTTGTCTTTTGGTGTACTTCTATTTAATATGATAGACTCTTGTCTAATATGCTAGACTCTTGGATCCAATAAAGTGACACAGTAGCATGTCACTTTACAATACAAACAAATGTTAAAATACGACGCAACTGAATTAATGTTAGGTGTTTCTCCAAATACACAGAAACACAAGAAATCACATAAATAAATATAAATCCTCTCAATTCCCATGTCTCCTCAGGAATTATGTTCATCAGTGACTGCAAATCGCCCCTACCCCATCCTGAGGTCTCATGCTCTGCTGGAGAGAACACTCTGCAGTTTCATTTGCAAAGAATTTTATTGTCATGCTGCTTTCCTATTAATCCCTAAAGCAGTAGTACACTTTCTCCAGTCAGGAAGGTGCTTGGAGGAGCGGATATATAGTTGCTTTTAGTACCTCACCTCATAATCAATTATAACATCTGTTTCTCTTTTCTCTTGTTTCAGAAACCATTTTTATTTCTTTTTTTTAAATTTTTTTTGTTATTTTTATTTATTTATTTGAGAGCGACAGACAGAGAGAGAAAGAGGCAGACAGAGAGAGGGAGAGAGAATGGGTGTGCCAGGGCCTCCAGCCACTGCAAATGAACTCCAGAAGTGTGCGCCCCGTAGTGCATCTGGCTAACGTGGGTCCTGGGGAGTCGAGCCTTGAACTGGGGTTCTTAGGCTTCACAGGCAAGCGCTTAACCGCTAAGCCATCTCTTCAGCCCCCATTTTTATTTCTTAATCATAGAATTGCTTTTTAACTGCCAAGTCCAATGAACTCTTATTTTTGTTTTTGTCTCTCCTTCAAAGTCCTGAGCTTGTAACCAGAGATACACAAATGCATGGGGCCTTGTATGCTTCTGCTGGCAGGGCAAAGTGGGCAGAGGGCTGAGTTACTAGCAGAAGTTCCTTTACCCACAGAGGCGCTGGCTCTGTGTTAGATATTGCTCCACAAGTCGCTTTACTCTTCATATAGGTAGGTGAAGTATCTGTTCTTCTTGGAGTCTCCAAATCAGCTTCCCAGCTGGACCCAGGCACACACACCTCAGAGTGCTCAGGGGAGGTGGCTTTTAACCAACTGCAGATCCTAACAAATACTGTGCCTCAGAGAAGCATGTTTCATATCTTCATGCCAGCCATGTAAGTTCTTGGGTGAAATGCACACATGAACTGTACAGAAATAAATATATGCTTTCCCTGGTGTCTGTGGATTAACTAAATGATGATTTCCTTTCCCCATGAGAAGACTGACATGAAGTCCAAGAAATTTTCATTTACTATTTAACTGTAACTTGGGTACACAAGGGTGTTACCAGAAAAATTGTAGGTCTTTTGCTAGTATATATTAAAGACTGAGCTATTAAAATAACTAACTTCTTCAAACTCTGTAAATAATATTCTGAAGTTAGATCTCTACATATTGTGGAAAAATAGAAAGCATATTTTCTGAAAATCGATGAATAAATAAAATATTATTTAATTTTAACCACAACTTGCAGTGGTCACAGGCAAATAAAAAAATTTCAAAAGAACTCTAAAATAAATTATTATACTTCAATTTGTTGTATAAAATACCACTTTCCTTAGTACAAGTCTATTTGCCAAGGCATTTCTCTGCAATAATTTTCATTATAACCATTTTAACCTTTATATTTACAGTAGAGTGAAAAATGAAGCATGTCTTTATTAGAATGAATATTTTTCCACTTTATACTATTTGAGTATTTTTTAACATATTTGAAATAAGGAATTTAAGATTGATTTGCTTTTTAAGATTTCTTATTCTGCCCATGTTTTTAAAAATGACGAAAACCACAGAAATAAAAGTAATTATATCACGTTGTGTGTGTGTGTTTGTGTAAGGGATGTGGGGTGTGGGGGGGATTGCGCATGCCAGAGGATAACTTTGTGGGTCATTTCTCAGGTGCCTCACTTTTTGTTAAGACAGGGTATTTTGATGGCCTGGAACTTACCAAGTTGGTTAGACTGCCTGGCCTTTTTTTTTTTTTTTTTTTTTTTTTTTTTTTTTAACATGCATTCTAAGGATTGAACTCAGGTTCTCTTGTTTGCAAAGCAAACACTTTACCAACTGAGCTATATCCTCAGTGCATGTATTTCCTAATAGAGTGTTCTGATATCTTGGCTACATTACTGATTTAATTCCCCCCTTTTAGCTTTGAACACTTACTTGTCACCTCAGCAGATTAGAGGTTGTTCACATATAAAATTCATATATACGTTATATGCCTAACTTGAATCTGAGAATAATGCAGTTACTCCATTTTTTGCTCTCAGCCCTGCTATAGCAAGAGGACACCATCTGAGAGTAGTTTATTTCAGGGAAGTAAGTCAACAAGCAAGTTAAGTTAATTTCAGGATCCAGGACAGTTAATAAATTATCAAAACAAATGTAAACTAATATTTTAAAAATAAACTAGTTGTGAATGAGTACTTATAATTTTAATATGTAAGATTAAAAATAGTTATATGTGTATACTTTCTAATCTAGTTGCTTCTAAGGTTGTGAGGTTAACTGAAGATTATATTCTAAATACAAATGTCATTTAAATAATCTCTGGTAGAATATGCAATGGTTTCCCCCTGCCTCTCCCCAAATTAATTATAACAAATATGTATGAATTTCACATTTCCTTGTTTGCTTTTATGATTGATTGACATAGAATATGTGTCATATATAACACATGTACACTAGTTAGGTGACTCAATACCTCAGAGAATTATTTCTACCTAACTACATTCTAGTATGCATTAAATTGGCATTGTATTTACCACCTTTAAGTTTTTTATTGACAGCTTCTATTCATATATACAAAATACCCTGATGATAATCCAAGGCAAAAGAGCCATTGAAGAAGAGGTGGTGGAAAGGGTGTAAGAACCTTTGTTAATTTAAGAAGACTCTTCACATACCAGCACCATCTGTTTTGATTCTGTTTGAGGGTATGCTGGGCTCTCCCATACCCAGTGTATTGGTGGCTACCACTCGAAACTCATATTCCATCCATGGTATCAAATCCACTGCTTTTGCTGCTTCCATATTCCCTTCGATGATTGGGGGATCTAAATAAATTCAGCATAAGGTGTAGGTTATTAGTTGAGTAGCTTATTTTTCTTACTCTTCATTTAATTCCCACTAGTAGCTTTGAATGTTTAGTTGTCATCTCAGCAGTTTATAAGAAATTTTTCACACATAAAATTTGGAGAAAATAGAACATACACATTAAAATGAAATGCAAACAATATTTAGGAATGACAAACTGTTAGGTTAAAGGGAGTAAGTAGAGAGGTCATTAATATAAAGATTGATATATACACATGACTCACCTGTTTAGTAAGGCTGAGATGGGTCTGGAGCCCTTCAACAGACAAGTTCTTGAGACCTGCCTTTGCAGCTATTCTGCCTATGGCTACATCCTGAGTAGAAAGGAGCCCTGTTCTAGAAGTAGACTTGAGAATGATTTCCTGAGTCAGAGTGCAACATGGCAAAATTTTTATGAACTGCCACTGATGTAGTCTATTGGTAGCAAAGATTTATTGCTTGAGTTATAATACTGTAAATAACCATTTTTAGTTGGTGTTATAGTTATAATTATATCATTTGGTGGTGGTTTGAATAAAAATGCTCCCTCCCCTTACCCACACAGCCTCAAATGTTTGTGTTTAAGCTTCCTACTTCCTTCCCCGCAGGGGACGCCATGCTGGAGCATCTGTGTCATTGAAAGTGGATCATGAGTATAACCTTCTGTGTGTTCAGAGCCAGAGTGTTGACTATTCTCTCTCCGCTGAGAATGTGTGATGTGAGCTGGTTGCTTTTCTCTACCAGGATGAAGCTTCCCCTGGAAAGAATAAGCCTGAAATAAATCCTGTCTCCCCATGTGTTGCTTTTAGTTGGGTGTTTTGTTACAGGGATGAGTACGTAATTGCCATAGAGCAATATTAATATATGTCAAATTAAGTATTCCTTAGTATTCAGGCTATCACATAGAAATGTGTGATTATAAATTTTTGTTAGGTTATGATCCCAGTTTGTTCATTTAATTGAGATATGATATACACAACTAAGACAGGTCTTTCCATGCTTCATAAATTTCAAATGTACATAGAGAATATTTTGTTTAAATAATTAATCTGTACATATAAATGCATGTAAATACCTGTACTACTTGGAAAATTTGTTCCTTTGGGCTTGCCTGTGACTCATTATGTTAATCTGTAGGGAATGTTCAACTATTTGTATGGATCATGAATATGCAATTTTTAAAGAGGTTGTACCCAGTGTCCAGATTTTACATTTGGGTGGTCCTATATGGTTTGGACTGGTTCTTCTCTCAGTCTGCCATGTGTCCTACTCTTTTATATACTAATTTTTCCCACCTATTGTATTATTTTACTACAGCTTTATTCTATAGAGTTGACATATATTTTTGAATTTCCAATTAAAATTTGGCTTCATCTTCTTCCTTGTTTTCACCCTGCCTTTTTTACCTCCGACCTCCCCCACCCTCCCTCACATGAAATCTGTGAATTAGCTCACATGCATGTAGACTGTCATTTTAGAAAATGGAAAGGGGAAAGTGAATGCTTGGGTCATGAAGGAACCTTTATCAAAAGGGAAGTATAGCTGGTTGTTAAAAATCTGAGTAAGGCAGCCTATGGTATACATTACTGACTTTGAGCCACTGAACCTATACCATGTTAAGTAATGTTCTGCCCAAACTTACATCCATGTATAATTAAGGACCTGTGACTATTACCCAATTTGGAAAAGTAGATCTTGTCAGATGCTTTTAAGAAATGGTTATAGGCAATATTCATGTGGGTTATGTGGGTGAGCACAAAGTCCAATGACAACTCTTCTTAGACATGAAAGAAACACACTCATAATCCTAAACAGAAGGCAGCAATGTGTCCATGGAAGTAGAATCTGAAATGATGCAGTCACAGGCAATGGATAATTAGGGCAACCAGATGCTGGAAGAGATAAAGGATGCATGGTTTGCTAGAGGATAGAGGCAGAGTGCAGCCTTAAAATATTTCTGGAACAGTGGAAAGGTAATCTTTTGTTATTCTAAGCTGCAAATTTTATGGAATTTTGTTTATTAGCCCTAGAAAACTCATATGACTTGAGAAAAAGACAGTCTGACCCCTTCTACAATTCTGTGTGGTAGAATTCCATAGCATTAGTTAAGCGCTTAAACAATTGTGACATTAAAAGTGTTCAGGATGGCCTCTCTTTGCAATAATATAGTATAATAATGGTGGTCAGTGCCGTATAGGGCTCTTTCAAGCAGCTGAACAGTGAACATGTATAGGAAGGTACAAGTTGGGCCAGGATGGCAAAAGCCTGTTCAGTGTAGCCCACTGCAGAAAGCTACACTTCAAGCACAAATACATGGAGGCCAGAGCCACTTTTCTAATAGAAAAATCACAGTTGACCCCAGGGAATATTTGGAGGCTGGGGACTAGGGGGACTTAGGGTAGGAAAAGTCAACTAAAGTCTCCTAATGGTAGAAGTTAGATTCAAAATAAGGTCTTTGGCCTTTGGTTTTAGTAACTAAGATGAAAAATGGAGAAAGAAAATAAGCAAACAGCTCTGAAGTTACTACCTTGAGAATATGGACTCCAGTGGGAAATCTTTGGTTCAAAAATGCATATAAACTTCTCAGGGAGGAACTAGGGAATGGACCTCAAAAATGACATCAAAGTTGGATATGGTGGAGTGTGCCTTTAATCCCAGCACTTGGGAAGCAGAGGTAGGAAGATCACCAGGAGTTCAAGGCCACCCTGAGACAACATAGTGAATTCCAGGTCAGCCTGGGCTAGAGTGAAACCCTACCTCAAAATCCCAATAATAATAATAATAATAATAATAGAAAAATAAATAAATGACATCTGGAATGTGCCTTCTGAATGACTAAAGGAGGAATTTGAAACATACAAAATAATTATATTCCTTATCAAGTTTGCTAGTGACGTAAAATCTTTTCTTTTTAGAACAAAACCAATTGCAATTATCCTTGCCCAGTTAGATTACCTTCATGACTTATGAGAATACAAATATCTAAACAAACCATTTAAGTTGTAGGAATAGCTTAGTAAAATGACATATGTCTAACATTTCTAAATAATACCCCTATAATTAAGAGTGATTTCTGCTTAACCTTTTCAGTCCTTTCAACCTGGATAGTACTCTCAACCCATAACATACAACAAAGACTAGATTTACACAAAGTTTCTGTTTCTGGCATTTCTATTCTTCTGCTTTTGATCCAAGTAACCCACATTATCAAGAGTCCATGTGGGCTAATCCGTACCAGGCCCACACTCAACAATATTTCTCCTGCTCCCCTCTTACTCATTTGTGATAATCATTTGTGGCCATATACCTAGTTCTCCTACTTTCCATTCATGTGTTGGATGCCCTCATGTCCCAATATGTATATATCATATGATGTTTTACAAATATAATTGTTTAATAAGTTTTTGAAAATGCATAAAATGCATGTAAATAATATAAAAGTCACATTTATCAAAAGGAGACAATGTCTCAGAGCTATGAGCATGTCCTTGTTTATCCCAGTTTCCTGCTGTTTTTATTTTGTTTTGTTTTATTTTTGAGGTAGGGTCTCACTCTGGTCCAGGCTGACCTGGAATTAACTATGTAGTCTCGGGGTGGCCTCGAACTCATGGTGATCCTCCTACCTCTGCCTCCTGAGTGCTGGGATTAAAGGTGTGTACCACCACGCCTTTTTTTGAAAGTGAAAGTCGGCACTCAAATCCATCCTCTAACACCCTCTCCCATTCTCTTCAAATGTGCATCAGTGCTTTCTAATTTCTTTCCTCTGTTGCTATAGATTTGATATATATTTGGGTTTGTGTCCAATACATGTTTTTATTTATTTTATTCTGAACATTAAATGTCCCCATAGAAGTAGGGCCTCACTATCTCCAGGTCTGTCCTGAAACTTATATACATGTACGTATAAATGCTTGTTCCAGGATATTTAATACTTTGTCCTCTGAAGGTAGTAGAGTCTAATCTTAAAATCTGATATCCACACAGTACAAAAGTACAAAAGAAGTATCATTTACAATATAACATTTAAAGACTTTATAGTATCTTCCTTTCTCTAATAATTTTAAATTTAATTTCTGATTCGGTGACAGTTAATGCATTTAGAATGAATATATTAATGCCTTAAATAATTACCTTCATAAAACTGACAGAGGAATAGTATCCCCATGTTAAGACCTGAGCCACAGCCAGAATCATACCACAGAACACAGGACTATAAATTATTACAGTCCCATTCCTCATTTCACTTGCCCCTCAGTGCTGGACCGTCAAGGATAGGGGTAAAGTGGACTAAGCCATAAACATAACTGAGAACCCTTTTGGTGGGTTTTTAATCTCACTTCCCAATTGGATGGGTTCTCTCTAAATTGACTCTTCCCTTTTTACCTAATTTACATGCAGACTGCTAATCTGAGCCCCCCTAAGCCTAACCCTAGACTAGCTTCTTCTGGTAAGAAACCTGCTTTGGCGTACCTACTCAGCTTACATTCTGCTTCCAGACATGAAGAACTTTCCTCTAACAAATCCTGTCTACTTTCCTCACTCTTCTGACCTGATAGAACAAGAAGTCTGCAAAATTTCTATAACAAACTGTTCAATCTTTTACCTCTATTTTTAGTTGACTGGGCAGTACATAAGCTGCATAGGTTTTAAAAACATGTTTGTTTTAATTTTTTTTGAAAGAAGTATTTTTTTTTTTTTTTTTGGTTTTTTGAGGTAGGGTCTCATTCTGGTCCAGGCTGACCTGGAATTAACTATGTAGTCTCAGGGTGGCCTCGAACTCTCAGCAATCCTCCTACCTCTGCCTCCCGAGTGCTGGGATTAAAGGCGTGCGCCACCACGCCCGGCTCGAAAGAAGTATTTTTTATTACCACTAAAAAAGCATTCCATTTGCAAGGCAATTCCACCTATACACTAACAAATAGAACACACAACCTATACCATTCTTCAAAGTTCATTGGAGCTGAGCTTTTAAAGAAATAGAATGGATAGAACAATGAGAAAATGATGATGTAGGACTGGAGAGATGGCTTAGTGTTTAAGGTGCTTGACTACGAAGCCTAAGGACCAATATTCGACTTTCAAGATCTCACATAAGCTAGATGCACAAAGGTAAGGCAAGTGCAAGGTTGCACATGCTCACTCGGTGGTGCAAGATTGTAGTGGCTGAGGTCCTGGAGCACCAACTCGCTCTCTCTAAAATAAAGATTTTAAAAACATTTTTAAAAAAAGGATGATGTTGTCTTTGATGTTGGAACAACATTAATGTAACATATATGTAAAGAACAATCAAGAAAAGAGAGTGAACAGAGGAAAATTTAAAGAGGGTAATGATTGAAAATTTTCTAAAGGTGATGAAATATTTCACTGATACAAATATCTAGAGATCCCTTATCAGAATACATACATCCTTATCAAGTTGAAAAGCAAATATAGAAAGAAATCTTGAAAGCAGTCAAAAATACCCCAGTAGGTATAAAGAATTGATGTAAAAAGAGTAGCTGATTTCTAAACAGAAACAGTATACAAAAAGACAGAGCAACAATGGTGGTAGAATGGTCAAAAGAAAACTAGGCAAATTAGATTTTCCATCTAATGAAATCTGCACTTAAAAATAGGACTTAAGTCTAAATTTAAAGACCTGTTCTATCTGACAAAGCTGGAAGTCTGTCTCTCCAGTTATCTAATTAATCAGAAGTGTTTTAAGAAGTTTATTACTTAAATAAATTATATCAGTAACACA